>CM031373.1:38713835-39442342 GCA_018208015.1 Medicago ruthenica | reverse complement strand
TAACTACTTCTTGGAGCTGTTGATTTTTCTCTTGAAATTTCAACCTCCATTTCCGTTGAGCTTCAATGGCTAGTTCGCCGAATTTCTTGAGCTCTTGGTTGGAATGCAAGATTCTTTCCAACTCTTCGTCCTTGGCCACAAGGTTGGCATCCGCACTAACCAAGCCGCCTCCTATCCAATCTCTCTTCCCTTCGGAGATTCTTAGCCGCTTTTGGCACACTAGGAGAGAATTTGTCACTTCATCTCGATCTCTCTTCGTCCTAGTGATTTCTCCTAAAGCTTGGAGGTGCTTCAATTCTAAGTCTCTGTTTTTGTTTTGGAGTTCTTGAATCTTAGCTTTGAGTTCCTCCACTTCTTTGTTGGGAATGGTTGCAATAGGTTTAGGTGTAGGAGGTTTTGGAGGGCTTATGACCACAAAGGGTAACTTGATTGCTTTGACCCTCTCCTTCACCCATTGAGTATAAAGGGGTTTGGCGACACAGTTTCTCTTGCCGACCCTTCCTTTGCGTACTTGGCTCCATGCTCCCCGGATTTTCTCTAGCAATGCCGGGTCATGATCGCCTTCCCTTAAGAAGAAAGCTTCCAACAAAAGGTCATTAGGTTTATCTTCCATTGAAAAACCTAGTTGTCGGAGAGAGAGGACCGGATTGTAGTTAATACATCTCTTAGTACCAATGAGGGGTACATTAGGGAAGTCCCCGCAACTGAGGATGATTTCCGGGTCCTTTAAATTCGGCGAAAACCAATGGATGTCCTTCTCGGCGAGGGTTGTCATCCGTTGCGACCATTTGAGCTTGGCCCGGTTTTCCACAAAGTCTCGGTTTCTTGGCATGTGGGACATCATCCAAATTTGCACCACAGGAGTACAACAAGAAATTTTGCGTCCCCTTGCTTGTTCATGCCTAGAGTAGAGGGTATGATAAAAATCCGCTAAAATTGTGGGAACCGGATTTTTAGTCATAAATACCTCTAAAGCCGGAAAGTCTACGAAATCGTCCATGTTGGGGAATAAGACAATCCCGTAGACTAGGAGGGCTAGGATGGCGTTGAATGCACTTCCCTCTTTGTTGGCTAACATCTCCCGAGCTTTGGCCTCCAAGAACTTTCTTGAAAATCCCTTAAGGTTTCCTCTAACTTCCAAGTTAGATGCTACTTCTTGGGTGTCAAGGTATAAGGATTCGGCGATGGCCTCTAATGTGGGGTCTTTTCCCGGACCGAGATAGAGTTCATGACCCTTCATGCTACAACCAAAAATCTTCTCAAACTCCTCCAAAGTTGGCGCTAGTTGGAAGTCTTGAAATGTGAAGCACCGTAGAGGTGGGTCGAAGAATTGCGCCAAAGTGGTTAAGGCCGTTGAATCTATTCTCACAGGTAGGAGATCAAGGATTAGCCCATAGCTTGCCTCGAAAATACTCTTGTTGACCGAGGAGAGCCTTTTACTTAGAACTAACAAACTTTCCACCCTAGGAGCTTTAATCTTGAAGGCGAGCGTATTCTTGTTCCCGGAATCCATATTTCTTTTTGCTAATATTTGGTTGCTCTTTTTTTAAATTCCTATAAAGCAAAATGATGCGAAAATTACTTTCATGAATGCAAATGATATGCAAGGGTATGGTTTATGAAGGTTCGGAACTTCCCCCCATCCTCACGTGTAGGCTCTAAAGGTGAAATTTCCTAAGAAGAGGTCCCTAGAGTCATAGATCTCACATGGAATTAGGGTTGTCTATGGACATACGTCGACATGACTTCAATTAATTCCACGTGAAAATCTCCTCTAAGCAGGGTTGGGCATCCTACCTCACGGACATACGTCAACGCGGGCTTCCGCTCACAACCGCCATTCTAACTTAGTTTTTTCTCGAGCTCGGGTAGAGAGCCTCACACGTCCGGCATTAACCCGAACAATGTGGAGTAACATCGCTCAAGTAACCCCCGCATTTGATATATATATATAATATGAATATAAAGCAAAATAAAGCATTTATAAACATAAAGCATAGATATGACATGGATAAATAAAATAAAAGCATGGCGCGCAAATAAAAATAAAAACAATTGGCTTAAAAGCCAAATAGGTTAGGCTTGACTCGCTAGTGGGAAAAGGATCCCCAGTGAAGTCGCCAGCTGTGCGCACCTCGTTTAAAAAACGCGCAATCCTCCGAGGACGTCCTCGAACGCTCAGAGGGCCTTTGTGAAGTCGCCACCAAAGTTTTTGTGTAAAGGGAACGTTGATAAACCCTTAAGTTTTTTTTGAAGGGAAACGATAATAAAACCCTTGACGATGAGGAAAAGGACTGGTCATCGCAACCATTGTCGGGTTCGGGAGTCGATTACGCAAGGGGAAGGTATTATCACCCCTCACGTCCGTTGTACTCAACGGGAACCTTCTATTTGGCTAAAGCTTAAATTGTTTTTAAATGTTTTGCGCGCATGCTTATCTATGTCAAAAGAAAATATGATAAAGGGGGGAAAAAGAGATAAAAACAAACGAAAGGAAAAAGAAAGTTTTTTATTATTATTGCGCTTGACAAGATGTCGATCTTGCTCCTACGTATCTCCCGGTAGTCGGATAATTCAAAGCGTACGTAGTTCTTTGGTAGAAAAACGTACATATGTTGGTTATTTTTAAATGAACGATGTTTTAGCCGTATTCTTGCGATTAAACGTAGCTTGTATGCTCGCGTATGGGAGACTTAAGCGTATAGCTTGTATGCTCGCGCATGGGAGGCTTAAGCGTTTGTTTACGAATCGCGCTTAGAATAGGTAAAACATGTCCGTTGGGTAAGAGGGTTCGATTTGGTCGCGTTGGGACCAAAATGGGTGCAATGGACTCAATTGAGTCGATCATTGACCGAGGTGACTCCAATGAGTCGGGGGATTGAATCTAATGGCCATGGGGGACCAAAAGGTTTGGATTGACCACAAGGGGCCAAGATTTGGTTTGGTATGGTCGGATACGTTGAAAATGGAATGACGATTATCCGAACGACGAGACATACGTCACGCATTCGTACAATCGAGGCAATGGAGAGACATACGTCACACCATCCCTTTTTCATTCGAGTTTTTGGTTGAATTTCTTTAGAAATCCCAAAGTATATCAAAACATTTGGTTTGAAACCCAAAATGAAGAGGTTTTGACAATTTGTTAGAAAACGCACAAGTTCGGCTCGTTTTGCGAACGGTTTTGAAAAGCGAACAAATTCGGCTTATGTTCATGTTTGGATTTTGAAAAATCATGAACAAGATTCTTGTTTATGTTTGGTTTTGAAAATGATGAACATAGCTTATTTGCTCAAGTTGTTTTGAAAGTTTGTGATTGTAACTTGTTTTGCAAGTTACCCAAAAAAAGTGTTACCCGAACTTGCGAATTTTCCAATATTATGCAAAATCCTTGACATGGTTTGAATAAAATGAGTTTTAAACCTCCTAGGTTCTGAGCTCTTGGGCTAGAACCTCAAAAATTGGCCATTTGGGAGCCTAAACTCAGATTCTGAGTTCTGTCATGGTCGCTCTGCGACCATCACTTTGCACTGCGAACAATGCGAATTTTTGAGTTCAGAAGCTGTTTCTGAACTGTTGTTCAGAAATAACTTCTGAACACACTCAGGACCTTTTAGGAGAGTGAAAAGCTTTGAGTTTTTGCAATGAAAAGAGATGGACAAACCAGTTTTGATGTTTTGAAAACCTTGGGATTTCTTTTGAAATTCAAAGGGGATTTTTAGAACAAAATGGTTTTGGACCAAAATTGCTATGCAAGCACAATTGTAAATGCAAGACAAAGGCTTAGAAACTTACAGAGATCCTTAGCAAAGCTCCAGCTGCAATGAACTTGGATTGGTTGAAGGTTCTTGCAAAGGTTTTGAATATTGGTGATGGTTTTTGAACTTTGTAAAGCTTTGTGTTTGATTGGTTTTTTTTTGGTTGTTTGAGTAGTGTTTCTTTGTGTGTAATTGCTCTTTGAATGCTGTATTAACTGCTCTATCTTATGCTGCATTTCCCCTTGCCTTGCATCTCTATTTATAGGCCAAAATGCAATCTCAAGTAATGATGAAAATCCATAGGACCTAGCTGATTTGTGGGCTAAATTAGGCTATTTGGCTTTGCATTTAATGCTAATGGATAGAGGCAACCTTGCCTTGTGCCAAGGGTTAAAGGTTTGACTGATTTCAGCCACAAATTCAATGGTCTTTGGATAGAAATGATGAGAAACATGGCTGGATTGCAATTGGCCAAGCTTGGGGATTGATCCTTGCAATCTCAATGGTTGATCAATAAAAACGTGCACTGTGATGTGCAGAGATTTGGGGATGCAAAAAGGCTATATGTGGCTGGTGTGAGAGGTGAAAAGCTGTTGCAAAAACAGGGTAGGCAATCATGGCTTTTTCAAGTGAAAAAACCAGCTGGGTTTGACTGGTTTTGGGGGAGCAAGCAGGAAGAAAGCCTTCAAGCAGGTGGCTGACAACCTTGGGGTGGTTAACAGGTCACTTGGGAGGGACAGAGCTGCCCAAGGGCAAGCCCACTTGCTTGTCACATGCTAGGTTGGAAGAAAAAGCTTCTTTCCTAAGCATTAATGGCAAGTCTCTCAATTCTGGTTTTGCTTGGCCCAATTAGCCATGAATGCTGATTAAAATAATTATGCAAATGATGTGCAACAAATTCTGGAATTAAATCAAAGAAACCAAAAATCTGCAGAAAAATCGCAGACTTCGCAGTGCGAAGTGACCTTCGCAGTGCGAAGTCATCATTTTTGAAATGTTGACTTTTTCTTGACTTTTGTTGACTTTGACTTTTTTCCTCTCTTTGATTTTTTTTGATTTTTTCGTTTTAAAAGGCTTAGGACAAAATTGGGGTACTACAGTTGCCGGTTATGCAATGTCCTCAAATCCGATGATGAGAAAAAGATGATGCTTAAATTACTCCCTATGCAAGTGGAGTTGGAAGCATCATGTATGACATGGTTCATAGTAGGCCGAACTTTTCTTATGCGGATAGCATAGTGATGAAGGACAAAAAAGGGGTAATTTTGATTTTAATATATTTGTGAATAATGGAGGAATATTTTGGTATTAAGGTTAAAGAATGATGGAAATAGACAGAAAATGGTAACCAAAAAAATTCCCAATCCAAGGAAGATGTTTAGCTTGGTAGAGGATCGCCACAAGAAACGTGGTTTCTTGATAACATCAATTAATGGTTCAATCCAGAACAAAAAGAAGCAAAGCTTCCAAATTCACATAAAGTGATTTTCTTTATCAAAATTCAACTATCTTACATGTCATTTTCGTGCTCTATTTATATGAGCTCATTACATGATGGTTCTGATTCTAAAACTCTAAGAAAATGAAAGGAAAGGCAGCCACTAATTGTCATAATGTTTTGGTGGCTGATTAATGCAAAGAAAAGTTACAATTTAGTTGGTTTTAATTTAGGGTGGCTGAATCAATACATGTGTTGCTGCATAATTATTGACAGTTACATTTTGACTACTTGCAGCGCCCTCTTTACTCTTCATCATGCTTTTCAATTTCTCAAAATAATTGTGTTTCACCTCTTTTGCTTCAGCCCCTTAATTTAATCACGCCATCCACTTTAATCCCATTTTACACCATGATATATGCCGATTTTCCTTCTGAGTCCAACGTATGAAATATAGGTAATTTTGTACCCTTTCCAACGCTTCAAAGATCACCTCAATCGGAGTTGCAGAGCTCTAGATACGATGAAAACAAGACAGATACATAATGACCTACGAAAATAACAATTTGAACCAAAAATAATTTTGTTCTTTTATTCCATAATGACATTATTATTCTTGTCAAGGGAGAATATCTTAGGGTCACATCATACTCTCCCTCTTCAAGAGAATTCGACCTCGAATTTATAGCTTGAATACCTCTTGGGTCAAAAACAAATATATTGAATCCATTACATTTAACCTTAACTTTAGAGAGCACTTTACTTTTATTGGAAGAATTTGTTTGCTTTTCATCCCCTTTTGATTCAAGGACATAATCTTCTTTCCGAATCTCATAATTTCCTTCCTCTTGTTGAGAAAAAATTTCTTCATTGACTTTGTTTCCTTCATGACATAAAGAAGAAATGTTAGGAGATTGACAAATATTAGAAGAATTCCAACACTTAACTACACAAACCAACTTAGAAGATGGTACTAGTGTAATAGTAGGCCAAAACTTCAAACTCTGATACCAAATGATGAGTGTCGCGGAGCCGTCGGAAGCAAATTAGGAATATTGCTGGTGGGAAAGGTGAAAGGACTCAAAAATGAAGAAACGGAATGGATAGACAGGGGCGCCCCACTCTTTCTAATCCAAGAAAGATTGATAAGTCGATGGATGAAGATCGCCACAAGAAAATGATTTCTTGATAAGATCAAGGAGAACCACAAGAAAATCCACAATCAATTTTTACTCATTCTAAACTTTCATCAATTCCATGATGAAAATGGTAGGCGCCACAATCAAGACGATGATTGATAAGCCATGAAGAATCGCCACAATGGAACCTTAGCCATTGATAAGATTCATTTTTATAAGTTCTAATCCTAGAACTAAAGAGTTTCATCCAAAACTTCAAACTATTTTTTTCTTGCTTTTCATTCTCACTCTCCTTTTTCTCTTCTTTTCGCTCGACTTCTTCAACACCTTCTTTTCTCTCTTCTTTTTCATTTACTTCTTTTTCATCACATTCTTTTTTTTTCTTCTTTTTCCTTCCTTTTCACTTCTTCCTCATGACTTTCTTTTTCTTCTATCTCTTTTTTATAATCATTTTGGATTTGAAAGAGATGTTCCTCTAGTATTTTAGAGATATCAGCCATTCCTCTATCAATCTTTTCCATCATTTCCTCTCTCCTTTTTATGTGTAATGCTCTAAGAGCACAAGAAGGATTTGATCTTCTCTTCATATCCTCAAGCCTTGTTTCTCTCCATACTTTATCAAAATATTCAATTGAAGCTTGGATTTCTTGAGACATTTTTTGTAATACTTAAAAAAGAAATTGAAATGAATAAATTGCAAGGAAAATATGGAAATGAAAATAATTTTGAAATTGAAAAAGAAAAAATCAGTCCCAACGGAACCTAGCTCTGAATACCACTTGATGAAGGACAAAAAAGGGGTAATTTTGATTTTAATGTATTTGTGAATAATGGAGGAAAATTTTGGTATTAAGGTTAAAGAATGATGGAAATAGACAGAAAATGGTAACCAAACAAATTCCCAATCCAAGGAAGATGTTTAGCTTGGTAGAGGATCGCCACAAGAAACGCGGTTTCTTGATAAGATCAATTAATGGTTCAATCCAGAACCAAAAAGAAGCAAAGCTTCCAAATTCACATAAAGTGATTTTCTTTATCAAAATTCAACTATCTTACATGTCATTTTCGTGCTCTATTTATATGAGCTCATTACATGATGGTTCTGATTCTAAAACTCTAAGAAAATGAAAGGAAAGGCAGCCACTAATTGTCATAATGTTTTGGTGGCTGATTAATGCAAAGAAAAGTTACAATTTAGTTGGTTTTAATTTAGGGTGGCTGAATCAATGCATGTGTTGCTGCATAATTATCGACAGTTACATTTTGACTACTTGCAGCGCCCTCTTTACTCCTCATCATGCTTTTCAATTTCTCAAAATAATTGTGTTTCACCTCTTTTGCTTCAGCCCCTTAATTTAATCACGCCATCCACTTTAATCCCATTTTACACCATGATATATGCCGATTTTCCTTCTGAGTCCAACGTATGAAATATAGGTAATTTTGTACCCTTTCCAACGCTTCAAAGATCACCTCAATCGGAGTTGCAGAGCTCTAGCTACGATGAAAACAAGACAGATACATAATGACCTACGAAAATAACAATCTGAACAAAAAATAATTTGGTTCTTTTATTCCATAATGACATTATTAATATCTTAGGGTCACATCACATAGTGAGTCTGTTTATGTCAAATCTGAATCAAGTGCATTAGTAAGCTTTAAAAGTTGTTGTTGAGATACTTGAACAAGTAACTGAAAGTTGGTTTTAAATACACAAGAACAACTCAAGAGAAAGGCGCTTTGGAGGGGTGTGTGGATGTGTACTATGCGTGAAATGTCGACATTTGAAACTCAAGCGGGGTACATTTCCCTTATTGAAGGGGTTAAGGAGATCATATTGATGAAAAGGATGATTGATGAGCTAGAAGTTGCTCACAAGTGAGTGAACACTAGTACAGAAAACACTTTTTAAATGGGGTAAAAATGACTTTTTAAGTCGGTTTTGGATCCAACTTATAGGTGGCCGACTTAAAAAACTGTTTTGATTTTAAGTCTTCCCCTTTACCCAATTTAAAATATTTTATTAAGTCAGTTCACCCCATTTAAAATCTTTTAATTAAATCGGTTGGTACTACTTAAAAAAGGTTAAAGAGGGTCAAAAAATATTCTGGTTTTTAAGTCTATTCTCTAATCACATTTAATAAACATAATTTAGATCAATTCAACCCATTTAAAATCTCTCTGTTTTTTTTAACGCGATTATAGTACATAATTTAATAAATTAACCTAAAATTTCATGTACACAACCACAAATATGAAATATCATATGATCAAATTTCATATCAAACTTGTCATTGTTACAATATCAAACAAATTCAAAGTTACAATATCATAAAACTAGACAAAGGTACATAACATGAAAATTGGATGCACTGAAGTTCATCAAGCTCCTCAGAGTATTGATCCGCTGACTCATGAGCATCTTCATAGACCAGATATTTTCCTTCTAAAGCACACCTTAACCTAATGACAAGTTTAAGGGTCATATATAACACACTAGTCCAACAAAAAAAATACATATGTTCAAGGTCCAAGTCACCTAAAAAGTTTGCATTTAATTTAACTACCAACATGCAAGGATTAACAAGTCAGAAAGCAACAGAGATCACCTCGTGGCAGGACGCATCAGGTTGACACCTTTAACATAAAATTGAGCTCTCTTTGATGCCGGTACAACAATTGGACTAACAATCCAAATTTTGCTATAATTGTTGCTAAAAGTAACATTTCTATAATAATTAGTTATGGAAACAAGAAATTAAAAACAAATATTTATCAAGTCAAGCATGTTCTTAAGTGTGCAAAATATCACCTTTCATCTTGAGGAAAGAAATAGAGGTTAATGTTGTGATTATTTGTTCCACATCTTCTGAAACTCTCTGGCAACACAGTTGATCTTTCAAGCAAGTCTGCATAAAGCACATCAGAGAGATGGCTTGTCTTCTCATGAACTTTAGGGCATGCTGAAGTGGACAAATGTCCCATTAATTCAAAACTTTTGTCGAAAAGCTTCAAAGTTCCCCTATTACAATTTAATTTTAGCAAGTAAAATAAAGTCACTTAAACATCTTGCACCTTAATACAATTTCAAAACTTAAGAAGGAAAATGACGTCATTCATGCTTCCTGCAATGGAATTATATACAAACAAATACAATATTTTATGATCGAATTAAGAAATCAATTGACAAATTGCACATACTTGTTGACATTCCCAATACCATGGATGATTTATCAAAATCACAATGGGGACTAAAGGATTCACAGATAAAAAAAACGACCAAAAAAGGAAAAGATAATGGAAGAATAAGTTGTGTCAAGAACACATTTTTCATGATAAAATGAAACACTATTTGAAATATAAACTTGAGATAAAATGTCACTTACCAAACATGTCTTTTTTAATCACATGAGCTTATAAGCTACTATAAGCCAGTTTCATGGTATTCCCAAACAGAGCCTAAAATGTAACCACTGCTCTATGAATATTTTAAGGCACTAACTATCAAGATAAACAATTAATCAAAACAAAACATATAAAATTGTTTTTAAATGGGGTTACACAAATTAATATCTATTGATCTCAAAATCTTGGGTTTTTAAGTCAAGTGGATCACAACCCACTTAAAATCCCTGTGTTAATAAATGTTTTTTGTACTTGTGGAAGATACATTTAGATAGTCAAAGTGTTATTCACTTGGCTAATCATGATAGAACAAAATATATTGACATTCATTTTAACTTTGCTAGAGACATGATAAAATCGATGGAAATTGTGGTCGAAAAAGCTGTTTCGGAAGAAAATCTGGCGGACGTGTTCACCAAGTCACTACCTAGGTCAAAGTTTAAGCATTATTTTGACTTGATCAACTTTGTTGAAGAGTGATTCATTGGTGGGGAGAGAAGCAAAATGGTTGTTGGTTAATTGGCATCACCATATTTTTAAAGGCAACATGGAGGATTGTTGTTGTGTCTTAAAATCTCATCGAGCAATTGTGTTAAAAGCTTGGAAGTGGTTCATCATTGTTAAAATCGTGACGTGATTGCACTGGATCGCGAGACGAAGGTTCAGAGCTTTTTTCGAGCTGTTTGATCCTAGAAAAATTGTGAGGCAAATTTTGTAATGATTGGAAATCACGAGGCAAAGGCTAAAGATCGTGGGGGCAATTTACTCGTATTTTGAACCACCATTTAAACATTCTTTCATGTTTTTGTTGTTTAATTTTGAGAGGCAAAAAGATGGAACTTTTAGAGAAATCATAGTCTAAGAGTTGAGTGCTTGAGTGAGATTCTTGGGTTGAAAAACATTTTTCATACACCTTGGGTAGTTGAAATTTCATTAGAGAAATGATAAAAACTTTTTCTTTTTTGGGAAATGCTAATGAGTGCTCTAAGGGCAATCTTTAAGGACTTTAGATAGTAAGTTTTTACGGAAATTTATGCATTCAATGCATCAAAAATTGAAGTATTAGACTTTTTCAATAAATAGTTCTTGATTTTGGAATCCTTAAAGAGTGACCTTAGGGCACTCGTTAGCAAGACCCTTCTTTTTGTTTTCTCTTAGGATCTTCTATGTGAGTTGAGTGACTTGAAAAATGAGTATATATTAGAGATTGTTTTTTGTGAGCTCTTGGATCTAACTTATGGCAATCTGTTTATATCACTCATTTTATAGCGGGTTGAGGAGTTGTTCTTCCCCCTAGACATAGGTCATATTGGATCAAACTAGATAAACATCAATGGTTGATTCCTATATTCTCTTAACCTTGTTCTTTGATTATGCTTATGGCTTTGTTTTGCACTTAATTACTAGGTCTGTTTGTTGTTTGAGACTAATTATTGGTTGCCACCGGTCTTTGTTCTACACATCTAAATTTATTAATGTGATTGAAGTTCAAATTGACAGCATAGCAAACTATTCTTTGTTGTCATCCTAATCCGTGAACCCTAAACATGCCAATGATGCCTTGACCAATAATATTAGTTAGTAATAGAAGTATACTCACCTTCTACCGACTTGTGCAACAGAAAGAATCTTTGACAATTGATAGGAGATCAAAAGGTGTAATATTATGATATATAAATTGCATATCAACGAAGTACTAATAGGAGAATAATCGCATCTAACTAATTACTAGTCTAATACGTACCTAATCACATATCTAACTAACAACTAACTGTGTAAACTAACAATCAACTAAACCTAACGATATTAAACTATTGTGATGTCCAAAACTCTTTTCATTGCCAAAAGACAAAAGTGTTTTAATTTTATACTCTAAACAATATATAATAAGATAATGGTATCCTCCTTTCCATTTTATTTTCTTAGAATGAAGACTTAGTTTAATCACAAAGAAAAAAAATGCCAAAATCACTTTGATTTCTAATAAAGATAAAAGTAACTTTTAACACATGAGGAAAATAAGGAACAACTTGGTCCATACTTAAACGACTGTTAGAAAATAGACAATTAAGTTCTCGATAATAATTAAAAAGAGAAAATTCGGTCTTTACCTTTTGTCTCTTTTTAATTATCATTAAATGATATAATTTTCAATTTTCTGACGGTGGTTTAAGTAGAAACTAAAAACCAGATTTTAAACTTTGTCAAATCATCAACAATTAATTTGCCTTTCGAAACACATGGGACCAAGAGAAAATCTAATAACAATTTGCCCCTCTTAAAGTTGATAGCTTAAAATTGGGCAAGGATTTGCCTAACTTTTATGAATTAGGGAAAAAGTGTAATTAGATCTATACTAGTACATCAGAAGTAAAATGCATTTGACCCTAAAATGTATAGTCAAGAAAATAAAGATGGTTGAAATCATCAACAATTTAATTTGCATCCTTTGATAATGAGGGATTAACTTATTAATTATCGCAATTTTCACTGCTAAAGTAATGTGTATACACACAAATGCGTGTGCAAGTTGGAATGAATAAGATCTAATAAAATGAGTTAGTCATCTTTTGTGGTGAATCAAAGTTTAAATTTCTATAAGAGGTACCGTTTTAATAATGTTGACTGCCCTAGAAGATGTTGACTTCACTGTCACTATCATGATGCATAGTGAACCTACAAATAAAGTAATACATATAAATAGGTTGCTTGCAATTAGTTGTAACCACAGCGCCAACATTGCAACGGCCAGGGGGCACAAGTTGCCGGTTGAGTTTGGAACTCAAAAAACTCCTTATTGCATATAACTATCTCCAATAACAAATTGGGTTTTGGTTAATTTTATTCAATCATATAAAGTACATATTTGTAACCATCTTTATAGAACTCAATAAAATAACACACTCATGTCTCTTATTTTAACAACAACTAGCATCAATCCTACTTTGAATATTCAACTTAAACCATAAGTTTCATGCTACATATAACTATATGCCAGCCCAGAAACACTCCTCAAAAGAAGTGCATTAATAGTCAAATTTTAGTTCACATTATTGTAACACACCAAATTCAAAATACAGATAATAAGGCACCATATTCATTTATTCACTCCTATAAAAATGGTTCAACACTCATTAGCATCCATAGCACCCCTTATGAAAATGGCAGCTACAAAGGAGAAAAATAATGTTGCCATAATATTTGGGGTCACTGGACTTGTTGGGAGAGAGTTAGCTCAAAAACTACTTTTAGAATCTTCTTGGAAAGTTTATGGTATAGCTAGAAAAAATCAAGAAACACAACCAAACATCCTTTCAAGCCCTAATTACAATTTCATCTCTTGTGATTTGCTTAACCCTTTAGAAACTCAAAAGAAGCTATCTTCATTACAAGATGTGACACATGTATTTTGGGTTACATGGGCTAGCCAATTTCCATTAGACACACAAGAAAGTTGTGACCAAAACAAAGCCATGATGTCAAATGCTTTGGATTCATTGCTCACAAATTCAAAGAATCTAAAACATGTTTCACTTCAAACAGGTACAAAGCACTATGTATCACTTCAAGCCCCTTTTGATGAACAAAAGAAATTGTACTATTACAATGAAGAGTTTCCAAGAATAAGTAGAGGCTCAAATTTCTACTATGTATTGGAGGATTTGCTTATGGAGAAATTGAATGGTAAGGTTTATTGGTCAGTGCATAGGCCTGGTTTAATATTAGGAAATTCAATTAGATCATTTTATAATTTTATGGGTAGTTTGTGTGTTTATGGGTCTATTTGTAAACATTTGAAGATCCCTTTTGTGTTTGGTGGA
This sequence comes from Medicago ruthenica, assembly GCA_018208015.1. Taxonomy (NCBI): domain Eukaryota; kingdom Viridiplantae; phylum Streptophyta; class Magnoliopsida; order Fabales; family Fabaceae; genus Medicago; species Medicago ruthenica. The sequence continues at coordinate 39,428,775 of CM031373.1, read as the reverse complement.
ACAAAAAAGTGTTGGGAGGAGCCTTACATTGATGGATCAGATGCTAGGCTTGTAGCTGATCAACATATTTGGTCAGCTACAAAAAGTGCTATATTTTCTACTAATGGACAAGCTTTTAATTCAATTAATGGCCCTAGTTTTACTTGGAAGGAAATTTGGCCAATTGTTGGGAAAAAACTAGGGGTTATAGTTCCTCAAGAAATGTTTGTGGAAAATTTTTGGTATTCAAAAGCTATGATTGAGAAGCAACAAGTTTGGCAAGAGATTGTGGAGGAAAATGGGTTGGTTCAAACAAAAATTGAAAATTTAGCTAGTTGGGAATTTTTAGATGCTTTATTTAGATTCCCTATTAAACTTATGGGGAGTAGAGATAAAGTTGATGATCTTGGTTTTGGAGCAAGGTATAGGACATTGAATTCAATATTGTATTGGATTGATTGTATGAGAGATGAGAAGGTGATTCCTTAATTAGAGTCTTGTGGCAATATCTATTTGACTTTTGCTTTGGAGTGTTTGGCATTAGAAATTTATGGAGCACCACAAAATGGGCTTTTTCATAAATAAATCAGTGGCAACGTGTTGTTTGCATGTGCTTGTTAAAATTTCCCTTTATTGTTGCTTAGTTTTCTATAGTTTCTATAATTTAATAATGTATATACCTTCTTTTTGTACGTCACGGTTCCCTTGTATGTCACTTAATTTTGTCTATAAAGTGAGGGAATGGCTTTGTCTTCTCCATGCATTGGCAATAATAAAATATTTCGCAATGACTTCCCACAAATTCTACATTTTTCTTCTTTCAGCTGTATTCCTTTGGACATAATAATAAAATAAATTATATAACCTAATTAATTATACACGGTTTATTTATGGGTACAGGTATTATTTTTATTGCAGGGTACAGGACACATGTAGTTGTTTTTTTTGTCTTTTCTTCTAGCCAAATATAAAAAATGAAATGGTTTTAAATTGGAAGTCAATGCCATTAGAAAAGTGGAAACCCTATTTTTTCATCACAATACACATCATCTCCCCTTTTTATATGATTTAAAGTGTGTAGATTATGTTAAAGGGAAGCCTGTTTTACTTTTAAAGTTTCACAAATTAATTGAATTGTTTGCTTAAATAATTTTTTTCCCTCTAGTCAATTTAGTTATGTTTTCATGAGACCATATACTACAACCCTCCCTAAACACAAATGATAATAATGCAGATATCTGCGAATATCACAAAATCCGCTAAATAGGCAAAATTGACATGTTTTACAATGGTAACATTTCTTCATAATAAACAAGATGAGAAAAAAATATTAGAAAAATAACAACAAAATTTGGATCTTCTATATGGTTGCTGATGTGGAGTGGAAAATGGAAACACATTACAACTTTTTTCAATTTACACCAAATGGAACAATTGAACTAACACACTACAAATGACTATTCATTTGCAATTTAGATTATCCAATATATTTATGATACTTTATCAATCATAGTAGCTTCTCTTCTTATATATCTATAACTACATTCTTCAATCATCTCCTTTGGAAATTCAATACTTTAACTGAGAAAGCAAAGCAACCAAAGAAGAGTATGGTGAAGCAAACAAGCACAATTGCTGATATCAACACTGATGAAACTCCATTAATTGTCTCATCATATCCAAAAGAAACAGATATATACTGTTTCACACTGCCTTTAAATCCTGGTCCCACAATTATTTCTTCTACATCTCCAAATTGAGATGTTAAAATACCACGTATTGTCCAAGAAAGTGGGCAGAGATAATGGAACCAAAGCCAATATGTAGGAATATACTGAAACATTGCAAGACTCATTAGCATTATAAGGCCAAAATACTAATTTTTTTTTTTTTTATAAATATAAATATTCAGATTGATGAGATCTCTTGCGACCCCTACAAGGTGCTATGACCGTGGAGACTATTAGATCTAGCGAGAGAAAACTAATGATCCCCTCACGGCCACTACACCGTGCAACGGTTGTAAAGGATCCTTGTAATATTTTAATTATTTTACTCACCGGTTTTGGAACCATAAAACCTGCAACAAGATTCCATAGAGAGTAAAATGCAGAAGAAGTAACAGCTGCGAGGTGTTGGGTTGGTGTAACACCAATAGCCATTATGCCGTAAAAGGTGAAATAGGTAAATGTGAGGAACATGAACACAAGATACATCAAAAACTTTCCTGCATTAGAGAGGAAGAAAAAATGTATCACATTAGTACTTATCGGAGGACGAACTTTGAGATACTTTATGAGAGAAAAATATAAATGTCATTGTAGAAGTTTCTTAATTCTAGGAAGTTTGAGACCACATAGACTTCATGAGAGTTAAACACTAATTTAACCCTTGAAATTGTAGGGATTAGAGAGTGTAGTTCTTGAAATTAACGAAATTCTAAGATCCCTAACGTTCAAAATGCTCGATCGTGTTTGTTCTACGTGACTAAATTGACTGATCCAAAATGACTAATGTGATTTAAGATTTTCGATTTCAATGATCATTTTAAAATTTGGTTAATTTTGTAATCAAATTGTCTTTCATAGACAAAATTGTTGATTCCCTCACCCCATATACAACATCTTCTAGCACTATCTATGTGAACTACATAAAATATGGTTGACTCAATTCAATTATAAAAGCAAAAAGTGTTCACTCTCATGATGTAAGTTTTAGGAGGATCCCAAAAACATGATGCAGAAAGCATTTCAACAGCGAAAATCGAGATCTTACCAAAATTATTTTCAAAACCCATCATGAAATATGTAATTACACCATATGTTATTGTTTGAACAATTTGGTATGGGATTTCCACCAGCCCCTGTTAATGAGATTAAGTAATCATTATATACAATATGCACAAGAGATTTAATCTTTAAAATCATTTTTCAATACATCGACTTAACTAGCTATATACCTGTGCTGCTGCATAGGCAATTGGAGAGTACATTCCAGCTGCTTTCTCTCTATAAAACACTGTCCTTTCAACTGAAACAACTGGTTGTACAGAAGTTGCATTTTTCACCCCAATGAACAATAATGAAGAAAAAATTGCACCCATAATTACCAACACTTGTTGCGTTGATTCCCTGTAGAATATCAATGACATGGTTATTATCAACAATTTTGTTGCTTTTTTTTTTCAATAATAACAAATGAAATCATAAATTATTCATACCTTTTTGCACCGATCCTCCAAAATATTGACCCTAAAACTAAAGCGGATATTATTGTAAACAACATCCTTATTGCATTGTATGATGGATTTCTCCAGTATAAAATATTCTGCTTCCATAAACACTTGAGAAATTGTGACCATGTATTTTGAGAATATAATGTGTCAAACTTCAATGGTTGTGAGCCAGGAGATGGTTGTTCATATTTTCTAATCGAAGCTTCCACCGTCCTAAGATAAAAGGATGTAATATAGCCATTATTCTCATATTATTCTTTCTGTACATAAGGTTGTAACTTGTTGATTGTTATGTTCCTAAAAAAAGACATCTTTTATTGTCATTAAGCACATGAAAATAGATAAAGTTACCTGAATTGGTCAGAATTTTCGTAAACATCTGCAAAGTCTATACCAAGTTTTTCTTCAATAGCAAGTGTGGTAACCTCAAGCATCCAAGTAGCTGGATTGTAGTCACTAGGAATTGGGGAGATTCCACTGATACTCTGCATAAAAAAAAATTCAAGTTAGGACACATAAGTAAGGTCAATGTTGATCATAATGTATAGTCTAAATTACTACATAATGATCAAACAAACATGAGAAGTATTCTACAATGCTATTATAGTGCTTTTAGAATTCAAATAGCTTTGAAGGAAATATATATTTAGGAGAGCAGAAAATGTTGATGTTTTTAACAAAGAATTAGCTTAAATTCCACGAACATCGTTTCTACCTTAACATTATGATCCTTACACGACTAGAAAATGAGAATGAATTAAGTTATACAAGAAATAATTGAAAGAATGTCACCTGAAAATATTTTATCATAACATCTGATTGGTTACCAATCTTCCCCCCATAGATAACTTGTCCTCCACGTTTCATAAGAAGTAACTACAAACAAAGAATTAAAGCTACTTAATTATCATTAATAAAAATATTAAATTGGTTAGAAAATAGCACCTTGCTTAAACAACTAACCTCATCAAATGCTTCAAATATATCAATACTTGGCTGATGTATGGTACAAACCACAGTTCTTCCAGTATCAACAGTATTGCGAACAGTTCTCATAACAATGGCAGCGGCACGTGCATCAAGTCCGGAGGTAGGTTCATCCATGAAAATTATAGAAGGGTTTGCTACAAGTTCCACTGCAATTGTCAATCTCTTTCTCTGCTCTGTTGATAAGCCAGAAACGCCAGCCATTCCAACCATAGCATGTCTTAAACTATCAAGTTCAACTAGTTTCATTACTTGTTCGACAAATTCCTGCAAAACAAGTACTATGTCAGTGAATTATTATTTGAAATAAGGGCTATAGAATTGAATCTATAGCTGTTGGTGACTGTTATATTTTAGGTAAAATGGTATTTTTTGATAAAATGATTGAATTTGAGTTTAATAATTAAAAAGTAGATAAAAGTTCCTTGATACTTTTATCATAAAACTATCAAATGTCTCCTACTTGATTTAAAAAACTTTCCTCAACTACTTTCTGAAAAGTTCCTTATATCTAGTTTTTTAAACACAAAAGATGACAGAAGTAAAAAATAAGTCAGGTCAAACGAAATCTACGCAATTACGCATAAGATAAGATATATTGGGGAGGAACTTACTAGCTTTTTTTCTTTGCTCACTTCCTTTTGAAGCCTTAATGATGCAGAAAACCACAAGGACTCCTCAACTGTCATTTGAGGAGAGTGTATGTCATTTTGTTCAACATAACCCGCAATTCTGGCAAATGTTGCTTGCACTTTTGGATAACCAGATATTTTAACATCTCCCTCGATATATCCTCCTGTTTTCCTTCCTGCAAGCACATCCATTAAAGTGGTTTTCCCAGCTCCACTTGATCCCATTAATGCTGTAAGTACACCAGGTGCAAAAACACCACTCACATTTGACAAAAGCTTCAACCTACTTTCTGTTACACCTTGTTTCTTTATCTCCTGAAAGAAAGAAGAAAAAAAGTTCATTTAGAAACAGTTAGTGGAACTATCAACTCTTTCTATTTCTTGTGTTCATATTTAAGCAAACCCCATCACCTTTGGCATATCAACGTAATAATTGACATTATGGAATGTCATTGTCAATGGTTCAAAAGGAAGAATCATTCCCTTGCTTTTGCTCTCTCTAGCATTAGATTTGGAACTTTTTATTGATTCATTATCAACTCCATCGGAACTCTTTTGTGAGTCTTCAACTTCATCCTGAGTAACTGCTCTTGGTTTTTTTATTGCTGTAGCATGCCAAGATAGAGAACGTAAACTACAAAGATAGGATATAAACTAATACATAAACCAAAAGAACTTGCATTGATAAAAATGGTAATATGAAGAAGAAATTGCTCTCAACTTACGGTCCAAATAGGTCAGTGCCAAAGTGGTCAAGATGTTGAAAAGCAACGTGTAGAGTACGAACATTCCCAAACTAAGCCAATACCAGTAATCTTCAGTTGGTAAATTAAATGTCTTCAGTATATTTCGACCAACTGTGTCGTTCCCTAAAGCCGAAGTCTAAAATAGACAGTTTCCATAATTCCATAAATCTTCTATAAACTATATGCAAAAAATTACAATGTAAAAAGATGAAATTTAATTTGCATGCATGATGTACCTCCATCCATCTTGTTGCAAGAAATTCATTGGTTGAAATTGCTCTCTGTCCATAATTAAGAGGTGATAACCAGTAACCCCACTTCCACCATGGCTTAATCATGTCTGAAAAATTCAACAATAATCACCAACAAAAACATAGCAATATGTATCTGCCTTTTTTCCAGTATTTCTTGATACAACCTACCTAGTGGGATAATAAATCCTCCCAATAAGAATAAAATCATCAGTACACCCGATCCACCTGTATTAGCAACAACCATATCGCGTCCAATAGAAGCCGTGAGCCGAAAGAGACCTAATGCCATTTGGTGCACCATAAGCAATAAAAGCATGTAGCGGAAGAACCTGAAATATTAACCGGAATGTGAAGAGTATGTATGAGTTTTAAAAGAAGACATAAAAAAAGTCATAAAACAGTATATGAATGTAAAGTAAAATACCTCCCAGGTGCAGGAGCAAATCCAATAGTGTAGTATACAACACCAGTCCACGCAACAGATTCAACAATGGAATAAGGAAATTGAAGAATCCATGTGGACAATGTCCATGCCCATGCAGGATAAAATAAATTGCCTCTTTGTTTATAGAAGACAGGGAGACGAAATATCAAAAGTGACAACTCAGTAGTCCCATTAAACAGCATGTGCACCAATGCATAAAATAGTGCAGACATGTAGAGATTGCCCGAAAGTTCGTTCTTAGGATAAGTTTTTACGTGAATGTACATCGTGGATGCGATCAAGCCAACAAGTATAACCTTTGACAAAGTAAGAAATTTGTCAAACATCAAATTATTGGAAGAAACCATCAAAAAGTTATTAAAAGATACAAAAAGCACACACCCACAAGAATTATCATGAATTCAACTTGTATAAACATTAAGCAATAAAAATAATTACTGAAGAAAGTGTCAGTGCACAAATGTTTAATCAAGTTTATACGTACCTGACAAGTCCTAAATATGTAAAGAAAACTATTTCTACAGACCAAGGTCCATTCTCGCGACAAACAAGACTTAAAAAGATCCCAATTTGACACAGCAAAACGTTTTTTAGGCAAAGCTGAAGGATGGCTTTTTGATTTATCATAGGGAGCAGTATACATGGCTTCCATAGACTTCCCAAATTTGGAATTTTTGAAGGCTTCTGCAATCTCTGGTACTGGAATAAATTTATATGGCTTTGAAGAATCAGCCCAGTATTGCGCTTGATCTTTTTTAGATGTTACCTGGTATAAGAAAATACCAAGTTAGAAAATAAATTCAAAAATCATTTGATCAATATATAATCATTAAAGATAAACAATCAATATTCTAAAAATACCTCTTGAAGAAAATCTGCAACTCCCTTGCGTGGTGGAAGTTTGAAACTTAATGATTCAAAAAATTCTACCACATGTTCTATGGGGCCTTGATATACTATATGTCCATCTGACAAAAGTATTAGATCATCAAAGAGATCAAATGTCTCTGGCGCCGGTTGAAGAAGAGCCATTAGTACAGTAGCTTCCATTTCATGCACAAAATTTTTTATGCATTTTACTATCTGGAATGTGGTAGAGCTATCAAGTCCAGTTGATATTTCATCCATAAATAAAGATTTTCTTGGTCCAACAATCATTTCTCCTGGAAGAAATGGAATGAAATGCAAAATGTTAGAACAACAATCCTGGTTCAAAAGAATAAAGATACTAAAAGCGCAAACAATGAACACATGATGTATGGTAAGAAAGTTTGGTCAACTGTGTCTACGTCTCCGACTCGGAGCGGCTGCAGTTTGTTTGTATCATGATTTCAAGCTTAGGGTTTATAGTGTAGTGTACAACTTGTATTTAAATACTATTACAAGATTATCAATTTTTAATAATATAAATATCAATTTTTATTATCTGGAATGTAGAAAATTTTGGATTTCTAGAACAACTTAACATTCCCACATCATTACCACATTCAAGGATAACCACTAATAGTTTGCTACAAATGTGTGAACTATCTAAGTTTCTGAATTTGATTTATTGTTTATGATCCTAATATCCAAAACAAAATTTTTACAATTGCAATATCCCTTAAATTCTCTCAAGGCTACACTTCACATTAGGTAATTAGGAACAAATCAACTTGCATCTTAAAAAAGAAAAGAGAAAACAAAAATTAGAGGGAATGGATTTAGAGCTATTTTACATGCAACATTAGATAGATGATTTTTTGTTTTTCTTTTTTCATAAATGAATTTCTAGCTTATAAAAAGAACGGGTGTTTGTGTAAACACAACACTTATTCAATAAGTAGTTATCATTTAAGAACTTATGTATCAAAGAAACAAAACAAAACAATGGGGGTCAACAATAATATAAGTGTTTTTTACATGCTATCATGAGTAGCTTATGAAAATAAGCTAAAAACAATAGGGTAGTTTTTTTTTTTGCAAAATGCTTAAACAAATGCTTTCTGTCATAAATTAGTTCAAAATACTAGAGGCTAATTAATGTCAAAGAAAAATTGCTACAAATTGCTAGAGAAGGAGGAGAGAAATCACCTGTTGTTACTCTCTTCTTTTGGCCACCAGATATCCCTCTTATCATATCACTACCAACAACAGTATCAGAACATACATCAAGACCAAGCACTTTCAAAATATAATCTGTCATTACATTGTGCTTTTTGCCACCAACAGATGTTGCCTGTAGAGTCAAATCAATTTCAGAAACAAAGTATTTAGGATTTAGGATGCATGCATGCATCATTTCATATACATTTGAAACCAACCTTCATAAATGCATCAATTTCTGGACTTGGCATCACCTTTTTTTCCTTTTCTAAGCTTTCCAGATTTTTCAATAACTCTGATTAATTAAGAAATTAAGTAATTTAATATAGTTGTGAAATTCAGTTTAAATTTAAAATGTACTTGATAAAGGTAATATTATATATGTACCTGCATCACTTGAACCTTGACATCTATTTGCAAAATCAAAAGTTTCTCTCACTGTTAGTTCTCCTATGTGATCATCAATTTGGCTAATGTATGCTGAAGCCCTTTGAATACAAAACTGGTCTTGCTCATGTCCATTGTATGTTATATTACCACTTTTCTGCAAAATATCACACAACCAAAGGTAAAGGTAATATTATAATTCTAAGATGTCAATTAGATTTTGAAGAATATTTCAGAATATTAGTGTCAATGTTTAAAGTTTATTTAAAAGATATATCTATAGCAAATATAATTTCAGGCTCTATAAAATTTTCTCTCATCAAGTTTAGTCCTATAAAAAGTTTCATTCATGTTCGGTCTTCCATTTGGTCATTTCAAAGACTTTATATAGATGAAAAATTCCACCGAAATCACCAAATGGAAGATTAAATATGGATGAACAATTTTTTACAGACTATAATCAATTGAAATTTTTATTTGATTGGGACTAAAAACATATATATTTAACCCTATAATATAAGTTTTATAATTGTATTGGAGACGATAATGACTACACGAATGATGCATTTACTCTTGGAAAAGTTGAATTAGGAATGTAAGTTAGAGAAAAAAAAAATATATCATTGATGTATTACAATATGTAAGGGTTGAAGTTCGAACTATGTATTACTTATTTATTCACCTTAACGGTAAAATCCTGTCAACAAGGCTATTTGACCCAAAGAAAAATGCTAAAGACCCCAAATTAACAATACTTTCATTTTTTTTCTTCTTCAATTTCCATGGATAACTCAAGTTTTCCTTGCTATTTTCATAAATGAGATTTTTTTTTTCCAACCATGCTTAGAATATGTAGTTACCTTGAGGTTACTTTCAAGTTTTCCAGCAAGAGCCAAAAGTAAAGTAGATTTGCCAGATCCTGGAGGTCCTAATAACAATGTCATCCTATATCCAACAATACATCACGTTAAGTTGGATACTTATCAATTAGAAAATTGCTCTTCCTCCAAACAAAATTGCTCATTCTCATACAAACTGACGAAAATACCCTCAGCATAACTTAAGTCACGCAGGTTATGCACCAGCGTGACTTAAGTAACACTCGGTATATCAACGTGACTTAAGTCACGCTGGTGTATAACCTGTGTGACTTAAGTCACGCTCAGTATATCAACATGACTTAAGTCACGCTGGTGTATAACCTGCGTGACTTAAGTCACGCTTGTTTTAGGTAAGTTATTTTTTCACCAATTTTGCACATAGATAATATTTTTTGAAGACCCCAAACATACAATATGTTATGTTCATTTCTTAAAAGCATGTCATGACTTAGAAACAACAATAACAACAATTCAATCATGATCCAAAATAAATCATAACTAAAAATACACAAGTACGCGTAATAAATTCCAAAATTAATAGAATACGACAAATTTATTTAGTTATAATTTCACCTCCGTTCAAATAAACGAAGTGTTACGTTACATTACATTACATTAAATTCCTAAGGATGTTGTATCATCATGATGTTGGATTAAAATTAAATTCATGAAAGTTTGCCGAAGATGTTTGCATTGAAGTGTCTTATACTTAGGGTGAAAATTTGCAAGTCTCTTTGAAAACTCAAAAGAATGAAGAGAACACAATACATCTATTCTACCGAATCAACTATATAAGTTATCACATCGAATCCCTTCATATAGGATGAGTTATGACATGACAAAAAGGAATGCATTCCAATATATTTGGGAGATTTTTTCGAGATTTGAGAAGTGAAATGGAGAAGTGAGGCTCTGCCTGAGTTATAAATGAACGCAACGTGACTTAAATCACGCTGACATCTACCGAGCGTGAGTTAAGTCATGCAGGTCATACATCAGCGTGACTTAAGTCACGCAGGTTATACGCCAGCGTGAGTTAAGTCACGATATATACCGAACGTAACTTAAGTCACGCAGGGTATTTTGGTCCTTTTTTTTTCTAGAATGAGCATTTTTGTATGGGGGAAGATCAATTTCCTATCAATTAACATAACAAACATGAAGCATGAAGCCATCATGATTCTTAAAAACCACTCAATCGAAAAATACTTTTTTGTTTTGATTTATCTATTAGGACGCGGCTCGCGAGAAAAACAATGTTATTTCCTCGTTTATATTGACAAATTACGAAGATGTGGTTTTTAAAAATTATAAGGAAGTTAAAGTAGTTCCCCAACATAAAAAAAATAGACACCTTCTGGAAGCACTCAAAAAAATAGAGAAAACACATTACCTTCCAGGTTTGATAACACCATTGATACCATTCAAAATTGTTAAAGAATGTCTTTTAGGTCGACCTATCCCCAAACTGGTTAGAATTCCCTGGAAGCCAACACCACCATGAATAAGACTCACAACAAAAACAATGATATGTATATTTGAGGACATGCATTAACCCATATGTACAAATTTAGATGTTTCATCTAGTCTCTTCCTATATTAAAGTGCACAATAATTTATTTATTATATATATATATGAACCTCAAGGCCATCTCGTGTGTAATTGGTCAAAGTTGGTAGAGCTCTTGTCCCAATTTGAACCTCAGCTCCAATTTTCAAGTTTGTGAATCTCACTTCAATGCTTGGCACCTCCAATCCAACCCTTTTGCGTTCAACCACAAAAACAATTAATTTTCAAAATAAAATTGGAGAAGAGAAATTACTAATAGTTAAAGTAACACTATAACATCCATTTTATAATGATTCATAATGATATTTGAAATTCTTCCCTTAAGATTACAAGATCAAGTTCTTACCACTTTGTTGTAACTTAAAGATAAAATGATATTGTATCAACAAACGATTAATTTAAATCATTTATGACATGCAATGCCATGTTAATGAACAAAAAAAGAAATGACTTCAATGCAAAATTAGTATAATTAAGAGAATCATCACATAACCACACACACACTAGTATAATTATGTGAAGGACAAAATTTTAGTCAGCATGTGGTTACATAAATTTCAAATGTTAATTGTGATTGATATGTGTGTAAAAATGAAGGAATGTAATTAATTTACCTATTGTATCGTTCCTTGATGGCAGAAAGAAGCTTATAATTATCTTGTTCATTGGTGGCCAACGCTTCCTTCACAAGATGTTCACGATAAACACGATTCAACTTTCTTACATCTATTTGTTCCATTTTACCTTTGGTCTTATTTGAAATTGATGAGTTACGACGAAATTCTGAAGATGGCTTTCTCATCAATGCCAAATTGACACGTTTTTCCGTAGGTAACCTTAAGAGGGCAAACATTTGAAGATCTTCTTCATCTTCTTCCACCCAATCTGCATTTGATGCCCTTGCAAATGAATGCTCCCTTGATTCAACTACATCATAATCAATCCCTAACATATTGATTTTTCTTCTTCTTCTTCTTCTCCTCTTTGTTTTAAATTAGAAAAAAAAATACAATGCGTATTAATTTCAATCCAATATAATGCAATCATAAAACTAGTAACAAGAATAAAATGAGGCACCCTCTGCGAAATATTTTCTGGAAAGACACTCTATAGATCTACACACCACTCGTAGAAACTTATTTTACTTCTTCTCACTCTTTCTCTTTCATAATCCAAAGAAGAAGGGAATTTGGTTAACGCAAAGTGAAGGGCTTATGTTCACGTCTATATTTGGACGTAAATAACTAAGTTGCATGCATGACATGGCCAAGTCAATTAAGATAAAATTAGATAGCTTCTATTCTAGTTTTTTTTTTCGTGGTCAAATTTGTATTCTAGATTTTAATTATGATTTCTTTTTTCTAGGACCATTACAGGTGATTACCAGCAAATAAAAAAAAGAAACATTATAGGTGATATGATACTTCATTCATTTTTTTTTATTATTAATTGTTGGTTTTTAGGGGAAATAGATAAAATTGGCTAGCTTATATTCTAACCTTTTTCTTGTTGTTTGTCTGTTTTCTAGAAACATTATAGGTGATTATTAGCCAAAAAATAAATAAAAAATTACATTCTATGTGATATGATAGTCCATTCGTTTTTTATTATTAATTGTTGGTTTTACGAGGAACAAAATATTTATCTTTTATTTTCAAATTTCAATATATTAACTAATTTTTGTTAATTTTCACCCAAAAAAACAATTATTTCATAAATTATTTTATACTTATACTAACAAATAGAGAAAATAAAAACTTAATATAAATATAAAGTTTACATATTAATTAGTTTCATTTTATTTTGTGCATTTTTTTATATATTATTTTATTTTCATAGTAATCAAATTTTTATTTTATGCATTTACTTTATAAATTATTTTTCAAGATTTATGAGGTAATAACATTTTTTAACTTTATATACTACTATATCTATGTTTAAGGAACTTGATAACAATTCTTGTTTTACCATATGCATGATTTAGGGTTAAATATGTATTTGATCCCTACATTTTACGCCTCTTTGACCAATAGTCCCTACATTTCCATAAATGTTTTTAAAATCCCTACATTTTTTCTCCGTTAGCATTTTTAGTCCCTGCTGTCAAGTTTTGGCCCAGTCTGTTGGAACAAAATGTGTTAAACAACTCTCTTATGAATTAAGGGGGAGATTGTTGAAACATTATGTGTAAACATATCTCTCTTTATGGTTTTGATGATAACAAAAGTGTTAAATAGAAAATTGGTTACTTGCTAATGCTTTGTTCAAGTGATTTCAGAACCACGTGTTTAATGATTGGAAATTGATAATGGTTATGGAAGAACAAGCTTAGAGCAAGAAAGGAAAGCTTAGAAGCAAGTTGCAAAGCTGGAAAAGTGCTCCTGAAGAGTGCTCCTGAAGTAGTGCTCCTGAAGTGAGAGTCTGAAGCCTGCGTCTGAAGGCAGCTTCTGAAGTCTGAGTCTGAAGGCAGCTTCTGAAGGAAGTCAACAAAAGTCAACGTCTGAAGTCTGAGTCTGAAGGAGTGCTTCTGATGTACTGTTCACGCAGAAGCTTCTGAAGGCTGATGTGGCATGGAAAGCAACTGGTAGTGTGCGCATTTAATGCCTGGATGTGTCAGAGCAACCCAATGGAACAGTTGTTTCCCTGACTCAAACATTCCCCAGCTTTTAAGGTAGGCAAGTTCAAAAATGGCTGCTGCTCTGTTTTCTGCAAAAAGCTCAGCACACTTTTTCAGTCTATCCTAGCTCAACTTGCAACGGCTCTTTCCTCAAATTATGCAAATCTTCAACAGCTCTATTTCCTCTATAAAAGGAAGAAGATTTGAAGAAGAAATTTGCTAAGACTCTTGAAATCAAATTGCTGAACCTGTGCTCTGTTTTGCTGTCAAGTTCATAAAACTCTTAGAAATTCTTTTAGTTTCTGTAACTTAGAATTTCTTAAGGTTAAGAGTCTTAACATGTGTTGTATTAAGAGAACACCTCTGATATTTTATCAAGTGTTCAACCCAAACTCATTTATTTGTAAACCAGTTTGGTTCCTAAAGTCTCAGCCTGTATACTGAGCAACTTTAACCTCATTCCTTTGTGGTCTGAGTCAGAAGTCTCTTGACTTAGTGTCTTGAGCATTGGGAAGTCTCTTGACTTAGTGTCTTGAGCATTGGAAGCCTCTTCCTTTGTGGTTGAGCATTAGAAGCCTCTTCCTTGGTGGTTGAGCAACTGGAAGTCTCTTGCTTAGTGGTTGAGCATTTGTAATCAGCTGATTATAGTGGAACTCTCTTGTTGGAAAACAAGGGGACTGGACTACTTCTCACATTGAGAAGGAACCAGTATAAATCTTGTGTGTCTCTCTTCCCTTCTCTATTTACTTTTTATAACCGCTGCATAACTCTGAGAAATAGTTCAGAACTGATTCATATCAGATTCTGAACTTGACTTAAGTTTTTGAGAAGTAAAGAACCAAGTTTTTGAGTCACACAATTCAACCCCCCCCCCCCCTTCTTGTGTGTGTTTTTCTCACCTTCAGTTGGTATCAGAGCTCCGGTTCTGATATTAAAACTTAACAGTGTGTCAGTAGGATCCTGAGAAAAACATGTCATCTGACAATGAAGATTCACCTCTTCCTCCTCCTCCTCCTCCTCCTCCTCCTAGACATACTTATGTACAGTATGACTATGGTACTGATGATAGAAAGTCTAGGTCACACAATAAACCCCCTATGTTTACTGGTGACCCAGAAAAATTCTCTTGGTGGAAGAGTAAAATGTACAGTCATATTATTGGGATTGATGATTCACTATGGGACATCATAGAAGATGGAATCACAATTCCAGTGGATGAAGAAGGTGTTGTTGTCAACAGAAGAGCTCTGAGTGATGCAGAAAGAAAGATATATAGAAAGCATCACAATGTGAGAGGAATCATTGTGGATTCCCTACCTCACTCTGAGTATCAGAAGCTGAGTGACAAGTCTACAGCAAAGGCCATCTTCACACCCCTCTGCTCTAACTATGAAGGTAATAAGAAGGTTAGAGAAGCTAAGGCAAACATTCTTGTTCAGCAATATGAATTGTTCAGAATGAAAGAGGATGAAAATATTGAGACTATGTTCTCAAGATTTCAGACTCTGGTTTCTGGACTTCAGATTCTGAAGAAGAGTTATACCACAGCTGATCATGTGAATAAAATCCTTAGAAGTCTGCCATCTAAATGGAGACCTAAAGTGACTGCTATTGAGGAAGCTAAGGATCTGAATACTTTAAGTATTGAGGATCTTATAAGCTCCCTCAAGGTGCATGAACTGGGACTCAATGAGGATGAGTCTGTTAGAGAATCAAAATCATTAGCTTTGAAGTCTAAAAGAAAGTCTGCTAAAGCTTTGAAAGCTATTGAATCTGAAGAAGAGTTTCCTGAGGGAAATTCTGATGAAGATTCAGATGTTGATGAGCTTGCAATGCTTTCTAAAAGAATTCAGTATCTAATGAATAGAAAGAAAAAATTCTCTAACAGAAGCAGTAACTTTAAAGGATCTGGTTCAAAGAGGGATAACCAGAAGGAAAGCTGTTACAACTGCAAGAAGCCTGGGCACTTCATTGCTGACTGTCCTGATCTTCAGAAGGAAAAGTCTAAAGAGAAAGCAAAGAAGTCCAGCTCAAAGTCCAGTAGTTTCAGAAACAAGCTTAAAAAGAGTCTCATGGCAACATGGGATGATATGGACAATGAGTCAGAATCTGATGAAGAAGAAGCAAACCTGGCCTTGATGGCAACTGCATTTTCTGATGCAGAATCATGCTCAGATTCTGATGAAGAAGATGAGGTATATTATGAACTCTCTAGATCTGAATTAATTGAAACAATTAAATCTTTGAAAAATAAAACTAACTTGCTGTCTGAGGAAAATCTTAAACTTCAGAATCAAATATTTGAATATGATGAAGAAGTTGAAGAACTTAGAAAAGAGGCTCATAAGAAATCTGAAGAGATTCCTAATGACCATGAAATAGCTCTTCAAGATTTTATTTTAACTGGATTCAATAGAACTAAAATTGCCTCCATGATGTATAATATGATAAGAAACAAAGGTGAAGGCATTGGCTATGATTCATTCAAACCTTCAAATGAATTAAACTCACCTTCCTGTTCTGGAAATATTTTACAAGGCAATGGTATATGCTTTGTGCCTGCTTCTGATAACTCTGAGAAGTTAAAAATGTCAGAATCTGAGACTAAGTCTGAAGTTCTGAACAGCTCAGACTCTGAAGCTTCTGAACCTAAGGGTAAGATGAATGCAGATGTTAAAACCTTGCCTAAATCTAAGCCAAAAGGTCCCAAGCCTAAGAGTAAGAGAAAATCAGACTCTGAACCTGAAAATGTTCAGAATCTGAAGAGTTCAGAACCTGGAACTAGTAAGTCTCAGAATCTGAATAATTCAAAATTTTCAAAGATTGAGTTTATTAAAACTTCAAAATCTATTAAACCAGTCAATACAAAACATTTTCAATCTCAGAATGTTAAGCAAAGCAAGCAAAAGCAAACCAATCAGTTTTCTGCTTGTAATTGTTTTAAGAAAGGTAAAACTGAAGCTTGCCTTGTGCCTGAAGCTAACAAGGTTAGAATTCTGAGGAAATCAAAACCAAAGCACTCAAAGGGTCAGACTTTAAACAACTCATAACCAAAGACCTTCAAGTCTCAGGTTCTGAAGAAATCTGAGTCCAAACCTTTGAGAACTCAGGTTCTGAAGAACTCAGGTTCTGAAACTCAGACTTATTCAAGATACAATGATTCATATCCAAAGTATCAGAACAAGTCTGAATATCATAACTTCAGACACAAGATGAAAAAGCCAAAACCTTTCAGGACTAACCCCAAAGGACCCATGAAAATCTGGGTACCTAAGTCTGAGATCATTTCAATTGCAGATATGCTTAACATCCAAAGAAAAGGAAAGGTCCTGGTACCTGGACAGTGGATGCTCGCATCATATGATAGGGGACAAGTCTATGTTCCAAACCCTGACTCTGAAAGAGGGAGGAACTGTGGGGTTTGGAGGAAGTCAGAAAGGAAAGATCATTGGTACTGGTAAGATAGGTAATTCTTCCTGTACATTGATAATGTTTGGCTGGTAGATGGACTTAGACATAATTTACTTAGCATAAGTCAATTATGTGATAGTAATTATGAAGTCATGTTCAATTAGAACACATGTACTGTAATCAATAACAAAGATAAGTCTGTAGTGTTCAGAGGCAGCAGGAAAAACAATGTTTACAAAATAAATTTTTTTGAATTGGTTCAGCAGAAGGTAGTTTGCCTTCTGTCTGTGAGTGATGAGAAATGGGTCTGGCACAAAAGGCTGGGACATGCTAACTGAAGACTCATCTCTAAGCTTAGCAAGTTACAGCTGGTCAGAGGCCTACCCAACATTGATTATCACTCAGATGCTCTATGTTCAGCATGCCAAATTGGAAAATTTTCTAAAACTTCATTTAAATCTATGAACATTGTTTCCACATCAAAACCTTTAGAACTCCTTCACATTGATTTGTTTGGTCCTATTGGAACAGCTTCAATCAATGGGAAGAAGTATGGACTTGTGATTGTTGATGATTATAGTAGGTGGACTTGGGTTAAATTCCTTAGAACCAAAAATGAAACATATGATGTGTTTTACAAATTCTGCAAACAAGTACAAACTGAAACTGATTTGAAAATTTTAAAAATCAGAAGTGATCATGGTGGGGAATTTGAAAATGAACCTTTTGAAAATTTTTGTGAAGATCATGGAATTCTCCATGAGTTCTCATCTCCTAGAACTCCACAACAAAATGGAGTTGTAGAGAGAAAGAACAGGTCTTTACAAGAAATGGCCAGAACCATGATCTATGAATCCAAAATTGCTAAGTACTTTTGGGCAAAAGCTGTAAACACAACATGTTATATTCATAACAGGATCTATATCAGACCTATTCTGAATAAAACAGCATATGAACTGTTTAAAGGAAGAAAACCAAGTATTTCTTATTTTCATCAGTTTGGTTGTACATGTTACATACTAAACAATAAAATCTACCTAAAGAAATTTGATGCCAAGGCTCAAAAGGGTACCTTTTTAGGATACTCAGAGAGATCTAAGGCATACAGGGTGTATAATTCTGAAACACATGTTGTTGAAGAAGCTATACATATTAGGTTTGATGATAAGAAGCCTGGTAATGAAATACCAGAGCTGGTTGAGAGTTTTGCAGATGTCAGAATCTCAGAAGAACCTTCAGAAGTTGAACCCAGTTCAAAGTCTGATGAAGGTTCAGAAGCTGAAAACAATGAAGAATCTGAGAAATTCTCTGATAAAGACACTACTCCTGAAGCAAACCAAGACCAGCATGGTTCTGAACAAATCCCTGATGGTTCTTCAGAAGCTAATCCACCCAGAACCTCATTTAAATACAAGTCTTCACATCCTGAAGAGTTGATCATTGGAAACAAGAACAGTCCAAGGAAGACTAGATCAGCATTCACTCAGAATGAGTCTATGCTTGGCCTGCTATCCATGATTGAGCCTACAACTGCTGATGAAGCACTTGCTGATGATGGCTGGATTGTAGCAATGCAGGAAGAACTGAACCAGTTTCAAAGGAATGATGTCTGGGATCTTGTTGCAAGACCTGATCATAAGAACATCATTAGAACAAAATGGGTGTTCAGGAACAAGCTCAATGAACAAGGAGAAGTGATCAGAAATAAGGCTAGATTAGTAGCTCAAGGGTACAGCCAGCAAGAAGGAATTGATTACACAGAAACTTTTGCTCCAGTAGAAAGACTGGAAGCAATCAGGTTACTTCTTTCTTATGCTGTTAATCATGATATCATCTTGTATCAAATGGATGTTAAGAGTGCTTTCTTAAATGGTGTAATTTCTGAAGAAGTGTATGTTAAACAACCTCCTGGTTTTGAAGATGTTAAAAATCCAGATTATGTTTTTAAACTTAAGAAGTCTTTGTATGGTCTGAAACAAGCTCCCAGAGCTTGGTATGAAAGACTGAGCAATTTCTTGATTAAAAATGATTTTGTAAGAGGTCAACTTGACAATACACTCTTTAGAAAAACTGTTAAGAAGGAAATCTTAATTGTGCAAATATATGTTGATGATATCGTATTTGGTTCTACTAATGCCTCCCTTTGCAAAGAATTTTCAAAGTTAATGCAAGATGAATTTGAAATGAGCATGATGGGTGAGCTGAAATTCTTTTTGGGAATTCAAATCAACCAATGCAAAGATGGTGTCTATGTTCATCAGTCAAAATACACTAAGGAGCTTCTGAAGAAGTTCCAACTGGATGATTGCAAGCTGATGACAACACCAATGCATCCCTCCTGCACCTTAAGCAAAGAGGACAATGGCTCTAAAGTAGATCAGAAGCTGTACAGAGGTATGATAGGTTCTCTTTTATACTTAACTGCTTCTAGGCCAGATATTTTATTTAGTGTATGTCTGTGTACTAGATTCCAGTCAGATCCTAGAGAAGCTCATATGACTGCTGTCAAGAGAATCTTTAGGTATTTGAAAGGAACAACTAATTTGGGACTTCTGTATAAGAAATCTCTGAATTATAAGCTAGTTGGATTCTGTGATGCTGACTATGCTGGGGACAGGATTGAAAGAAAATCCACCAGTGGAAGCTGTCAGTTTCTTGGTGAGAATCTGATATCCTGGGCCGCAAGAGACAAGCAACCATTGCTTTGTCAACAGCAGAAGCAGAATACATCTCAGCTGCAAGTTGTAGCACACAACTGCTCTGGATGAAACATCAATTAGAGGATTATCATATTCATGCAGATAATATTCCTATTTATTGTGATAATACTGCTGCAATATGTCTGTCTAAAAATCCAATTCTGCATTCTAGAGCCAAGCACATAGAAATTAAACATCATTTTATAAGAGATTATGTTCAGAAGGGTGTTTTAGATATTCAGTTCATTGATACTGATCATCAATGGGCTGACATATTCACAAAACCCCTAACAGAAGAAAGATTCAATTTCATTAAAAAGAATCTGAACATGCACTTTATCTCTTGAAAATGTGCTTGAATCTGAATGAAATCCTTGATTCTAAGTTTATCATAAGCTAAGACTTATCAGATACTTATTTTCTGAGAGTCTGAATAAAGTTAAGCCTGAAAAACTTCAGAGTCTGAAGGATCAGAACCTGGATTTTCTGACTTCTGAATCTGATAGGAATCTAATGTTGGTCAGAATCTGATAGGTATAACTCTGGGCAATGATGATTAAAGCTTTGAAAGTTTATACTTTATTCCTCCCAAAGTCATCAATTTAAAAATGTGATTTTCTGTTTTGATATCAATTGCTAAAATTTGCCTTAATTTAAATTGGTATCAGGCTGTTTTTCTAAACTATTTTAACACAGACACATATTTTTTAATGCTCAATTGGTATCAGACATGTTCAGTTTTTAGAACTTATTTCAAATGCTATATCTTGGTATCAGCACTGAACCATATTTTGGTATCAGGTTCTGATATAAGTTTAGTTGTTCTAAAACCTTCATTTGGTATCAGGCTCTGAGATAAACCCTCAGTTGGTCCATGCTCTGATCCTTTGTGTTTTTAAAAATGAGTTAGACCTATGAACTGAACATTTTTTTTGTTTTAAAATAGCTCAGATTTGCTCTGATACTGAGCAAAATATACTGAACAACCATGTCTGAACACAGAATGCTCTGATTAGAAGCTCTATCCTTTTTCTGCTTCTGAACAACATTCTATTTTCAATGCAAAGTCATATACTCATTGAAAATCAAGTATGCTCTGATGCTCATCTTTGCTGCTTGATTATCTATATGATTGCATAAATATCTCACATGTTTCTCAACCCCCCCCCCCCCCCCCCCCCCCCCCAAATGCTGAAACCTTGTGAAATGTTTTCAAACTCTTTTCAAAAGGGAGAGATTGAAATGCTCTGATACACATGTTTTCAAACTCTTTTAAAACTTTTTGTTGATGACAAAAGGGGGAGTAAGGTCAAACAAGTATTAAAGCTCCTGAGCTCTAAAATATAAGTTAAATTCTGTCAGTAATTTGCTTATGAAAGGGGAGTAAAAGGCATTAAGACCTGCGGCTCTGAACATAAGTTAAGGTTCTGAATGAATTTAACTTATGAGAACACTGTTTTTAATTCTTAGCCTCTGAACCTAATTTTTGTGAGATATACATTACTCTTAGTGAGTAAAATGAATTCAAAATAACTTGGATAAGACTCAGGGAGCTTACAAAACTCATCATGTGGATTATCAGACTTAGGGGGAGAGCTTACAAACCTCAGAACCTGAAGTCAGCAAGTTATTTATAATTCTGGGTGTTAATTTCACTTTATTGTTTAAAGTTGAGTTTAATTAACTTAGATAAGAATCAAGGGGAGCTTACAAACCTAACCTTGAGGATTGTCAGACCTAGGGGGAGCTTACAAACCTCTCCTGAAGTCAGATTGTTAATTAAACTTAACAACAATTCTGAAATTTTCACATTTGTGTTTTAAACTGAACTTAATTAACTTGGATCAGACTTAGGGGGAGCTTACAAACCTCACACCCTGTAGTTAACTTGTTAATTAAGTTAACAACAATTTTCTGATTAATACTTATGTTTGTCATCATCAAAAAGGGGGAGATTGTTGGAACAAAATGTGTTAAACAACTCTCTTATGAATTAAGGGGGAGATTGTTGAAACATTATGTGTAAACATATCTCTCTTTATGGTTTTGATGATAACAAAAGTGTTAAATAGAAAATTGGTTACTTGTTAATGCTTTGTTCAAGTGATTTCAGAACCACGTGTTTAATGATTGGAAATTGATAATGGTTATGGAAGAACAAGCTTAGAGCAAGAAAGGAAAGCTTAGAAGCAAGTTGCAAAGCTGGAAAAGTGCTCCTGAAGAGTGCTCCTAAAGAGTGCTCCTGAAGTAGTGCTCCTGAAGTGAGAGTCTGAAGCCTGCGTCTGAAGGCAGCTTCTGAAGTCTGAGTCTGAAGGCAGCTTCTGAAGGAAGTCAACAAAAGTCAACGTCTGAAGACTTGCTTCTGAAGTCTGAGTCTGAAGGAGTGCTTCTGATGTACTGTTCACGCAGAAGCTTCTGAAGGTTGATGTGGCATGGAAAGCAACTGGTACTGTGCGCATTTAATGCCTGGATGTGTCAGAGCAACCCAATGGAACAGTTGTTTCCCTGACTCAAACATTCCCCAGCTTTTAAGGTAGGCAAGTTCAAAAATGGCTGCTGCTCTGTTTTCTGCAAAAAGCTCAGCACACTTTTTCAGTCTATCCTAGCTCAACTTGCAACGGCTCTTTCCTCAAATTATGCAAATCTTCAACAGCTCTATTTCCTCTATAAAAGGAAGAAGATTTGAAGAAGAAATTTGCTAAGACTCTTGAAATCAAATTGCTGAACATGTGCTCTGTTTTGCTGTCAAGTTCATAAAACTCTTAGAAATTCTTTTAGTTTCTGTAACTTAGAATTTCTTAAGGTTAAGAGTCTTAACATGTGTTGTATTAAGAGAACACCTCTGATATTTTATCAAGTGTTCAACCCAAACTCATTTATTTGTAAACCAGTTTGGTTCCTAAAGTCTCAGTCTGTATACTGAGCAACTTTAACCTCATTCCTTTGTGGTCTGAGTCAGAAGTCTCTTGACTTAGTGTCTTGAGCATTGGGAAGTCTCTTGACTTAGTGTCTCGAGCATTGGAAGCCTCTTCCTTTGTGGTTGAGCATTAGAAGCCTCTTCCTTGGTGGTTGAGCAACTGGAAGTCTCTTGCTTAGTGGTTGAGCATTTGTAATCAGCTGATTATAGTGGAACTCTCTTGTTGGAAAACAAGGGGACTGGACTACTTCTCACATTGAGAGGGAACCAATATAAATCTTGTGTGTCTCTCTTCCCTTCTCTATTTACTTTTTATAACCGCTGCATAACTCTGAGAAATAGTTCAGAACTGATTCATATCAGATTCTGAACTTGACTTAAGTTTTTGAGAAGTAAAGAACCAAGTTTTTGAGTCACACAATTCAACCCCCCCCCCCCTTCTTGTGTGTGTTTTTCTCACCTTCAGTTGGTATCAGAGCTCCGGTTCTGATATTAAAACTTAACAGTGTGTCAGTAGGATCCTGAGAAAAACATGTCATCTGACAATGAAGATTCACCTCCTCCTCCTCCACCTCCTCCTCCTCCTCCTCCTAGACATACTTATGTACAGTATGACTATGGTACTGATGATAGAAAGTCTAGGTCACACAATAAACCCCCTATGTTTACTGGTGACCCAGAAAAATTCTCTTGGTGGAAGAGTAAAATGTACAGTCATATTATTGGGATTGATGATTCACTATGGGACATCATAGAAGATGGAATCACAATTCCAGTGGATGAAGAAGGTGTTGCTGTCAACAGAAGAGCTCTGAGTGATGCAGAAAGAAAGATATATAGAAAGCATCACAATGTGAGAGGAATCATTGTGGATTCCCTACCTCACTCTGAGTATCAGAAGCTGAGTGACAAGTCTACAGCAAAGGCCATCTTCACACCCCTCTGCTCTAACTATGAAAGTAATAAGAAGGTTAGAGAAGCTAAGGCAAACATTCTTGTTCAGCAATATGAATTGTTCAGAATGAAAGAGGATGAAAATATTGAGACTATGTTCTCAAGATTTCAGACTCTGGTTTCTGGACTTCAGATTCTGAAGAAGAGTTATACCACAGCTGATCATGTGAATAAAATCCTTAGAAGTCTGCCATCTAAATGGAGACCTAAAGTGACTGCTATTGAGGAAGCTAAGGATCTGAATACTTTAAGTATTGAGGATCTTATAAGCTCCCGCAAGTTGCAAAGCTGGAAAAGTGCTCCTGAAGAGTGCTCATGAAGTAGTGCTCCTGAAGTGAGAGTCTGAAGCCTGCGTCTTAAGGCAGCTTCTGAAGTCTGAGTCTGAAGGCAGCTTCTGAAGGAAGTCAACAAAAGTCAACGTCTGAAGACTTGCTTCTGAAGTCTGAGTCTGAAGGAGTGCTTCTGATGTACTGTTCACGCAGAAGCTTCTGAAGGTTGATGTGGCATGGAAAGCAACTGGTACTGTGCGCATTTAATGCCTGGATGTGTCAGAGCAACCCAATGGAACAGTTGTTTCCCTGACTCAAACATTCCCCAGCTTTTAAGGTAGGCAAGTTCAAAAATGGCTGCTGCTCTGTTTTCTGCAAAAAGCTCAGCACACTTTTTCAGTCTATCCTAGCTCAACTTGCAACGGCTCTTTCCTCAAATTATGCAAATCTTCAACAGCTCTATTTCCTCTATAAAAGGAAGAAGATTTGAAGAAGAAATTTGCTAAGACTCTTGAAATCAAATTGCTGAACATGTGCTCTGTTTTGCTGTCAAGTTCATAAAACTCTTAGAAATTCTTTTAGTTTCTGTAACTTAGAATTTCTTAAGGTTAAGAGTCTTAACATGTGTTGTATTAAGAGAACACCTCTGATATTTTATCAAGTGTTCAACCCAAACTCATTTATTTGTAAACCAGTTTGGTTCCTAAAGTCTCAGTCTGTATACTGAGCAACTTTAACCTCATTCCTTTGTGGTCTGAGTCAGAAGTCTCTTGACTTAGTGTCTTGAGCATTGGGAAGTCTCTTGACTTAGTGTCTTGAGCATTGGAAGCCTCTTCCTTTGTGGTTGAGCATTAGAAGCCTCTTCCTTGGTGGTTGAGCAACTGGAAGTCTCTTGCTTAGTGGTTGAGCATTTGTAATCAGCTGATTATAGTGGAACTCTCTTGTTGGAAAACAAGGGGACTGGACTACTTCTCACATTGAGAAGGAACCAATATAAATCTTGTGTGTCTCTCTTCCCTTCTCTATTTACTTTTTATAACCGCTGCATAACTCTGAGAAATAGTTCAGAACTGATTCATATCAGATTCTGAACTTGACTTAAGTTTTTGAGAAGTAAAGAACCAAGTTTTTGAGTCACACAATTCAACCCCCCCCCCCCCCCCCTTCTTGTGTGTGTTTTTCTCACCTTCAGTTGGTATCAGAGCTCCGGTTCTGATATTAAAACTTAACAGTGTGTCAGTAGGATCCTGAGAAAAACATGTCATCTGACAATGAAGATTCACCTCCTCCTCCTCCTCCTCCTCCTCCTCCTCCTCCTAGACATACTTATGTACAGTATGACTATGGTACTGATGATAGAAAGTCTAGGTCACACAATAAACCCCCTATGTTTACTGGTGACCCAGAAAAATTCTCTTGGTGGAAGAGTAAAATGTACAGTCATATTATTGGGATTGATGATTCACTATGGGACATCATAGAAGATGGAATCACAATTCCAGTGGATGAAGAAGGTGTTGCTGTCAACAGAAGAGCTCTGAGTGATGCAGAAAGAAAGATATATAGAAAGCATCACAATGTGAGAGGAATCATTGTGGATTCCCTACCTCACTCTGAGTATCAGAAGCTGAGTGACAAGTCTACAGCAAAGGCCATCTTCACACCCCTCTGCTCTAACTATGAAGGTAATAAGAAGGTTAGAGAAGCTAAGGCAAACATTCTTGTTCAGCAATATGAATTGTTCAGAATGAAAGAGGATGAAAATATTGAGACTATGTTCTCAAGATTTCAGACTCTGGTTTCTGGACTTCAGATTCTGAAGAAGAGTTATACCACAGCTGATCATGTGAATAAAATCCTTAGAAGTCTGCCATCTAAATGGAGACCTAAAGTGACTGCTATTGAGGAAGCTAAGGATCTGAATACTTTAAGTATTGAGGATCTTATAAGCTCCCGCAAGTTGCAAAGCTGGAAAAGTGCTCCTGAAGAGTGCTCCTGAAGTGAGAGTCTGAAGCCTGCGTCTGAAGGCAGCTTCTGAAGTCTGAGTCTGAAGGCAGCTTCTGAAGGAAGTCAACAAAAGTCAACGTCTGAAGACTTGCTTCTGAAGTCTGAGTCTGAAGGAGTGCTTCTGATGTACTGTTCACGCAGAAGCTTCTGAAGGCTGATGTGGCATGGAAAGCAACTGGTACTGTGCGCATTTAATGCCTGGATGTGTCAGAGCAACCCAATGGAACAGTTGTTTCCCTGACTCAAACATTCCCCAGCTTTTAAGGTAGGCAAGTTCAAAAATGGCTGCTGCTCTGTTTTCTGCAAAAAGCTCAGCACACTTTTTCAGTCTATCCTAGCTCAACTTGCAACGGCTCTTTCCTCAAATTATGCAAATCTTCAACAGCTCTATTTCCTCTATAAAAGGAAGAAGATTTGAAGAAGAAATTTGCTAAGACTCTTGAAATCAAATTGCTGAACCTGTGCTCTGTTTTGCTGTCAAGTTCATAAAACTCTTAAAAATTCTTTTAGTTTCTGTAACTTAGAATTTCTTAAGGTTAAGAGTCTTAACCTGTGTTGTATTAAGAGAACACCTCTGATATTTTATCAAGTGTTCAACCCAAACTCATTTATTTGTAAACCAGTTTGGTTCCTAAAGTCTCAGTCTGTATACTGAGCAACTGTAACCTCATTCCTTTGTGGTCTGATTCAGAAGTCTCTTGAATTAGTGTCTTGAGCATTGGGAAGTCTCTTGACTTAGTGTCTTGAGCATTGGAAGCCTCTTCCTTTGTGGTTGAGCATTAGAAGCCTCTTCCTTGGTGGTTGAGCAACTGGAAGTCTCTTCCTTAGTGGTTGAGCATTTGTAATCAGCTGATTATAGTGGAACTCTCTTGTTGGAAAACAAGGGGACTGGACTACTTCTCACATTGAGAAGGAACCAGTATAAATCTTGTGTGTCTCTCTTCCTTTCTCTATTTACTTTTTATAACCGCTGCATAACTCTGAGAAATAGTTCAGAACTGATTCATATCAGATTCTGAACTTGACTTAAGTTTTTGAGAAGTAAAGAACCAAGTTTTTGAGTCACACAATTCAACCCCCCCCCCTTCTTGTGTGTGTTTTTCTCACCTTCACAGTCATCAAACGGAATGGTGATGTGGCCAGCGAGGCCATGGCGAGTTCCCATGGACCCAAAATATTTCTTCTTCTTCCAATCCCTAAAATCCAAATTTCCTCTTCTTTATGTGTTCTGCAAAACTCTTCTTCTTTCCCAAATTTCTTCTTCTTCCTCCTTTTCGATTTCTTCTTCTTCTTCCTTTTCGATCTCTTCTTCTTCATTCATCCTTCATCCATGACTCGAAGCTTCGTTCATCCTTTTCGATCTCTTCTTCTTCCTTCATCCTTCATCTCTTCTTCTTCCTTCATCCTTTTCGATTTGTTTCTTCTTCCTCCAAATGTAGGGAGGCCTTTCTGGAGATGCCGATATTGGATGGTATGTGAAAGCCGTTTTGGTTTCAATTGGATGGTATCTTGAAGAACTTCCTTCCTATCACTCTTGCTATGTGTTTCTCTCTTAAATTCGCCATATCTCTCTCTAAAATGTCATAATTATTTTCTGAAAACATGAGAGAAAAACATAAATAATATGACTGATAAGTGACTTCTCGCTGAGCGAGATTCATCTCGCCATGGCGAGTTGAGTTTCCTTCACCAGTGGGTTTCATCCACGTTATCAAGTGTTTTGAGAACCGCCTAATCTCGCCATGGCGAGGCTAAAGCTCACTTGGCGAAGCCCTGCTTCTCTGAAATCCCATCTTTTTGGAACTCCTCGCTTCTTCTTCGCTGGGAACTCGCCATGGCGAGTTGGCCACATCACCATTCCGTTTGATGACTGGGTCAAAACTTGACAGCAGGGACTAAAAATGCTAACAGAGAAAAAATGTAGGGATTTTAAAAACATTTATTGAAATGTAGGGACTATTTGTCAAAGGGGCGTAAAATGTAGGGACCAAAAACATATTTAACCCTTTAATTTATTTATATGTTTTGATTTGTAGATGATAAATGATATTTGAATATTCATTTTGTGCCAACTATTGAACAACTCTCTCTCATACTCACATTATGTTCTTATTCTCTCTTCCTTTCTCTCTCTCTCTCTCTCTCTCTCTATTGTTTTTGACCAATAAGAAGAGAGAGAAAGAAGGTTATCACAAAAGTTGTCACAATTGGTTGTATAAATATCACTACTCTTTGTAGATAATGACCCATCGACATATAAGAATGATTCAATTGAAAATATTAGACAACTTTGAGCTCAACTCATTGAAATGGTTTTAAAAGAAGATATTACATTAGCAATAAAACGAAGAGAGAGAAAATAAGCATGACAAAACAAAGACGATTAAGAAAAGTTTATGGGGTGTTTGTTTTAAGTTTAGTGAAAATTTTGTAAAAAGAGTCTAGATTTTCTGGTTTGTAAATGGATGATCCAAATCTCTATCTATTGATTTTTCTTAAATGTTGTGATATTGTGAAATTAGATGGAGTGCTTAATGACAGGGCCAGCTTAGGGGAGGTGCAACCAGCTCAACTGAGCTGGGCCTCCCCAAGGCATGGGCCTCAAAAAAAATTTTATAGCCCAGTATCCCCACCCCCACTAAAAGAAAATTCTATTCCTCCAACTCCGACCGCCGTCTCTCAACAATTTCCGCCGATTTCAACCACCGATCTCCATCTCACACACTGTTTCGACCACCGACCGTCGTCTCTCAACCGTTTTTGCCTTCTCTCAAAGAATCACAACAATCATAGAAACGGCCGTCACACACTGTTACGGACTTCTTTTTACTTACAGAGTCGGGCCTCCAGATTCATAGGAACGGCCCTGCTTAATGATATCATGTGGCTTAGACTTTTCCCTTTCTCACTGATGGGTGAAGCTAAGACTTGGCTTTTTTGTGTTTTGATCAAGCAAGTTAAGGCCTGGCTACATTCCATGTCTCCTAAATTCATAGGAACATGGTATAAATTGAAACATGCACTCTTCAATAAATACTCCCCTCTATCCAAAATACGTCAATGAGGAAACGAAACAAAAACATTTTCACTAAACAAAACTGAGGAGTCATTTTATGAAGCGTGAAAGCATTTTAAGGAGATACTTAGGCTATGCCCTCCGCAAGGGTTTAAAAAGGGGGTCAATCATTATTGCCTTCTACAATATATTAATTCACTCCAAAAAGATGATGGGTGAGAAAAACATGAGAAGGGTGTTTAAATAAAACAGAGCAAGCAAGATAATCAGAGAGAGAGAAGAGAGACAACACAAGCAAATTATCATGGTTCACTCTACAATCTGAGGTTAGTCTAGTCCTCTTGCACTTTTAAGAGATTTTTCGCTATAATCATACAAGATTACAATTATGTAGACACATAAGTCTAAGATTTCCTTGTCTCACACAAGAGGACTCCTACAATCATAGTTTACAAAAGATTTGTATGTGTTTACACTTTGTACTCAAAGAGTGGTCAACTAAACTTAAATTTCAAGTAACTTCTGACACTAAGAAATTGTAAGATATAAAGTTTGTAAAAAAAATTTAAGTGTTTGTGCGCTTTTGAATTTGACAGAGTTTTGGTAATTGTAAAATATTTGAAGTCTCTCAAGTTCTTCAAACTGCTCAGATCCTTATATAGGAGAGAATATGAGAGTCATTGTTTGAAGAGTGTCAGCGCATCAAAAACGTTCTTAAGAAGCTTTTGATCATTTTTGAAAACTTTGCTTCTAATGGATAATGTCGTTGAATAGTACTAGATGAACCATTTACTTCTTTGGGAATTATGTGTTACATTCTCTTTGCCTTTGAAGTTCTTTGTTTGTTTCTACATGTGGTGAGAAGAAGATAAACAATACGGTCAGAGTCTCCCAGACTTTTGACGTGTCCATCAGAATTTGTTCCATCAAATCTTGATCTCATTAGAGTCTTCAAGGCTTGATGCAACTTCTGATAAGAGCTTTGACTTTTTGTTGACCTTTCTTTATATCATCTTCTAAGTCTTCAGAAGTCTTCTTAGGTTCTCTTGAGTACCAAAATGCTTTCCTTCGCTTTCAAAACTTGATGTATGAGAACTAATAACTTGACTTTGAAGTAAGAATTTAATTACATGGTCCTTCACACTTGACCACACATTAGAGTGTTCAATTGTTCTTTCATAGATTGTTATCATCAAAATTTTAGAGAACCAAAACCCACTTTGGTTCAACAATATATTCATTAGAGGAACCTTGATGAAAAATAGTTTTGAAGAAACCTTCCTCCTTGAAGATATGTTACAATAACATCACCAATGGGCAAGTACAAGCTATTCTCCCACGAGTGGGGACAAATATGACCCTAACCTCGCATCTAATAAATGTATTACGATTTTTTTAGAAAGACTCGTAAGGACACTCGATATACTTGAAACTAGAATAAGGAAGTTAAAACAGCTCACACCTTCCCCCTCTAATTCCAAAAGTCATTTAGATGGTGTCACTTTAAGCCGTGGAAAGAAGTTAGAGGAACCAAAGGGTAAAAGGAGGAAAAAGCATCTCTATTCCTCCCACACCCCTTAACCAAACTGTTAAACAAAATAATGTCAACCAACCAAATTCAACTTCCACCTACAACCATTCTTTTGAAATAAATTTGGCTAAAGAAAGAATATTAGGGTTAGGGACAAAAAAAGAATATGAGAAACAAATTGAAAGTGAGACAGAACTTAGAAAAAGGGGAGTTTCTTTCACCAATGTCCCTCCTTGTTTATTTTAAATACTTAAACATCGAGTGTAATGTCCAATTCAAGCATGGCGTTCTTTATCTTTTTCTTATTTAAATGGCTTAATTGCATGTTTGGTCCCTTATGTTTATTTTAGGTTTCAAGTTGGTCCCTATTGTTTTAAAAGTTTCAATTTGGTCCAAAACATGTTCTAGGAGGTATTCTCGTCGTTTTCCATGCAATTTCAATTTGAATCTGAATGTGAACATAATTGGAGCTCAAATTTTAATAGAAAATCCTACTTTCAGGTATAAAAAATCAACTTGAAATGGACTAACTTATGCTAACGTTGCAATCATAAGGGACCAACTTGAAAACATTTAAAACAAAAGGGACCAACATGAAACCTAAAATAAACGTTTTGGATCAAATTGAAACTTTTAAAACAATAGGGACCAACTTGAAACCTAAAATAAACATAAGGGACCAAACATGCAATTAAGCCTATTTTAATCTACAAAATTTTTTTTTTTTTATTTTCTTTCTTTGAATAAAACAATCATTCTACTCCTTGCTTGAAACATTTTTGTTTAAATATCTAGGACATAGAATTTGCCTTCTTGTTTATGTGTGGGTTAAGGGAAAACAAACAATCGTGTGAACAACATTATGTTTGATAAACTAGCATGCTCCTAGATACATGTTTCCAATAATAAACCTTTCAAATGTGAGATTTTGGGCCAATATAAAGGCTCACACACAAAAGAAATATGATATTTTTGCCATTTTTCCTTATTTTGAGTGAAATTCTCATAGAATTCATGATTCTCCTAGAACTTGCCTTGTAACCTTAATGAAACAATTCTTGTTTTGTGAAGCTTGTATGATGAAAAATGCTTTAAATTATTTTCTTGACCTTTATAATTTCAAAGAGAAAGACACAAGCAATAAATTACTAGGATCCGTTTTAATAAGTGAACCCCAATAATTTTTTCCTTACGTCTATCTCTCTCATAAATAGATTGTAAATAGAGAGTATATGAATGAAGCAAACCTAAACTTGTACTATTAAAGAACTTGTTAGCAAGATTCATTATAATTTTACCTCTTCTCCAATTTTTAGAAATAATGGAATGATTCATTCTCCAATTTGATTTTTTCCTTTAAGCAACCATGTTACAGTTTTTTTTTTAAAGAACCATGTTACAGTTATTATTCATTCAAACTTTCTACTAGAGGATATGCTAAAGTTTGAATGTCCAACTTAGTTGTATATAAAATAGAGTCATCGCCAAACAATTAGCATGAAGTGTTGAAAGCACTCTTGAAACAATCTGATAATATGAAGCAAGTTAGAGTACTAGACGACCTTTTGATACCCCTCTTGCGCAGAACTGAAATGACTTTTTGTAACTTTTACGTTGAGATGAAATCAACTAGACTCTAACCCGTGCATCATATATAACTATCAAATGACTATATTATTACTTTTATAGTTATATTCAGTATTATGTTATCAAACTATCTCAAAAAGTAACAAAAATAAAAGATGGACTGCAATAAAAATGACAAATCAAAAGAAAAAATATATACAAAAGCTAGCACCAAGAAATTGATCCTAACCGCAAAAGTTGTTAATCGAAAGAAAAAAATAAGGAAAAGGAATTGTTATTTAGTAACCGAAAGAAAAAAAAAATAAAAAGGAACGTTACGTGGTAATTGAAATAAAGATGGTGTGAATCGGTGAGAGAAAGCGAGTTATCGGCAATGACATTTACGGCAGTCAGTTGTTGGTGAGGTGGCAGTTGCGGCGGCGGCGTGATGTGTGTGGATCAGTGAGAGAAAGTGATTTTCCGGCGGTGGCAGTTACTGCGGCATGTGTTGTTGAAGTGGCAGTTGCAACGGTGGCGGGATGTTGTTATTGGGGTCACCGGCGGCGGTGAAAATGAAGTTGAATTGCATGATGTGTGTGAATGACGTTCAATTCGTGTTCAAATGATGTTGGAATTCAGGGTTGTGAGAATCACTTAAAGTGAACTCGCATTTGTGCTAGATAAATAAAATGAAAGCAACTATAAGTCACAAAAAACTTTAGTGATCTAGTGGTAATGGTTGTGATCTACCAGAACTTGGTCTGGGGTTCAACTCTCAGCAGGAATTGTTTTTCATCAATTTTTTAGCTATTTTAGGGTTGCAAAAGTTTAACTAAATACAAACTGTTTTACATTCAACTCACTTATATATAATTAAAATCAATTCTTACTATCGCGTAACAAAATTTATGAAGTAGTAACAACTAAATTATTGGATAATACACACATAGAGGACATGACTTGCATCACAAGCAATTAAGTTTATAGTGATTAAGTAGCAATGTAGTGTTTTCCCTCCATTGTAGTTTTTGTACTCTAGCTTATATATATAGAGGATGTATCAAATGAGAGGAGTATTTATAATGAGAGATGTGAGGAATAAATAATGACCCTTAGATTAAAATGAACGGCTCACATTAAAAGGTGCACTTTAAATGGCACTTAACATGCTTAATTATACCCACGCGGGTGTACTAACCAATGCAAAGAAGAAAAGGATAAATACACTCAGATGAATCGCTCATGCTCTCCCATTGTCGTCTTCCCCAAAGCATCCACACGCAAAAGAAGACATCAAATTGATAGAAATTAGGTGTATGAGAAAACTCTGCAGATACAACTCCAATTTTGTATATCAATTGTTCCTTGTTGTGTGCCTGTAGGATATTTTTGTTATTTTCTGTATGCCTCTCTTTTAATTGATGTAAAATTTGTTGAATTGCACATACAACTCCAATTTTGTATCTCCTCTTTTCTTTTTGTTTTTTTTTATTCTAATTCCTTTTTCTTCTTGTCAGCCACTGATGTTAGTCAAAAGTAAGTATATTTTTATATCGTTTCCTCAGGGACTAATGCGATATCATAAACCGTTCAACATCGATTATCATTTCATGTTAAGGGTTTTAATCAAGCGTTTGCTATAACTATTCGACTTTAAAGACAATAAAAACGGAGAGTAATAGGGCATAAAAAGTGTTAGGATCAAAGTTTGTCAATCAAACATCGATTATATTCTAATGATCATATATATATGGATTCTAGCTTTTCTTATATACGATATTATCACGTATCACTCGACAACATCATTCGTGTCCAAATGACATTGTGAGATCGATCGTATTGTTTAATCGACGATGTCTCAATCTATTAAACGATTCGAAAGCTTTACATTTAGACACTTTGTGTGATTATCAAAACTAAATTCCATGTCTAGAATTTCTTATTTTGATAAAATATTATTCTAAACCTAGATTCAAAAGTATTTTTCAATATCATTTAAATCAAACATAATAATGGAAAACAAGAATAAACTCAATGATATATAAAAGGCTAGAATCATATATTTGAAAGATCAAAAGTTTACATCTAAGATTGATTGATTACCTATATTCCCAACAAAGGAGATTTAGTTGTTCATTTTCATGACAACAATATAAAAGTGGAAAAGAAGATGGAGATCCAAAGCTAAGACTTGATTTCTCAAAGTTTCTTAGTTAATCTACACTTATATCACTTTTGCTCTATGAAGAATGCCTCTTTTTAGCCCTATTCTCTTTTTGGAAGTAAAAATTATATCTCAGAAAATGAGCTAAAAGGCTTAAATACAATCTGATTTTATAAGGCTCGCTACAGCGATGAGTTGGTCGCTGTAGCGATGGAAGATTTCTTGGCCTGTGGGTTTACTCCACGTCAGCAAACGGGGTTCAAACCGCCCTTGGTCGCTGTAGCGACCAGATCCATCGCTGTAGCGATGGAACCTTAGTTTCTCCCTGCCTAGGCTCGCTGTAGCGACCAGATCCATCCCTGTAGCGATGAAGCCTTATCAATTCTTCATGTTTCTTTGCTCATATTCAGGTCCTAGCATGAAATTTCCTGCACAAATAGATGGGGTAAGACATAGGATCAATAATTTGACAATTGATCAATAATTATGAGCTTATCCTACGATAACTTGCAAAACAAGTAACATAAGTGCCTAAAAATATATCAAAAGATAACTTCTTTCTGGCACTTATCAGCCACCAAAATAAATAAATCTAAAATATTAACTTACAAAAACGGGAAGATTAAAATTAGCTTAGCTTTATGTTGATTTGGAGTTAAAAGACATCGATTGAGATAGCCATAGCCATTGGAATGGATATTAATTAGTGTTTTGTTGACAGACCAGTTTGTTGGGCGGAAGTACAGAGAAGGAAGATTCTGGAGACCGTTATTGCCATTGAGATTTGAGAGAGAGAACAAGGAAGGAGAAGTGTTTGGGACGAAGAGAGCGGCGCGTGGCAAGAAGAAATAAAGTCACTTGCAATTTAAAGTGCACCTTTTAATGTGAGCCGTTCATTTTAATCTAAGGGTCATTATTTGTTCCTCTCATCTCTCATTATAAACACTCCTCTCATTTGATACATCCTATATATATATATACACACACTCTATGTATCTTCAGTTACAAGCAATAAGAAAATCATATTCTATATTCATTTTCACTCTCTTAATATGATATCAGATTCCTTCTCCTTCAAGGAGAAAGTAGTTACGATCCATAACTGTTTTTCTAACTGATTATGTTGTGTTTCTCTCTCCTTCTTCAACTTCATCACGAATCCTCCATCATCTTCATGATTCTGCGCATGAATGTTCATGTTTTCTGCATTTTTGCTTGATTGAATTCATCTTCAATCCTTGTTTTCTCTTGTGTTTTGATCGTTTTCAGTTGCATTTTCTGCACTGCGATCACTTTCTTGTTCCTTCTGGAATTTGTTACAGATTATACTCTATTCTTACTTCGTTTTCCTTGATTCTTCATACACACGGCTCCTCGTGCTAATCAACAGCAAAATCCTGATCATGATTCTGCATTTTTTGTTCATCCGAGCGAAGGTCCTTCTCCTCTCACCATTTTCCCCAAGCTTGATGGATCCAATTATGTTGTGTGGAATTGTTCCATGAAGCGTGCCTTAAGAGCGAAGAACAAGATTGGATTCATCAATGGTTCTATACCTACACCCGATCTTGAAGATCTTATCACAATGCTTGGGAACATTGTAATCACTTGGTTCAATCTTGGCTTATCAACTCTGTTTCAGACTCCATTGCTCAAACTATTGTTTTCTATGATACAACTTTTGAAATTTGG
Organism: Medicago ruthenica; assembly: GCA_018208015.1. Lineage (NCBI taxonomy): Eukaryota > Viridiplantae > Streptophyta > Magnoliopsida > Fabales > Fabaceae > Medicago > Medicago ruthenica. The sequence continues at coordinate 39,392,731 of CM031373.1, read as the reverse complement.
CAAGATCTTCATGAGCATTTTTATAAGGTTGATAGAATTCGTATTGCTACTTTACGTTCTTCTATCAACACTTTGAAGCAAGGTACCAAATTAGTTTTTTAGTATTTTACTGAGATGAAGGCCTTATTGGAAGAACTCTTTTCACACAGACCTATCCCTAATTGTGTATGTGTTCATCCTTGCCGTTGTGAAGCTACTAGAGTTGCTAAAGTTTATAGAACTGAGAATCATATTATGCAGTTTTTGACTGGTTTGAATGATCAATTCTCTATTGTTAAGACTCAAGTTCTTCTTCTTGATCCTCTTTCTTCTCTCAATAAGGTTCACTATCTTGTAATTCAAGAAGAAAGAAACAATTCTTCCCATCCTTCCATTTCCATCTCTGAAGATAGAAAAATTCAATTGAATGCTTCTGAAGCTAGGAAACCCCAAGGGCGTGGTAAAGGTTCTTACTTCAATTCTTAGAAACCTAACAGATATTGCACTTTCTGTCATCGCAATAATCACATCATTGATTTTTGTTATAAAAAACATGGTCATCCTAGCTTCCCTAAGCAACAGTCACGTGTAAATGCTGCTTCCAATGATATTTCTGATGCCAATTCTTCACTTGATCATGGCTTGGATTCTTCTACAAGTTCTCCTACTGGTTTATCTCAAGAACAATATGTTCAACTTGCATCCTTGCTGCAACAGGCTGATTTGGTTCCCCCGACATCTTCTCCTTCAAATCCTACCACCAATCACATCCAAGCCACTCCTTTGATTTCCACCAGCATATATGCAAATGCATCTGATACTGCAAGTATACCTTTATCTTAAATTTTACCTAGAAATTCCAGTCATTGGCTTCTTGATTCAGGAGCAAATGAACACATTTGTTCCAATCTTTCTTACTTTACTTCCTTCTACAAAATCAAACATGTTTGTGTTAGCTTACCTAATGGTGCTTCTATTATTGTTCAGTATGCTGGAAGTGTCTCTTTTAGCACACAATTTTATCTCACCAATGTTCTTTATTCACCTCTTTTTCATCTTAATCTCATATTTGTTGCTAAGCTTTGTCAGTCTTTATCATGTGTTTTACACTTTTCTCTTGATACATGCCTTATACAGGACCAAACTTCATTGAAGATGATTGGTTTGGCTAAAAAAGTGGATGGCCTTTACAAATATGTCCCTCCTTCTAGTGTTGGTAATAGCACCTTTAATAGTTCATTTAATAAGTCTTGTAATTTTTCTTTTCAGCCCACTTCTAATTCTAGCACTTCTATACCTGTTACTGCTTTATGGCACTTCAGACTTGGTCATCTCTCTCATCAGAGAATGACTAAGATGTCTCAATTGTATCCCTCTATTGTTTCCAATAATAAAGATGTTTGTTATATATGTCATTTTGCTAAACAGAAGCATTTACCTTTTTCTTCTAGTTTATCTCATGACACTGCCAATTTTGAATTGATTCATTTTGACATATGGGGTCCTCTTTCCACTTCTTCTGTTCATGGCCATATATACTTTCTTACAATATTAGATGATCATAGTAGGTTTCTTTGGATCATCCTCTTAAAAACCAAAGCAGAATTTTCCACTCATGTTAAGAACTTCATCACCATGATTAAAACTCATCATACCACTCCTAAGTTTGTTAGAACAGATAATGGTCCTGAATTTTTACTCCATGATTTCTATTCTTATCATGGTATTATCCTTCAAAAGTCTTGTGTTGAGACCCCTCAACAAAATGGTAGGGTGGAAAGAAAACATCAACATATTTTACATGTTGGTAGAGCTTTGCTTTTTCAGTCCAAATTACCTCCTTCATTTTGGTCTTATGCCATTCTCCATGCTATTTTTCTCATAAACCGTGTCCCTACACCAATTCTTCATCATAAGTCTCATTATCACATTTTATATCATAAACCACCTGATCTCAATCTTTTTAAAGTTTTTGGTTTGTCTGTGTTATGCTTCCACTTTACATTCTCATAGGTCCAAACTTCAACCTAGAGCCAGAAAATCACTTTTCTTAAGTTACAAGCTAGGTTACAAAGGTTTCCATCTTTTTGATTTGAACTCTAAAGAGATCTTTGTCTAGACATGTTACTTTCCATGAAACTTTTCTTCCCTACAAATTTACTTCCTCCTCCACATCTCCTGATTGGGAGTATTTCTCACAAACCTCTTCTTCAGATACCAGTGTTTCTTCTTTACCTCCCACCAACAATACTTTTTCTCCTCCTTCTAATCCTCTTATCAAACATCCCTGAACCCTCTCCTCCTCCTTGACCTTCACCTACTTTACCTAGACAATCTACCAGCCATAAAACTTCTCCTTCATATTTGCAAGATCAAGTTTGCAATAGTATTCATTCCAGTACTTATCCTATTTCACATTACCTTAATCATAATAAATTGTCTGCTAACCACCCTTCTTTTGTCTTATCCTTGCATACACATACAGAGCCGAAAACCTATGCTGAGGCTAGCAAGCTAGATTGTTGGAAGCAAGTGATGCAAGTTGAACTGTTAGCTCTTAAGAAGACTGGAACCTGGAAACTTGTAGATTTACCATTTAATGTGAAGCCCATAGGATGCAGATGGGTATTCAAAATTAAAAGAAATTCATATGGCACTATTGAGAGATATAAAGCCATATTAGTAGCCAAAGGTTATACACAAATTGAAGGTCTTCATTATTTTGATACCTACTCTCCAGTTGCCAAATTAACCACTGTCAGATTGATCATTGCATTGACTTCCATTAATAATTAGCTTTTACATCAACTTGATGTAAATAATGCCTTTTTATATGGAGAGTTGCAGGAAAATGTTTATTTGCTTCTTCCTCCTGGCATTCAAGCTACTAAACCAAACCAAGTTTGCAAACTTACCAAATCTCTTTATGGCCTCAAGCAAGCAAGCAAAAAATACTATGAAAAGCTTACTTCTATCCATTTACATCACCAATACACTCAGAGAACATCTGATCATTCTCTTTTCATCAAGAAAACTAGTGATTCTTTCACAATTTTACTCGTTTATGTAGATGACATCATTCTTGCTGGCAATTCTTTGACTGAGTTTCAACATATTAAATCTATTTTGGACACTTCCTTCAAAATTAAAGATTTGGGACTGTAACGACCCTATTTTCGTATGTTATATTTTTATATATTTTATTTTATTGTTTGGCTTTTAAAAATATTTTCTCGTAATCGAGAAATAATTATGTGGCGCAAGGATAAGTTCGTAATCGAGTTTTTAAGGTTTGGGGCGAAATTGGGCCTAAGGCGTGAATAGTAATGGGCTTGGTCATGAATAAGTAGTAATGATCAAGTGGATGAGATTTAGTGAGCTTGGATTGGATTGAAGGGCTAAGATTGATCATGAGAGTTAGTAAGGAATGGATGGCCAAGATTGATTTGATTGGGTTATAAGATTATCACAAAGACTTTTCACAATCACTATTCTTTGTCTTTTGGAAAGCTGGAACCGTGTAAGAGAAGGGAGAAGAGCAAGAGAAACCTAGGGCAAGAGAGAAGCTCACGAGAAAGAGAAGAGAAGGCTTGGAACTTTCGTTGGTTCATCGATTCCGGGTAAGAGAGTTAGTATTCGTAATCGGGAGTGACTCGAGAAGGGGAGATTGTCGATATCTCCGTACCCAAACTTCTCCTCTCACTTTCCTTTTTGGTTTTGTGAAACTTTTCTTAAACAAAACATGAGTTTGATGATTGTAGTATGTTTCTAGTATGATTTTGTGGATTGAAATTGTGTTTTCATATATGTTTGAATTCTTGGAAAGATATTATGTGAATTTCAATATATGACTGAAAGTTGGAGAGCTTTTATGATTAAAGTTGTTAATGATCATGATTATGCTTATTTGATGCTAAGTGATGTTGATGGTATGTTTAATTGAAGTTATATGATGTTTATCTATGTTTGGGTATTCGAAAATGTTGTTGTTGTTCAAGAAAAGCTTGAGTAAAACCCTAACCTGGTGGTTTTTGTTAAGGGCATCATGTTGTGTGAGTATGTGTTATATAATGCTTGGAATGGCTGTTAGAAACTAATAGAGTGTGTCTAAGGTTTTGAAAGTGAATATGTTGAAATGGATAAGTTATCAAAAATGTGTGGGTTTTCCTTTGAAACCCTTATGTGTTTGAGATTTTGGTGTGATTGCTTGGTTTCATTGAGATTGTTGAACATGGTTGAGTATATATATGTTGTGTCTTATGATCTGGCCATGAGAGCCTAGTGTTCGTGTTTGTTGTTGTTGTGATAATTATCAGAGAGCTGATAATTGGTGGTGTTGTTTGTGTTTGTTGTTGCTGTGATAATTATCAGAGAGCTGATAATTAGTGGTGTTGTTTGTGTTTGTTGTTGTTGTGATATCTATCAGAGAGCTGATAATTAGTTGTGTTAGTAAGTATCATATATTTGCTAAGTGAATCATCATGCATTTCATGATTGTATGATACCTGGAGCGGGTTATTCGATGATATCCGGAGCGGGTATGAAATCCAAGAGAGCTTGGTTATCAAGAGAGCTTGGTAAGGATATAAGTTTATCCGAATGAAATCCAAGAGAGCTTGGTTATCAAGAGAGCTTGGTAAGGATATAAGTTTATCCGAATGAAATCCAAGAGAGCTTGGTTATCAAGAGAGCTTGGTAAGGATATAAGTTTATCCGAATGAAATCCAAGAGAGCTTGGTTATCAAGAGAGCTTGATAAGGATATAAGTTTATCCGAAATGATTTGGTACCACATGCATTAGAGAATGCATTTGAGGCATGCATCTTTTGTGACGTTATGTGTGCATAATGGTTGTTAAGTGGTAATTGTTATTGATGAGTTTTGTGCTTTAGGAATTATGTGTGCATAATGGTTGTTAAGTGGTAATTGTTATTGATGAGTTTTGTGCTTGAGGAATTATGTGTGCATGGTAATTGATGATTGATAATTTCCATCTGTTTGACTTAATTGCTTAAAGTGTTGATATGTTTTGAGTACTTGTGATTAATGAATAAATGTTTGACGATAATTGATGATGCATGTGCGTGAGTTAGAATATGCATGATGGGTAAAGTGTAGGTACCCTACTTATTATTGTGCTGTTTATATTGTGTTGATTATGTTTTACTAACACTCTCTGTTTTGTGTTATGTGCTGGATCTTTGGGGATCCAGATTTTCAGGAAGACGAGCATATCGTCGAGGATTAGCTGTTGTCGTATAGAACCTGCGTAGTGGTGAGGGCATAGCTTAGCTATCCTTACTTTTGGTACTAGGTGTTGTATCCTAGTTAGAGTTTAGGGCTCTGATAGTTGTAACACCATTTTGGGTATCTGAACGTGTATGTATAAATTTGGTAATGATCTCTGTTGTAGATTTGGATGTTAGTTTTCTAATGCCGTTGGTTTGACGTTAAAACGATTTGTAGAGCTTGAGTTATGGTTAAATTTCTGCACAACTTCCTGCATAATTTTCTGCATAACTTTCTGCACAATTTTTCCGTATTTGAAACAAAAACTGGTATTGATCGGTACAGAATTGGCCTTGGGTGTAAACATGAATGTTTTAGATAATTTTGTTAGCTTTCCAGTGGCTTTGGTTTGACGTGAAAATGACTTTTAGTTTTTGAGTTATGATGAAAATACTCCAGGGAGGTCTTAGTGAAATTGTGCTGTGACAGCATTTTCTGTTTTATGTTTTTGTGTCTTTTTCTCACGTCTTTGTTTTAAATTGGTCTTTGGTATAAACATGTGAAATGTTGTAATGTGTTTTGAAAACGGAAAGAAAACGATTCAATCGATTTCGTGAATTTTGGTATAGAAGGGGTATGAGCTTAGAAGGGGTATGAGCATAGAAGGGGTATCCTGTTAGAAGGGGTATCGTCTCTGTTTGTTATTTTTTTTCCGCTGCTGTATATGAATCAAGTATATTTTGATCTGTTGATATTTATGAAAATGCGTTTTCATTATGTTGTAACTTCCTATGTCCTTAACGTTTTTTTTTATTAAAGTTAATAATCGGCGGTTAAGGGTTAGGGTGTTACAGGGACAGTTGAAATTCTTCCTTGGGTTTGAGGTAGCAGATTCCAAACTTGGTATCTCTTTGTCAGAAGAAGTATTGCTTAGATCTCCTTGCTGATTCTGGAACTATTGGATCTAAGTCTGCATCCACTCCCTCTGATCCTTCTCTCAAATTACATAATGATCCTACTTTACCTTATGAAGATATCTCTTCATACAGAAAACTGGTTGGTAGGTTGCTCTACTTAAACACCACCAGACCTGACATCACTTTCATCACCCATCAATTAAGCCAGTTCTTAGCTGCTCCTACCCAAACTCACCACAATGCTGCACTTATAGTTCTGAGATATTTGAAGGGTTTCCCTGGTTGAGGCTTGTTTTTCCCTAGAAACTCTCTTATACATTTACAAGGCTACTCAGATGCAGATTGGGCTGGCTGTGTTGATACCAGAAGATCCATTAGTGGTCAATGCTTCTTTTTAGGACATTCACTTATTTCATGGAGAACTAAGAAACAGATCACTGTTTCCAGATCTTCATCTGAAGCTGAGTATAAGGCTTTAGCTTCAGCTACTTGTGAGTTACAATGGTTACTCTATCTCCTTCAGGATTTACAGGTTTCTTGTGCCAAACTTCATGTACTCTTTTGGGACAATCAAAGTGCTTTACACATAGCAGCTAATCCAGTTTTCCATGAACACACAAAGCGCTTGGAGATTGATTGCCACATAGTTAGAGAAAAGCTTTAATCATGCATTCTCAAGCTCCTTCCTGTTTCTTCTCAAGATCAACTAGCAGATTTCTTTACCAAAGCTCTTCATCCTCAACCTTTCAATCTTTTACTATCCAAGCTGTGTTTGCTAGACATTTATCAACCTCTAGCTTGTGGGGGGTTATTGGATAATACACACATAGAGGACATGACATGCATCACACGCAATTAAGTTTAGAGTGATTAAGTGGCAATGTAGTGTTTCCCCTCCATTGTAGTTATCGTACTCTAGCTTTCATTTATATATACTCTATGTATCTTCAGTTACAAGCAATAAGAAAATCATATTTTACATTCATTTTCACTCTCTTAATATTGGTACTTTTCAATTTGGAAAATATGATGTTGAATGTAGATAAAAGTGTTATTTCTACTGTTTTTGCAGGATTTGACAGTTTAATTAGAATACATTTAGGCTTAGTGTGTTCCTAGTAAGTAGTAACAACTAATAACATCAACGAGCAAGTGCCACAATTTGTTTTGGTGAGGCAACTACTCACATGTAGCATGTTGTCATAGGATTGTATTCTCTCAAATGTGATTCTCACTCGATAGGATAAAGTATAATCTCACACTATTTAAATTCATCTAATGCAATTTTTTTTGTGTTTCTCTCTCCTTTTAAATGATAAGTGTTCACACTTTACATTTTCATGTGAAAATCACATTTGAGTGTATCAATTTCCATGTTGTCAGCTTCTTCTACAATTTACAATCATCTTCATTTTAATTTATTTTTACAAATTTAGAAAGGTGCAGCCTACAATGTTTAGAGGGTCTGTTATTTCCGCCCCTTTCATTTCACTGTCCTTATCAAACTAACGGGCCCAAAATAGGAAAAATGCAAGTAGAGATTGTTCTTTAAACATCTAGCAATTGTTCACTGACATCTAAAACACGTCGAACGATAGTTAATTACACTTGACACATTTTTTAAGCCAGTAAACCAATTTATTTAAAAATGATTTAACCGATTGAACTTTTGTTCAACGTCGAACAATAATTAATTATTGTTCGATCTTTTTTAGGGTGCTAAAGAGCAATTGCCAACACAAGTTTGCGATAGTGATTATGGTTCAATAGCATATGTTTGATCTTGATATATTTTTAGGCCTTTCAAAACTATGGATCCAAATTAAACCAACATAAGGGATGAGAACCAAAGAAGAAGAAATGAGGTATTATAAAATACTTTTTTAATTTTCATTTTATTTTTAGCTTTCCTTCTTATTAAAAGATGATACCATGAAAATTATTTATTTTCGTTAAATCTTTTTTGCTCCGGTCAAAAGATTTTTTTTTTATTTCAAGAACTTTTTAAACATTTTGTATTTATTTTTTAGTTAAAAAATGAAAATATATTTTTAGATGAAAATGAAAATTTTCTATAACTTATCGATGATTAAAAATATATATTTTAAAAATAAATAAAAATTTCTTGAAACTATTTGTTTTAAAAATTTATTAGGATAAAAATATATTTAACCATTGACTTTATCTATAACAATATATAAAGCGAATATACCATTTTGGGTTGATTTTTTCCCTTATTTTGACAGAAATAATATTGGAAACTATAAAAAAAAACCTTTATTTTGATTTTATATACATAAATATTGTGTTTTGGTATAACATTTTTTCTTCTAGTTTTACCCTTCATTTAATTATTTTTTACCATTTTATTATTCATTCCTAATAAAAACGGATAGACAAACAATTTTCTTTTTTGAAGAAGCTAAATTAGAACACACAAAATAACAACAGAGAGAATCGAACCTAAAACCTTAAAGAGGAGAACACTTCTAGGTCCTAAGTCAATAAGAACATACTAACCCAAGTGGGTTGGATAGACAAAAAAAAATTAATGCTTGAACACTAGTAATTAGAGAGTCTGGAGTCTATGATTGATCAATTTACATACCCTTCATTTAATTCGCTGAAGTTTAAAAATTGTTCCGTAACATATGAAATTAAGAGTCTAAGATCACTCTGTAAAGATTCAAAAATTAAGAATTTTAATAAAGATAAGGACTAGTTTAAAATATTAATAGAGTTAGAGATTAATTTAAATTTTTTTTTACAATGACAGGAACCAATTTGATGATTTACTCGGATATTTATTAACAAAATCCATTAAAAAGACAAAATTATACAATTTATCCCTTAACTTTATTTTAGTTAACACTTTCATCCTTTATTTTTTTGTCCCGTTTTAGTCCTTTATGTTATAAAATGACAATATTTTAATTCTTTATGAGATTTTACAATGAAAAATGAGTTTCTTAGTTTGTATGATGAATGTTTAAGTGTTTATGAGTTTGATGAATTTTTTTGGAGTTTTTGATTTTTTCTTTTTGATAAAAAATGATGACTATGTTGACATTTTATAACATAAAAGACTAAATTAAAAAAATAAAGATAAAAGACAAAAATATTACTTAAAATAAAGTTAAGGGATGAATTTTGTAATTTTGCCACTTTGAAAATAATGAAAATATCTATTCACACATTTCGGATGAATTTTGTAATTTTGCCACTTTGAAAATAATGAAAATATCTATTCACACATTTCTATGTCAGTTACTATCCATTTTTTAGGGATATTATATTACTCACATTTTCATATACTAATAAATTAAAAGGGCAAAACCGTCTTTCAAAATAGTCAAATCCACTCTCGAACATGGTCCCCCCCTACACCAAAACCATTGTCCCTTATCAAAATCAGGAAGCGGAAAAGGGCAATATCGTCATTACAAAAGTCAAATCACATTTTATATGCATATAAATGTTTTGATCATAGCTTAGTGTGAATTTCAGTGAAAATATTTTTGGGTATGGGAAAGAGTTTGTTTCAAGAATCTCTGAAAGCTCTAGAAGCTGATATTCAGTATGCTAATACACTGTATGTTTCTCTCTTCAAATCCACTTTTTTTTAGGGTTTTTGTTTTAATCAGAATTTAGCTTCAGAAGCTTATGATTATTTTTATTTTATTTTTTCATGTGATTATGTTCAATTAATTCATTTTATTTAAAAAATTTACAGATGTCCGTGTCCGGTGTCTGTGTCAATCTACTTTGTAGATTGAAGTCTTGTGTGTTTGTGTTGTGGTTTACGCCTTTTTTTAATCAATGTTGATGAATTTTTCATGTTTCATTGCATGTACAAATTTTGTGATTTTTCTTGAAGTTTAGTGAGAATTTGAAGCTGGGATTTGTCCAAATCAAGTTGTTTTGACTTTTGATAAACTGGGCCAAAGAATTTGTATGGCACTTTTTCAGACAATTTGCATGTTTGTTGTTTTGGTGGGATCTTCTGTTAAAATTCTTTTAGCAGAGTTGAGCACTTTTTTTCATGTAAAATTTTATTTAATTTTACAATTTAATGTGTTTTGCTTTGTTGAAAGTACCATTTTTTTTATAGTGATATGACATGCAATTCTTGTCCATGATTTGTTTGTTTTTGTGTTTGAATTAGTTCCAAATCCAAATTTTGAGATGTTTTTCACTCTGTTTTTCAGGGCGTTAGGCCATCCAAGGGATAAAGAAGGAGGATGCTTTCAAATGAGGCTATCATACAGTCCAGTGGCCCCACTTTTTCTCTCTCTTGTTCAGTGGACTGATTACCGACTTGCTGGTGCTCTTGGTTTGCTCAGAATTCTAATTTATGTGGTATATTTCCTAAACAATATAGATACTTAAGTGTGTGTGCCAAAAATTTGTTTTCATAATTTGTACTTTTAGTGTTGTCAAATAGCAGCTATAGCGACACTATAGTGCTATAGTGTAGCGCAATTTGAACAAATTGCTTTTGTTGTTGTGCGGTGCACTATTTAGTACAAAGTGTTTGTCAAATAGTAGCTGTAGCGGTGCTATGGCACTACAACGTAGCGGAATTTGAACAAATGACTATTTTTTCGCGAGTGGCAAGCAATGCTGATTCTTCCATAATTTCCATTTTGTGTACTTGTATTGTCATTATCTGTTTTTTGATAATTTCTAAATATTTTAATCCACATTTATGCAGACATATGGAAATGGGAAGACTACTATTTCAATATATGAAAGGAAAGCAAGCATAAGGCAATTTTATTGTAAGTTTAAGGTTGTTAATATGAATGTATTGTTATCTAGCTTTGTTATGCCTATTGCTCTTTCAGGGTGTTTATGGAATCCATTTATGTTCTTGATGATTTCTGTACTGTTTTTCAGCGATTATATTTCCTGCTCTATTACAACTTCAGAAAGGCGTCACAGATTTGGAAGAAAGGAAACAGAAAGAAGTATATGCTTCTAAATACCAAAAGAAGACTGATTTCAAAGATAGAAGAGAATCTAAAATTGACATTGAAAGAGAACAGGAATGTGGAGTTTGTTTGGAGGTGAAAGCAAAAGTTGTGCTACCTAATTGTTGCCACCAAATGTGTTTCAAGTGTTACAGAGAATGGTACATACAATTCTTCAATTGCTTCATTTCACTTTCCCATCCTTAGATTTTTTCCAGTTATATACACTTGATCATATTTTTAAGGCTAAATTACACAAAATGTCCTTTAAGTTATTTAATTGTAACAAATTGGTCCTTTAAGTTTCTTTCGTACCACTTAGGTCCTTTATGTTAATTAATTGCAACAAATTGGTCCTTTAAGTTTTTTCCGTACCAATTAAGTCATTTAAGTTATTTAACTGTAACAATTTAGTGTATTTTAGATCTTAAAAATGTAAGTTATTCGAGGCCTAAAAGTTACAGTTATATAACTTAAAGGACCTAAGCGTTACAAAAAATACTTAAATGACCAACTTGTTACAATTAAATAACTTAAAGGACGTAAGTGGTACGAAAAAAACTTAAAGGACCAATTTGTTACAATTAAATAACTTAAAGGATTCACGGTGTAATTTAGCCTATTTTTAACATAAAATAAGCTTAATTTTTGGTTCGTAAAACCAAGTTTTATATCTGACATTTTGTCCATCCTTTTGGTAACAGAGTTGTAATGTTGCCATTTTGCTTTTAACATTCTGTTTTTAGACATTTGAATGAAATATGTGAATATTTCTGTTCTAATTTTTCAGTTAACTTTTTTAAAAGTAGGATCATTTCCACTATAGAACTTGATGATCACTTAAATGATATCAATGACCGAGTTTTTGCCACATAACATCTTTGATATCAATGAAAGGATCATGAATTCAAAGATTGTTATCCGGTTGCTTTTACTTTATCAAAAGCTAAGCCATTGATTTTATCTTTTTTCAACAATGGTCATCCTCTTTACACTTTGGAGATTGGTTTGTGCAAAGTTAATTTCATAATTTCTTTTTCTATTTACATTTCCTATTTTCACCTTTACTTACCAAATTGTTATCTTGTTTCCAATTAGTTGAAAAAAATAGAAATAATTGAATTTAATCACACACATATGTGTCATGTCATGTCGGATGCTAACACATATCGAACATCGAACACGTCAGAAACCGAATACCGAAATACGCTTTCAATATCAAGTGTTGGTGTCTTGTGACTTTTCCATACATATCTTTGAAAACATTGAAAAGAATGCAACAATTTTGTAATTACAAGGTGACAAGTTGCACCCCACCTACTCAAAGCTTGTTTGCTTGCATTAGTTGATACCTTGATATAGAGTATCATATACCAATTAGTACTAGTTTATTTTCTATTCATTGCTTTAGACATGACAATTTTGCATTTTGATTCAGGTGTCTTAGGTCTCAGTCTTGCCCCTTTTGCCGGGATAGCTTGAAGAGAGTAAACTCTGGTGACCTTTGGATTTACACAGACACAAGTGACATTGTTGATGTTGGGACAATATTCAAAGAGAATTGTAAGATTCTGTTTCTTTACATAGAAAAGTTGCCTCTTATTATTCCAGACCCGAGACATGTGTCCTATGATCCATTTTTTAGGTAAGGGTTGTTATATTGCCCTTTCATTGTACTTGTATCCATTTTGGACAATAATTTAATTGTAAATATTCTAGTGTACTTGTCTTCTTTACTTTCAGCTTCAAGTTGGTATAATTTATTTCTAATTCTAACATAGAATTTCAATATTTTGTTATCCACAGCCATAGGGGTATTTTTGGTTTCGCTTATTATTCTATTATACTAATTATAATAATGTTCTAAGGATTGAGATGAAGAATTAAAAAAAAACACAGCAGCCTTATCCTTTAACTATGCCAATTGTGACTCGACATGTGTACAAAATGACAATGATGAGAAAGGGACAATGGCACATTTATCTGATGCGTAGGCTCCACCCATTAGATAAGATTCCTTCTTTTCATGATATTTTGGTGCATGTTGAAAGATAGCTTAATCAATAGGTAAAATGTCCCTATCTCGATCCCATTTTGACTTCGATGCCCTTTTATTTTTCTTCATGCGTGCCTTGTGATTAGTCTAGATATTCTTCATTTTTTTAGAGCTTTATTACTATATTTTTAGATGTATATTATCGGTACTAAAAATGTGAGTTTTTGTGCACCTTAAGTTAGGACATTTAGGGTGTGTTTGGTTTGAAAGAAAAGTTGAGAAGAGAGAAGTAGATAAGAGAGAGTATGAGAAAAGAAAAAGGTAAGCAATAGAGTAGATTTGATGTATTCTTTGGTATAAAGAGACAGAGAGAAGAGAGAAGTATACTTATATTTTAAATAGACAATAGTATGCTTTTAACTTGTAAAACAAAACAATTTTATATTATTTAATTTTTGTTTTTTATGAGGGTTAAAATGGAAAGCCATAGGTAGGAGCGCTTTCTCCACTCTTTCTCGGCATCAATGGAGAGATTGGTTTTTATGTGGGACACATCTACTTTTAGTCTCTCTCTCATGTATATCTATTTTTCCAAACACGGTGGCTTGACTCTCTCCCCCCTATTTCTCTCTCACATTACTCTCTCGTCTCTATTTCTCTTGTTCCAAACATAGCGTTAGGATTGGGTTCGAATTCACATTATCTATATTCTTTGCACTCACTGTTTGAATTTTGCTGTTAGACACCTTGAAACCAAAACCCAAATTATAGTAATAGATATCAATATTTACTTTTAGAAATAAAGAGGGTTGAACCAAATCATTAAATGCTACACAAAGTCTAGTTACTTCTAAATATTACAAATATTAACATGTTCATATTATAAGCCAAACTATGATTGGTCATCCTGCATACGTAGATAATCTCCATAAGATCGAGGATGATTTTCCTCTTGAGGAGCATAAGCATACCCACCATGGCATGATATATCAAGGCCAGCAAGTTCATCATCCACAGGAATTCTTAATAACTTGAGCTTGTACTAGCCATAGAAAATAGGGCCCATTGTTATACTAACAAATACAAAGATGACCAAAATCTCAATCACTTGAGTTCCAATCAATCCCCATCCACCTCCAAGTAGAAGACCAAATGGTCTTTTCACTGCCACCCCTGCATTATAGGTTTGAACCACAAACTGCTCTTTTGCAAACAACCCTGTAAACAACAAGCCCCAAATGCCACACCCACCATGCAATTGGGCTGCCTCTAATGGCTCATCATAGTTCAATTTTAATGCTAAGATATTGAGACCAATTAACACCCAAGCTGCGACGAATCCGCATAGAATTGCAGCCCATGGCTCAACAACTGAGCACCCAGAGGTGATGGCGACAAACCAACCAAGCAAACCGTTGCACACATCTCATGCATTCCAATGGCGAATCAAAATTCGACGCCCGAACAAGGTGACAATTCCAGCGGTCGAGCCTGCCAACGTGGTTGTCACAGCAGTTCGGCCCACTGAAGTCCAATACCTTCATCAGATGTGCCAGGGTAGGCCATGAGAATCCTGTCGAATGAACCAGGGTTAAACCCAAACCAATCAAACCACAACAAGAACGTCCCAAGCACCACAAGTGTGGCATTGTGTCCGCGGAAAGGTATGGGCTTTCCACAAGTCCAGTGATTGCGCCAACCAAATGCACCACTCCACTTCCAACAAAGTCAATGGCCCCTGAGCCTAAAAACAAGTCACTTGAATTGGGACTAAGCCAACCACCAGATGGCCAAACCCAATGGGCCACAATTGGGTACACAAAGCCAGTAAGGAAAAATGAAAAAACAAGATAAGCACTAAATTTGGTCCTCTCAGCTATAGACCCACTAGTGATGCCAGCTACAGCTATAGCAGATGCCCATTGGTAAAGGAAGAATCCATAGTCATAATTTTCATTTGGAATGTTAGCTAAAGCAAACAAATTGGTTCCAATGAAAGGGTTGGAATTGCCATATGCAAATGCAAAACCAAAAAGGTAGAAAGAGATTGCTACCTACCACTGCATCAACTTTATTGGTGAGCATTATGTTCATCATGGCATTTTTGGCACGGACAGATCCTGCACATATCATGGCAAAACCTAGTTGCATTACAAAGACTAAGTAGGCAGAGAAGAGAAGGAAGATTGTGTTGATAGAATACGTAACACTTTGTTCCCATGTAACCTCCATGAGAGTGTGTGTGGTGATAAATGGGAATAAGATGAAAGAGGAATGAAAGGAAATGAGAATATTTGTATCAATATACACATGACATGATGATATATGGGAATATAAGATTTGATAGTGTGTGTTTTTGTGACGGTGGTAACTTTGAATGGTAGCTAGCTACCTAGCAAGTAGTTGTAGTTGCACAAGTTGGTTAATGTTGAGTGATTGTGCATTCTACTTCAACCATTTTAAGTTATTGGTAGCAGATAGTATTATCAAAATTGAGAAATGTATCCAAATATCACTTCTATGAATCAGGCCAACGGGGGGCAGGTATTATGCAACGGTTTGTGCAATCTGTCCTTTTATTTGCGACGACGTTTTCCTGATAGTTTATGTAACGGCCGTGGCATAAAGTTTATTGAAGTAGTTATGGTTAAAATAAAAAAAAAGAAAATTGGAAGTTGTTATGGTTAAAGTAAAAAAAAAAATCGATGATTTGATGATTATGATTGAGTAACAATGTGGAAACATTTACGATGGCAGAGTGACATGGTATATAAATTAATCTTACAAAATTACCATTTGTTAATGATATGAGAAAGAGAAATGACACTGTTTAAAAAAAAAAAAGAAGAGTTAAACATGGTTAGAAGTATGATAGATAAAAGAAAATTAATTACTCCATTGAAATCATAAAACAACATATAAAATTGGACAATTTTACTAGAAAGGCTTGTATTGTGATGTGAGGGGGAGTCTAACATCCTTATGAAAATGTTGTAAGTTATCTATGTATTTGTGATCAACTTCAAAATTATCGCCTTGTGTATGTTGGTACTAGAGAATTTTGTTCTAGCTCTCAGTGCACTTTTCCGAAGCATATCAGAAATAAGAGAAGCAAAGGTGGTAGGCTTTGAAAGTGCTCAAATGGCTTCAAAGCTTAGGTAGAGATTAAGTGGATAGTCTTATAGAGTTGGACTGCCTTCAGGTGATCCAAGGTTTAAGCACTAAAAATGTTAGTAACACTGAGTTTGGGGGATTGTGAATAAATGTAGAGAGGTGCTAGATATGAAGTGTAACTTTGGGGTAATTTTTATTAGGAAAGTGGGTCATAAATTAGCACGGGTTGCTCGTTTTTATGCTAATCGTCAAACTTTGATTATCCCACCTTGTACTGAGACTATCATTATGAATAAAATACATTAAGTTTGTTTTCATAAAGAAAAGTTTAGTAATTAAGATTTCTGAGAGGGTTAGGGGAGGTCTAATAGTTAAACGAATAATGATAAACATATCTATAATAAGGTCTTCACGTCGACAACGGAAATTAAATCCACACTCTTGTGAACAATCAGTTAACTTATCAAACTAAACTTCTTATCAAAAGGATATCTTTTCTACAAGACAAACAAATTAGTGTTGTGGCATGCATTAATTAGTATTTGGTTTTTTACACAAAACATTAGATTTTTTTAGGAAGCATCATTTAACTTGCCAATTACAGTACATTTTATAAGAAGACAATCAAAGTATTTAGTTCTATTCAAAAGTACAAAATGACAAATCAAAAACCATTTGATTAGTGCAAAATAATTCGTGTAGAAAGTGATAATATTGAGATTTACTTTATTAGTTGCCTAAGGTCATTTATATGGTGGCATTTAAACGAAGGTCATTTATATTGCCACTAAACTAAAAAGTAGTTCTTGTTAGAGTGCAAGAAAGAAAATTTCCAAAGATGTGTAAACTAAGAAAAAACGAAGAAATTACCACACACGAAAGTTACTCGCATATGCATATATAGCAAAGAAAGAAACCAAGTACAAACAGGAACAATATGCCAACATTGTTAAGATTTACTTTATAGTTGCCTAAGATTGTGTTTGGATGTGATAATTGAATTTTTTTTTAGAGAATTTATAATTTTAGGCAATTCAAATGATTCAATTGAATTGCTTTCATTTTCTAAATGTTTTAATTTGTTTGGATAGAGTAATTAAAAAATTCATTGTTAACATTTTTGGGTTACTTTTATAAATTATGAATTTTATGGGTCAAGTTTGAAATTGAAAAAATAGGTGTAATTTGTAATTTTTGTAAAAATTGAGGGGTCAATTTGTAATTCTTAACAAATTTAGGGGCCAATTTATAATTTTTGGAAATTTAAAAGGGGTCAACTTTAAATATATGGTGATCAACTTGCAAAATTTGAAAAATTACAAGAAGGAAGAAATTTGAAATTTTTAGCTTTTAGGTGTCGTTTAAAATTCTCTAAATTTAACTTTGACAAAATACTTCATAAATTTTCATCATTTAAAAAAATTCTCCAAATTATTATCCAAACAATAAAATTTATCCAAAATGATTTAAATTCTATCAAAAAATTACATTACCACAAAACTTTCTTTCATCCCTAACACATCCTAAGGTCATTTATATTGCCACTAAACTAAAAGTAGTTTTGTTAGACTGCAAGAAAGAAAATTTCCAAAGAAAATGTGTAAACTAAGAGAAAACGAAGAAATCACTACACACAAAATTTAGCATATATAGCAAAGAAACCAAGAAGTACAATAGGAACCATATACCACCATTGTTGAGAAATCATTTGAGCAAAAGGAAGAAGAAAAGCTTTTAAATTTCATGGTTCCAAAACTTGTTTATTAATAAAACAAGCTCCAACTCCTATGACACTTGAGAAAAAATCTCTTCTTGATCCTCCTACAGCTGTTCCCTAATTCAACCTTCAGCTTGAATATTTTGATCCTCAAGTATGATGGCTTTCTTTGAGAATCAGCTTTCTCTAATGTTTTGTATATTAAGAATTGTGCTTGTCTATGCTTTCTTTCTTCTGAGTTTTCCTTGTCCATCTTTGAGTAACCATGTTGTTGCCTCCTTGAGAGAGCCATTTTCATGATCATTGTGAGACTTGTAAATTTGTAATAGATGAATGATACTGTGTAAGCCACACAAGCTATTTATAAGCCATGTAAAAGACTTTGGTTAATATGCTATATTTATAATGCATACCAGTTGTTTCATTTTAATTGTCGTATTTGTAGAAAAATGCTAATAGTTATTATTTGATTTTAAAGTTCAATACAACATTAATTATTATTTTATCGATAATACTGTTAACCACTTATTAAAAAGAGATAAATAAGTGGAATGCGATAATAAGTTATTGAAAGCATTAATAGAAAATACAAATAATTTCATAAACAAAATTAATCGACTCTATGTGTAAATAACCTTAAAAATACAACTAAATGATACTAAGTCCGTTCTAAAATAACTATAGTGTTAGGTTTTTTCACACATATTAAAGAAAGTTATAAATAAATTAATGAATGTTGCACTTTTATAGAATTATCGTCTTATGTTTGTCATGGATGCATAGTGGAATATAATTAAAAAAAGGTAATGCAAACAATATTAATATTAATTAAAAGTAACGTAAACAAAACAACATCTATTTTAGAACATTTTGTATATGCTAAAACTACAACTATTTTAAAACGAACATAGTAGTTTGTAAATTGGAAGGAAGAGTTGATGTGGTTGGTTAGAGTGTGGACACTACTAGGCCATATAGAGTGAGGATCATCCAATGTGGATTACTGTTTTGGTGTAGACTTTAGTGTGGCCCTCATCTTTTTCAGTTTCACACCGTTGAAATTACGTAGAATAGAAAACGATGTTTTTGGTTCTAATAAAACCATATACTCAACACGTAAGCTCTTCTAGTCTTAGACCTTGCATTTCTATTGATTTTCAATGATATATATACACAATTATATAGTGTCAATTTCTTGACTATTTTACTATGCAATCATTACTATTTGATGACAATTATATGCTAATAATATATAAGATATTCTAATAATATATAAAGATATTCTAATATTCTAATACACCCCCGTAGTCAAAACGGGAGGCTGACGGATGTTGAGACTATTATGAAAATCATCAAAGAGTAGCAACGAAGTCTTTTGATGAAGATGTCAGCGATTTGGTAACGTGAAGGAACATGTAAGACTCGTACTTGGCCGCGGGTGACTTTCTCACGCACAAAATGTATATCCATCTCAATATGTTTGGTGCGTTGATGTTTAACTGGGTTGCCGGATAGATAGACAACACTCACATTGTCACAATAAACCAGTGTGGCTGTTGTGACTGGGAAATGTAGTTCCAATAACAAGTTTCTAATCCAACAAGATTCAGATACTACATTGGCGACTCCGCGATACTCGGCTTCAGCACTAGACCGAGATAGGGTGTGTTGGCGTTTGGCAGACCATGAGGTGGATCTCCTGGTGTCTGGGCAACCAACCCAATTTGCATCAGTGTAAGAAACCAATTTGCTGATAGAGGAGGGATGTAAGTGAAGGCCGAAATCAATAGTACCATGAATATACCGAATGATACGCTTCAGTGCTGACATATGTTGCGTTTTAGTGTCATGCATGAATAGGCATACCTGTTGTACTGCATAAGAGATATACGGTCTTGTGAAAGTTAAATATTGCAATGCTCCTGCAAGACTTCGATATTCAGTTGGGTCATGATACAGATTTCCAGAAGAGCCACTGAGTTTTGCCTTGGTGTCGACTGGAGTGGGTGATGGTTTGCAGGAGGACATGCCTGCTCGTTCTATAATTTCCTCTGCATATTTTCTTTGAGACAAGAAAATACCACTTGTATGTTTAGTGACAGATATTCCCAGAAAATAACTTAGAGGACTCAAATTCTTCATGAAAGTTTAGACATAATAGAGTCACGAAGAGCATCAGATGAAGCAGTGAGAATTATGTCATCCATATATAGAAGGATATAAGCAATATCATCACCGTGATGAAACACGAACAAAGAGTGATCAGAGATGTTGTGAGAGAAACCCAAGGTGGCAACATAGTCAGTGAATCTTTGGTACCAGGCACAAGGTGCTTGTTTTAAACCATATAGAGACTTCTTGAGGAGACAAACATGCTCTAGATAGTGTGGATCACAGAAACCAGGTTCGTCAAGATTGCCATGAAAAAAGGCATTTTTGACATCTAGTTGATGGAGACACCATGATTTGGATATTGCAATGCTGAGCACCATGCGAATAGTGGCCGGTTTGACGACAGGGCTGAAGGTTTCACCACAATCGACACCTGATTGTTGATTAACACCATTACCTACAATACGAGCTTTGTATTGCTCAAAAGAACCATCAAATTTCTTCTTGTGCCTGAAAATCCACAAACTTCGAATAACATTAGCATTAGAGGGACGAGGAACTAATTCCCACGTCTTATTTTCAATAAGAGCAGAATATTCATCTTTCATGGCCATTTTCCAATTTGGATCTTTTAATGCATCAATGGGATTTGTAGGTAAATGAGAGATATTTTGGTGGGTTAATGTGTGTAGGTTGAAAAGTTTACAGGGTTTGACAATTCCATGTTGGGATCGGGTTGTCATTTGAGGGGAATGAGGTGCAGGGGGGAATAGGTGTAGGAATCGGTGGAGAGGAGGTGGTAGGTGTTATTTGTGGAGATGAGGTCATTGTCTGGGAGGGAGAAGGTATTTGAGCCGCGGGTGCAGGTTGTTGGGCCGAGGAGGGTGGTGAGAGGGGAAATGTGGTTTGGTTCGTGGTTGAAGAAGTAGGAGTATTTTGGGCCGCCGGTGATAGTGGTTGGGTAACAGTTATGTTAGGAGAGGGGGCGGCTGGATATATGGTGGACAAGTGTGAGGGAAGTAAGGGGATTATGCCATCATCTAAGAAGTTATAGTTAGTCGCTGTAGGAGCATTCATGGTGGAAAAGGGAAACATATTTTCCTCAAAAATGACATGCCGAGAAATAATGATTTTACGACTGGACAATTCGTAACACTTATAACCTCTATGGTTGGATGGATATCCTAGAAAGACACATGGTGTAGACCGAGGTTGGAGTTTATTCCTAATGGTGGACATAATTAATGGATAGCAAAGACAACCAAATACTCGGAGGTGTGAATAAGACGAGTCTTTTTGATAGAGAATTTTGGTGGGTGATTGAAGATTGAGTTTCTTATTTGGAAGTATGTTGTGTAGGTAAGTGGCCATTTGAAGAGCATGGTGCCAGAAAACTGTTGGAATAGACGCATGGGAAAGGAGGGTTCTGATTATATTATTGATTGTACGAATTTTTCTTTCGGCTTTTCCATTTTGAGGGGAGGTATGAGGACAAGAAAAACGAAAAGACATTCCATGTTGTTCACAAAACTTATGAAAGAGAGCATTATCGTACTCCTTGCCATTATCACATTGAAAACATTTTATTTCACGTTCAAATTGTGTTGTAATGTGAGCACGGATTTGGAGAAAAATGGAATGTACTTGTGATTTGTTTGAGATGGGAAAAGTCCACAAAAAATTAGTAAAATCATCAAGAAATAACACATAGTAACGATGCCCTCCGAAGCTTAATACCGGAGAAGTCCAAAGATCGCTATGAACAATGTCAAAAGGCATACAAGTAAAGGACAATGAATTAGAAAAAGGCAATTTTATTTGTTTCTCAAGAGGACAAGAGTGACAGAAGAAATCATTTCGAAATTTATTACATAGCAAAAGTTTGTTTCGATGCAGAGAATTTAAAATAGGGGCTCCTAGATGTCCTAAACGACTATGCCATAACTCATTAGATGAAGCAGCAAAGGTGGATGGTGGTAATAGTGTTGTGTTTGGTCTTGTGGGAATAGGGTAAAGGTCGCCATAACTATTACATCTCATTAAAAGCGTTCCTGTTTGGAAATCCTTCACAGAAAAACCGAGATAATCAAATTCAACAGAAACATCATATCAATTGTAAATTTTCTGACAAAAACAAGGTTTTTGATAAGTTTTGGTGCATGCAAAACATTGTTTAAGGTTAGGGAATTGGGTAAAGATGCATTGCCACAACCAATTACAGGAATATGATGACCATTTCCAACAGTAATATTATTACTCATATTAAAATAAGATGTGAGATTACCTCTAGTGTCCGTCATATGAGAAGTTGCTCCGCTGTCCATATACCATTGATCATCAGGAGGCCACTGAGGCTAGGAACGACGTCCACCACAACCATTGTTTCTACCCCCTGCCACGACCACCACGACCAGGACCACTGTTGTTGCGGTTGTTGCGCTGCTGAGAGGGAGTGGTTGAGGCCGTGTTATCATCAAGAGATGATACTAAAGCAGAGTTGCTGATTGAATTTGCTGCTTTCTTTGCTTTGGTTGTTTCTTCCAGGATTATCATAGAATGAGCTTTGTAAAATGGTGGAAGAGAGTCTCCATGACGAATTTGTGAACCCACCGTGGCATACGCATCGGTTAGGCCAGAGATGAGTTGAAGAACAAGCCTTTCGTT
Source organism: Medicago ruthenica (assembly GCA_018208015.1). NCBI lineage: Eukaryota > Viridiplantae > Streptophyta > Magnoliopsida > Fabales > Fabaceae > Medicago > Medicago ruthenica. Next base: position 39,370,030 of record CM031373.1, on the reverse strand, counting down.
AGACACGGGAGCACCAACATTAGAGAGTTGATCAGATAGGGATTTGAGATGTTGACAATAGGTGGAAGAATCAGGAAATTGTTCCATATGAACATTAGAAAATTCTTGCTCTAGGTAGAGAGCCCGAGAATTTTTATTGTCATAAAAAATGTTGAATAGTCGGTTTCACGCATTTTCCACGGTTGAATCGCGTTGAATGATGGTGTGAAGAAGATCATCAGAAATTGTGCCATAAATCCATTGAAGGACAACAAAATCAAGACGGGCCCATAGATTAGGATCGATGTCTTTGAGATTAGGAGAGGATGAGCTTTCCGTTGGGATGATATGATCAATGACCTGATGAACACGAGCTTGGATTTTGAAAAGTTCAGATCAAGTGTTATATTGGCCTTTTTCAATAAAATTGGTGATATTAGAGATGGTGAATGCGGGATGAATGAGAGGATTGATATTCTGTTTGGGAGATGATTGCGCGGTGGTCATGATGAGAGGAAAGGGGCGACCGGTTTGTTTGAGGAGAGGAAGAAGAATAAGGGCGACCTGTCTTAGAGAGGGGGAGAAAGGCGGCCGGTTTGTTTGAGGAGAAAACAAAAGGGGGGAGGCGTGGCCGGTTGTAGAAAAAGAGAAGGGAGAGAATACATTAGGTTTTAGGATCAATACCTAAGCTTACTGATACCATGAAAGAATGATAGGTCTTGCCTTTCTATTGATTTTCAATGATATATACACACAATTATACAGTGTCAGTTTCTTGACTATTTTACTATACAATCATTACTATTTAATGACAATTATATGCTAATAATATATAAAAATATTCTAATATTCTAATAATATATAAATATATTCTATTATTCTAATAATTAGTTCTCTGTGACAGAAAAGTTGGTCCAATTTTACACGGTCGATTTGAATAATCCCTTTGATGGTTGTTGACCGTATAATGCCACATGGTTTGATCTTAATATCCACCAAACTTAAAAATCAATTTGTTAGTCAAGTTAAAATCATTTTCATGATGACAAGCTTCTTTCTTTTTTGAGAGGATGGTGATAAGTTTCTTGTTGGGTCCTATTTTTGCAATCCAAATCAAATTAAGAAAAAGAAAAGAAAAATTTTAAGGATATACACTACTTTTGTAAATGTATTTCGCACAGACATCTTATCACAACTCTTTGATTTACAACATCGTATTTCACAATTTTTAAATAAAATGTGGTTAAGTGTTTATTTGTTATGTAGGCATACTTTCATCGGATGTTAGTGTAAACCAACTTTAAACTGACAATCTACATCCTTTAATCTCTACAGTTAATTGAACATGTTTGTACATTTGCTCAAATCAAATCACCCATGTAATTGTTTGTGAAGAGACTAAGATGACGGTTTGCGATAGAATCTTTTTTAAGAACTATGGTGAGAGCAAAGAAGCATGCTCATTCTTAACAATAACATAGTCATTCTTAAAACACCACCACGAACTATGGCAAGCTTCTAATCTTAGACGCGATACATTGAAATCCTAAAGCACCACCACGAACGCTGCCACATGTTGTCCTGCAGTGCAGTAAGGCACCATCTTGTTGTGCCAGCAAGCTGCAGCCAACTCCAATGTGTCAACTTAGTTATCCGCGTCAAGCCACGGTTCCCTTCCCTCGATCAATGGAGAAGGGAGAGTTCAATTGATTATCATGAAGAAGAACCGGAAGCAAAGTGTTTTGTCAGGGGACGGGAAATGATATACGGCTGTGAGAAAAGAAATGGAAATTCCCAATGCTTCTCCACACCCAACAAGATGGGACAATCCATCCCACTTATTTTAGTAACTTATCCTAATGCCTCTTCCCCAAGAGCTCTTCGACGATGGCAGAGGTACAACCTGCCTATTGTGAGAGAACGGCTTTTATTGGCTTTTTCTCCGAACAACTCGAGGAAATGGGGAAGTGATTAAGTTGTAGTGACTCTTCCCGATATTGACAGACAAGAGATTTTTTGTCTTTTGGCGAATGCAGGACACCCTTGACGGTCGTATGGTTACAAAACACTCCTCTATGTCCTAGCGTCCATGCATTCACACCCTCGCCGGTCGTATGGTTACAAAACTCTATCCTCTATCTCCTAGAGTCCATGCATTCACACCCTCAACGGTCGTATGGTTACAAAACTCTCCTCTATGCCCTAGAGTCCATGCATTCACACGCCTTTTCCATCCGTTGGCACCTTTGCATTTCAAAGGGATGCACAACCAATTTCTCATGAGATACAAAAAGGTGAGTGAACAATGAGAGGAAAATGAGTGAAGACAAGATGAAAAGGTATGAAAGAGACTTGGAACGTCTGGAAAACTCAATTAATTCAATGGCAACCTATGAAGATCTAATGTGTCACTCTGTTCGGGAAAAAACTGGTAAATTACTCGAGGTTCAGAACACATCATACATAATTACATAGTTACATTCTGTTTTGTTTGAGAAGATGGATGTCATAGTAAAATATTTACAGAAGTTTCTTATTTTAAATATTTCATCGGGCACGTGGTATATATTTAAGAAAGAAAAATTTACAAAATTAAAATTCTTGGTAAAATTCATTTCAATTTATGAACAATCAACCACCACGGTGTGATTAATCAAGTCCATAGCCAAATAATCTTTTTTTACCATAAATAATCAATTGTCTCGTTAATTGTTCTTGCACTGAAAATACTTTCTTAAATATCATATGGAACAAGCTAAATGTCTATTCTATACTACTACTACTACTACTATATTTACACCTATAGTTGTGAATAAATTAGTAAGATTCCAACTGCTTCCGGGGATCTCCAACAGAAAATCTGCTGGTAAGGGAAGGCCTCATTGTGACAATAGCAGAGTCATTAGCACCAGCTTTAAGAGCAGCCTTTCCTGCTTCAAGAAACCTCTTCACTGCATCTTCTGCATATCTGTTTGCTTCTTTCACTGTCATACTTTTCCCAATATTTGGATAGGAATTGAGTACGTAATCGCCGTTGAGCTGAGATGCTAGCTGGATCAGTTCCATTTGAAATTCGGAGAGACTTGAATCTTCTTTTGGTCCAAATGGCCTTAGATTATTCTTGACTTCAGGAAGTGTTTCTATACAATATATTAGAAATTCTATTAATACATAATGCTGGAAAATAAATCAATTGCATCAAACGGCTCTAATTAGAAAAAAAGACAGAAATTCTATACAAAGTTTTTTACATATTTTGGACCCTTTTGTGATTAATAATTGTACCATTGGCATTTCAATATACTTCCAAACTAACTTCTGAGATAGAGACAGAAATGGAAACTTACTCATTGCTCATTGCAGTTAGTAAACTATATACAGGAAATTTCTATGACTGCACTCAGGCATGGCTTCTTAGACTAGACTGGTGTCTATATCGGAATTATTATCATGGATGGTAGCTTAGGATATGAATTTGGTGCAGTATCTGCGTCATGCAGATTTCAATCTCAACCGTCCAATATCAAATTAATAGTTGATATAGTTTTAAACTGATTTTATTATTGTGTAATCTGAACCGTCTATATCAGATTAACGGTCGAGATCAAAACCTGCATGTAGCAGCAAGCATTCCCACTGCAAGGAATCCGGATCCTGGTAGCTTCAGAGTCCATCGGCCACCAGACTGAATGGATGACTTTTGTTTTTATGCCAGACTGAATAGATGTTTTTTCTTTTTTTCACTCCCAGAAAGAGTAAAATAACAAGATCAAGGAGAACTGCGATATTTGGCAGAAGAAGACAGAATGAACTAGAACAATTTGAAGTTAATTTTTTTTTTGTGAACCAAATTTTGATACAAATATATTTGGTCAGCAGAGAATGTTGCTTTTATCAGAGGTCCAAACTATAGACTACAAATGAATATACTACCATGACAGAGAGCCAAGATTGTTGTAGTCAAATGTAACAATTGATGAAGTAGATGCAAACCTGGACAATCATCACGAGGAGTATCTCGAATGTAAAAGTATTTCTCGAAGGTACCAGCCCATGCATCTCTCTTTGTCAAGAAATTTGATTTTAAATTGAAAAGCTTCTTTACTGTGGCAGGAATAGATGAATGTTCATATTGAGAATATGGCGTTGGACCATCTGGTTCATGAATCACTGCAAGAAAATAAGATAATCAAATTAATTACATTAAATCAAGAGCCAACTTATGCTCAGAAGAAGTAATCAAACACAGTTACTGCTCAGGAAAATTATTCAGCCTTGTTAGCTGGTTCTAGCAGATTGAGAATTTAAAATCACTAGGAGAATGTCCGAACGATTTATAGAAAGTTCAAAAGACAATGAATAGAAGCAACAATAAGGAGTCAACTTTCTTTCAAGTAATAAACCACTTTCTTTCAACTCATTTAGTATATGTATCAATGCTCAAACCTGTTTATTATGTTTCACTCAAAACTACAGGACAGCTTAATTTGATAAGTGAGAACTACAGTATACACAAAGATGACCAAAATCAGTTTTCAGTATACTACATAAGTACACAAAGGTATAACATTTAGTACATCACTTTTATACAATGCAAAAAATATTCAAATAAATAGGAAAAATAGTACATGAAACCAGATCAAGTGCAACACTCAAGTAAAACTAGACCGAAAAATTACTTCAACAAAGGCAAGTACAAAGCTACATAAAGTTATCAAACACTTATGTCTTCAAAATACCATCCTCTAACAACCTAATAAATCTAAACATTCTATATGTACAGACCAAAGTATACTTCAACCAAGTCTAGAGGTACAACAACCTACAAAATCTCCATCAAATTCTAAAAACTAACGATAAATTAACACTTACTATCAAAATCTCACTAACATAATTCCGAAAACAAAACAAAAAAATCCATAAAATTTGAATTGGACCTTCCCAATTAAGACAACCTCAAAGACAAAGGAATGAACAAAAACAAAATCATGGTTTCAAAAATAGATTCACAACTACAATCTAAGCCACAACACAACCACTGTCCACTATTAAAGTTGCATCAGTCGCAGCCGCATTTGACTGTAATTCTCTACAATACCAGACTTCACAAAATATCAACAAATCACAACACAACATGAATTTAAGACATTAAACAAGACCTCGAAAAAGAAAAGAGCATAAAAATTCAAACTTTGAAAGACATACCGGTACGCTTATCAATCCAAGGTGAAATGAGAAAAGTCGGAACACGAACACCCAACCTATCAAACCTAAAATAATACGGGGTAGGCCCAATAATCCCATCCGGATTCGGAACACCAACAACAGGTGTAGGAACATGATCATAAAACCCACCATGTTCATCATAGGTAATCAAAATCGCCATTTCCTTCCACTGAGGACTCTTCCTCAACACCTCATAAACATCCTTCACAAACCTTTGCCCTGTAGCAACATCATGCGAAGGATGATCATCGTTCGCCGGTGAAACCTTAACATCAAAATACCTCTGCTCAATAACAACATAATTCGGTAACTTCCCCTTCAAGGCATGTCTCTTAAACTTCAAACCATAGCTATGAAACTTCACAGCATTTTTCAACTTCCTCAAACTCTTGAAAAATAGTGTTGCAGGGATATTTTGGTAATATATACCAAAACTAACACCGTTATCGTTTAACGAGTCGAAGATTGTGCGCTGTGGAAAACCATGTATGAGATTTTTTCTCACGTTACTCATTGCACCGTGTGAAGTAGCGGAATGAACATAAAACCGGTTCGGTTGAGTTGAAGCGGGAACCGAAGCGAACCATTTATCAAAAACCGTGAATTCTTCTGCTAAAGCGGTGTAAACCGGGAGAAGCTCTGGTTTAAACCCGGACATAACGGTTTTCGACATTCCGGTTTGGGTTTTTTCAGCTTGTTGAGCGAACCCATTCATTGGAGCGGGGTTTGACGTGGTTTGATTTGAACCGAAGATTTGTTCACGTATGGCTTGGAAAGAGTGACCGGGATCGAAGTCGATGAAAACGGCGTCGTTTGAGACTGGGATTTTGGGGGAAGAAGGGTTTGAGATTTGGATCGGGTTTGATTCGGTGCCGGTTAATCCGTCGATTTCGGGTCGGGTTTGTTTGAGCCAACCGAGAACGTGGTCGAAGGAGCGATTTTCCATTACGATTACTACGATGGTTTTGATTGGGCCGGTGATTTTGTGTTTTCTGTTGCGGTGGAGGGTTTCATCGGCAGCGGCGGTGAGGAGGAGGTAGAAGAGGAAAATAGTGAAAGGGAGTCGCCGGATATTCATCTCCGGTGATCGGAGAATTGGTTCCGGTGTTAAGTAAGAATTGAGAAGGGAGGGACAGTGTATGAAATGAAATGAATACGGTATATGCTTTCAAAATAAGGATCCGTTGTTCATGTCTTTATCTTTCTCTTTTCTATATAAAAATATCTATCTATAAATTTATTTGTCTAGGTAGGTTAGGTATAGGACGACGTGCATATTTCAGCAACCACACTTTTCATTTGCAAAATCAACTCTATTATTTTTACACAAACGTTTCTTTCTTACTTACACTTTTTTTATTTTATTTTTGCTAATTCATATAAATATTCATCATTTTGTTTCTAAACTTTATAAAAAAATCGTATTTGTTAATCTTTGCAACATTTTTCTTTAGCATTTTTACGGATCAAATGTTGACGAAGTATTCATTAATTTCACCTTTCTATGATCTCAACCTATCTTGTGAAAACTAAAATTATCATAGAAACAATAGACTAAATTGAAGACCATAAACATGCATCTCAATGAACTAAACTTACGTTGTATAGAAAACAAATTTGTATATGTAAGAATTAGCTTAACTAACAAATGACAAAATTATTAGGTTGAATATTTGTGGTTTCATAGATTCAAAATTGAAATCTTTCATTTATATATGTGAGTTTCAATTGGTATTTACATACATATCTGTAGGGGTGACAAAATAGATGGATTGGATGGATATGCATTTGGATCCTAATGGATGAATCAAAAGAAATTCATTAATCCATTACAATCCACTAATTTTTTTGTTGAAAAAAAAATCATTTGATCCATCCATTAAGTATATTGACCATCCAATCCATCCATTACTAGATTTTAACGGATGGATTATCCATCTGATTCATCAAATAAAATGTGTTATTTATTTAATTTGTATTTCATAAATATTTAGTTAATTAATTGGTGCCAAAAGTAAAAATATTCAATTTATTTATTTATGTCTAAGCCCAAAATAGATTTTATTATCAAGCCCAAACTTTATTTTTGTCTCAGCCCAAACAAAATTAAATATATAATAATAGGTGGTGGTGCACAGCTGTTGACCGACCACCTCTATAAAACGAGGACTCTCAGCAGTCCCCAAGGTTAGACTCTTCTCATTCTCTAATCCCCGTCTTCAAACTCTATACTGACTTGAGCATCGGAGTGTCTGCAGGTACACACCCCCCGCCGTTCCAGTCAACAACAAACATTCATATTCATCCCATACACAACTGCACCGGTAGTCCATTTCTGATCAGGTAAGATCAGTGGTGCCGTATGTGGGAAAATACAAGCTCTCCCCATTTTTTAACTGAAAAAAAAACCAAAGCTTTCACAAAATATATACACATATATACCATGACTACCAACAGTGCTACCTCTCAGGTACGGAGTGAGATCCACCGCGTCTACCGCGACGGACACACTTTTACGTCGTCCCCTGTAGATAGTCCTAGGGAGGAGGCACTCCACCAAATCCCTCAGGTAGTCATGCCACTACAGGAGCAACCTCTATACGGTCCACATCGGCCTAGTGAGGAAGCAAACAACTCGTCTCCCGCAGACGCCTTGCTGACTAACATTCTCCGCACGGTACAATGTCAAACGTTGATTATCGAGGAGCAGAATCGGCACTTTATGGACATCGAGAAAGAGCATCCCAAAAGACAACATCCATCGCCCATAAACATGCATCTCAATGAACTAAACTTACGTTGTATAGAAAAACAAGTTTGTATATGTAAGAATTAGCTTAACTAACAAATGACAAAATTATTAGGTTGAATATTCGTGGTTTCATAGATTCAAAACTGAAACCTTTCTTTTATATATGTGAGTTTCAATTGGTATTTACATACATATCTGTAGGGGTGACAAAATAGATGGATTGGATGGATATGTATTTGGATCATAATAGATTGATCAAAAGAAATTCATTAATCCATTACAATCCACTAATTTTTTTGTTGAAAAAAAATCATCTGATCCATCCATTAAGTATATTGATCATCCAATCCATCCATTACTAGATTTTAACGGATGAATTATCCATCAGATTCATCAAATAAAATGTGTTATTTATTTAATTTGTATTTCATAAATATTTAGTTAATTAATTGGTGTCAAAAGTAAAAATATCCAACCTATTTATTTATGTCTAAGCCCAAAACAGATTTATTATCAAGCCCAAACTTTATTTTTGTCTCAGCCCAAACAAAATTAAATATATAATAATAGGTGGTGGTGCACAGCTGTTGACCGACCACCACAGCCGTTGACCACCGTTGACCATCGTTAATCGGCGTTGACCACGCGTTGACCGCCGTTGACCACTGTGGTGCTCCGGCGAATCACGACGGCGGTTGACTGAAGCTTCGGCAAGATTACGGCGTCGGGCGGTGGTTCACGGCGGACCTCCGGCGTTGACCACCTTCAATGTTAAAATAATATTAATAATATATTAAAAAAATAATATTTTAATATTAAAAAAAATTTAATTTTTTTTTCAGTTTTTTTTCAATTGTTTCAGTTTTTTTATATTTTTTTTGTAAATAAGTTATTTTTATTTATTTAAATTAACGTGTTTTTATTACTTAAAATGATCCAATAGATTTGTTTTTTTTTAAAAAAAAGATAATTCATTGGACTTTTAAAATAAAGTGGATGGATCAAATCCATCCATTGTTCTAAATGGTTGGATCCAAAACCAATCCATTAACAAAAATTTTGTTTGGTGGATGGATTGGATGAATTTTATGGTGGATAGATTGGATGTATATGAATTTAGTGGACCAAGTTGTCACCCCTATATATCTGTCTAGGGAAAGAAATAAAAATAAAAGTTTGTATCAATAGAAGGTGGAAAGCCTCCATCGATGGATGGGTTAGAAAATAACCAACTATAAATTTATTAACATATACTTTTCGCAAAATCCCCAATTGTCGATTCATTTGCCCAGGAAAGGTGGCTTTAGTTTAGACTTAATTGAAATGATGTGTTTCATAAAATTCAAATAGGATAAACCAAAGTGTATGTGTTATTTGTATTTATATATCCAAACAAGTACTACTGCTAGCTTGGAACAATTTACATGGCCGAATGGCATATTCCTTCTTTGGTTTTTTAGTGGAAAAGTCAGTCAAGTCTGAAAGCGAGAGGCACTAGCAAGCAAGCGAGTAATTCCAAATCGTTTAGTATATGAATTTTGGTAACTAATGTCATTTGGATACATTCTAAGGATTCTTAATTAAAAAAAATGTCATAATACATTGAATTCGTCAATTTCTATAAAAAAAAAACTTATAAAAACTTGCTATTTAAAGTTGTTAAAGAGTGTATAAAGACACTCGTTAGCATTTCTCTTAGTATATTTTTATTGTCTATCAGGCTGAACCACAATTTTTTTCCACCTATTTGTAGTTTCTTACTGTTTTGGAGCGAGCAAATAAAACTAGACTCATTTACTTAGGCCCAATACAAATTGACCTAGATCCAACATCTGGTAAATTACTCGCAACACACCCCCTCCCCGCGAGGGGGGTGCTCGGAGCAAACAGAGACTGATTCAAACAGTCAGTAACATCTCTCACACGTTCCCGCGAATCTCTCCACGGCTGTGTGTGCCACACAACGGCTCCTGCACAACGGCCGAGCCACATGTGTACCACACAACAGCTCCTGCACCACCCACCTCTATAAAACGAGGACTCTCAGCAGTCCCCAAGGTTAGACTCTTCTCATTCTCTAATCCCCCTCTTCAAACTCAATACTGACTTGAGCATCAGAGTGTCTGCAGGTACACACCCCCCGCCGTTCCAGTCAACAACAAACATTCATATTCATCCCATACACAACTGCACCGGTAGTCCATTTCTGATCAGGTAAGATCAGTGGTGCCGTATGTGGGAAAATACAAGCTCTCCCCATTTTTTAACTGAAAAAAAAAACCAAAGCTTTCACAAAATATATACACATATATACCATGACTACCAACAGTGCTACCTCTCAGGTACGGAGTGAGATCCACCGCGTCTACCGCGACGGACACACTTTTACGCCGTCCCCTGTAGATAGTCCTAGGGAGGAGGCACTCCACCAAATCCCTCAGGTAGTCATGCCACTACAGGAGCAACCTCTATACGGTCCACATCGACCTAGTGAGGAAGCAAACAACTCGTCTCCCGCAGACGCCTTGCTGACTAACATTCTCCGCACGGTACAATGTCAAACGTTGATTATCGAGGAGCAGAATCGGCACTTTATGGACATCGAGAAAGAGCGTCCCAAAAGACAACATCCATCGCCCAGAAGTCCTCCCTCTTCACCACGTAGAAGAATGGGAGGGAGTCCGCATCCTTCCAGATCAAGGTCGCCTAGTCATTCTGTCAGCCGGAGATCTTCAATCAGGAGATCACCCAATAAAAGGTCACCCAGCAGGAGATCCTCCAGACGATCTCTTGAAAGAAGGACTCCACCCAGGCGGAGCAGACGCTCGTTCTCTACATCAGCGTCTGATGACGAACGCCCCGCATACGACCCTTTCACAAGGCGTATTTTCGAGCCTCGCATCCCACAGGGGCTAGAGAATCCCCCGCAAATGGACTCGTATGACGGGACGACCGACCCCGACGAGCACATAGAGAACATTGAGGTCGTCCTCACCTACAAAGAGGTGCAGGGGGCTGTCAAATGTAAGCTCTTCGTCACCATATTAAGGCGAGGAGCGATGACATGGTATAAAGGCCTCTGAAGGAACTCCATCGATTCCTGGAACGACATATGCCATGAATTCACTGCGCACTTCACGGCTTCAAGGACCCAACCAAAAATTGTGGCGTCCCTTGAAGCTATTGTGCAAGGGAGGAATGAACTCCTCAGATACTACATCGAGAGGTTCAACAAGGAGGTTGTACAAGTCAAAGGTGCGGACGAGACAATGAAGAAGTACCTTGTTTCTAAGGGACTTCGCCACGACACTGATATGAAGAAGGTTGTGCAGCTAGATCGCCCAAGGACTCGAAGCGAGTTCCTAGTGATTGCTAAGACTTGCATCAGGTACGAAGAGGAGTTGTACGCTGACAACCTGAATAAGTCAAGGAAGGAGGAACTTGCTGATGAATCCTCCAAAAAGCCCTTCCAAGAGAAAAAGAAGGAAAGCAAGCAAGCAGCTCGAGAAGGCAAACAGCCTGCTCGCGAGAGCAAAGGACCCATCGGTCGCTTTACTGAGTACACACCTGGACCGTAGATTTCACCATTTAGGCCTTGAGATCCTAAAGACAAGGGTTTGAACCCTTGGAGTAAGGCTGGGCGCCCTCCAGGAGAGCGCAGGGCCCACTTGACAGTCATAAATAACCTTAGGTGACCTCCCTAAAGGACACCCTCTGGGGGCGCCCTTAGTAGCTTACGAGGGCGCCCTAGTCATGGTTTTGGCCCTTTACGATTTGGGCCCAAAACCATGGCCAGATAGGCCCAAGTCAAGACTACAAATAGTAACCTTGGGATCATTCCCAAGGCATGACCTAAAGAGACTCTGAAACCCTAGTTTTCATACATTGTACTCACAGCTAGTACAGTTGGCGCCCACCGTGGGGCTACGGAAAAACTAACCTAGCCACCGTCTCCGAAAGAAAGGCAGTTGATCCACGGCCTCTGAAAATCACCAGAACGCCGTGAATCCACCGTGTTTCTCAGGAGCAACCCTGAAACTTCCGAATCTGCCGCGATTCAACCCTAAATCTATCCTTAACTCTAATCAAACGTTCAACTTGTTCTTTGTTCAAAAAACCAATCCTTTCCCTGAGATTCGCGATCCTAATCGCTAATCTCCAACCACCAATCTTAGTCTTCGTAACCGACTCAAGCAACCATTGTCGCCACCATTGCTGATGGACCCAGCAGCCTTAGAAGCCCTACAACAATAGATCCAGCAGCTTCACAACCATAACGAAGCCTCGCAAGCAACCATGGAAGGAAAGGAAGCCAACAGCAGTAGGGCTCACCAAGTAAATGCAATTGACTTAGACCCAAGGAAAGAGTTCCAAAACGAGCGCCTTGAACCAACAGAGGTCCTGAAAGAAGTCACAATAGGCCCAGAACCACATCAAACAACCAAGGTGGGGACTTCCCTAAATCCCGCTGAGGAGCAAAGTCTGATGGATCTTCTGAGGAAAGACTTAGACTTGTTCGTCTGGCAACCATCAGATATGCCAGGCATAGACCCTGCCATCGTATGCCACCACCTCGCTCTACACCCAGGAGTAAAACCGGTTGCTCAGCGCAAAAGGAAGTTAGGCGAGGAGAGGAGGAAAGCAGTAGATGAAGAAGTCGCTAAACTAAGAGATGCCCGTTTCATAAGTGAGATCAAATATCCTACATGGCTGGCCAACGTCGTCCTCGTGAAAAAATCTAACGGAAAAATGGCGCATGTGCGTCGATTACACCGATTTAAACACCGTCTGCCCAAAAGACCCTTATCCCCTCCCAAATATCGACCACCTGATTGACAACGCCTCAGGATATCAAACCCTAAGTTTTATGGACGCATACTCTGGTTACAACCAAATAAAGATGGATCCCCTCGACGCCCCAAAAACCGCTTTCATGACTAACCACCAAAACTATCACTACGAAGTCATGCCTTTCGGCTTGAAGAACGCCGGCGCTACTTTTCAAAGATTGATGGACACCGCCTTCGCAGAGCAAATCGGAAAAAACCTGGAAGTCTATATCGACGATTTGGTGGTAAAGACAAAGCAAGATAAAAGCCATTCAAAAGACCTGGAAGAGATCTTCGATCAGGTCCGAGCATACAACATGCGCCTCAACCCAGGCAAATGCTCTTTCGGGGTTCACGTCGGAAAGTTCTTGGGCTTTATGCTGACCAGGCGTGGTATCGAAGCAAACCCTGACAAATGTCAAGCGATAATCAACATGAGAAGCCCCTCTAATATCAAAGAAGTGCAGCAGCTGACAGGAAGGCTCGCGACACTTTTCAATTTTTTATCTTGTGCCGGCGACAAAGCCTTCTCTTTCTTTGCCTCAATCAAGAAGAAGGAACTCTTTCAATGGACCGAAGAATGCGAGGAGGCTTTCGCAAAGATAAAGACATTTCTTTCCAACCCGCCAGTTTTACATCGTCCAGATGCAGGCGCCGTTCTTTTCCTATACCTGTGTATATCGGAGAACACCATGAGTTCCATCCTCGTGCAAGATTCTGACGAGGGTGAAAAGCCAGTTTATTTTGTGAGCAAAGTATTCAAGGGAGCAGAACTGAGATACCAGAAAATAGAGCGCCTCGCTCTAGCAGTAGTGGCAACTGCGAGAAAATTGCGCCCCTACTTCCAAGGACACAGAGTTGTTGTCAAATCCAATTACCCCATTAAGTAGGTACTTGGGAAGCCAGACCTCGCAGGAAGAATGGTGTCCTGGGCGGTAGAATTATCTGAATACGACATCCAGTATCTTCCCAGAGGTAGCATAAAGTCGCAGTTTCTGGCTGATTTCCTAGTAGAGTTTTCAGCCCTAGTGGAAGAAATCGCCCCTTTCGTATGGCTATTGTCAGTGGACGGATCCTCAAACCTCAAAGGCAGTGGAGCCGACATAGTGCTGGAAGGACCAGGGGGACTAATCATAGAGCAATCGCTTAGATTCGAGTTCAAGGCGAGCAACAACCAGGCAGAGTACGAAGCCCTCGTGGCGGGCATGAAGTTAGCACAAGAGATGGGAGCCAAAAACTTAAGAGCGAAGAGTGACTCCCAGTTGGTGACAAGTCAGATTACCGGGGAGTACCAAGCAAAGGATAATCAACTTGTTAAGTATTTAGCAAAAGTCAAGGGTTTAGCCTCCACCTTCAAGTTTTTCGAGGCAGTCTACGTTCCAAGGGAGCAAAATTCAAGAGCAGATCTCTTGTCTAAGCTTGCCAGCACTAAGCGCCCGGGAAACAACAGAACGGTCATTCAAGAGGTGTTGGCAACCCCTAACACAGAAATAATGGAAGTAAATGCCGTGGAAAACGAAGAGGAGGGGTGGATGACGCTGCTTATCAAATATCTCACGGGATCGTTTAATCTCAAAAACGAGGAGGAAGAGTTACAAATACGAAAGAAAGCCTCGAAGTATTGCATGGTCGCTGGCAAATTATACAAGAGAGGTAGGGCAACACCTCTGCTCAGGTGCCTAGGTGAAAACAAGACCCACCTCGCCCTCTTAGAGGTGCATGAAGGAGTATGCGGAAGTCATATAGGCGGGCGATCCCTGGCCGCAAAACTCTTAAGAGCATTTTACTACTGGCCAACGATGATCCAAGACAGCGCCGATTTTGTAAGAAAGTGTGACAAGTGTCAGAGGTTCTCTGACAAGAAGTACGCCCCTGCTTGTGAGCTCACCTCAGTTTTCTCCCCATGGCCTTTTCATAAGTGGGCAGTGGATATTGTGGGTCCATTCCCATTGGCACCCGGACAACTCAAGTTTCTCATAGTGGGGGTTAATTACTTTACCAAGTGGGTTGAGGCCGAGGCGGTCGCCAAGATTACGGCGGACAGAGTGATACGTTTCTATTGGAAGAAAATAATATGCAGGTTTGAGCTACCCAAAGTTATCGTATCAGACAATGGGACCCAGTTCGCCAGCTCCAAGGTGGTAGATTTTTGCAACCAGCTCGGAATCCAAGCGAAGTTCGTGTCAGTCATCCACCCCCAAGCAAATGGACAAGCCGAATCTGCAAACAAGGTTATCTTGAAAGGCATCAAAAAGAAGCTCGACGACGCCAAGGGACTTTGGGCTGAACAGTTACATGAGGTGCTCTGGTTATATCACACGACGCCACACTCGACAACCAGGGAAACCCCGTTTACTATGGTGTATGGCGCAGACGCTATGCTGCCTGTAGAAATTGACACGCCAACATGGCGTCGTGAAAATTTCTCGGAAGAAGCTAATGAAACAAGCTTGCTATGCGGAATAGATATGATCGATGAGGTATGCGAGGCAGACCACATCCGAGAGTTCATCGCAAAACAAAGAGCAGCACGCCGGTACAATTCGAAAGTAATCCCAAGGGACATGAAGGAGGGTGATTTGGTCCTAAGGCAGGTGTGCGCTCTCTAAAAAACGCCCGAGCGTACCGACGCTCGGAATGACTGCGGAATCGCCACCAAAGTTTTATTTGTAAAGGGAAACGTTGATAAAACCCTTGCAATGTGGAAAGGATGGTCATCGCAACCATTAACGGGTTCGGGAGTCGATTATGCAAGGGGAAGGTATTAGCACCTCTCACATCCGTTGTACTCATTGGGAACCTCCTAGTTAGTTTAGGGTTAAAAGTGTTTTAAAGGTTTGCTTGCTATGTTTTTATATTTCAAAGGGGAAAAAGAAAAGGGGGAAAAAGGTATCTTGCTCCTACGTATCTCCTGGTGCGATGGAGAATTCAAAGCTACGTAGTTCTTTGGTAGAACACGTTTGTTTGTTGGTTGATTTTAAAGAACAATGTTTTTGATCGTATTCTAGTGGTTAAACGTAGCTTGCATGCTCGCGCGTGGGAGACTTAAGCGTTTGTTTGTATCGCGTTAGAATTGATAAAACATGTCCGTTTGTGAAAAAAGGTTTGAATTGACCACGGGGGGTCAAAAATTAGTTTGGTGTGTGATTTTAAAGAACGATGTTTTTGATCGTATTCTAGCGGTTAAACGTAGCTTGTATGCTCGCGCGTGGGAGGCTTAAGCGTTTGTTTGTATCGCGTTAGAATTGATAAAAACATCGTGCTTTTGTGAAAAGAGTTTTGAATTGACCACGGGGGGCCAAAAATTAGTTTGATGTGTTGGATTTGTTTTATGTTTTTGTATTTTGAAAATAGAATGACGATTGTCCGAACAACGAGACATACATCAAGTGCCCGTGCAACCGGGGAATGGAAAGACATATGTCCAACCACTCCTTTTTCATTCAAGTTTATTGTTGAAAGTAAATGCATTTTTTGTATTTGAAAAGGAATAACGATTGTCCAAACAACGAGACATACGTCAAGTGCCCGTGCAACGGGGGAATGGAAAGACATACGTCAAACCACTCCTTTTTCATTCTAGTTTGTTATTTGAAAATTATGAAATTAAATAAAAGCAAAAACACTTGTTATATTTTTTAAAAAAAAGAGTTTCAGCCTTTGCAAAAAAAAAGTTTAAAAGAGGTTCTGAACCTCAGAAGCTGCCCAGAAGCTGCTTCAGAAGCACTATTCAGACTCTGAGGTTCAGAAGCACTGTTCAGACTCTGAACTTCAGAAGCACTGTTCAGACTCTGAACCTCAGAAGCACTGTTCAGACTCTGAACCTCAGAAGCACTATTCATACGTTGACTTTTGGTTGACCATCAGACGCATTGTTCAGACTTTGACTTTTGGTTGACCATCAGACGCACTGTTCAGACGTTGACTTTTGGTTGACCATTAGACGAACTGTTCAAACTCTGAACTTCAAAAGCACTGTTCAGACTCTGAACTTCAGAAGCACTGTTCAGACTCTGAGGTTCAGAAGCACTGTTCAGAAGCACTGTTCAGACTCTGAACTTCACAAGCACTGTTCAGACTCTGAGGTTCAGAAGCACTGTTCAGACTCTGAGGTTCAAAAGCACTGTTCAGACTCTGAACTTCAGAAGCACTGTTCAGACTCTGAACCTCAGAAGCACTGTTCAGACTCTAAACTTCAGAAGCACTGTTTAGACGTTG
The DNA here is from genome assembly GCA_018208015.1 of Medicago ruthenica. Classification (NCBI taxonomy): domain Eukaryota; kingdom Viridiplantae; phylum Streptophyta; class Magnoliopsida; order Fabales; family Fabaceae; genus Medicago; species Medicago ruthenica. Next base: position 39,353,026 of record CM031373.1, on the reverse strand, counting down.
ACTTTTGGTTGACCATCAGACGCACTGTTCAGACGTTGACTTTTGGTTGACCATCAGACGCACTGTTCAGACGTTGACTTTTGGTTGACAATCAGACGCACTGTTCAGACTCTGAACTTCAGAAGCACTGTTCAGACTCTGAGGTTCAGAAGCACTGTTCAGACTCTGAACTTCAGAAGCACTGTTTAGACTCTGAGGTTCAGAAGCACTGTTCAGACTCTGAGGTTCAGAAGCACTGTTCAGACTCTAAACTTCAGAAGCACTGTTCAGACTCTGAGGTTCAGAAGCACTGTTCAGAAGCTGCTTCTGAACTACTGTTCAGAAGCTGCTTCTGAAGTACTGTCCAGAAGCTACTTCTGAAGTGCTTCTGACGTACTGTTCAGACTGCTTCTGATTTCTGATTTCAGAACCTCAGGGGGTAAAAAACATTCGAATTCAGTAAGAAAAAGAAGTAAACCACTTATGTTTTGGTGTTTTGTAAACTTTGAGATTTTTTGGGGTTTTTTAAAAGATGTTTTTAGTGCAAAAATGCAGAAAAATGATGCCTGAACAGCAGGAAGAGCAGAAATAATGCAAACAGAAATGCAAATAAGAGATGAGAATGTTCAGGATACTTACAAACTCCTAGCCAAAGCTTTGGATGCAAGAAAATGAAAGAGGCCTTTGAGTGGCTGTAGTTTTTGCAAAGATGGAAGTGATGAAGAATAAGAACAGCAACAACAATGGTGTTTGGCTGTTATTTTTCACTCTGGGTATGATGTTTCTGGTGATTTAGTGGTTGTTTTGATTGTTTGATTGGTTTGTGATGGTTTGTAAAGAATGAAACAAAAAACAGAGCTTTTCTTTTCAAAGATTGTGGTGAATTCTTGCTGTTTCTTTTGATTCTGTGTTTGCTCTAAAAATTCCTCTAATTCTTCTCTGAAATTCCTCTAAAATTGCTCAAAGATCAGATGAATTATGTTAAAAAACTGTCTCTGTTTAGTTCTGTTCTTGCTAAGAAATTTCTCTAAGATTCTCTCTAAAATTGCTCAATGATCAGATGAATAAAATTCTCCAAAGATCAGATGAATATTCTCTGATTTTCGTGTTCCTTATATAGGCAAAATGTGATCATTTGTAATCATGAAAAATCCCTTAAAAGCTGGACCTTTTGTGTGCTATGACCAAGACTTTGGTTAGCATTTAATGCAAAAGGAAGGAAGTGACCTTGCCTTGTGATCTTAGTAAGACTTTGGTTAATTTCAGAACAAACTGGGGCTGAGATCTGACAGAAGTTGCTGGAAAAATGGGAAAACAGGGTGCTGTTTGCAACTTGGGATTGATCTTTGAAGATTTGGGAAGACAAACAGGAAAAGTAGGGTGTTGTCCTGTGCAGAGGTTGGGAGAAAACATGGAAAAGGGGTGTTGTACACAGGGGCAGCAGCAGAGAAAAAATGGGAAGGAAGAAATGCCGGAACAGGGGCAGCAATTTTGCAGCTTACCTTGATTGGTTTTGATAAAGAAGAAAGGGAAGAAAATGGCAAGGTGGTTTGCTGGAAAGTAACAGGGTCAGCAGCAGGAAAAAAGGAAGGGAAGAAGTGATGCCCTGGGCAGCAACTTGCTTCTTGTTCCCCTTGGCAATGGCTTTGCACGTTTTTCTTCTTTCAATTAGTTCTTGGTGCGGTTGTATTACCCTATCCTCTTGATCCCCAAGTCTGGACAATTCTTCAGGGAGTTCATAATCGTCCTCCTCGTCTTCCGTTTGGTTAATCGGGAAATCGAAGTCATAAGGGATTATAGCAGTGTTATTTTCGGTGGGTGTATTTGTGGATCTGCATGAGTATGATTTTATTTTAGGTTTTGCAGAATTTTTTTTTTAAATATTGCTATTAAAGAACAAAAGAAAGAAATGAACTCAATTGAACATAAAACGCAATTTTATTGATGATAGAAATAACTTGAAAAAACATGGGGGCCCCACACAGCTAATCATTTGCCTTGGGCAGAGCAAAATGATTTTTTTTCAAAAAACAAAAAAAAACATGATAAATTACTTGAACATGGAAATGATTTCTGGAATTTCGATGGCCTTCCAGTTGTTCAAGATCTCATTAGAAACACAGCGGTACACCAGGTCGGGTACTTCTTCATCTGTGTCTTCAAGCAGAGCCACCAGGTCTTCATACCTAAAACCAGCATTGTAAAATGTTTCTAGAATGGGAGGGATTCCTTGCTGATGAGGCTTTGACGAGGCTTCCGCTGATGGCTGATATCCTAGCCCAAAACGGTTCTTCTTTTCTGGTATGTCCACCAACTTGCCCCATCCTGTAAGGCTACTCTCCTCTAGAGCCTCTCTCACGGCCCTCCATGAGGACATGGCTGTCCTTGCCTTCTTCTTGTGCTTTGAGCTCAAGGTCACAACATTTGCCACTTCCAAAGATTGAAATGGAATATCTACAGCTTCTTCATCTGTCTCTATATAACGGAAAGATGAAAGATGGCTCACCATCATATCTTCCTGGCCAGAAACTACGATCATTTTGTCATCGACAATGAACTTGAGTTTCTGGTGCAGAGTAGAGGTGATGGCTCCGGCGGTGTGAATCCAAGGTCGTCCTAGAAGACAACTGTAGGTCGGATTGATGTCCATGACCTGGAAGGTGATGGGGTAAACTTGAGGCCCAATTAGAACAGGTAGGTCAATTTCTCCTATGACGGCCCTTCTTGACCCATCAAAGGCTTTCACCACTAAAGCGCTCGGCTTCATCACTGTCCCTTCACATGATAGCTTCAAAAGGGTGGTCTTAGACATCACATTCAAGGATGATCCCGTATCCACCAGCACTCGGATAGGATGTGGTCCAAGCACTTTACAGAGATGTACAAGGCCCTGTTGTGAATATGTCCCTCATCGGGTAGCTCATCATCATTGAAACCCAAATACCTACTTGTGGTAATGTTTGCCACTATTCCATCAAATTGGTCTACATGGATATCCTTAGTAACATGTGCTTCGCTAAGGATCCGCAATAATGCTTCTCGATGGGCCTCCGAGCTTAGTAATAATGATAAGATGGAGATTTTAGAGGGAGTTTGACCCAATTGGTCAATTATTTTGTACTCGCTCTTTTGGATAATCCTTAGGAACTCCTCAGCCTCCTTTTGTGGGGCTGTTCTCTTGGAGGGTCCTGCTTGGTTCTCCATTTCTTCCACATTCTTTTCCTTGAGCGGTTCCCTTGGTGGTTCTGCATTAGTCTTCCCGAGCTGCTCCGGAGCAAAAACTCTACCACTCCTTGTCATACCTCCAACACCGGTAATGTTAGTGACGTTAGATTCTATTTTTGCCAATGGCTTGCCTTCCATATAAGCGACAGGCTGATAATTCCACGGTACTCTTTTTGTACTCTCAAAGGAAAAAGGCGCAGGCACATGGAATATTTTGGGCTTTACCGGTATTTGTACCTCCTTCCTCTGGTATTGGATTTCGAGAGGTTTTGGGTCTTGAGACTCCAAAGTAGCAACGTCCGTGCTATCTGTTGTATAGCCAATTTGGACCCAACCTTGGTTTATTAACCCTTGAAGACAAATCTTCAATTTTTCACATTCGTCCGGATTTATTATGCAGGCTTCGCAATCGGCATGCATTTCTTCAAACAAACCATAGCCGATAAACCTTTCTTGTATGACTGACATAGGAGTCTTTACATTGACCACCTCTTTGATCGGGCCAATGTTTTCGAGCTCTTCCACTGCGTTCACAGATGGACCCACATGCCCCGACAATGGATTATTTTTAACATTTAGGTTTTCTTCCGGTTAATGAGTTCCTGGACCTTGTACTTGAAAGCTTTACAGCCTTCGATGTTGTGCCCCAGTGATCCTGCATGGTACTCACACCTAGCATTTGCATCATAAGTAGGTGGATATGGTGGCATTATAGGTTGTAGCGGTCTTGGCTCGACCATCCCTTTCTGGATTAAGTAAGGCAGGATTTGACCGTAGGGCATGGGCACGGGATCAAACTGCACGTTTTTATAGTTGTTCCTCGGGCTTGTTTGATTCCTTGTTGGGTATACGCTTCGTTGTTGCAGCTGATTTTGCTGAGGCATTACTGCCGGTTGTTGAGGTGGAGTTGTGGGGCTTACTTGGTATGGGTATTGCCCTTGAGCTGCTGCCGCCACGTAAGGATAATGGTAGTGAGGCATCTGAGTTGAGGGTTCCCGAGATGGCCCTACCAAAACAGCGTTGGTCTCCCCTTCTTTTTTCTTATGATAGTTACTTGGGGATCTCTTGGCTCCACTTTGAGTATCAGGAGGGCCTTGAATCTTTCCCCTCTTCACTCCATCTTCTACTCGTTCACTGATTATGACTAGGTCAGAGAAGCCTGATGATGTGCTTCCAACCATTTTATTATAGTATGGGCCTTGTAGTGTGCCCATGAAGGTGTCAACCAGATCTCTTTCCAACAGCGGTGGCTGCACACGAGATGCCAATTCCCTCCATCTCTGAGCGTATTCTTTGAAGGATTCGTTACTCCTTTGAACAAGGTTTTGTAACTGCATCTGGTTGGGAGCCATATCCAAATTATACTTGTATTACTTCAAAAAAGCATCGACCAAGTCTTTCCATGTTTGGACATGGGTGCGCTCCAACTGCATGTACCAATCCAAAGATGCTCCGCTTAAACTGTCTTGGAACACATGGATCATGAGTTTCTCGTTTGTAGCGTAGGCGGCCATCTTTCTACAAAACATCCGCAAATGGTTTCTAGGGCATTGAATACCTTTATACCTCTCAAAGTCTGGTACTTTGAACTTCGGAGGGATAACCACATCGGGTACCAAACACATGTCCATGGCATTGTACCCATATGAGCCGAATCCTTCGACAACCTTCAGCCTCTCCTCCAAAACACGATACATTTGAGTGGAATCACTGTCTTGGTGGGTATTGCTGGGAGCAGAACGCCTAAGCTGGGTATCTTCCATAGTATGAGAAACATTCTCATTTTGAGTGGTGGAATTCCCTGGGGGACGATGCTCTTCGTTCCTAATGGTGATGGTAATCTGTGGTTGAGGAGGTGGCACAAGGCTATCACTTTCAGGTGGGGTATAACCTTGAGGAAGACCGTACGGGGGCCTGAAGGGATTTAAGAGGGGTTTTTAAAAAAATTTAATCCTCTTAGCGGAACAAATCCCATTGAAACGGATCTTGATTAAATCATTAATCACAAATCAAACACATATACTTAAACATTTTAAGGATTCATGTGTTTACCTCTTGAAGCGCAGAACCTTTGTAGCAGAATTGTTTCTGATCACGAGAAAAGCAACGTAGCGATGCCTCTATTCAGTCCACACGAACAGACCTTCTCCGATGACCGGTGCTAGCCAATTTCAACGGAGATTCAGAGAGAATAGGGTTTAGAGAGCGACGGCTAGGTTTCACACCTTTTGTGAATTAGGTTAAGTGTTTCAACAAAAGTCTGTAATGCTTAACCACAAGGGTTCTATTTATAGAACCACTTGTGTGGTCAACAAGTCAAGCACTTAAATACACCGTATCTTACGGTGCACCATATTTCACTTAAACACACCGTACCTTACGATGGACCGCGTTTCTCTATTTCATAAATTAAATAATAAGTCATACTTAATTATTTAATTACTAATAAGTCCTACTTATTATTTTATAAATAAGTCTTACTTATTTATTTCTCTCATCTATCTGTCCTTTGTATGTGACCCCTATAGGTTCTTGTAACGTTGGCAATAATATTAAATCACCTATTTAATATTATAAACAGTGAGTGGTATCTAGCAACACATCACTGCTACCCAAGTGACGAGAATGTCATGTGATCTGACGAAACCTTTCCATGATAATGATCATGTGTATAATTACCCTTTTGCCCTCATGTCTATATTGAATACAAGGCATAGACCGTGTCATCCTTGTCTAGTTCAATATTGGGCCCATTGACATTTCTCCTATTATGTAGGAGGGGCAAATTCCATCTAGGTCACTCATGTCCCTCAGCATGATTCATGGAGTACCCATCAACCAACTTTATAGTCATCCTATTACAGACAACGTTTGAATGGTGATAAAGCACTCGACTCATACATCTAGGGTACATAGTGGTTTCAGGTCAAAGGGTGGAATACACCACTATCACTATGAGAATATCTTATGACACTTTTCATAACTTTTACTATGTAGTATTCTCATGGTGGGTCAATCCAGTATAAATATTACTCCTAATATTTATAAATATGTGAAGACTTGATAACTCTTTATCTATGATCCGTGTGATGTAATCATCAGTCTGCCCACATAATAGTCTCTATTCTTTAATGTTATCTCATTTCACAATAAAGCTTGACCACGGATACTTTAATAATAATGTCCTTTCGTTTAATGGATCTCACGATTAAGTCACACTTAATGCTCCATTAAATGGACTAATTATTCTAGGGAATTTATTATTTTGAAACTAAACAAAAGAATAAATATAATGCCTTATATATATATATATTCATAAATATATATCAAAGTCATGATACAAGGCCAAATCCAATCAAAATAGATTGGCTATTAGGGCTTATTCCAACAATCTCCCACTAGCACTAAAAGCCAATCAAATATTATCTCAATATATATTGATCAAGTGTTAGCATCAAGCACACTATGGGCAAGATACTCTACTAGCAGATAAGGAACCTTTCATCTGTTGGTAGGTTGTACTTCTTTCAATTTCCACTTTTGATCCTCTATCAAAAGGAAATTGAAGTGTCAACATATACATTTGAATCAATGGTGAGATCTAGTTTTCATTGCTCACAAGATTAAACCAATTTCACCTCAGACAGGATCAATGGAATCCACAACGCAAAAAAAACACATGTTTTCGCTCAGCTATGAGCTAAACACTCCAAATCATATATTTGACATCTGTAATAGATGCAACAACTATCTGAAGCTTGTACTTTCACAAATTTCATAGTTGATATCCAAGCATAACATTTATTCCAGATTGCGATATGGATATACTGTACACTGATATGAAAGTTGTCATCATTGTAACTCTTTTACGATGTTCCTTTTCATCCGTGTTCAAGAAACAATCCTAAGTCCTTTAAGACATCCAAGGATATTCTTGAAAGTATTCTAGTGTCGAACATTAGAATAAATTTTGGTACAAATTAGAAATAATTTTCTAACCATGTCTCACATGTGTAGATAAATTGTTTTGGTGACTAGTATGTGATCCACATACTCCACCAAACTAATATCAATGCTCCCACTAATCTCCTTGTGTGCACAAGATTTAAATTTGTTCTTTTATTAATCTAAGTTTTAATAAAACTCTATTAATAAAATAAACAATTCAACTTCCAAAAGCTTGCTCCATTCCATACATGAATTTTGTAATATATGTACCTTTCTAGCATCCGATTAACGAAACCCTACATATATGTCAAATACATATATAAGGTCATTCCAATTAAGGAATGCAACCTCGTTATCCATCCTCCATAATGTGTATTATAAAACAATGGCAAATGGAATCGTTAGATTTATGAATTATCATGATGTAATGGTTTCATCACGATTTGCATCATGATTTTGCACGAAACCGTCTACGATCAATCATATCTTAAAGGTATTCATAATACCATCCATGTTAGTTTTATATAAGAAAACCCACATTCATCTTATGAGTCGTACTCATTGGATGATATAACCAATATCCATATATGGTTTGTGTACATGGACTCTATATAAGATCCCAAGGCATCTAGCCACTTCTCAGAATTCAGGCCATTTACGGCCTTCTAGTAAGTCAGGCGCCCATCTTCCATTAGCATCATATCACCTTGTTGAGCCATGACAAAATCATGTTTCTCATCCTAGTGATATGACATGTCAGACTCATCTAGATCTTGTGCTACTCGAACTGATGATTTAACAACAACCCTTTGTTGAATCAGTTCATGTTCCATTCGTAGAGAAACATGTATTTTGTGGTACTTGACTTAATTCAAGTTCTACATCACTCCCACTGGCTCCTGCAGAGATATAATCCTTCAAGAGGAACACTCCAGTTCTAGCGACAGACAACTTTTGTCATGTGATGTAGAATTAGTATCCTTTAGTGTAACACCCTAACCCTTAACCGCCGATTATTAACTTTAATAAAGCAAAACGTTAAGGACATAGGAAGTTACAACATAATGAAAACGCATTTTCATAAACAACAACAGATCAAAGTATATTTGATTCACATACAGCAGCGGAAAAAAAAAAAAGTAATAACAAACAGAGACGATACCCCTTCTAACAGGATACCCCTTCTATGCTCATACCCCTTCTATGCTCAACACAGGTCATACCCCTTCTATATCAACACACACGAAAAACGATTGCTTCATTTTCTTTTCCGTTTTCAAAACACATTACAACATTCCACATATTTATAACAAAGACCAATTTAAAACGGAGACGTACGAAAAAGACTCAAAACATGAAACAGAAAATGCTGTCACAGCACATTTTCACTAATACCTCCTGGGAGTATTTTCATCATAACTCAAAAACAAAAAATCATTTTCACGTCAAACCAAAGCCACTGGAAAGCTAACAAAATTATCTAAAACATTCATGTTTACACCCAAGGCCAATTCTGTACCGATCAGTACCAGTTTTTGTTTCAAATACGGAAAATTGTGCAGAAAATTATGCAGAAAGTTATGCAGAAAGTTAACCATAACTCAAGTTCTATAAAACGTTTTGATGTCAAACCAACGGCATTAGGAAACTAACATCCAAATCTACAACAGAGACCATTACCAAATTTATACATACACGTTCAGATACCCAAAATGGTGTTACAACTATCAGAGCCCTAAACTCTAACTAGGATACAACACCTAGTACAAAAAAGTAGGGATAGCTAAACTATGCCCTCACCACTACGCAGCTTCTAAACAGCCAAAAAGCTACTCCTCGACGATAGCCTCGTCACCCTGATATTCTGGATCCCCAAAGACCCAGCAAATAACACAAAACAGAGAGTGTTAGTATCACAACCAATATACATGTATAAATAACACATTATTATACATAACCAAAACACAACACATAATCGACAAAGTACAAAACCCATCAATAACCATTATCACATAATAACCATTATGCACACATAATGTCACAAACACAAAACTCATCAATAACAATTATCACATAACAACCATTATGCACACATAATGTCACAAACACAAAACTCATCAATAACAATTATCACATAACAACCATCATGCACACATAATGTCACAAAGGATGCATGCCTCAAAATACATTCTCTAATGCATGTGGTACCAAATCATTTCGGATAAACTTATATCCTTATCAAGCTCTCTTGATAACCAAGCTCTCTTGGATTTCATATCCGCTCACGGATATCATCGAATAACCCGCTCCGAGTATCATACAATCATGAAATGCATGCTGATTTACTTGGCAAATATATGATACTCTTATCACTATACATACTAACACAACTAATTATCAGCTCTCTGATAATTATCTCACAACAAACACAAACAACACAACTAATTATCAGCTCTCTGATAATTATCACAACAACAACAAACACAAACACTAGGCTTTCATGGCCAAATCACAAGACACAACGTGTATATACTCAACCATGTTCAACAATCTCAAATAAACCAAACAATCATACCAAACTCTCAAACACATAAGGGTTTCAAAGGAAAACCCACACATTTGATAACTTATCCATCTCCAACATATTCACCACTTCTCACACCTTAGTCTTTAATATTACTAAGTCCAAATCCACTTTCAAAACCTTAGACACACTCTATTAGTTCCTAACAGCCATTCCAAGCATTATATAACACATACCCACACAACAAGATGACCTTAACAAAAACCACCATTGTTAGGGTTTCACGCAAGCTTTTCTTGAACAACAACAACATTTTCGAATACCCAACATAAATAAACATCATATAACTTCAATTAAACATACTATCAACATCACTTAGCGTCAAATGATCATAACATAATCATTAACAACTTTCTATCAAAACCTAGACAAAGTGAAAGGAAGTTTGGGATGGAGAAATAGACATTCTCCCCTTCTCAATCACTTGTGAACAAGCAATACTACCTCTCTTACCTCAAAATCGATGAACCAACAGAAATTCCAAGCTTTCTCTTGCTCTCTTGCTCTTGCCCTAGCTCCTCTTGTTTTTCTCCCTTCTCTTTCACGTTTTTCTCCACAAAGAAGATGAATGCACTATTCATGGTCTTACAATATCTTATAACTCAAAGGAATGAATCTTGGCCATCCAATCCACTACTAACTCTCATGATCAATCCTAGCCATCCAATTCAATCTAAGCTCACTAAATCTCATCCACTTGATCATTACTACTCATAAACTCAAAAGCCCAATACTATTCACACCTTAGGCCCAATTTCGCCCAAAACCTCTAAAAACTCGATTACGAACTTATCCTCACGCCACATAATTATTTCTCGATTACGAGAAAATATTTTTAAATGCAAATCCATAAAATAAAATATATAAAAATATAACATACGAAAATAGGGTCGTTACATTTAGCTTCTTAAAGGATACCTCCACAAGTATACATTCATCTAGTTTGGAATTTTGTTTATCTAATAAACATCATAACCCCAAATTTTTATAAAGTCAAAATAGGTGTTTTTCCACCATATCTAATATGGTGTCTTTATGATTACCTCGATTGGAACTTATTGTGGGTGAAGAATAACTGTAATTTAATCAATTTAAAGAGTCAAGGAGTTATAATCAAACTATTTTAGATCGAGTCATGTCAAACATGAAGCGATATAAATTATCAATATACTCCTTAATTAAGTATTAACCATCACAACATACTCGTATGGTCTTTATACTTTTCAAAATTGTTCCTTTACTCCATCGTTGAACTCTTTGAACCAATTCAAAGATTTCTAATTCGTGTCCAACATAAATTTACATTTACTAATCTAATCAGTAATGTAAATTAAGTAAAAGAAATAAATATCTCTAGCAAATGTGTTTGGTGATCCATATACATCATATGTATATTGATTCGAATAAATCAGATGTTCTCTAACACTGAAATATTTTAAAGGTGGAACTCACATCCTTCAAATGATATAATATCAAATGAGTCGAATAGTCCATATTAATGGAATCTGGAATTGTGAATCACACTTCTTTGCAACAATAATGCCGATGATATACAAAAGGTTCAAATCTCATTTGATCCTTTTCTCATATGTTATAGACTAGCTTATCAAGATCACTTATCTCAATTCCACGCTTGTATAGAAAACATTATTTGGATAATAGGACAACATTTGTCTTTTATTCAACTACACAATCTTTATCCTATCAATACAAGATTTAGGATTTAATGCTTCTATTTTATATGGAATTTAATAACAATTATTTGGTTCCATATCAAGTTAAATTTAAGTCCAAGCATTAGCTCCTATATCAATGAAATAATTTGTTCCATTCTAGACGTAGGTGGACTTCACTTATAGTTAATGTCCTGCTTCTTTAAAACTCTCTATATTTCAACAAATATGAGATCAATCATCAAGTATCATATACTTATGATGCAGAAGTAGAAATTTAACTTTCTATAACTATATGGGCAAAGAAGAAGTCTTACCTCTTTCTTATATTTTGACTTTTATTTCAAAACATAACAGTTTTTCTCGTACTTGAGAACAATTCTCAATTCTTGTACCAATTCAGAAACTCCTTTCTGAAGATTTTGTTCTTTATAAGAACATTTAACAGTATAATAAAATGCATATGCCAAAGAAATTCTAAATACAGAAAATAAATAAAATAAATGTATCATGATTTAAAAACATATTTAATTAGGTCTTTAATTAATATGCTCCCACTATTTTACTCAAAACAAATGACCTTCAACATTTGATTCGGAAAATGTAATAACCCACTTATGCGAGGTATCTAACAGTGTTATAGAAATTAAACGATGGGGAGTGGCAAAGTGGTAATTAAGAGGATAGGGATTCAAATGGATAAATATGAGAAAAACTCACATTTATCACATTTCTTCTCTCTCAAAAATCAGAATTCTTCCCCTCCTTCTCTCTAGATTTCGACCCACCCTTCCTTTCCTCCTTAATCCATCAAATTCATCCATAAACACTTGGGTTTCAAGCAATCAAGGCTTGGTGAGAACTTGGAGCAAGAAAAACTAGAGAAAACCAAAAAAAAGGAAAGTTTACAAGTTGAGGTTTGGGATTGAAGCTAAGCCAGCTTGCTACAGATCTTTGGTGAGCTCATCTTGGGTTTTAGAACCCTCATAGTGTGAGTTTTATGAGTTTTGATTCATAGGAACAATTATAGAAAGTTTGATATTTTACCCTAATTTCCTTGCTAGACTTAATCCTTGTTTGTAAGTGTTTTTAATTGATGTTTTATGAAAGAAAATCATTTTTAACATGTACTGGAAGCTTGGGTAACCTTGAATGGGAGAAAATGGTGGAAAATCGCATTTTTACATGATTTTATACTGATATGGTCGCTGTAGCGACGGGCTGTCGCTTGTAGCGACCGAGCAGGGAAATTCCCTGCCTACCCGCGCTTCAAGCGACCACGCTGGCGCTTGTAGCGACCAGGCTCGCTTGTAGCGACCAAGGGTTCGCTTGTAGCGACCAACACTGTACAGCCCAACTTCGTTGAGCTGTTCTGGGGGTCCTGGTGCGCGCGGGCGTGGCTTTTTGCTACTGCATTCTCACTATATATTTTGGAAACTTTGCCCACCATTTTAACTCATTCTAAATGCTTCCAATTGTTTATAAAAGTATGGAAACGAGGATTAAGCAAGGTTTGGAAATGTAGAGTTGAGGCTTATTTAATAGGCAAACTTCTTATAGTGGCATATGACAACGATATGCCTATTTTCCTTAATAGGAAAACAAGGTTATAGGATGAGGAACCAGTTCATGGTTTATCCACTTTAGGATACAAAGTAAGAGGAAAGGTTTAACAATTATAGTAGGCTTATGAGAACGATAAGCCAAGCATTATAGGTCAAAGGTTAAGAATTATAGGAAATGTTCATATGATCAAAGTAATAGATATGTATATTTATATATACACTTATTTCTCAAAGTCAAAGAATAATAATAACTCAAAGTCATAGGCATGTTCAGCAGACTCCGGGATACGCCGGATGGGATTTCTCCGAGAGGGTTATCCACATGCAATTTCATAGGGAGTCCGGTGATAGCCTGATATGATAGGAGTTTCACCGGTTCATAGGGAGACGTATCTCGGGGTTGCTCCACCCGGGGTGCCCTCCGTAAAATGAACTCAGATTAATTGTTTGTTCAACGCTAACAGCTAACATAAAACACTTTATTTGTTTTATGATTCATAGTTATAGTTACAGTTATAGAAAGTTCACAGTTATAGATGGATTATAGTTAAAGTCATAGGCAGGTTAAAGACTTGGCGATTCTAGAATTCCCCTAAATTGCCAAGGTAGGCATGGCGACCCTAGGCTCCCTGTGGTTGCCAAACAGTAGGTTGGGTAGAGCTCACTGAGACATTATGTCTCATCCCATTCCTTCTGGTGCAGGTTCACAGGCAGGATCGCAATCAGCACGCAACAAGGGTAAGGAGAAGGCTACGGACTGATCGTGCTGTTGTTTTATGTTTGGATGATTGTATTATACGGATGTATTATATGTTGTGGAACTTGATGTACTCGTAACAAGAGAATTGTATTAACTTTGGATGTGATATTACAGTGTGTTGTAATATTTGTATGAACTTTTATATTGTAAATTAATGTATCCAATACGAAATTTTAATACTCGTATAAGATCCTAGGCAATCTTATTATGGGTGTTACAATTTGGTATCAGAGCAGGTCGATTCAGACCGTGCCTTGGGTCATTAAAGTACAATGCAAGTTTGTGGATCTCTTGGATCCGGGACATTATTCTAAATGTTGTATCTTGTTGAAACTGATCACTTTGACTTGTGTATGACAGTTAGGATAATATGTCTGGGAGGAGAAGAGGTCCTGGCAGGCCTAGATCAAATCAGGCTAACGCTGAGGAAGCCGGAGGAGACCCTAATATGCAATTTTGGGCTCAAATGATGCAACAGCAACAGGCGTTGCAGCAGCAGTACCAGGAGCAGCAAGCTCAGGCTGCGTTACAGCATCAGCAGATGATGCTGATGATGCAGCAGCAAGCCCAACAACAGGCTCAGGCTCAGCAAGAATGGATGGGGATGATGCACCATGGACAAGGTGCTCAACAGCAAACACCACCACCAGTAGTGGCTAATCCGTCCTACCGGGAGTTTAACAGAAATCACCCTCCTGAGTTCAATGGAGAAGGTGAACCTCCAGAGGCCAAGAGATGGCTGAAACAGATAGAGAAAGTGTTCCGGATGGTGGATTGCCCTGAGGAAAGTAAAGTTTTGTTGGCCACTAACCAGTTCAGAGGCGCAGCGGAAGATTGGTGGGAATCCGCTCAACGCCGAATGATAGCAAACGATGTTGAGGTTAACTGGGATAACTTCAAGGAAGCAATGATAGAGAAGTATATTCCGATGTCGTATAAGGTGAAGAAAGAACAGGAATTTCTTGAGCTGAAGCAAGGTGGCATGTCAGTCACCGAGTTTACAAAGAAGTTTGAAGAATTGTCGTACTACTCCTCTCACAACGAGTATGCCGCTAATGAAAATTGGAAGATGAATCAGTATAGACGTGGGCTGAGAGGTGAGATTGATATAGCTGTGAGTCTACAAAGGAATACTAGTTATGACGAGATGGTTCATGATAGTTTGGTGGCAGAAGCGGGTTTTGCCAAGACCGCGAAAGAAAAAGCTGCAGCATATGAAAAAAGAAAGGGAAAGTTTCCAGATAGGTATCAAGAGAACAAGCCAAAGGGTTCCCCTAAGAGGGGTAAGCAGACGTTTCAATACCAGGCGAGTCCTGCTTGTAAATATTGTGGAAAAATGCATCACGGTGAATGCATGAAGCAAACAGGTGTGTGTTTCGGGTGTAGACAGCCGGGGCACTTTTTAGCAAATTGTCCAGAAAGAAGAGGTAAAAGTGGAGCTGAAGGTACTACAACAAGTAAGGGTAGAGTGTACTCCCTTGATGGCCAGAAGGCTTTGGCAAATGAAGACTTAATTGCCGGTATGTGTTACTTAGGCCAAACTCCAGTTAAAGTGCTATTTGATTGTGGTGCTACATGTTCATTTATTTCTTACAAGTGTGTAGAAGCATTACAATTGTCTATGTCACCGTTGATACCTCCTATGACGGTATCCACCGCTACTGAAGGCGGAGTAGTAGCTAGTTTTATATGTGAAAATTGCCCGATTACAGTATCTAGTAAGACATACTATATAGATTTGGTGTGTCTTCCTATGATACAACTTGATGTGATTCTAGGAATGGATTGGTTATCTGCTAATCATGTGTATATTGGTTGTGCGGAGAAGTGTATCTTTATGCCTACAGATGATACGACCGAAGGTGTGGCTTTATCAGAGTTAATCAACCGCACCCATCAGCTTACTCAGCTCATGTGTGCGCAGGATAATGGTTTTTATGTGATGGTTACTGTGACTTCAGAATCAGAACTGAGTCCCAGTGACATTCCTGTTGTCAGTGACTATTTGGATGTTTTTCCTTCAGAGATAAGTAATTTACCCCCGGAACGGGAAGTTGAGTTTTCTATTGATCTCATCCCAGGATCAGAACCAGTATCAGTGGCGCCTTATAGAATGTCACCATCAGAGTTAAAGGAATTGAAGTCTCAGTTAGAAGACTTGATTCAGAAACATTTCATCAGGCCCAGTGTGTCACCTTGGGGTGCGCCAGTGTTGTTGGTTAAGAAGAAGGATGGTAGCATGAGATTGTGCATTGATTACCGTCGGTTGAATAAAGTAACTATTAAGAATAAATACCCGTTACCGAGGATTGATGATCTTTTGGATCAACTCAAAGGAGCTGCAGTGTTTTCAAAGATTGATCTCAGATCAGGATACCACCAGATTCGTATCAAATCATCAGATGTGTCCAAGACGGCGTTCAGAACACGTTACGGACATTATGAATTTTTGGTTATGCCGTTTGGAGTGACTAATGCTCCAGCAGTGTTCATGGATTATATGAATAGAATATTCCAGCCTTACCTGGATCAGTTTGTTGTAATCTTCATAGATGATATTTTGATCTACTCAAAGGACTCACAGGAACATGCTCAACATCTGAGGATTGTTTTGGACATCCTTAGAGAAAATCAGTTATATGCAAAATTCAGCAAATGTGAATTTTGGTTATCGGAAATCCAGTTTTTAGGGCATGTTATTTCTAAAGGAGGAGTGTCAGTTGACTCATCAAAGGTTGAAGCTGTCCTTAATTGGGCCAGACCAACGAATGTAACAGAGGTTCGGAGTTTCCTCGGATTAGCAGGTTACTACCGAAGATTTATTATGAGATTTTCACAGATTGCTTTGCCATTGACACGCCTCACAAGGAAAGATGTGCCTTTCGTTTGGGACGAAGATTGTGAGAAAAGTTTCCGGACTTTGAGGAAGAAATTATCCAAGGCTCCCGTATTGGCAATACCAGACCCTGAGAAGAAATACGTGGTTTATTGTGATGCGTCCTCTAAAGGACTAGGCTGTGTGCTCATGCAAGAAGGTAATGTTATAGCTTATGCTTCTCGACAGCTTAAATCTCACGAGGAGAATTACCCCACTCACGATCTTGAGTTGGCGGCAATAGTTTTTGCTTTGAAAGTGTGGAGGCACCATTTGTATGGAGCACAATTTGATTTGTTCAGTGACCACAAAAGTTTAAAGTATTTGTTCGACCAACGGGAACTGAACATGAGACAGAGAAGATGGATGGAATATTTAAAGGATTTTGATTTCGAGTTAAAGTATCACCCTGGAAAGGCGAATGTAGTTGCGGACGCCTTGAGCAGGAAATCTTTAATTAAAGCAGAAGTGCTGATGCATGCCTGTGGTTTGTATGAGAAATTTCGAGATCTTAATCTCAGTGTTACAGAATTGGATGATGGCGTCTTGTTACAAAGATTAGAGGTTACTTGTGATTTGCGGTCCCGAATCGCGCAAGCTCAAAAATCAGATGTGGATCTTCAGAGGAGGATTGGTCAGTCAGAGTTTTCAAGGGCTTCGGATGGTATTCTGCTGTTTGAAGGTAGAGTTTGTGTTCCAAATGACGCTAGTTTAAAGAGATTGATTTTAGAAGAGGCACACAAGAGTAATTTCAGTATTCATCCGGGTACCACTAAAATGTACCAAGACTTAAAGAAAGACTATTGGTGGCCGGGAATGAAGATCGATATTGCAGAATTTGTTTCACGTTGTATTGTGTGTCAACAAGTGAAGATAGAACATCAGAGACCTGCAGGGATGCTGGTACCATTGGAGATCCCTCAGTGGAAATGGGAAGAAATCTCTATGGATTTTGTGACCGGGTTACCTCGGACTCAACGGGGACATGATTCAATTTGGGTAGTTGTCGATCGGCTAACGAAGTCTGCTCACTTTTTACCGGTTAGGACTACTTACAGGGCTACTCAGTACGCAGAATTGTTCATAGCGGAGATTGTGAAACTCCATGGTGTTCCGACCAGCATTGTGTCAGATAGAGATCCTATATTTACTTCTCACTTTTGGAAAGCTTTTCAGAAGGCTTTGGGAACAAGGTTAAAGTTGAGTACGTCTCATCATCCTCAAACGGATGGACAATCTGAGAGAACCATTCAGACGTTAGAGGACATGCTACGTGCATGCATTTTAGAGGATGGAGCAAGTTGGAATAATTATCTGCCTTTGATAGAGTTTTCGTATAATAACAGTTACCATTCTAGCATCGGAATGGCACCCTATGAGGCACTGTATGGCAGGAGGTGTAGAACACCGCTTTGTTGGTCAGAGGTTGGAGATAAAAGTATTTTGGGACCTGAGATCATTCAAGAGACAACTTTGAAGATTAAATCCATTCAAGATAAGATTAAAACTGCTCAAAGTCGACAGAAGAGTTATGCGGACAAGAGGCGAAGACCTCTAGAGTTCGAAGTGGGAGATCATGTTTTCCTAAGAGTTACCCCTAAGCTAGGACTACGAGGTGTTTTCAGAACAAAGAAATTGAGTCCAAGATTTATTGGGCCATTTGAGATACTTAAACGAGTCGGACCAGCAGCTTACCAATTGGCTCTGCCACCGGCGATGTCAGGATTGCATGATGTTTTCCATGTTTCACAGTTAAGGAAGTTCATTCCTGATCCTCACCAACCAGTGGAGTTGGAAACTATTGACTTGAGATCAGATTTGACTTTTCGACCCGAACCGGAACGGATTGTTGAACGTGATGTTAAAGCATTGAGGAATAAAGAGATTCCAATTGTTAAAGTCATATGGAAAGGTTCTCCCTACGGCGAAGCTACATGGGAATTGGAATCAGAGATGATGGAGAGCTACCCGCATCTTTTTACAGGTAAATTTTAAATTTCGAGGACGAAATTTCTTTAAGGGGGGTAGAGTGTAATAACCCACTTATGCGAGGTATCTAACAGTGTTATAGAAATTAAACGATGGGGAGTGGCAAAGTGGTAATTAAGAGGATAGGGATTCAAATGGATAAATATGAGAAAAACTCACATTTATCACATTTCTTCTCTCTCAAAAATCAGAATTCTTCCCCTCCTTCTCTCTAGATTTCGACCCACCCTTCCTTTCATCCTTAATCCATCAAATTCATCCATAAACACTTGGGTTTCAAGCAATCAAGGCTTGGTGAGAACTTGGAGCAAGAAAAACTAGAGAAAACCAAAAAAAAGGAAAGTTTACAAGTTGAGGTTTGGGATTGAAGCTAAGCCAGCTTGCTACAGATCTTTGGTGAGCTCATCTTGGGTTTTAGAACCCTCATAGTGTGAGTTTTATGAGTTTTGATTCATAGGAACAATTATAGAAAGTTTGATATTTTACCCTAATTTCCTTGCTAGACTTAATCCTTGTTTGTAAGTGTTTTTAATTGATGTTTTATGAAAGAAAATCATTTTTAACATGTACTGGAAGCTTGGGTAACCTTGAATGGGAGAAAATGGTGGAAAATCGCATTTTTACATGATTTTATACTGATATGGTCGCTGTAGCGACGGGCTGTCGCTTGTAGCGACCGAGCAGGGAAATTCCCTGCCTACCCGCGCTTCAAGCGACCACGCTGGCGCTTGTAGCGACCAGGCTCGCTTGTAGCGACCAAGGGTTCGCTTGTAGCGACCAACCCTGTACAGCCCAACTTCGTTGAGCTGTTCTGGGGGTCCTGGTGCGCGCGGGCGTGGCTTTTTGCTACTGCATTCTCACTATATATTTTGGAAACTTTGCCCACCATTTTAACTCATTCTAAATGCTTCCAATTGTTTATAAAAGTATGGAAACGAGGATTAAGCAAGGTTTGGAAATGTAGAGTTGAGGCTTATTTAATAGGCAAACTTCTTATAGTGGCATATGACAACGATATGCCTATTTTCCTTAATAGGAAAACAAGGTTATAGGATGAGGAACCAGTTCATGGTTTATCCACTTTAGGATACAAAGTAAGAGGAAAGGTTTAACAATTATAGTAGGCTTATGAGAACGATAAGCCAAGCATTATAGGTCAAAGGTTAAGAATTATAGGAAATGTTCATATGATCAAAGTAATAGATATGTATATTTATATATACACTTATTTCTCAAAGTCAAAGAATAATAATAACTCAAAGTCATAGGCATGTTCAGCAGACTCCGGGATACGCCGGATGGGATTTCTCCGAGAGGGTTATCCACATGCAATTTCATAGGGAGTCCGGTGATAGCCTGATATGATAGGAGTTTCACCGGTTCATAGGGAGACGTATCTCGGGGTTGCTCCACCCGGGGTGCCCTCCGTAAAATGAACTCAGATTAATTGTTTGTTCAACGCTAACAGCTAACATAAAACACTTTATTTGTTTTATGATTCATAGTTATAGTTACAGTTATAGAAAGTTCACAGTTATAGATGGATTATAGTTAAAGTCATAGGCAGGTTAAAGACTTGGCGATTCTAGAATTCCCCTAAATTGCCAAGGTAGGCATGGCGACCCTAGGCTCCCTGTGGTTGCCAAACAGTAGGTTGGGTAGAGCTCACTGAGACATTATGTCTCATCCCATTCCTTCTGGTGCAGGTTCACAGGCAGGATCGCAATCAGCACGCAACAAGGGTAAGGAGAAGGCTACGGACTGATCGTGCTGTTGTTTTATGTTTGGATGATTGTATTATACGGATGTATTATATGTTGTGGAACTTGATGTACTCGTAACAAGAGAATTGTATTAACTTTGGATGTGATATTACAGTGTGTTGTAATATTTGTATGAACTTTTATATTGTAAATTAATGTATCCAATACGAAATTTTAATACTCGTATAAGATCCTAGGCAATCTTATTATGGGTGTTACAGAAAACCTCATTGGAAGATTTTCTAGTGGGTTGAAATCCATATTTCACTTCGTTTTGAGTCAGCGAGGGCTGATCCCCCAAAACTTAGCTATTTGGGTAGGAACTCCTTCCAATTGTATCTCATACAACTTTCAAACCATTTGGGCGAGTAACTCCTTACTCTAATCTATCATATAGATGTTCCCAAACATTGCTTCTAAATATATTTTAATCTTATTAAAATAATTTAGTTAAGTTAGACCCAAAGAATAACAGTCGGGTAAATGCAATTACCTCACCGCAACTTACTAGTATAGAAAGTGCACTTCGCTAGGGCGAACCCACACTACTCGAGACTAGTCTTGAAGGGTGCTATCAATTGGAAAGCAATTAACTTAATATTCTATTTGAAGTTAATATATTATTTAATCTTATTAAAATAACTTAGTTAAGTTAGACCCAAAGAATAACAGTCGGGTAAATAGAATTACTGCACCTCAACTTACTAGTATAGAAAGTGCACTTCGCAGAGGCGAACCCACACATTTCGATATTAGTCTTGAAGGGTGTTATACTTTGAAAATCAATTAACTTCAATTCTATTTGAAGGATTTTTATTAAGTTTGATCTCATCGACATGTGTATCTCATACACATGTCTCTTAAGATGCATGACATTCATGCTCATGGATAGCAAGTATATAAAAACATTTAAAACAAACATGCTAACATTTATCTAAAACATGTTAAGCATACATCTCATACATGCGCTACTAAACATACATTTCATGCATTACATACATAAAATAAATTAGGTAGTATGGTTATGACCTCCTAACGCGTAAGAATTAAATAAACTACTTTATTACAATTCTTTGACCCATGAGCAAGCTTCAAAAGTTTCTCCATCAGAATCATCTTTTGGCGTCGTCTTCTCTTCAACTCTTGAAGCAATTACAATATTTAACTCTTAAATAAAATAATAAATGAAACGACACGTAGGTCGTATTTAAATAAAATAAATCACGACACGCAGGCCGTATTTAAATAAAATAAATCACGACACGCAGACCGTATTTAAATAAAATGAACTATGACACGCAGGTCATATTTTATTTAAATGAATAAACGCCAAAGTAAACTAAGGTCATAACCATATACCTTAAACTTAATGATAAATAATAATAACTATTTATTATTATCATTAAACAATTTTAGAGTCAATCAAGATTTGAAAATAATATTTTGACCGAGATATATGCCATATAAAATTGATTCATATATATAAACATATACTTTGAAACTATTTTCAAAGTCAATCGGGTCATAAATAAAATTAAAATATGCAAATATTATGACCAAATCTAAAAGATCATATCCGATATTGAAACTCTTTCAATATCATTATTCTTTTAAATTAGAAACAAATTATGTTAACATCGTGCAAATCTTTTAAATAAATTCAAAATCATACATGACAATGAAACTATTTTAAATCATGACATTTTAAATTTACTTTCAAATAAGGATCGTTTACTACCATTTCAAACAACTTTTGAAAAACAATCCAAAAAAGGTAGAGTTTTTATTTATTTAATTATAGTAATATTGACACTCAATAATTATTATAATTAAATCCGCTTTATTTAGGCAATCAATCTGTTTTCAAAACAAATTATGGTGCTAAAATTATGCAAATATTTTACTACCTAATTCAAAAGATCATATTGATATTGAAACTTTTCAAAATCATGATCCTTTTAAATTGGAAATAAATTAAACTAAAGATATGAAAAATCTTTAATTATCAAATTCAAAAGACCATACCTGATATTGAAACTCTTTCAAAATCATGATCTTTTAAATCTACCTTTCTCCAATTGAATTAATTAATTAAACATTATGATCGATCACACTACGCAGATCATACTACATCAATAGTTTCAGGATTGTTTGTTTAGCATGAACAATCAGATCTTTGATGCTTCACCAGATTCAGATATCGAAGCTCAATCTCACGAATTGTTCAAATTCACAACAATCTTTCGAGAACAATTGACGAATGATACAACCATAATAATACAACTCTTGTATAGTTAGGTAACCTAATACGACGATCAAACATCAATAGTTTTAACAATTGTTTGTTCAGTATGAACAACTGGATCTTTGATGCTTCACCAGAATCGGATATCGAAGCTCAATCTCACGAATTGTCTACAAATTGCCAATCAATTATATAAAACCTATTGAACGAATGACACCATCAATATATCACATATAATGATGTTGTATTATAATCATATATCACATATATGATATTGATCAATCAATTTTAATTAATTCTTATTTAAAATAATGAAAATATTATAAACACGTGAGCATCAAAATCAATTGCCATATACTCTCTTACGGATTCAAACATTTTAACCGAGGTAATCAATCAATCAATTATCATATAATTGAAAATATTAGTTTGAAAACAAACGTTATACCCACCTAAAAATGCACTACCAAAATTGATTATTGTTTCATGGTTTCCAAAACCAGCGCATATTTTAAAAAAAAAAAACAAAGAACAACAAGTGCTCTTAATAATTACTGAAAACAAGTAGGTCAACGATTGATAAAATGCTCGGTGATATTAAAATCGAAAACCAAGGTGCTCACAGAAGCAACAAGAACGCCGATTGCATCATATGCAAAACGATAAGCAATACGAATATCAAATTCATTAACATCATATGCACAATCAAGTAATCAAACAGTATGATTAAACGAATTAATGATTCAATCAGAACTAGGAGCTCTGATACCACTGAAGGATTTAAGAGGGGTTTTTCAAAAAATTTAATCCTCTTAGCGGAACAAATCTCATTGAAACGGTCACAAATCAAACACATATACTTAAACATTTTAAGGATTCATGTGTTTACCTCTTGAAGCGCAGAACCTTTGAAGCAGAATTGTTTCTGATCACGAGCAAAGCAACGTAGCGATGCCTCTATTCAGTCCACACGAACAGACCTTCTCCGATGACCGGTGCTAGCCAATTTCAACGGAGATTCAGAGAGAATAGGGTTTAGAGAGCGGCGGCTAGGTTTCACACCTTTCGTGAATTAGGTTAAGTGTTTCAACAAAAGTCTGTAATGCTTCACCACAAGGGTTCTATTTATAGAACCACTTGTGTGGTCAACAAGTCAAGCACTTAAATACACCGTATCTTACGGTGCACCATATTTCACTTAAACACACCATACCTTACGATGGACCGCGTTTCTCTATTTCATAAATTAAATAATAAGTCATACTTAATTATTTAATTACTAATAAGTCCTACTTATTATTTTATAAATAAGTTTTACTTATTTCTCTCATCTATCTGTCCTTTGTGTGTGACCCCTATAGGTTCTTGTAACGTTGGCAATAATATTAAATCACCTATTTAATATTATAAATAGTGAGTGGTATCTAGCAACACATCACTGCTACCCAAGTGACGAGAATGTCATGTGATCTGACGAAACCTGTCCATGATAATGATCATGTGTATAATTACCCTTTTGCCCTCATGTCTATATTGAATACAAGGCATAGACCGTGTCATCCTTGTCTAGTTCAATATTGGGCCCATAGACATTTCTCCTATTATGTAGGAGGGGCAAATTCCATCTAGGTCACTCATGTCCCTCAGCATGATTCATGGAGTACCCATCAACCAACTTTATAGTCATCCTATTATAGACAACGTTTGAATGGTGATAAAGCACTCGACTCCTACATCTAGGGTACATAGTGGTTTCAGGTCAAAGGGTGGAATACACCACTATCACTATGAGAATATCTTATGACACTTTTCATAACTTTTACTATGTAGTATTCTCTTGGTGGGTCAATCCAGTATAAATATTACTCCTAATATTTATACCTATGTGAAGACTTGATAACTCTTTATCTATGATCCGTGAGATGTAATCATCAGTCTACCCACATAATAGTCTCTATGCTTTAATGTTATCCCATTTCACAATAAAGCTTGACTACGAATACTTTAATAATAATGTCCTTTCGTTTAATGGATCTCACGATTAAGTCACACTTAATGCTCCATTAAATGGACTAATTATTCTAGGGAATTTATTATTTTGAAACTAAACAAAAGAATAAATATAATGCCTTATATATATATATATATATATATATATATATATATATATATATATTCATAAATATATATCAAAGTCATGATACAAGGCCAAATCCAATCAAAATAGATTGGCTATTAGGGCTTATTCCAACAGGGCCATGATACATTGGCCGCATTCTCGGTTTGGCGAGGGTTGTTTTCCCAGTTGGACAGAGCTTGCATGAGCCATTTTTTCTTTCATCGCATCAACCTCCCCTCTCAAAGCAGTCTGAGAATAGGCTCTTGGGCCAATTGCTTCTTGGGCTTTCTGGCTATGATTGATTTCCTTCCTGGAGTTTTGGGGGAAATGATATGAGTGTTTTTCTTTTAAAATGCATGAAAATGCATGTATGCGATGTATATGAAAAAAAAACATGTGTTTTTTCCATTTTGCTTTGCGAGGAAATTGCAGGTGCGCAGTTAATATAAGCAATCAGAAATATTAAAGGCCGGGAAATTAACATTTGCTTCAAAAACTTATCATTTGATTGAATAACATTTAAATTACATTACAAGGCGTAATTAATGCTAATACAATTGTAACACCCATATAGAGATTGCCTAGGATCTCTTACGAGTATTAAAATTTCATACCGGATACATTAAATACAATACAGAAAGTTGTTTAATCATCATATAATACATAAGGTTTGATACTACTCAATATCCGATACAAAACATCCTCTGTAATATACATCATGATACATCATCATATACAACATCTAAATAAAACATAAGCAACACGATCAATCCATAGATTTCTCTTTACCTTTACGTCGTGCTACCTACGAAGAACGTGCACCAGAAGGAAAGGGATGAGACATAACGTCTCAGTGAGCTCCGGCCCTACTTACTGTTGGCAACCACGGGGGTAACCTAGGGTCGCCGTGCCTACTCTTGGCAATCTTGGGGGATTCCTACGATCACCATCATTCTTTACATATTTCGCGATCAAGGGGAAACTTAAGATCGCTACATGTCTTCTTCTTTGCATTTCATATTCTATTCATAATCTTAGACTTATACTTAGTGATCTTGGGGACATCCTACGATCACTTCTTGTTCACTAGGAACTAGTCGACATCTTCTCTATATATAAATATACATATCATCTTTCATATCTTTAGGTTAGAAGTTAGCGTTGAACAAACATTACATTATCTTGGTTCGTTTTACGGAGTGCATCCGGGTGGAGTAATCCCGAAGTACATCTCCCATCATACCGGTGAAATTCCTATCATATCTGGCTAACACCGGACTCCTCTTATCTTTGTGTAGGCAACCCTCTCGGTGAAGCCCCATCCGGCATAATCCGGAGCCTGCTGGACACATCTTAACTTTACATGTGGACAACCCTCTCGGTGAAGTCCCATCCGGCATAATCCAGAGCCTGATGGACATGCTTAAATCTTTTAACTTACGTGTGGATAGCCCTTTCGGAGAAATCCCATCCGGCGTAACCCGGAGTCTGATGAACACGTGATCATAATCTTATAGCATAATCTTAACTTGTTCTTATTCTTTAAGTAATCGTTCATAAGTGCTTGACCTATAAAAGGTTCTAATCTTGACTTTCGTATCTTTCTTGGATTCGTGAATACTGAATCGAGTTCATAACATTGCCTGGTAAGGGTTAAACCCTAAACTAGCTCCTTAACATTTCTATGATAGCTTATGGGTTAAGGTAACCTTCTCTTAATATTGTATCTATCCTCATCTATATACTCATCTATACATTCTTTAAGGATAGGTCTTATAATGCTTATTAGCGACTCTTAATCATTACATGTTGCTCCTTGAGTCTGAAGCATTATCAGATAGCCAGAATGGTGCAAGAATTGATGAAAAACAACATGGCCCTTCCCACTGTGAAATCGTGACACGATTTGGAAACCGTGTCACGATTTTCTACCCAGAAAACGTGGTTTGTTCTGCCTATAAAATCGTGACACGGTTGTAAAATCGTGACACGATTTTACCTGCAGTTGGACAGCATAGGGCAAGTTTAAAACATGATTTCCACCATTTTGGCTTATCCAATCATGCCCAAACATCATACAACTTTAAGGGACAAATTCTAATGCATAATAACAGTTTACAACATGTAATGATCAAGAATTACTCACAACATAGAATTAGGGTACTAAAATTCATAACTTTGATCATAATACTACAAACTCTCAAACTTACTCAAGTGGGTTCTAAAACCCTGTGGAGCTCACCTTAAACCTCAATTGGTGCTTGCTAACTCTGATTTCCAAAGCCTTAGCTTCTACTACCACTTCTCTTAATTCTCCTTTGATTCTCCTTGTTTCTTCCTTTACTCTAGTCTTTCCAAATACAAGCTTGCTTTGCAAGATTTTCCACAAGAACTTGGATGAAGTTTACTAGATTGTGGCAATTTAGGGAGGAGGGCGTGTGAGTTAGAGGGAGAGGAGAGAAACTTTTCTGGTTTTGGGAGTGAAAAGAATGAGAAAGATAGCAAGAAAAATATCTTGCTTCTTGTTTAATAATCTTCCCATTTCAAAATAATTACTATAATGCCATTGCTTCATATTTTCAAAATTGCCATGCTTGCATGATGAGCTCTTAACACTGATAACTGATACTTCTAAGCGGGATATTACAATCTACCCCCCTTAAAGATATTTCGTCCTCGAAATTTAGAATTTACCTGAAAATAGATGCGGGTGGTTCTCTTGCATCTCTGACTCTAGCTCCCACGTTGCTTCGCCGTCGGGAGAACCTTTCCATACAACCTTAACAATTGGAATCTCTTTGTTCCGCAAAGACTTAACATCACGATCAATTATTCTATCTGGCTCAGGTTGAAAAGTTAAATCTGATCTCAAGTCAATACTATCCAATTCCACTGGTTGAAAAGCATCGGGATGAATTTCCTTAATTGAGAGACATGGAAGACATCGTGTAAACCTGACATGGCCGGTGGTAGCGCCAACTGATAAGCTGCTGGACCGACACGTCGAAGTATCTGAAATGGTCCAACATACCTTGGACAAAGTTTCTTGGTTCTGAATGCTCCTCTTAGGCCCAACTTGGGTGTGACTTCAAGGAATACATGATCTCCGATTTCAAAATCTAAAGGCCTTTGCCTTTTGTCCGCATAGCTTTTCTGGCGACTTTGGGCTATTCTCATTTTATCCTGAATGGATTTAATCTTTAGGGTCGTCTCCTGAATGATTTTAGGTCCCAAAATACTCTTATCTCTAACCTCCGCCCAGCAAAGTGGGGTCCTACACTTCCTACCATACAGGGCTTCATAAGGTGCCATTCCAATACTAGAATGGTAACTGTTGTTATAGGAAAATTCAATCAAAGGTAGGTGATCGTTCCAACTTCCTCCATCTTCTAGGATACATGCACGTAACATATCCTCTAACGTCTGAATAGTCCTCTTGGATTGTCCGTCTGTTTGAGGATGATGGGACGTGCTCATCTTTAATCTTGTTCCTAAAGCTTTCTGAAAAGCTTTCCAAAAGTGGGATGTGAAGATCGGATCTCGATCAGACACAATACTAGCAGGCACACCATGGAGTTTCACAATCTCCGAAACAAACAATTCGGCATACTGAGAAGCTCGGTAAGTAGTCTTAACCGGCAAGAAATGAGATGACTTGGTTAACCGGTCCACTATTACCCAAATGGAGTCATGTCCTCGCTGCGTCAGAGGCAAACCGCTCACAAAGTCCATGGTTATCTCTTCCCATTTCCATTGGGGAATTTCTAAGGGTACTAACATTCCCGCAGGTCTTTGATGTTCAATCTTTACCTGCTGACATACAATGCATCGCGACACAAACTCCACAATGTCCCTCTTCATGCTAGGCCACCAAAAATCTCTCTTCAAATCTTGATACATCTTGGTGGTACCTGGATGAATGCTGAAGCTGCTCTTGTGCGCCTCTTCTAAAATCAACCTTTTCAATTCCGCATCATTCGGAACATAAATTCTTCCTTCAAACAGTAACGTACCATCTGGTGCCCAAGTAAACTCTGATTGACCAACTCTTCTTTGAAGGTCCATATCCATAGTTTGCGCTTGTGCAATCCTAGACCGTAGGTCGCACGAAATCTCTAACTTGTTCAACATGATGCCACCTTCCAATTCGGTAACATGGAGATTAAGGTCTCTAAACTTTTCGTATAACCCACACTGTACTGGCAGTGAGTACAATATTTCTAGAAACTAGGGTTTCTGTGCTGTGTTTAGGTCATGCCTCGGGAATGGTCCCAAGGTTACTATTTGTAGCCTTTCCTGGGCCTACCCGGTCATGGTTTTGGGCCTAAATCGTAAAGGGCCAAAACCATGACTTGGGCGCCCTCGTCAGCTGCTGAGGGCGCCCCCAAAGGGTCAAGTGGGCTCCCTCCTTGGAGGACGCCCAGCCCTATTTTAAGGGTTCACACCCTTGGCTTTGGGGTCTTAATTCCTAGATAGTGAGATCTACGGTCCACAGCCCAACAAGCACAAGTCTTGGTACAAGGCGAAGTGATTAAATTGTTTACAGGGGGTCTGTCTATGATCCTTTGCCCGGCAAGTGGGGCTTACTAGTCACGAAGCCATGAAAATTTTTTATGAATACTAGCCCAACGTGGGTGTTTAAACCCTGCGTGGGTACTAGCCCAACACGGATACTAGCCCAACGTGGGTATTAGCTCCATGTTTTGTTTTGTGTACCTTAGTGGGCGGCACTAGCCCTACGAGAGTCTGGGCGCCAGCCCAACAGGAGTATTTATGCTAGCCCAACAAGCACAAGTCTTGGTACAAGGCGAAGTGATTAAACTGTGTGTAGCTCGCCGCGCCTTTTGGACCGCGTGTTGAGGACGCCTCTTATTGGGATCCGACGGCTGGCGTGAGGCGACCGTTCGCTCTCGTTGACGTGTCGTAATCTTAGCGGTTCTCGGAAATCGTGCCAACTTAAGTGACGTCATCTGCGCGTTTTCCCAGGCTTTTCACTTTAAACTGAACGCGGATCTAATCAGTTCCTTTCTTTGTCTTTTCACTTTCCTTATCCTTTCTTTGTCCGAAACGCACGTCCCTCGCCAATTGCAAACAGTTCTTAGAATCAACGTTTTCCTCCAGAATCAAATCAGTCCCTTTCCTCGTCCAGCTTTTCTTCATTCGAAACAGGTAATCCCTTTTTGTTAATTCATCTTCTGATCGTTAGCGCTTCGTTTTTGTAATTCAAACTAGGACATGGTAGTTATCCGGGAGTGTGATGGGAAGGGAAACGTGTTATCTCCGGCTAACTCGGAGGAAAGGGATGCGTTATTGAGGGAGGCGGTTAGGCTTGCGAAACGATCGGACGGGACCACCGATTGGGTTGCTTTTGAGAATGCCTACTATGGCCATTCCCTTTTAGGGGAGTTTTCGAGCGACTCGAGTGATAGCGAGGGTAAAGACGATAGCGGGAATTCATCTGATTGTGTTATTCTTTCTGTTCGTCCAGGTCCCTCGAAAGAAAATCACGGAATGGCGTCCGCTAGTGATTTGGGGCTAGGGGGTTCTACTAGTGAAATGATGCGCTTGGAGTCCGTGTTTATGGATCCTGAACGAGTGGGGCTGTTTCGAAGCAAGGTTAATGTTTCTTCGACAGGATGCGAAGATGATGTGGTCCTGGAGCCCTGCCGTCCTGGTGAGAAAGTATACTTACGGATGCCAAGGAGTAGGGCCCACGAGTTCTTCTATATGTATGCGGCGGTCTTTGAAGATTTGGGCGTGAAGTATCCATTCACGCCCTTCTCTGAAACTGTTCTGAGGTGGTTGAATGTGGCGCCCTCGCAGCTTCAGCCCAACAGTTGGGCGTTCATCCGGGCCTTTGAGATAGCTTGCGAGGGATTAGGCTTTGAGCCCTCCGCCGGGTGCTTCTTTAGCTTCTACGGTACTCGGGGGGTGGACAAATCGTCTTGGGTCTCTGTTGGCGCGCACCCTGGGAAACGGTTGTTTCCACCTTACGCCTCTCATTACAAGAACTGGAGACGGACATTCCTTAGGGTGAGGGGAGGAGGGCGCGTACACAATGAATTAAAATTTCCCATTTGCTGGACGAGTTCCCCAGCTTCCATTACGGGGTTTGCTTTCGAACAGTTGAGTGCGTATGAACAAGGTGTCGTTTCCTTCCTGGATAAAATGCTGCCCATGGATATCCGGGAGTTGCTGAATAGAGAGGGAGATGTCGATAGCTTAGAGACCTATTTGCGTGAGTTGATTTCATAACTTTGCTTGTCTAGCTTTTTACCTTTCTCTTTATTAATTATTTGTGTAATGGCGCTGGCCTTTTGACTTGCAGAATCAATGGCGCCACTAACAGCTGCAGAGAGGAAGCAGTATTTGGCGGAGCTGAAGGCCAAGAGGTCGGGCGGGGTGGCTGACACTGGCGACTCTTCTGGGCTCATCCTTCGTAAGTCCAAAAAGAAAGCCGAGATTGTTCTTGACGCTCAACCTGAGTGTACTGTGGACGTGGCGCAGGAGAAGACTCAGGAGGAGAAGAAAAGGAAGGCGGCGGATCGGGAGGAGGGGGTGATAAAAGAGAGGAGGTCTAAGCGGGCGCATTCTCATCCCGCCATTGAACTTATTGGCCCCAGCCGGGATGTTCGGTCTTTCTGGGATAAGGATTTTGATTTCGAAGCCTACGTGCAAGAAAAGATGGTTTGCAATCCTGATGATGTGACAGCTGGGATGCAGAACCCTGTTCCTTTTGCGACGAGGGATATTGGCGTGAACTGTTTGCGGTCAATTATGCTTTTGATGTCCGTTGATTGCAAATATGCGGAGTCAGTTCGTAATGGAGAAACGCTGCTGGAAAGGGTGAAGCTGCTGGAGAAGGAATTACAAGAGGTTCAAGAGGGCAAGGAGAAAGAGGTCAAGGAGGCGGCGGAGGCGCTGAGGGCCGAGTTCGACGAAAAAATCAGTGACCTGAAGGTTGGTCATGATGCTGACTTAGCTGGGAAGGACGCGGTGATCATTCGTTTGAGGAAAGAGGTCGCCTCGGGGGTTGATAGGGAGACGGCGTTGCAGGTTGAGGTTGCGGAAGCCAAAGGAGAACTGGCGCTGTCTTTTGAGACTGGGTTTGAGCGTGCGAAGGAGCAGGCCGCCTTCCTCCATCCTGAAGCTGATCTTTCATCTATGGATTCTTTCAAGATAATTGTAGATGGCGTCCTTGTGGACGAACAATAGTCTTTGTTGTAACTTTAATTTACTTTGAACTTTCTTGAATTTGTATTGATGCGTGATTTGTAACTATAGTTTCTTGGTTTTTTGTTCAACGATGGGCGATGAGAATGCTTCTTGGGTGGTATTTATTACTTGTAACGTTTTCCTCGATTTATTTAAGATTGTCAAAACCGTTTAGCTTTCCGGTGGTTATTGCCTCTATGGAGGCATCTTATGTATGAATTCTTTTATTTTCCGCGACGTGTTCGTTTTCTTCTTGCGACGCCTTAGGGTTAAGGACTTAAGTGGCGATTTGTTTTTCGGCTCGCGACGTCTTAGAGCCCTCTTGGGGGGTTAAGGAATTAGGCGGCGATCTATTTTCGTCTCGGCTCGCGACGTCTTAGAGCCCTCTTGGGGGTTAAGGAATGAGGCGGCGATCTTATTTTTCGGCTCGCGACGTCTTAGAGCCCTCTTGGGGGTTAAGGAATTAGGCGGCGATCTTATTTTTCGGCTCGCGACGTCTTAGAGCCCTCTTGGGGGTTAAGGAATTAGGCGGCGACTTTATTTTAAGCTCACGACGTCTTAGAGCCCTGTCTTTTAGGGTTAAGGAATTAGGTGGCATTTTCATTTTAAGCACACGACGTCTTAGAGCCCTGTCTTTTAGGGTTAAGGAATTAGGTGGCAACCCCTTTGGGGTTAGGCGCGCCCTTTGTGAGTTGATGCTAACCCGCTTGTTTCGGCGATATCTGTGATACTGGAGTCAAACAGAGAAAAGAGTAAACGGAAATTGGTGCCTCATTAAAAACCCAGCTTTCGCGGGGAAAAGAGTGCTCCCTTATTCCTCTTTGTTAATTGACATCGAAATACAAAAAATTCAAAAGAAAATGCAAGCAAGACTTTACAGCAGTTCGACCTTGTTTGGCTTGTTTGTAGGAATGGTGAAGTATTCAGCTGTAGTAATGGCGTAGGTTGGCGGCATTCCAGGTTCGTGGTATCGTGTCTCCATTCAGCTCCTCCAACTTGTATGCTCCGTGTGCTAGCTTTTCCCTGACTCGGTATGGTCCTTCCCAGTTGGGAAGTAACTTTCCAATTCGGGTGGGCGCGACGACCTGTCTTAAGACCAAATCTCCTTCTTTCATGTCTCTTGGTATTACTTTTGAATTGTACCGGCGGGCTGCTCTTTGTTTGGCGGCGAATTCCCGGATGTGGGCGGCCTCCCGTACCTCGTCAATCATGTCTATCCCGCATAGTAAGCTCGCCTCATTAGCTTCCTCTGAGAAGTTCTCCCGGCGCCACGTTGGTGTGTCAATTTCTACGGGCAGCATAGCGTCGGCGCCGTATACCATGGTGAACGGGGTTTCCTTGGTTGTGGAATGAGGCGTCGTGTGATACGACCAGAGCACTTCATGCAATTGGTCAGCCCAAAGTCCTTTGGCGTCGTCAAGCTTCTTTTTTATGCCGTTCAAGATCACCTTGTTTGCAGATTCGGCTTGCCCGTTTGCTTGGGGATGGATGACTGAAACAAACTTCGTCTGGATTCCGAGTTGATTGCAGAATTCTACCACCTTGGAACTGGCGAACTGGGTCCCGTTGTCAGATACTATAACTTTGGGAAGCCCAAACCTGCATATTATTTTCTTCCAGTAGAAGCGTATTACTCTGTCCGCCGTGATTTTGGCGACCGCTTCGGCCTCGACCCACTTCGTGAAGTAATCGACTCCGACTATGAGAAATTTCAGTTGTCCTGGTGCCAACGGGAATGGGCCTACAATATCCACTGCCCACTTATGAAAAGGCCATGGGGAAAAGACCGAGGTGAGTTCGCAAGCAGGGGCGTGCTTCTTATCAGAAAACCTTTGACACTTGTCACACTTTCGTACAAAGTCTGCGCTCTCTTGGATCATTGTTGGCCAGTAATAACCTGCTCTCAACAGCTTCGCGGCCAAGGATCGTCCGCCGATGTGGCTCCCGCACACGCCTTCGTGCACTTCTAAGAGGACGAGGTGGGTCTCGTTTTCACCTAAGCATCTGAGCAGAGGCGATGCCTTGCCTCTCTTGTATAATTTGCCAGCGACCATGCAGTACTTCGAAGCCTTTTTTCGTATCTGCAGTTCTTCTTCCTCGCTTTTAGGATTAAACGCTCCCGTGAGGTATTTGATGAGAGGCGTCATCCACCCCTCCTCCTCATTCTCCACGGCGCCTACTTCCATGATCTCTGTGCTGGGGGCCGCCAGCACCTCCTGGATGACCGTTCTGTTGTTCCCCGGGCGTTTGGTGCTGGCCAGTTTAGACAAAAGGTCGGCTCTTGAATTCTGCTCTCTCGGAACGTAGATTGCTTCGAAAAACTTGAAGGTGGAGGCTAAACTGTTGACCTTTGCTAAGTATTTGGTAAGTTGACTGTCCTTCGCTTGGTATTCCCCGGTAATTTGGCTCGTCACCAACTGGGAGTCGCTCTTCGCCCTCAAGTTTTCCGCTCCCATCTCTTGTGCCAGCTTCATGCCCGCTACCAGGGCTTCATACTCTGCTTGGTTGTTGCTCGCCTTGAACTCAAATCTCAGCGACTGCTCTATGATTAGGCCTCCTGGACCCTCCAACACTATGCCGGCTCCACTACCTTTGAGGTTTGATGATCCGTCGACCGATAACAACCATACGAAAGGGGCGACTTCTTCCACCGGGGATGAGAATTCTACTAGGAAGTCAGCCAGGACCTGTGACTTTATGCTGCCTCTAGGAAGATATTGAATGTCATATTCGGACAATTCCACTGCCCAGGATACCATTCTTCCCGCCAGGTCTGGTTTCCCCAACACTTGCTTGATGGGGTAGTTGGATTTGACAACAACTCTATGTCCTTGAAAATATGGTCGCAGCTTCCTCGCTGTTGCTACTACTGCTAGAGCCAGGCGCTCTATTTTCTGGTATCTCAGCTCGGCTCCCTTGAATACCTTGCTCACAAAATACACTGGTTTTTCACCTTCGTCAGAATCTTGCACAAGGACGGAACTCATAGCATTTTCCGATATAGATAGGTAGAGGAAAAGGACGGCGCCTGCGTCTGGACGATGTAGAACGGGCGGGCTGGAAAGGAACGTCTTAATCTTTGCGAACGTATCTTCGCACTCTTCCGTCCATTGGAAAAGTTCCTTCTTCTTTATTGAGGCAAAGAAAGAGAAAGCTTTATCGCCGGCGCATGATAAAAACCTGGAGAGCGCTGCGAGCCTACCCGTCAACTGCTGCACCTCCTTGATGCTAGAGGGGCTTCTCATGTTGATTATCGCCTGACACTTGTCAGGGTTTGCCTCGATACCGCGCCGGGTCAGCATGAAGCCTAGGAATTTCCCTGCGTGAACCCCAAAAGAGCATTTGGCCGGGTTGAGACGCATGTTATACGCGCGAACTTGATCGAAGATCTCTTCCAGGTCCTTTGCATGGCTTTTGTCATGTTTTGTTTTTACTACCAGATCGTCGATGTAGACCTCCAAATTCTTTCCGATTTGTTCTGCAAAGGCGGTCTCCATTAACCTTTGAAAGGTGGCGCCGGCGTTCTTTAAGCCAAAAGGCATAACTTCGTAGTGGTAGTTGTGGTGATTAGTCATGAAGGCCGTTTTTGGGGCGTCGAGAGGATCCATCTTTATTTGGTTGTAACCGGAGTACGCGTCCATGAAACTCAGGGTTTGGTACCCTGACGCGTTGTCGATAAGGTGGTCAATGTTTGGGAGGGGATATGGGTCTTTTGGGCAAGCGGTGTTTAGATCGGTGTAGTCGACGCACATGCGCCATTTTCCGTTAGCTTTCTTTACGAGGACGACGTTCGCCAGCCAGGTAGGATACTTGATTTCACTTATGAAACGGGCGTCTTTTAACTTGGCCACCTCTTCATCTACTGCTTTCCTCCTTTCTTCGCCTAATTTCCTTTTGCGCTGAGCCACTGGCTTCACTCCTGGGCGTAGGGCGAGGTGGTGGCATACGATGGTAGGGTCGATGCCGGGCATGTCTGATGGTTGCCAGGCGAACAGGTCTAAGTTTCTTCTCAGGAGATCCACTAGATTTTGTTCTTCGGCGGGATCCAAAGAGGTCCCCACCTTGGTGGTTTGATGTGGCTCCGGGCCTATCGTGACTTCCTTCAGATCCTCCGTGGGTTCAAGACGTTCGTTCTGGAATTCTTCCCTTGGATCCAAGTCGATGACGTTAACTTGCAACGTTTTGCTGTGGCTGCGAAGTTGCTGGATCTGTTGCCGTACTGCTTTCGCCGCCTCCGGGTCCATGAACAACGATGGCGACGGTGGTCGTTTTCGGGTCGGTTATCAAAGTTCAAAAAAACTGCGATTGAAGGCTCCCGGTCGGGACTGCGAATTTCGGAGGGACTAACTGACGTTTTGAACAAGAAACGGGGCGTTTGATTAGAGTTAGAGGTAGGTCTAGGGTTGAATCGCGGCGGATTCGAAGGCTTTGAGGTTGCTTCTGGGAGATACGGTGGATACACGGCGCTCTGATGGCTCTCAGGGGCCGTGGATCGATCGTTTTTCTCTGGGAGACGGTGGCTAGGTCAGTTTTACCGTAGCCCCACGGTGGGCGCCAACTGTACTGGCAGTGAGTACAATATTTCTAGAAACTAGGGTTTCTGTGCTGTGTTTAGGTCATGCCTCGGGAATGGTCCCAAGGTTACTATTTGTAGCCTTTCCTGGGCCTACCCGGTCATGGTTTTGGGCCTAAATCGTAAAGGGCCAAAACCATGACTTGGGCGCCCTCGTCAGCTGCTGAGGGCGCCCCCAAAGGGTCAAGTGGGCTCCTCCTTGGAGGACGCCCAGCCCTATTTTAAGGGTTCACACCCTTGGCTTTGGGGTCTTAATTCCTAGATAGTGAGATCTACGGTCCATGTACGCATCATCACTTCAGCCTTAACTAAAGCCTTTCGACTCAAAGCATCTGCTGCCACATTTGCCTTTCCCGGGTGATACTTCAAATCGAAATCAAAATCTTTCAAGTACTCCATCCATCGCCTCTGCCTCATGTTAAGGTCTCGTTGATCAAACAAATATTTCAAACTTTTGTGATCACTGAACAAATCAAACTGCGCACCATACAAATGATGTCTCCATATCTTCAATGCAAATACTATAGCTGCTAACTCAAGGTCATGGGTGGGATAATTCTCTTCGTGAGTCTTGAGCTGTCTAGACGCATAAGCTATCACATTCTCCCCTTGCATAAGAACACTACCCAGTCCTTTAGAGGATGCATCGCAGAAAACGGTGTATCTCCTTTCAGGATCTGGTATTGCCAACACTGGCGCTTTAGTCAATTTCTTTTTCAAAATTCTAAAGCTCGCTTCCCACTCTTTGTCCCAAATAAAGGGTACATCCTTTCTGGTAAGGCGTGATAGAGGTAATGCAATCTGCGAAAACTTCATGATAAATCTTCGATAATAACCTGCCAAGCCTAAAAAGCTCCTGAGTTCAACCACATTCTTGGGTCTTTCCCAACTGAGTACAGCTTCAACTTTGGATGGATCAACGGCTACTCCTCCTTGAGAAATAACGTGACCCAAAAACTTAATCTCAGATAACCAGAACTCATACTTGCTGAATTTAGCATACAACTGTTTGTCTCTGAGGACATTCAAAATAATTCTCAAGTGCTGAGCATGCTCCTGAGGATCTTTAGAATAGATCAAGATATCATATATAAAAATCACCACGAATTGATCCAGGTAAGGCTGAAATATTCTATTCATATAATCCATAAATACTGCTGGAGCATTAGTTACACCGAAAGGCATAACCAGAAATTCATAGTGCCCGTAACGCGTTCGAAATGCCGTCTTGGACACATCCGAAGACTTAATACGGATCTGATGATAGCCTGACCGAAGATCAATCTTGGAAAATACCGTTGCTCCTTTGAGCTGATCCAAAAGATCGTCAATCCTGGGAAGAGGATACTTGTTCTTAATAGTCACTTTGTTCAGTTGGCGGTAGTCTATACACAGCCTCATTCTTCCATCTTTCTTCTTGACTAACAGAACTGGAGCACCCCAAGGTGACACACTGGGTCTGATAAAATGCTTCTGAATTAATTCCTCGAGTTGAGATTTCAGCTCTCTAAGCTCCGTAGGTGACATTCTATATGGTGCCACAGATACTGGCTCCGCTCCTGGAATTAAATCAATTGAGAACTCCACCTCACGCTCTGGAGGTAGACTATTTACTTCCGAAGGGAAAACATCTAAGTACTCATTCACAACAGGAATATCACTGGGACTTAACTGTGATTCTGAAGCCACAGTGAGCATAACATAGAATCCCTTATCTTGAGCACAAATGAATTGAATTAATTGATGGGTACGGTTAATCAATTCGGACAGAGCTACACCTTCAGTCGTATCACTGGTCGGCATATAAATACTCTTCTCAGAACATCCAATGTACACATGGTTAGCGGAGAGCCAATCCATGCCTAAGATCACATCAAGTTGCTCCATCGGGAGGCACACTAGATCAACATAATAAGTCTTACTAGACACAGTGATAGGACAGTTTTCACAAACATAGCTTGCCTTAATTCCGCCTTCAGTAGCGGTAGATACTAACATTGGAGGATTCAACGGAGACAGATAATTGAAGCGTCTCCACACATTTATATGAAATAAAAGAGCAAGTAGCACCACAATAAAAAAGAACTTTTACTGGATATGAACCAATATAGCACATACCAGCAATCAAATCTTCTTTTGCCAAGGCCTTTGCACCATCAAGGGAGTACACCCTGCCCTTGCTAGTGGTAGTTCCTTCAGTTCCACTCCTATTCCTCCATTCTGGACAATTTGCTATAATGTGCTCCGGCTTCTTACACCCGTAACAAATACCTGTACCCTTCATACATTCGCCGTAATGTGATTTCCCACAATTATTGCAAGTGGTACCAGCCTTCGGTGAATACGTCTGTTTACCCCTTTGAGGTGACCCCTTCGGTTTCAACTTGTCATGATACTTATCCTGCATCCTGCTCTTCCTTCTTTCAAAAGCTACTGATCTTTCCTTCGAGGTCTTTGCAAGTCCTGCTTCGACCACTACGCTATCATGCACCAGTTCATCATAACTCGCAGTTCTTTGGAGGCTCACTACAGTGTCAATCTCGCCTCTTAAACCTCGTCTGTATTGGTTCATCTTCCAGACTTCATTCTCAGCATACTCATTATGTGTAGAATAGTAGGACAGCTCTTCAAACTTCTTAGTAAACTCAGTGACTGACATGCCACCTTGTCTCAATTCAAGGAACTCTTGTTCTTTCTTTACTTTGTATGACATTGGTATGTACTTCTCCAGCATTGCTTCCTTAAAGTTATTCCAATTCACCTCGATGTCGTTTGCTATCATTCTGCGCTAGGCAGATTCCCGCCAATCTTTTGCTGCGCCTCTGAGCTGATTGGTAGCCAGCAATACCTTACTTTCTTCTGGGCACTCCGTCATCTGGAACACCTTCTCAATCTGCTTTAGCCATCTCTTGGCTTCCGGAGGTTCACCTTCCCCATTAAACTCAGGAGGGTGATTTCTATTAAATTCTCGGTAAGAAGGATTTGCTACCACTGGTGGTGGAGGCTGCTGCTGAGCACCTTGCCCTTGGTGCATCATCTCCATCCACTGTTGTTGGGCTTGAGCCTGCTGCTGAGCTTGTTGTTGCATCATCAGCATCATCTGCTGATACTGTAGTGCGTTTTGAGCTTGCTGCTCTTGATACTGCTGCTGCCAGGCCTGTTGCTGCTGTATCATTTGCTCCCACGAATTCATACTTGGTCCTCCACTTTCATCACTAGCCTGATTAGCACGAGGTCTACCGGGTCCTCTTCTTCTCCCATACATCTTATCCTAGCTGTCATACACAAGTCAAAGTGATCAGTTTCAACTGAATATAACATCTAGAATAATGTCCTAGATCCAAGAGGTCCACAAACTTG
The DNA here is from genome assembly GCA_018208015.1 of Medicago ruthenica. Taxonomy (NCBI): domain Eukaryota; kingdom Viridiplantae; phylum Streptophyta; class Magnoliopsida; order Fabales; family Fabaceae; genus Medicago; species Medicago ruthenica. Next base: position 39,313,153 of record CM031373.1, on the reverse strand, counting down.
GATTGTACTTTAATGACCCAAGGCACGGTCTGAATCGACCTGTTCTGATACCAAATTGTAACACCCATATAGAGATTGCCTAGGATCTCTTACGAGTATTAAAATTTTGTACCGGATACATTAAATACAATACAGAAAGTTGTTTAATCATCATATAATACATAAGGTTTGATACAACTCAATATCCGATACAAAACATCCTCTGTAATATACATCATGATACATCATCATATACAACATCTAAATAAAACATAAGCAGCACGATCAATTCATAGCTTTCTCTTTACCTTTACGTCGTGCTACCTGCGAAGAACCTACACCAGAAGGAAAGGGATGAGACATAACGTCTCAGTGAGCTCCGGCCCTACCTACTGTTGGCAACCACGGGGGTAACCTAGGGTCGCCATGCCTACTCTTGGCAATCTTGGGGGATTCCTACGACCACCATCATTCTTTACATATTTCGCGATCAAGGGGAAACTTAAGATCGCTACATGTCTTCTTCTTTGCATTTCATATTCTATTCTTAATCTTAGACTTATACTTAGTGATCTTGGGGACATCCTACGATCACTTCTTGTTCACTAGGAACTAGTCGACATCTTCTCTATATATAAATATACATACCATCTTTCATATCTTTAGGTTAGAAGTTAGCGTTGAACAAACATTACATTATCTTGGTTCGTTTTACGGAGTGCATCCGGGTGGAGTAACCCCGAAGTACATCTCCCATCATACCGGTGAAATTCCTATCATATCAGGCTAACACCGGACTCCTCTTATCTTTGTGTAGGCAACCCTCTCGGTGAAGCCCCATCCGGCATAATCCGGAGCCTGCTGGACACATCTTAACTTTACATGTGGACAACCCTCTCGGTGAAGTCCCATCCGGCATAATCCGGAGCCTGATGGACATGCTTAAATCTTTTAACTTACGTGTGGATAGCCTTTTCGGAGAAATCCCATCCGGTGTAACCCGGAGTCTGATGAACACGTGATCATAATCTTATAGCATAATCTGAACTTGTTCTTATTCTTTAAGTAATCGTTCATAAGTGCTTGACCTATAAAAGGTTCTAATCTTGACTTTCGTATCTTTCTTGGATTCGTGAATACTGAATCGAGTTCATAACATTGCCTGGTAAGGGCTAAACCCTAAACTAGCTCCTTAACATTTCTATGATAGCTTATGGGTTAAGGTAACCTTCTCTTAATATTGTATCTATCCTCATCTATATACTCATCTATACATTCTTTAAGGATAGGTCTTATAATGCTTATTAGCGACTCTTAATCATTACATGTTGCTCCTTGAGTCTGAAGCAGTATCAGATAGCCAGAATGGTGCAAGAATTGATGAAAAACAACATGGCCCTGCCCACTGTGAAATCGTGACACGATTTGGAAATCGTGTCACGATTTTCTACCCAGAAAACGTGGTTTGTTCTGCCTATAAAATCGTGACACGGTTGTAAAATCGTGACACGATTTTACCTGTAGTTGGACAGCATAGGGCAAGTTTAAAACAGGATTTCCACCATTTTGGCTTATCCAATCATGCCCAAACATCATACAACTTTAAGGGACAAATTCTAATGCATAATAACAGTTTACAACATGTAATGATCAAGAATTACTCACAACATAGAATTAGGGTACTAAAATTCATAACTTTGATCATAATACTACAAACTCTCAAACTTACTCAAGCGGGTTCTAAAACCCTGTGGAGCTCACCTTAAACCTCAATTGATGCTTGCTAACTCTGATTTCCAAAGCCTTAGCTTCTACTGCCACTTCTCTTAATTCTTTTTTGATTCTCCTTGTTTCTTCCTTTACTCTAGTCTTTCCAAATACAAGCTTGCTTTGCAAGATTTTCCACAAGAACTTGGATGAAGTTTACTAGATTGTGGCAATTTAGGGAGGAGGGCGTGTGAGTTAGAGGGAGAGGAGAGAAACTTTTCTGGTTTTGGGAGCGAAAAGAATGAGAAAGATAGCAAGAAAAATATCTTGCTTCTTGTTTAATAATCTTCCCATTTCAAAATAATTACTATAATGTCATTGCTTCATATTTTCAAAATTACCATGCTTGCATGATGAGCTCTTAACACTGATAACTGATACTTCTAAGCGGGATATTACAACAATTCAAACAGCCCTTCTTTTTTCAGCCTTGTCTATTTCTTTCCTATAGAAGTCCACGGTGTCTTTGAAGAACTTCATGAATTTTTGGATCTTCTTAGGGATGACATGGTAAGGCATAACCATCTCGGCTTTTGCTAGCTTTCTCGGGAGTTGGGCGATAACCTCATTTGAGAAAGAGACCAATTTTGTGAAGTCTTCACTTAAGCGGACAGCGTCTTGCCACACGAATTCAATCACCTCCTTGCGTTGAGCTAACTTAGTGTTTGCACTTCTAATCTCATCAGGAAGTCGTGAAATATGGTCCCCGTGCTCTCTCGCAATTTGGTCGAAATACTCTTCGTATTTCCTGATATTGGCTTCGAAATGATTGCACTTTAGCTTTCCTTGATGAGAAAGGCTCTCATACTCTTGCTTTTAGATGCTCTCAATTTGTAGCCGCTCTTTATACTCCTTAACGACCTCCTGGTGTTGTTGGTTTTTCTCTTGGTATTTCAACCTCCATTTCCTTTGAGCTTCAATGGCCAATTCCCCGAACTTTTTCAATTCTTGGTTGGAATGCAAGATTTTCTCCAATTCCCCATCCTTGGCTATGAGATTGGCGTCGGCACTGACCAAACCACCCCCGATCCATTCTCACTTCCCTTCGGAGACTCTCAACCTTTTTCTGCATCCTTGGAGAGATTTTGTTGTTTCCTCTTGATCTCTCTTCGTTCTAGCGATCTCTCCCAAAGCTTGATGGTGTTTTGATTCTAACTCCTCATTTTTGCTTTGGAGTTCTCGAATCTTGGCTTTTAGTTCTTCCGCTTCTTCAATGGGAATGGTTATTATTGGTTTAGGTGAGAGAGGTCTAGTAAGGCATACAACCGCAAAGGGTAGCTTGATTACTTTGACCCTTTCCTTCACCCACTGAGTGTAGGGAGGTTTGGCTACGCAATTCTTTTTACCAACCTTCCTCTTGTGTATTTGATTCCAAGCTCTTCGGATCTTTCCTAGCAGTGCTGAGTCCTTATCTCCTTCCTTTAGGATGAAAGCTTCCAACAAGAGATCATCGGGTTTATCTTCCATTGGATAACCTAATTGGCAGAGAGAGAGGGCTGGGTTATAGTTGATGCATCCCCTAGTACCTATGAGGGGCACATTAGGGAATTCACCGTAGCTAAAAATGATTTCCGGATCCTCTAACTCTCGAGAGTACCAATGGATGTCCCCCTCGGTTAGAGCCGTCATCCTTTGTGACCACTTGAGTTCAGCTTGGTTTTCTACAAAATCCTGATTTCTTGGCATGTGGGACATTAACCAGATTTGCACTAAGGGAACACAGCAGGAAATCATGCCTCCTCTCCCTTTTTCATGCCTAGTATAGAGAGAGTGATAGAAATCAGCTAAAAGTGTAGGCACATGATTTTTAGCCATGAATACCCCTATAGCCGGAAGATCTACGAAGTCCTCCATATTAGGGAACAGAACTATCCCATATACCAAGAGAGCTAGGATTGCATTGAATGCCTTCCCATTTTTGTTAGTCAACAAGTCCCGAGCCTTGGCCTCCAAAACCCTTCTTGTGAATCCCTTAGTGTTTCCTCTGGTTTCCAAGTGTGGTGCTATCTCTTGGACACTAAGGTGTAAAGATTCGGCGATGACTTCTAAAGTAGGGTCTTCTCCCAATCCGAGGTAAGGCCCATGATCCTTCAAACTACATCCCAAAATCTTCTCGAATTCTTCTAAGGTTGGGGCTAACTGGAAGTCTTGGAATGTAAAGCATCGGAGAGGTGGGTCATAGAACTGAGCCAATGTAGTTAAAGCCATTGTATCTGCCTTCACATGCAGGAGGTCAAGTATCAATCCATAATTTGTTTGGAAGTTACTCTTGTTGATCAAAGTGAGCTGATTACTCAAAACTAGCAGGCTTTCTACTTTGGGAGCCCTGACTTTGAAAGCAAGCGTGTTTCTCTTTCTGGAAGCCATATTTCTTTTGCTGATTACTGATTGCCTTTTTAATTCCCTATAAAGCAAAATGTATATGCAAAAATTATTTTCATGAATGCAAATGTTATGGCATGCATGAGTGTGACATAGGAACGTTCAATACTTCCCCCATTCTCTCTTGTAGGTTCTAGATATTTTCTAAAAGGTCCCTAGAGTCACGGATCCCACAAGGAACTATTGTCGCCATTGCAAATACTCGCAAGACCTCAATAACTTCCAAGAGAATCTACTCTAGGCGGGGTTTTCATGCCATCCCTATAATACATACGTCAGGAAGGCCAACACTACGCAACCACCATCGTATCTTAAGTTTTTCTCAAAGCTCGGGTATAGAGCTTCACTCATGTGACAACCCACAGTTGACATATCAATATGAACATAAAGCATAATGAAGCATACATATAGAGGCAAGAGAAAAAAGAAGATAAAGACATAAAACAAAAACATGCAAGCAAACAAAAAACGCTTAGCCTAAGAGCTAACTAGGATAGGCTTGACTCGCTAGACAGGTTCCCCAGTGGAGTCGCCAGCTGTGCGCTCTCTAAAAAACGCCCGAGCGTACCGACGCTCGGAATGACTGCGGAGTCGCCACCAAAGTTTTATTTGTAAAGGGAAACATTGATAAAACCCTTGACGATGTGGAAAGGATGGTCATCGCAACCATTAACGGGTTCGGGAGTCGATTATGCAAGGCGAAGGTATTAGCACCCCTCACCTCCGTTGTACTCAACGGGAACCTCCTAGTTAGTTTAGGGTTAAAAGTGTTTTAAAGGTTTGCTTGCTATGTTTTTATATTTCAAAGGGGAAAAAGAAAAGGGGGAAAAAGGTATTTTTTATTAGTGTGCTTGACAAGAGTGGGATCTTGCTCCTACGTATCTCCTGGTGCGATGGAGAATTCAAAGCTACGTTGTTCTTTGGTAGAACACGTTTGTTTGTTGGTTGATTTTAAAGAACGATGTTTTTGATCGTATTCTAGCGGTTAAACGTAGCTTGTATGCTCGCGCGTGGGAGACTTAAGCGTTTGTTTGTATCATGTTAGAATTGATAAAACATGTTCGTTTGTGAAAAAAGGTTTGAATTGACCACGGGGGGTCAAAAATTAGTTTGGTGTGTGATTTTAAAGAACGATTTTTTTGATCGTATTCTAGCGGTTAAACATAGCTTGTATGCTCGCACGTGGGAGGCTTAAGCGTTTGTTTGTATCGCGTTAGAATTGATTAAAACATCGTGCTTTTGTGAAAAAAGTTTTGAATTGACCACGGGGGGCCAAAAATTAGTTTGATGTGTTGGATTTGTTTTATGTTTTTGTATTTTGAAAATAGAATGACGATTGTCCGAACAACGAGACATACGTCAAGTGCCTGTGCAACCGGGGAATGGAAAGACATACGTCAAACCACTCCTTTTTCATTCAAGTTTGATATTTGAAAATTATGAAATTAAATAAAAGCAAAAACACTTGTTATATTTTTAAAAAAATGAGTTTCAGCCTTTGCAAAAAAAAAAGTTTAAGACAGGTTCTGAACCTCAGAAGCTGCCCAGAAGCTGCTTCAGAAGCTGCCCAGAAACTACTTCAGAAGCTGCTTTCAGAAGCTGAACTTCAGAAGCACTGCTCAGACTCTGAGGTTCAGTAGCACTGTTCAGACTCTGAACTTCAGAAGCACTGTTCAGACTCTGAACCTCAGAAGCACTGTTCAGACTCTGAACTTCAGAAGCACTGTTCAGACTCTGAACTTCAGAAGCACTGCTCAGACGTTGACTTTTGGTTGACCATCAGACGCACTGTTCAGACGTTGACTTTTGGTTGACCATCAGACGCACTGTTCAGACGTTGACTTTTGGTTGACCATCAGACGCACTGTTCAGACTCTGAACTTCAGAAGCACTGTTCAGACTCTGAACTTCAGAAGCACTGTTCAGACTCTGAGGTTCAGAAGCACTGTTCAGACTCTGAACTTCAGAAGCACTGTTCAGACTCTGAGGTTTAGAAGCACTGTTCAGACTCTGAACTTCAGAAGCACTGTTCAGACTCTGAGGTTCAGAAGCACTGTTCAGAAGCTGCTTCTGAAGTACTGTTCAGAAGCTACTTCTGAAGTGCTTCTGAAGTACTGTTCAGACTGCTTCTGATTTCTGATTTCAGAACCTCATGGGGGTAAAAAAACATTCGAATTCAGTATGAAAAAGAAGTAAACCACTTCTGTTTTGGTGTTTTGTAAACTTTGAGATTTTTTGGGGGTTTTTTAAAAGATATTTTTAGTGCAAAAATGCAGAAAAATGATGCCTGAACCGCAGGAACAGCAGAAATAATGCAAACAGAAATGCAAATAAGAGATGAGAATGTTCAGGATACTTACAAACTCCTAGCCAAAGCTTTGGATGCAAGAAAATGAAAGAGGCCTTTGAGTGGCTGTAGTTTTTGCAAAGATGGAAGTGATGAAGAATAAGAATAGCAACAACAATGGTGTTTGGCTGTTATTTTTCACTCTGGGTATGATGTTTTTGGTGATTTAGTGGCTGTTTTGATTGTTTGATTGGTTTGTGATGGTTTGTAAAGAATGAAACAGAAAAAAAAGCTTTTCTTTTCAAAGATTGTGGTGAATTCTTGCTGTTTCTTTTGATTCTGAGTTTACTCTAAAAATTCCTCTAATTCTTCTCTGAAATTCCTCTAAAATTGCTCAAAGATCAGATGAATTGTGTTAAAAAAACTGTCTCTGTTTAGTTTTGTTCTTGCTAAGAAATTTCTCTAAGATTCTCTCTAAAATTGCTCAAAGATCAGATGAATAAAATTCTCCAAAGATCAGATTAATAAAATTCTCCAAAGATCAGATGAATATTCTCTGAATTTCGTGTTCCTTATATAGGCAAAATGTGATCATTTGTAATCATGAAAAATCCCTTAAAAGCTGGACCTTTTGTGTGCCATGACCAAGACTTTGGTTAGCATTTAATGCAAAAGGAAGGAAGTGACCTTGCCTTGTGATCTTAGTGAAGACTTTGGTTAATTTCAGAACAAATTGGGGTTGAGTTCTGACAGAAGTTGCTGGAAAAATGGGAAAACAGGGTGCTGTTTGCAACTTGGGATTGATCTTTGAAGATTTGGGAAGACAAACAGGAAAAGTAGGGTGCTGTCCTGTGTAAAGGTTGGGAGAAAACATGGAAAAGGGGTGCTATACACAGGGGCAGCAGCAGAGAAAAAATGGGAAGGAAGAAATGCTGGAACAGGGGCAGCAGTTTCAGAAATAGGGCAGCAGTTTTGCAGCTTACATTGACTGGTTTTGATAAAGAAGAAAGGGAAGAAAATGGCAAGGTGGTTTGCTGGAAAGTAACAGGGTCAGCAGCAGGAAAAAAGGAAGAGAAGAAGTGCTGCCCTGGGCAGCAACTTGCTTCTTGTTCCCCTTGGCAATGGATTTGCACGTTTTTCTTCTTTCTTTGTTTTAAACAAGTTTAAAATATAATAATAAAAGTAATAATAATAATAGTAATAATAAAATAAAAAAGAAAGATAAATAAATAATAATAATAATAATTGTGCGCACCTCGTTTTTTTCCTCGGGAAAAAGACGCGCAGATTCCTCCGAGGACGTCCGTAAAACGCTCGGAGGTGCCTTTGTGAAGCCGCCACCAAAGTTTTTGTGTAAAGGGAACGTTGATAAACCCTTAAGTTTTTTTTTGTAAAGGGAAACGATAATAAAACCCTTTTGACGATGAGGATAAGGATTAGGTCATCGCAACCATTGTCGGGTTCGGGAGTCGGTTACGCGAGGGGAAGGTATTAGCACCCCTCACGTCCGTTGTACTCAACGGGAACCTTCTATTTGGTTAAAGCTTGAACTGTTTTTTTTATACTTTGCGTGCATGTTCATTTATGTTAAAAATATAATAAAAGGGGGGAAAAGAGATAAAAACAAATGAAAAAAGAAAAAAAGTTTTTATTATTGTGCTTGACAAGATGTCGATCTTGCTCCTACGTATCTCCCGGTAGTCGGAGAATTCAAAGCATACGTAGTTCTTTGGTAGAAAAACGTATGTGTGTTGGTTGATTTTAATTGGACGATGTTTTAAACCGAATTCTTGCGATTAAACGTAGCTTGTATGCTCGCACTTGGAGACTTATTAAGCGTTCGTTCGCGAATCACATTAGAATTGTTAAAAGTTACGTCCGTTAGGGTGGAGGGTTGAATTGGTCGCTATGGGACCAAGGGAGGTGCAATGGACTCATACAAGTCAATCATTGACCGAGTGGACTCAAACGAGTCGGGCGATTGTTCGATTGATCCACTGAGATCAAGAACGGGTACAATGGACTCGGACGAGTCGAACATTGACCGAGTGGACTCAAACGAGTCGAGGGGTTGAGTCTAATGGCCAACGGGGGACCAAAAGGTTTGGATTGACCACAAGGGGCCAAGATTTGGTTTGGTTTATGGTTGTATTTATTGAAAATGGAATGACGATTGTCCGAACGACGAGACATACGTCACGCATTCGTACAATCGGGGCGATGGAGAGACATACGTCACACCATCCCTTTTTCATTCAAGTTTTTGTATGAAACTCAAGAAATCCCAAAGTGAACAAAACACTTGGTTGTTGCAACCTATGAACAAAGGTTGTTCAAGTTTATGGAAAAGCACAAGTTTGTGAATAATGCACAAGTTCGGCTTAGTTTTGAAAACGGTTTTGAAAAGCGAACAAGTTCGGCTTAAGTTCACGTTTGATTGAAAATCATGAACAAGGTTTTTGTTCAAGTTTGGTTTTGAAAATGGTGAACTTAGCTTATTGCTCAAGTTTGTTTTGAAAGTTTGTGGACATAACTTATTTTGCAAGTTATTCCAAAAAGCGTTGCACGAACTTGTGAATTTGTCAATATCATGCAAGATCTTTGTTATGGTTTGAATAAAATGAGTTTCAAACCTCCTAGGTTCTGAGCTTTGGGTTAGAACCTCAAAAATTGGCTTTTGAATTCATGTTCTGAATTCTGTCATGGTCGCACTGCGACCAGACCTTCGCACTGCGAAGTATGCGAAAATTTGAGTTCAGAAGCTGCTTCTGAACTTCTGTTCAGAAGCAACTTCTGAACTAGCCTCAGAAACTTAGGAGGAGTGAAAAGCTTTGAAAATAGCAAGAGTGCAACAACTTAGCTTAAATGTTTTGCAAACCTTGGGATTTCTTTTATTTCAAAAAGGTTTTAAATCAAAATGAGTAAAAACTCAAAAATGCAAAACTGGGTTTGAACCAAGTTAAGATCAAACACAACTGAAAACAGTATGCAAATGGAGTGTAAATAAGTTAGAATGACTTACCTGCTCCTAGCCCAAGGCTTGTGTTTGCAAGGAAATGGAAAAGGCTTGAATGCTTATGGTTTTGCAAGGTTGGACAAGTTTGATGAACAACCCTTAATCAATGATAATTTGCCTTTGTTTCTCCCTCCTTGTGTGAGGTTTAGAGGCTGTTTTGCTGGCTTGATTGCTTTGTGTTGGTTTTAGGATGATTTGTGTAAGAAAGGATTGGAGATTTCCTTTAAACCTACCCAAAACCAAACTCTGTTTTTGTGAGGAAATGTGCAGCAATTCACTCGAATTTGCACTGGTTTTCTGCTCTCAAATCTCTGTGTTTTCACTCTCTCAATCCCCTCCTGAACCCTCTCTAGAACTCCCTTTGATTCAGCAGCAATGCCTTGCTTTTATAGGCCAAAATGAGATCAAAAGTCATGATGACAAAATCTGCAGCAGGGCTGCTTTTGGGCTATAATCATGACTGATTTGCTTTGCATTTAATGTTAAGGATAAGAGGTGACCTTGCCTTGCTGCAAGGGTCAAGACCTTGGACGAATTCAGCTCCCAAAGCAGCTGAATTCTGACAGAATAATGATGGAAATGATGAAAGCAAAGCTGTTTGCAAAACAGGGGCAGCCACTTTGCCTTAATCCTTGAGTGGTTTTGATAAAGCCTATGGCAAGGTGGTTGCTGGCAAGTAGCAGGGTCAGTTGCAGGTCAAGTGGGAAGGATAAGGACTGCCCAAAGTCAGCAAGTGGTTGGGTTACTTGATCAACTTTGCTTCCTCTTCTTTTCCCTTTTTGCTTTTCCAATTGTCACATGTTTCTATTCTTCCACTTGGTTAAATCCATCATTATCCATGATAATAATACATGATAATAATTATAGACAATGACTGGAATGCAATAAAAGAAAAGGAAAACAGAAAAATCAAAAATCTGAAAATCTGCAGAAAATTCGCAGACTTCGCAAAGCGAAGTTAACTTCGCTTTGCGAAGTCCTCATTTCTGGGAGACTTCGCACTGCGAAGAGGACTTCGCACTGCGAAGTCCTCATTTCAGCAATGTTGACTTTTTGTTGACTTTTTGACTTTTCTCTCTTTTTTTTGATTTTGATGATTTTTTTTGATTTTTTTGAAAAGGCTTAGGACAAAATTAGGGTACTACAGCTGCCCCTACTTAATTGTGTCTTCGCATAGAGTGCGTGAGTGCCGAGGGCATCTCATGAACTCTTTGCGGAGATCAATTAAGTGAAAAGAAGGACCCGAATTTTGTCCTTCGCGAAATGCAAATGCAAGGGTTGGTAGGGGTTGATCGTATCCAGCCGCTAACACTGGAGGTAGATCCACTGGGGGATGAAGGTAATCTTATCTAGGCACTGCTTCTAGAGGTCGATTCCTGAGATGGAGGTGATCTACTCTAGGTACTGCTTCTAGAGGTCGATTCCTGAGATGGAGGTGATCTACTCTAGGCACTGTCACTAGAGGTGGAACATTGATGGAGGTGATCTACTCTAGGCACTGTCACTAGAGGTCGATACCTAAGGATGGTGATTTACTCTAGGCACTGTCACTAGAGGTGGAACATTGATGGAGGTGATCTACTCTAGGCACTGTCACTAGAGGTCGATACCTAAGGATGGTGATTTACTCTAGGCACTGTCACTAGAGGTGGAACATTGATGGAGGTGATCTACTCTAGGCACTGTCACTAGAGGTCGATACCTAAGGATGGTGATTTACTCTAGGCACTGTCACTAGAGGTGGAACATTGAGGTAGGTGATCTTATCTAGGTACTGCTTCTAGATGTCGATACCTAAGGGTGGTGATTTACTCTAGGCACTGTCACTAGAGATGGAACATTGAGGTAGGTGATCTTATCTAGGTACTGCTTCTAGATGTCGATACCTAAGCTAGGTGATCTTATTCAGGTACTGCTTCTGAATATCGATTCCTAACGAGCTGTGATCTTATTCAGCCGCTAACACTGAAGGTCGATACACTGGGAGAGGTGATCTACTCTAGGTATTGCTTCTAGAGGTCGATACCTAAGCTAGGTGATCTTATTCAGGTACTGCTTCTGAATATCGATTCCTAACGAGCTGTGATCTTATTCAGCCGCTAACACTGAAGGTCGATACACTGGGGGAGGTGATCTACTCTAGGTATTGCTTCTAGAGGTCGATACCTAAGCTAGGTGATCTTATTCAGGTACTGCTTCTGAATATCGATTCCTAACGAGCTGCGGTCTTACCCTAAATAGGTGCCCCTGGTTGAATGTTGATGGATGCTGGTGAATATGTGATACTCACTGGAGAATCCTTGTTAAGGATGCATGCTTTATGGAATGAAATGCATGTGTATGAATGGTTTTAAATATGCATGCATGAATAAAATGATGTTGGTTGGGGGCCGAGCAGAGTCGGTCTTTGTTTGTGGTTGTGTTCATGACAGTTGGGCTCTCTTTTTGTGTTTTGTTTGTTTTTTGGTTGGTCGGTTTGGAAGGACGAGGTCCTTTGCCTACATACCCAAATGGGATCAAAACCGGTGTAGTTCGAGCCTAAGCCCGAAAATTTGTGTTTTTTGGTTGGTCGGTTTGGAAGGACGAGGTCCTTTGCCTACATACCCAAATGGGATCAAAACCGGTGTAGTTCGAGCCTAAGCCCGAAAATTTGTGTTTTTTGGTTGGTCGGTTTGGAAGGACGAGGTCCTTTGCCTACATACCCAAATGGGATCAAAACCGGTGTAGTTCGAGCCTAAGCCCGAAAATTTGTGTTTTTTTTGCCAATAATGATTGGACTTTTTGTTTGGTGTTGAGACTCCCTGGGGGGTGTCAATGAGATTTGGGCTTTATTGTGGGCCAATGAAAATTGGGCTTTGGTTTGTTGTGCTTGACAAGATGATGATCTTGCTCCTACGTATCTCCTGGTGGGATGGAGAATTCAAAGCTTACGTAGTTCTTTGGTTTGCCAATGAATATTGGACTTTTGGTTTGCCAATGAAAATTGGACTTTTTGTTTGGTTGCCGAGCGAGGTCGGGCTTTTTGTTGGTTGCCGAGCGAGGTCGGGCTTTTTGATTTTGGTTGCCGAACGAGGTCGGGCTTTTTGTTGGTTGCCGAGCGAGGTCGGGCTTTTTGATTTTGGTTGCCGAGCGAGGTCGGGCTTTTTGTTGGTTGCCGAGCGAGGTCGGGCTTTTTGATTTTGGTTGCCGAACGAGGTCGGGCTTTTTGTTGGTTGCCGAGCGAGGTCGGGCTTTTTGATTTTGGTTGCCGAGCGAGGTCGGGCTTTTTGTTGGTTGCCGAGCGAGGTCGGGCTTTTTGGTTTTGGTTGATCTCACTGGGGATATAAGGATCATTTTGGAAGCATGATCGATATCCGGCCTTAGTGGATGAAAAAGATGTATGAGGGTGAGCTTTATTTGGGGAAATCTGTTCCTCCGACATCCGGGATCTTTGCGTTTTACGCGTCGTGAGCTACGCTCTTGTTTCTGCTGAAGAGCACGAGTCTTAAAATGACTGATGCTGAGCTTCAAGTTTTGAGTCCTCTGATGCAATGACGGGGACCAACGAAATTCTTTTGACATTTAAACGTCCAAGTAAAAAACACATTTTTTTTTTTGTTTTTTTATGTTATTCCCATATTTCAATGCATTATTCATCATGAATAAAAACACATTTTATGAGCAAGTAAGGACGCATAACAATGAAAAGGTTTAAAAAATGATTTTGATTCAACGAAACTTAGTCCCTTGTATGGGTAACTATTCGTGAAAATGTAATCCCTATAAGAGGTGATTACTGAGATAGGGAGAAAAGAAGAAACAAAAAGACAAATGAAGATTTGCTTGGGTTTCACGTGCTACTTTCCCTATGACTTCGAAATAACCTTTTTTTCGAAAGATGATAATGAGGTTGATTCTTTCCCTCTTGAATTCTGTCCGGACCTCACGTGCCGCAGTCTTTTGCCTTCTTTTTTTTTTTTGAAACCCCTAATTTTTACCTGGACCGCTCTTTCGAGTTTTCAGTCCACTGGGGTATATTTCCTTTTTTGATGTCCTTAATTTTTGCCTAGACCGCCTTTTCAGGTTTTCGATCTACCAGGACGCTCTCTATTGCCTAAACCGCCCTTTCGGGTTTTTGATTTAGCGAGCTCTTTTTCTTTTTGGCATATATATTTTTTTGACTGCGCCGGAGTTTATTGATAGGGGGATCCTTGTGGATGAGTAATACCTTTTTCAAACATTAAGTCTTCTTCTCTAAATTCTCGAGAACGAACTTTCTTGTCGAGCTGTCCATGCCCCAATGCTGTGAGGTGTTTCTCTTTTATGGGGTTTAATTGGTCAAACCTTGTTTGTGTTTGAATGCCAATGGAAATTGGGCTTTTTGTGTTTGGATTGCCAATGAAGATTGACAAGCATGGTTGGTTTTTTTTGGGTGCCAATGAAAATTGGGCTTTGGGTGTTTGGATGCCGATCAAAGTCGGGCTTTTATGATGGGATGCCGAGCAAGGTCGGGCTTTTGTTTTTTTGGATGCCGAGCAAGGTCGGGCTTTATGGTTGGCTTCCGAGCAAGGTCGGGCTTTTGTTTGGCTTCCGAGCAAGGTCGGGCTTTTGTGTGTTTTTTTTTTGGATGGGAATGCCAATGACAATTGGGTTTTTATTGGAAGTGGGGTTTGTGATTGCCAATGGAAATTGGGCTTTTTGTTTGGAAATTGTGTGTGCCAATGAAAATTGGTCTTTTGTTGGAGATGTGAGGAATGCCAATGATGACTTGGCTTTTTGTGTTTGGGGATGCCAATAAAAATTGGGCTTTGTTTGTTTGGGAATGTGAGGAATACCAATGACGACTTGGCTTTTGGTGGGAAATTGTGGGGAGTGCCGTAACGGCAAATGGTTTCTTTTTTTGATGAATTGGGCGACCACTTGTTTGGTCATGTTTGCATAGGTAGCTGCTTCGACCCATTTGGTGAAACAGTTGATGGCAACTAGTATGAACTGGTGCCCTTTTTGAAGCCTTTGGCTTAATCATTCCAAACATGTCTATGCCCCACATAGAGGAAGGTTAGGGTGATGTCATGACATTCAGAGGTGTTTGTGGTATGTGCCCCTTGTTGGCATAATTTTGTCACTTGTGACATGTCTTGGCATGGGTTTGGAAGGACTCCACATGGGTTTCTTCGGTGAGCATGACTGCTTCACGTTTATCCGCACATCTGAGTAAGACCTAATTTCTCTTGTAGAGTGTGCCCCGGCAGAGGGAAAACTGTAGTGCCATTCTTTTGAGGGCTCTCTTGGTGAGGTTGTATTACCCTATCCTCTTGATCCCCAAGTCGGGACAATCCTTCAGGAGGTTCAAAATCGTCCTTATTATCATCTTCCGTTTGGTTAATTCGAAGATTGAAGTCAAAAGGGATTGTAGCAGTGTTATTTTTGGTGGTGTATTTATGATGATTTTTTTTGTAGGGTTTATGAAAATTTATTTGAGAACGAAAGAAAAACGAACTCTTTTGAACATAAACTGCAACTTTATTAATGACGAAAATGATTTGAAATATGGGGGTCCCCTAAAAATTAATCATTTGCCTTGGGAAGAGCAAAATGATTGTTTTTTTTTTTGAAAAACAAGATAAATTACTTGGACAAAAAAAAGATTTCCGAAATTTCGATGGCCTTCCGGTTGCTCGGATCTCTTCCGAAACGCTACTGTACACCGGGTCGGGTACTTCCCCTTTTTTTTTGGTGTTTGGTGAGGGAATGATGTGAGGGTTTTGCTTTCAAATGCATGTAAATGTATGAATGCAATGAGTATGCAAAAATATGCCCCTTTATTTTGTTTATGCGTAAATTTTTTCATGAATGCAAATGCATGGTATGCAGGGGTTTGGTATATGAAGGTTCGGAACTTCCCCCCCATCCTCACGTGTAGGCTCTAAAGATGATATCTCCTAAGAAGAGGTCCCTAGAGTCATAGATCTCACATGGAATTAGGGTTGTCTATGGACATACGTCGACATGACTTCAATTAATTCCACGTGAAAATCTCCTCTAAGCGGGGTTGGGCATCCTACCTCACGGACATACGTCAACGCGGGCTTCCGCACACAACCTCCTTCTAACTTAGTTTTTCTCTCAAGCTCGGGTAGAGAGCCTCACACGTCCGGCATTAACCCGAACAATGTGGAGTAACATCACTCAAGTAACCCCCACATTTGATAATATAATATGAATATAAAGCAAATAAAGCAAATATAAACATAAAGCATAAATATAACATGCATGAATAAAATAAATAAACATGGCACGCAAAGAAAATAAAGCAATTGTATTTAACCCAAATAGGTTAGGCTTGACTCGCTAGTGGGAACAGAGTCCCCAGTGAAGTCGCCAGCTGTGCGCACCTCGTTTTTTTCCTCGGGAAAAAGACGCGCAGATTCCTCCGAGGACGTCCGTAAAACGCTCGGAGGTGCCTTTGTGAAGCCGCCACCAAAGTTTTTGTGTAAAGGGAACGTTGATAAACCCTTAAGTTTTTTTTTGTAAAGGGAAACGATAATAAAACCCTTTTGACGATGAGGATAAGGATTAGGTCATCGCAACCATTGTCGGGTTCGGGAGTCGGTTACGCGAGGGGAAGGTATTAGCACCCCTCACGTCCGTTGTACTCAACGGGAACCTTCTATTTGGTTAAAGCTTGAACTGTTTTTTTTATACTTTGCGTGCATGTTCATTTATGTTAAAAATATAATAAAAGGGGGGAAAAGAGATAAAAACAAATGAAAAAAGAAAAAAAGTTTTTATTATTGTGCTTGACAAGATGTCGATCTTGCTCCTACGTATCTCCCGGTAGTCGGAGAATTCAAAGCATACGTAGTTCTTTGGTAGAAAAACGTATGTGTGTTGGTTGATTTTAATTGGACGATGTTTTAAACCGAATTCTTGCGATTAAACGTAGCTTGTATGCTCGCACTTGGAGACTTATTAAGCGTTCGTTCGCGAATCACATTAGAATTGTTAAAAGTTACGTCCGTTAGGGTGGAGGGTTGAATTGGTCGCTATGGGACCAAGGGAGGTGCAATGGACTCATACAAGTCAATCATTGACCGAGTGGACTCAAACGAGTCGGGCGATTGTTCGATTGATCCACTGAGATCAAGAACGGGTACAATGGACTCGGACGAGTCGAACATTGACCGAGTGGACTCAAACGAGTCGAGGGGTTGAGTCTAATGGCCAACGGGGGACCAAAAGGTTTGGATTGACCACAAGGGGCCAAGATTTGGTTTGGTTTATGGTTGTATTTATTGAAAATGGAATGACGATTGTCCGAACGACGAGACATACGTCACGCATTCGTACAATCGGGGCGATGGAGAGACATACGTCACACCATCCCTTTTTCATTCAAGTTTTTGTATGAAACTCAAGAAATCCCAAAGTGAACAAAACACTTGGTTGTTGCAACCTATGAACAAAGGTTGTTCAAGTTTATGGAAAAGCACAAGTTTGTGAATAATGCACAAGTTCGGCTTAGTTTTGAAAACGGTTTTGAAAAGCGAACAAGTTCGGCTTAAGTTCACGTTTGATTGAAAATCATGAACAAGGTTTTTGTTCAAGTTTGGTTTTGAAAATGGTGAACTTAGCTTATTGCTCAAGTTTGTTTTGAAAGTTTGTGGACATAACTTATTTTGCAAGTTATTCCAAAAAGCGTTGCACGAACTTGTGAATTTGTCAATATCATGCAAGATCTTTGTTATGGTTTGAATAAAATGAGTTTCAAACCTCCTAGGTTCTGAGCTTTGGGTTAGAACCTCAAAAATTGGCTTTTGAATTCATGTTCTGAATTCTGTCATGGTCGCACTGCGACCAGACCTTCGCACTGCGAAGTATGCGAAAATTTGAGTTCAGAAGCTGCTTCTGAACTTCTGTTCAGAAGCAACTTCTGAACTAGCCTCAGAAACTTAGGAGGAGTGAAAAGCTTTGAAAATAGCAAGAGTGCAACAACTTAGCTTAAATGTTTTGCAAACCTTGGGATTTCTTTTATTTCAAAAAGGTTTTAAATCAAAATGAGTAAAAACTCAAAAATGCAAAACTGGGTTTGAACCAAGTTAAGATCAAACACAACTGAAAACAGTATGCAAATGGAGTGTAAATAAGTTAGAATGACTTACCTGCTCCTAGCCCAAGGCTTGTGTTTGCAAGGAAATGGAAAAGGCTTGAATGCTTATGGTTTTGCAAGGTTGGACAAGTTTGATGAACAACCCTTAATCAATGATAATTTGCCTTTGTTTCTCCCTCCTTGTGTGAGGTTTAGAGGCTGTTTTGCTGGCTTGATTGCTTTGTGTTGGTTTTAGGATGATTTGTGTAAGAAAGGATTGGAGATTTCCTTTAAACCTACCCAAAACCAAACTCTGTTTTTGTGAGGAAATGTGCAGCAATTCACTCGAATTTGCACTGGTTTTCTGCTCTCAAATCTCTGTGTTTTCACTCTCTCAATCCCCTCCTGAACCCTCTCTAGAACTCCCTTTGATTCAGCAGCAATGCCTTGCTTTTATAGGCCAAAATGAGATCAAAAGTCATGATGACAAAATCTGCAGCAGGGCTGCTTTTGGGCTATAATCATGACTGATTTGCTTTGCATTTAATGTTAAGGATAAGAGGTGACCTTGCCTTGCTGCAAGGGTCAAGACCTTGGACGAATTCAGCTCCCAAAGCAGCTGAATTCTGACAGAATAATGATGGAAATGATGAAAGCAAAGCTGTTTGCAAAACAGGGGCAGCCACTTTGCCTTAATCCTTGAGTGGTTTTGATAAAGCCTATGGCAAGGTGGTTGCTGGCAAGTAGCAGGGTCAGTTGCAGGTCAAGTGGGAAGGATAAGGACTGCCCAAAGTCAGCAAGTGGTTGGGTTACTTGATCAACTTTGCTTCCTCTTCTTTTCCCTTTTTGCTTTTCCAATTGTCACATGTTTCTATTCTTCCACTTGGTTAAATCCATCATTATCCATGATAATAATACATGATAATAATTATAGACAATGACTGGAATGCAATAAAAGAAAAGGAAAACAGAAAAATCAAAAATCTGAAAATCTGCAGAAAATTCGCAGACTTCGCAAAGCGAAGTTAACTTCGCTTTGCGAAGTCCTCATTTCTGGGAGACTTCGCACTGCGAAGAGGACTTCGCACTGCGAAGTCCTCATTTCAGCAATGTTGACTTTTTGTTGACTTTTTGACTTTTCTCTCTTTTTTTTGATTTTGATGATTTTTTTTGATTTTTTTGAAAAGGCTTAGGACAAAATTAGGGTACTACAATAATAATAAAACTTTTTATTATTATTTATTATTTATTTAAAAGAGGAAAATAAAAGTCGACTTTTCTATGTTGACTCTTTTTTTTTTTGAAAAAAAGCTTGGACAAAATTAGGGTACAACAGCAGGTCGTCGCGCCTACTCGATTTATCAAGCTATTACCCAACTGGGAAGGACCATATCGAGTCAGAGAAAAGCTAGCACACGGAGCGTACAAGCTAGAGGAGCTGAATGGAGACACAATACCACGAACCTGGAATGCAGTTAACCTGCGCCATTACTACAGCTAAGTATTTCAATATTCTTGCAAGACGAACCGCTGTAATATTTGTATTTTTTAGAAATCTTTGTATTTTGGTGTTCGATTAATGAAAAGGAATAGGGAAGCACTCTTTTCCCCGCGAAAGCTGGGGATTTTAATGAGGTACCCATTTCTATTTACTCTTATCTGTGCCACGACTCCAACATTGCAGACATCATTGGAACAAGACAGCGTCAAATTGCAGAAGGAGACGCCATCTGATTCGTTAACCCCAACAAGGGTTGCCACCTGATTCCTTAACCCCAATGATGGCTCTAAGACATCGTGAGCTTAAAATGAGATCGCCACCTAATTCCTTAACCCAAGTGAGGGCTCTAAGACATCGTGAGCCGAAAATGAGATTGCCACCTAATTTGTTAACCCCAGTTAGGGCTCTAAGACGTCGTGAGCCGAAAATGAGATCGCCACCTAATTCCTTAACCCCAATGAGGGCTCTAAGACGTCGTGAGCCAAAAATGAGATCGCCACCTAATTCCTTAACCCCAATGAGGGCTCTAAGACGTCGTGAGCTAAAATGAAATCACCATTTAATCCCTAAACCCCAATGAGGGTTCAAAGACGCAGCGAAAATAGACAGATCCACACAAAAGTGCCTCGACAAAATAATAACATCAAGCATAAAATGTTCAACAATTTTCGAATGGTCATCACCCACGAAGCATTCCCTAAAACATCGCTATTTAAAAAAAGAAAAGTTCGAGCTAAAGAAAAACGAACAACAAAAAAGACTAACGCATCGCCACAGGTCCAGAGAGAAGTGTTAAGTTCAGAATAAAACATAAATTACAACAATAAAGATTATGGTTCGTCCACTAGAACGCCAGCTACAACAACCTTGAAAGAATCTAGAGATGAGAGGTCGATGCCCGGATGAAGAAAGGCAACTTGTTCTTTTGCACGGTCAAAACCACTCTCAAAGGACAGGGCTAGCTCGCCTTTGGCTTCTGAGATCTCAGCCTTCAACGCCATTTCTCTCTCACCTCCTGAGGCAACCTCACCCCTCAACCGAATAATCACTGCATCCTTCCCAGCTAAGTCGGCGTCGTGACCAGTCTTCAGATCATTAATACGCTCATCACACTCGGACCTCATCGCCTCTTTAGCCTCTCTGATCTCCTTCTCCTTGCTCTCTTGGATTTCTTGCAACTCCTTCTCGAGTGACCTCACCTTACCCAATAGCGTTTCTCCATTATGTACCAACTCTTCATGTTTGCAATCCACGGCCATCAGGAGCATAATAGATCGCAAACAGTTCACACCCACATCCCTTGTCATAAAGGGAACGGAGTTCTGTTTCCCAGCTTCCACATCATCAGGATTAAAAGCCATCTTTTCCTTCACATAAGCTCCGTAACCGAAATCTTTGCTCCAGAAAGATTGGACCTCCCGGCTCGGACCTGCAAATTCAACAGCAGGACGAGAGTGCACCTTCTTGGATCTTCTCTCTATTATCAACTTCTCCTCCCCGTCAGGCGCCTTCTTCCTCTTCTCCTCTCGACCCTTCTCTTGCGCTACTTCAACAATGACGTCACACTCAGGTTGAGCATCAAGAGTAACCTCGGCTTTCCTCTTAGACTTGTGGAGGATAAGCCCAGAAGGGTCGCTGGCGACCAACACCTCAGCAGACTTCTTGGCCTTCATCTCGTCCAAATACTTCTTTCTCTCCGCAGCAGTCAAAGGCGCCATTAATTCTACAAGAACAAAAGACAAAGACCAATACATAAGTTATTAACAGAAAAGGCGAGAAAGAAAATAAAGTAAGGTTACGAAATCAACTCACGCAAATAAGTCTCTAAGCTATTAACATCCCCCTCCCTATTCAGCAACTCCTGGATATCCATGGGTAGCATCTTGTCCAAGAAGCAAACAACATCTTTTTCATACTCACTCAGCTTCTCGAAAGCAAACCCGGTAATTGAGGCTGGATAACTTATCCAACAGATTGGAAATTTCAACTCGCCCTGTACGCGCACTGCGACGTCCTCGCAATCCTTTCCCCCCTCGTCCTAAGAAAAGTTTGACTCCAATTCTTGTAATGGGAGGCGTAAGGCGGAAACAGCCGCTTTCCAGGATGGGCGCCAACGGACACCCAGGATAACTTGTCTACCCCCTTAGTACCATAAAAACTAAAGAAGGAGCCAGCTGAGGGTTCAAAGCCTAATCCCTCACACACGATCTCAAAAGCCCTGATGAACGCCCAACTGTTGGGCTGAAGCTGCGAGGGCGCCACGTTTAACCACTTTAGAACACTTACTTCGAAGGGCGTGAAAGGATACTTCATGCCCAAATCTTCAAAGACAGCCGTGTACATATTGAAGAATTCATGAGCAATACCCTTTGGCATCCGTAAATACACTTTCTCACCAGGGCGGCAGGGCTCAAGAATCACGTCTTCTTCGAATCCTGTCGAGGAGACATTAGGTTTGCTTCGAAAGAGCGCCACTCGCTGAGGATCCATATACATGGACTCCGAGCGCAATACTTCGCCAGTAAAATCCCCTTGTCCCGAACTACTAGCAGACGCCATACAGTGAGTTTCTCTCATATAGAAGGGACCTGGACGAACAGAAAGAACAACGCAATTGGACGAATTCCCACTATCATCTTTTCCCTCACTACCGCTCGAATCGCTCGAAAATTCTCCTAAAACAGAGTGGCCATAATTGGCATTTTCAAAAGCCACCCAATCCATGGTTCCGTCCGATCGCTTCGCGAACCTAACCGCCTCACTCAATAACCTATCCCTCTCCTCCGAATTGGCCGGAGATATTACGTTACCCTCCCCATCACACTCTCTGACAACCGCCATGTCCTAACCCCGAAATACAAAAATGAAAACCTAACGTACAGAGGATGAATTCGAAATAAGATTACCTGTTTCTATGAAAGTAGCAAGGAGAAAAGGAATGATCTGGGTTCGAAGAGCGCGACGATTCCTGAAGCTATTAACGGTTTGTGGAAAATATACGCTTTTGGGGAAAGAGGAGAAAGTGAGGGAAACAGAAAGGCAAAGACTGAACAGGGGACAGAGAAAGTAGATCCGAAAAGCAGTTCAAAGTACAAAGCCTGGGAAAACGCGCAGATGACGTCACTTAAGTTGGCACGATTACCAAGAACCGTTGCGATGCGAACACGTCAGCGAGAGCGAACGGTCGCCTCATGTCAACCGTCGGATTCCACTAGGGCATGCCCTCGAGCTAAACCTTCAAAAAGCACCACGCCCACGATGGGCTAGTTCCGGCGCGGCGATCTAATCTACTCAAAGGAGCCATTTTGACACATAGTTTAATCACTTCGCCTTGTCCCAAGACTCGTGCTTGTTGGGATATGAATACTCTCGTTGGGCTAGTACCCACTAAGGCCCCCAAAACAGAAACATGGAGCTAGTACCCATGTTGGGCTAGTATTCGCGTTGAGCTAGTACCCATGTTGGGCTAGTATCCATGTTGGGCTAGTATCCATGCAGGGTTAAACACCCAGGTTGGGCTAGCACCCATCGTGGGCGAGCGCCCATGGTTGGGCAAGCATCCATGTTGGGATAGTGCTCATAAATTTTTTTCATATAGCTTCATGATCATTAAGCCCCACTTGTTGGGCAAAAGGTCATAGGAAAATCCCCCCGTCAACAGTTTAATCACTTCGCCTTGCCCCAAGACTCGTGCTTGTTGGGCTGTGGACTGTAGATCTCACCATTTAGGCCTTGAGATCCTAAAGACAAGGGTTTGAACCCTTGGAGTAAGGCTGGGCGCCCTCCAGGAGGGTGCAGGGCCCACTTGACAGTCATAAATAACCTTAGGTGACCTCCCTAAAGGACACCCTTTGGGGGCACCCTCAGTAGCTTACGAGGGCGCCCTAGTCATGGTTTTCACCCTTTACGATTTGGGCCCAAAACCATGGCCAGATAGGCCCAAGTCAAGACTACAAATAGTAACCTTGGGATCATTCCCAAGGCATGACCTAGAGAGACTCTGAAACCCTAGTTTTCATACATTGTACTCAAAGCTAGTACAACAACCCTGGCGGCGTCGAGGGAGAATATCCTTACTGAGATCGCAGCAGTCGATCTGAAGGAGGCGGGAATCAAATACCCCAAGCCTTCGACCTAGGAAAAGAAAGGAGCCAACAAGATGAAGTACTGCCAGTTCCATAAGTGCCATGGGCACCTTACCAACGATTGCATCCATCTCAAGGATGCAATCGAAATCCTCATACAACTAGGTCGGTTGAAGCAGTTCACTAAGACTACTTCTCTTGAAAGAAAGACCGTCGACCAGATTGTTGATGGCAACAATCAAGACATTGTTGTTGCCATGTCTGTCGAAATGATGGACAACTTCCCAAAGCACGTTGAGATAACTCCCTACTCATACACCTGGGAACAGTTCCCTTCTGTCAACGTGATCACTGGAGGAGCAATGAACCTTTCCATGGGAAGCATGAAGAGGAAGTTTGAAGAACTCATGAACGTCAACCAGTTGGTCCTCCCTAACATGCCATCTGGGGGGGGCGACAACCTTTGGTGTTCCATGACCATGAGCTGTCCGGCGGAGATCCTAATTCAGCCATACCCCTGCTAGTTACATGGCCAACTTTAATGTCCGACAAGTCCTGATTGACACAGGGGCCTCGTGTGACATCATGTACACCGGGCTGTTCAAGACTCTCCAGCTGACGGAGAAAAACCTCTCTCCTTACGTTGGATCCGAGCTGTATGGATTCAACGGATCGTCAACCAAGCCATGGGGTTACGTAGAAATGTTCGTAACCTTTGGGAATGAGGAGGCCAAAAAAACCATCAAGATCCCATTTCTGGTGATCGTTTGCCCTTCCCTCTATAACTGCATTATAGGGAGAACGAGATTAGCAGGATTGGGAGCAGCATGTTTAATCGCTCATCTGAAGTTGAAATACCATGCGAAAAACAACACCGTCGCCACTCTGCACAGTGACATTGAAGCTGCCAAAATATGTTTCCTCCAGGCGAACAAGAACTAGAGCTTGATTTCCTCGTCAAAACAATCCTCTAAGGATGACGAGAGAATTTTTGCGAGCACTCTGGACATTAACGTGGTCGAGCTCGACTCCAGGTTCAGCAAATCTGATCTCAAGGAGTAGAAGAAGGAGAAGAAAGACCCGCTCAGTGCCAAGATCCTAAGGCCCGTTCCTGACGGTGATTTCGAGCTAATTCCTTTTGGAGATGATCCGTCAAGGAAATTTAAAATTGGAAAGTATCTTCCAGACCTCGTGCAAGCCCAACTGATAGCTTGCTTGAGAGAGAATGTTGATCTGTTTGCTTAGAGCAGAGCTGACATGCCTGGAATCGACCCTAGCGTGGCATGCCATCATCTGATAGTTAGTCCTAGTGCTAGCGCTGTAGCTCAGCGACGTAGGAAGCAGTCTCTTGAAAAATCAGAGGCTGCTGAAAAAGCTGTAAAAGACCTCCTAGAGGAAAATTTTATTTCCGAGGCCAAGTAGACAACTTGGCTCTCCAATGTTGTACTGGATAAAAAATCTAATGGAAAATGGCGTATGTGTGTTGACTATACCGATCTTAATAGGGCCTGCCCTAAAGATGCATATCCTCTTACTAACATAGATAAATTAGTTGATAATTCATCTGGCTACAAATTATTATCCTTCATAGACGCCTATTCTGGGTACAATCAGATACCCATGGCTGATGAAGATAAAACGAAAACGGGTTTCATGACTGAATTAGGAAATTATAACTACAACGTAATGCCTTTCCGTCTTAGAAACGTAGGGGCCACATATCAACGAATGATGAGCAAAGTATATGACAAGAATTCCGTCGGAGACATTCTTGAAGTATATATGGACGACATGATCGTAAAATCCAAACAAGAAATTGATCATACCGATGAGACTCAATCCAAACAAGAGTTTTCAAACAAACTCGAAAGTACAACATAAGACTCAATCCTAAGAAGTGCACATTTGGGGTACAAGCGGGAAAATTCCTCGGTTTTTATCTTACAGAACGAGGTATCGAAGCTAACCCCGACAAATGTCGCACATTCACGGAATATCTGACTCCAACGTCGAAAAAGTGCATCCAAACTCTAAACGGGATGCTAATAGTGCTCTCATGATTCGTTGCAAAATCTGCGCAACATGCTCTCCCTTTCTTCAAATTGCTAAGAAAAGAGAGTACGTTTGAATGGAGCGACGAATGTGAAGCAGCTTTGACCCATCTTAAGCTCGCCTTATCTCAACCTCCCATCCTGTCGCGATCAAATCATGACGAGACTCTCTATTTGTACCTCTCTGTTTCATCTGATGTCGTCAGCTCGGTACTAATCAAAGAAACTCCAGAGGGACAAAGACCCACATATTTCACTAGAAAAGCATTACAAGGGCCGGAAACGAGGTATCAAAGAATAGAGAAAGTCACTCTCGCATTGGTCGTAGCGGCTAGGAGGCTCAAACAATATTTCCTTGCACACACCATCATCTTTTGAACAGACCAGCCCATACGACAAATACTCGGACGTCCTGTTGTCGCCGGAAGGATGATGAAATGGTCACTCAAATTATCCGAGTTTGACATTCATTATGAATCCCGGAAAGCACACAAGGCCCAAGTATTTACCGATTTCGTAGATGAAATGACTTTTCCCTCGGAGGAAGAGAAATGGGGCATCTGGACCGTCTACGTTGATGGATCGTCTAATACAAAGGGCAGTGGAGCAGGAGTAATCATCGAAAATGATGAAGGAATCGTAATCGAGGTATCGTTGGGGTTATCCTTCGCAATGACCACCAACACCGCAAAATACGAAGCTTTCTTAGCTGGCTTATGAATAGCCAAAGACATGGGAGCCAGAGTAATCAAAATACGCACTGACTCCCAGCTAGTCGCATCTCAAGTCACTGGTGAATACCAAGTGGGAGAAGAACATCTACAAGAATACGTTCAGCTGGTCCAAACTAAAATGAAAGAGTTCGAATCTGTCAAAGTAGTACATGTTCCCCGTGAGCATAACGCCCGAGCAGACATTCTTTCAAAACTCGCAAGTACGCGAACCGCTAACGCGAACAAAACAGTAATCCAAGAAGTCCTTACAGAACCAAGCGTCAAAAGGCACAAAGCTCGACTACTCGAAATCAATGAAATTTCTGAAATACAGGACTGGCGGGGACCCCTAATTCGCTACATCACTAACGGGGAGCTCCCTCAAGATCCTTCAGAAAGAACCAAACTCAAACGGAGAGCCTGCTCATTTTTCACTGGTGGAGGGAACGTTGTACAAACAAGGTTTCATCACCCCATTAATCAAGTGTCTCGGTCCTATCGAATCCCAAGAGGCCCTCGTTGAAACACATGAGGGCATCTGCGGGAAACATCTCGGAGCCGAGGCACTCGCTAAAAAAGTACTACGAGCAGGTTTCTTCTGGCCCACTATGATCAAGGACACCAAAGAATACATGGCTAAATGTGACAAGTGCCAATGACACGGGGATATGCACATCTCCCCTCCTGCCCAACTCACTTCGCTAGTGTCACCTTGGCCCTTCGCATGGTGGGGAATCGACCTATTGGGACCTTTCCCTAAAGCCAAAGGTCAGCTGAAATATCTGGTAGTAGCAATAGACTACTCTACAAAGTGGATCGAAGCTGAGCTCCTCGCCAAAATCACAGCAAGAAATTGTTGGAACAAAATGTATGAACAACTCTCTTTTGAGTTTTGTTGATAACAAAGTGTTAAAAAGAAAATTGGATATGCTAATACTTGATTCTAGTGTGCAGAACCATATACTTAAAGATTGATATCTAACAATGGTTATGAAAGAACAAGTTAAGAGCAAGAAGGAAAATATAGAAGCTTGTGTTGCAAGGCTGAAGAAAATCAGCGTCTGAAGAAGAGCTTCTGAAGGCAGCGTCTGAAAGCCTGCTTCTGAAGAAGTGCGTCTGATGAACAATGCATCTGAAGACCAGCTTCTGAAGAACTGCGTCTGAAGACAGCTTCTGATGAACAGTGTCTGAAGCCAGTTCTGAAGAAAAGCTTCTGAAGTCTGAAACGCAGAAGTCAACAATTGCAACTGTCTACAGTAAAGTACTGTACAGTCAGAACAACTCTCTGCAACCTTTGCCTCCTTGGAAGAAACACACAGCCAGGTTTTAAGGAAATATTCAAAATGTGTTTCTCTGTTTTTTGTGCGCACACCAGAACAGAAGGAATTAATGGCTGAAGCTTCAATTACAACGGCTCTAAATTGATGACATGGCAACTTCTCAAAGCTCTTTATTCCTCTATAAAGGATCTAAGATTTGAAGAAAAAGAACAAGACTCCACAGACCTGCAAATCTGAAAGTGCCAATACTCTGTTTTATTGGACAGTCATCAAATAACTTAGAAATTCTTACAAACTTTTTTATCTTAGAATTTCTTAAGTATAGAGTCTTAATCTGTGTTGTATTTTGTGAACACCACTGATAGTATATCAAGTGTTCAACTCAAACATATTCTTTGTAATTCTGTTTGATTAAAAGTCTCTTGCCTGCGTGCTTGAGCAACTAGAAGTCTCATACTTTGTGTTTGAGCAAGGAAGTCTTAGACTGTGTGTCTGAGCAAGGAAGTCTCATACTTTGTGTTTGAGCAAGGAAGTCTTAGACTGTGTGTCTGAGCAATGAAGTCTCATACTTTGTGTTTGAGCAAGGAAGTCTTAGACTGTGTGTCTGAGCAAGGAAGTCTCATACTTTGTGTTTGAGCAAGGAAGTCTTAGACTGTGTGTCCGAGCAAGGAAATCTCTGGTTGTGTGCTTGAGCAAATTGTAATCTTTGTGATTATAGTGAAAATCTCCTTTTAGTAATGTCATACCCCATTTTTTGACTTATATTTTTTATGGGTGTTATTTTTTATTACCTTTTATTATTTTATTATTGCTATAGTATTTTTATTTTTATCATTTTCATTATTTAAGCATTACTTATATCATCATCATTATCCTTAATATTATATGTTATTTTATTTTCCTTTAATAATATCATTATTATTTTATTATTATTAGATTTTATCTTTTAATATTATTAAGTTTTATTTATTATCATCATTTTATTTATTATTGTCATTACTATTTTTATTCATTTTCATTGCCATTTTGCATTTTTTATCATTTACTATTATTGTTTATTATTATTTATTTCCCCATTTTTACCTTTTATTTTTTAATACAAAAATTAAAAAAAGTGAAGATCGCAGTGCGAACTCACTTTCGCACTGCGACCTCTGCGAAAATTCTGCAGATTTTTTATATAGTTGTTTATCTTTTTTGCTTTCAACTACAATTATCATTAGTAGCATTATTACTTGTATTATTGCTATTTTGTGACTAATTTAGTGCAGCAAAGCAAGATTTAATGTGTGACATTAAAGGTAAAAGGAAAGAAGAACTTTCTTCCAACCTCTCATGTGATCAAACAAATTGGCTATCCTTGGTCAGATTTTGTCCCCCAAAATTGACCCCTTACCCAACCCAAACATGCCAGCCAGCTGCTTGATCCATTTCCTTCCCTTTTTCCCTGCCAAAAGCAGTCAATCCCAAGTGGTTTATGTTGCAAAAAAGCTGTGTGACATGCCCTGTTTTGAGCTGGATTTCTTCCCCCACACATAAGCCCACATGCTGATTTTGATTCCCCCAATCTCCCTGTACATGGCAGTACACGTTTTGATTGTTTGACCTTCCAAGATTGCAAGGTTTGATCCCAAGAATCATCCCTTTTGGCAGCTGCCCTGTTTTACAGTTTTTTACCATCATTACCTTCTAGAATCAATGGCATTTGTGGCTGAGATCAATCAAGACCTTGCCCCTTGGCACAAGGCAAAGCAATTCCTATCCATTAGCATTAAATGCAAAGTGATCTAGTGTAACACCCATATAGAGATTGCCTAGGATCTCTTACGAGTATTAAAATTTCGTACCGGATACATTAAACACAATACAGAAAGATTGGTAATATTTACACAAAACATGAGTTTGCCATACAACTTGTTATCCGATACAAACATTTCCATAATATACATCATAATACAACATTCTTATACATTAATCCATAAAAACAAAACATAAGCAGCACGTTCAGTCCATAGCCTTCTCTTTACCTTTGCGTCGTGCTACCTGCGAAGAACCTGCACCAGAAGGAAAGGGATGAGACATAACGTCTCAGTGAGCTCCTACCCTACCTACTGTTTGGCAACCTCAGGGAACCTAGGGTCGCCGTGCCTACCTCGGCGATCTTGGGAATACCTATTATCGCCAAGTCTTAACTTCCATCGCGATCAAGGGAAACCTAGGATCGCATCATTGCCTTTTCTCATGTATTTCATATTCTATTCTTAAACTTGACATATACGGAGTGATCTTGGGGACAACCTATGATCACATCTCAATTACTAAGAAATAACATCATCTCTCGTATTACATATAACATATACGTATTCATAATCGTCTTACGTATCATTAGGTTAGCAGTTAGCGTTGAACAAACATAACATTATCTTGGTTCGTTTTACGGAGTGCATCCGGGTGGAGTAACCCCGAAGTACATCTCCCATCATACCGGTGAAATTCCTATCATATCAGGCTAACACCGGACTCCTCTTATCTTTGTGTAGGCAACCCTCTCGGTGAAGCCCCATCCGGCATAATCCGGAGCCTGCTGGACACATCTTAACTTTGCATGTAGACAACCCTCTCGGAGAAGTCCCATCCGGCGAAACCCGGAGCCTGATGGACATGCTTAAATCTTTAACTTACGTGTGGATATCCCTTTCGGAGAAATCCCATCCGGCGTAACCCGGAGTCTGATGAACACGTGATCGTAATCGTATAACATATTCATATCGTATCCTTATGGCATAAACTTAACTTGTTCTTATTCTTGAGTAATCTTTCATCAATGCTTAACCTATAAAAGGATTCTAAGCTTTGAATATGTAACGTTCTTGTGCTCATCGTTCTCATGAGTCAATTCTTAAAAGTGGGGAACCAAGTCCCTAACTACTGAGTATCTTAGGTATAACTCTACCCATTGTCTTAATTAATTTCCTTGATTCTTAATGAGGTTAATCCTCAACAATATGTGATGTTTCTAACCCCACACTCATGCTAATACGAGGTATACTATGATCTATTCTTCCATTTTAAAATGTACAAAAGCATACTGGCGCTGTGCGGATGATTTCTGGCTAGAAAAACAAGTTTCAAAAATGAGGTTCCTTGCTGGATCCATCGTGGCACGCCAGCCACCTATCGTGGCACGATGGCTGCCTGATCAGTATGATCATGGCACGATGAAAGCCATCGTGGCACGATGAATCCAGGGGTTACAGACCCTGTAGCTGTTCCAGAAAGTTCAAAAACGAGTTTTTAAGTTCCACACAGTTCAGCAAGCATTTGTACATCAAAATCTAAGGTTTTCAACATATAAAACCATAGCATAACAAGTATTAACAATAGGGAAACTAACTAATGCAAATCTAAACAAAATCATCATGAATCCTTTCCTCTCTAAACCATAAAATTTACCCCTAAATGGGTATAAAACTTAGTGGAGCTCACCTTAAGCTTCAGTTTGGTGCAGATTAAACTTGAATCCAACAACTCTATATCACTCCAAGGTTAACTCTTCTCTTGTTCTTCCTTGTTCTTCTTTTCCTTCTCTTAAACTAGCTTCTATCCCAAGCTTTCTTTGCAAGTCTTCCTTACTAGGTTTTAGATTGGAGTTTGGATGAATATGGGTGAGTGAGGGAGGGCGTGAGAGGTGAGGAATGGAAGGGGAAAAACAGAAAATGGAATGGAAATGAAGGAATGGAAAGGAACATAGATAAATATCTTGTTCCATAATTCAAATCAATCTCCCTCTTTGCCTTATTTACAAAATTGCCATCACACTCAATTACTTGGTTTTCTTGCTTGCATCTCAAGTTTCTATCATTGATAATTGATACTTAGGAGCGGGATATTACAATCTAACCCCCCTTAAAGAAATTTCGTCCTCGAAATTTAGAATTTACCTGAAAATAAATGTGGGTAGTGCTCCTGCATTTCTGACTCCAGCTCCCACGTCGCTTCACCGTCGGGAGAACCTTTCCATATGACCTTGACAATGGGAATTGTGCGCACCTCGTTTTTTTCCTCGAGAAAAAGACGCGCAGATTCCTCCGAGGTCGTCCTCGAACGCTCGGAGGGTGCCTTTGTGAAGCCGCCACCAAAGTTTTTGTGTAAAGGGAACGTTGATAAACCCTTAAGTTTTTTTTTGTTGTAAAGGGAAACGATAATAAAACCCTTTTGACGATGAGGATAAGGATTAGGTCATCGCAACCATTGTCGGGTTCGGGAGTCGGTTACGTGAGGGGAAGGTATTAGCACCCCTCACGTCCGTTGTACTCAACGGGAACCTTCTATTTGGTTAAAACTTGAATTGCTTTTTAATACTTTGCGTACATGTTCATTTATGCTTAAAAATATATAACAAGGGGGGAAAGAGATAAAAACAAACGAAGAAAAAGAAAAAGTTTTTTATTATTGTGCTTGACAAGATGTCGATCTTGCTCCTACGTATCTCCCGGTAGTCGGAGAATTCAAAGCATACGTAGTTCTTTGGTAGAAAAACGTATGTGTGTTGGTTGATTTTAATTGGACGATGTTTTAACCGAATTCTTGCGATTAAACGTAGCTTGTATGCTCGCACTTGGAGACTTATTAAGCGTTCGTTCGCGAATCACATTAGAATTGTTAAAAGGTACGTCCATTAGGGTAGAGGGTTGAATTGGTCGCTATGGGACCAAGGGAGGTACAATGGACTCATACAAGTCAAACATTGACCGAGTGGACTCCGAAGAGCCGGGCGATTGTTCGATTGATCCACTGAGATCAAGAACGGGTACAATGGACTCGGGCGAGTCGAACATTGACCGAGTGGACTCTAACGAGTCGAGGGGTTGAGTCTAATGGCCAACGGGGGACCAAAAGGTTTGGATTGACCACAAAGGGCCAAGATTTGGTTTGGTTAGGGTTGTACATATTAAAAGGGAATGACGATTGTCCGAGCGACGAGACATACGTCACGCATTCGTACAATCGGGGCGATGGAGAGACATACGTCACACCATCCCTTTTTCATTCATGTTTTTGGATTGAATTCTTTAGAAATCCCAAGGTAAGTCAAAACATTTGGTTTGAAAACCCAAAAATGGGAAGGTTTAGCAAATTTGCTAGAAAACGCGCAAGTTCGTCTCATTTTGCGAAAATGCGCACATTACCGGTGTATGTTCATTTTTGAGTTTTGAACATCATGAACAATATTTATTGCTCAAGTTTAGATTGAAAAGCTGAACATAGCTTGTTGGTTCATGTGGTTTTGAAAGTTTGGGAACATAACTTGCTTTGCAAGTTATCCACAAAATGGCTATACGAACTTGTGATTTTGCCAAAATTATGCAAAAACCTTGTTATGATTTGAAGAACAGAGGTTTAAAAACTCTTAGGTTCTGAGCCCTGGGGCTAGAACCTCAAAAATTGGTTGTTTGGACACAAAAACTCAGGTTCTGAGTTCTGTCATGGTCGCACTGCGACCATGACTTCGCACTGCGAAGCATGCGAAATTTTGGGTTCAGAAGCTGTTTCTGAACATTTGTTCAGAAACAACTTCTGAACACACTCAAGACCTTATAGATGGGTGAAAAGCTTTGAGTTTTTGGGGTGAAAAAGGTTGTACAAACCAATTTTGATGTTTTGAAAACCTTGGGATTTCTTTGAAATTCAAAAGGGGTTTTTTAGGACAAAGAGTTTTTGAGCCAAAATAGCTATGCAAACACAATTAGAAATGCAAGATAAAGAGCTTAGTAACTTACAGAACTCCTTAGCAAAGCTCCAGCTGCGCTTGGCTTGATTTGGTTGAAGGCTTTCACAAAGGTTTGAAGATTTGTGATGAACTTGAACTTTTGAAAGCTTTGTGTGGATGGATTGTTTCTGGTTATTTGTGGAGATTTATAGGTTGAAATGAGTAGAGTTTCTGCTCTTTGAATGTTGTGTTTTCTGTCTAATTGTGTGTGTTTGTAACCTTGGGCATTGCCTTGTATTTATAGGCCAAAATCAAATCTTTGTCATCATTACACAATCCTTTGATTCAGCTGATTTGTGGCCAAGATCAAGCTGAATCCCTTTGCATTAAATGCTAATGGATAGAGGCAACCCTGCCTTGTGCCAAGGGGCAAGTTCCAGCTTGATTTCAGCCACAAATTCAACCTATTCTAGAAGGTAATGATGAAGAAAAAAGCTGATTTGCAAATGGCTAATGCTTGGGGATCAATCCTTGCAATCTCAATGGTTGGTCAATAAAAACGTGCACTGTATTGTGCAGAGATTGAGGGATGAAAAGGCTAAAATTGGCTGGTGTGAGAGGGTGAAAAGCTGCTGCAAAACAGAGTAGGCACTCATGGCTTTTCAAGTGAGAAAATCCAGCTGGTTTGACTGGTTTTTGGGGCAGCAAGCAGGAGGAAAGTCCTCAAGCAGGTGGCTGGCAACCTTGTGGTGGTTAGCAGGTCACCTGGGAGGGGCTAGAGCTGCCCAAGGGCAAGCCCACTTGCTTGTCACATGCTAGGTTGGAAGAAAAAGCTTCTAACCTTGGCATTAATGGCAAGTCTTTCAACTCTGGCTTTGCTTGGCCCAATTGGCCATGAATGCTACTTAAAATAATTATGGAAGTGATGTGCAACAAAATCTGGAATTAAATCCAAGAAACCAAAAATCTGCAGAAAAATCGCAGACTTCGCAGTGCGAAGTGAGCTTCGCATTGCGAAGTCCTCAATTTTGAAAAGTTGACTTTTCTGTTGACTTTTGTTGACTTTTGACTTTTTCCCCTCTTTGATTTGATTTTTTTGATTTTTGGTTTTAAAATGCGTAGGACAAAATTAGGGTACTACAGCTGCCCCTACTTAATTGTATCTTCGCATAGAGTGCGTGAGTGCCGAGGGCATCTCATGAACTCTTTGCGGAGATCAATTAAGTAAAAAGAAAAAGAAGGACCCGAATTTTGTCCTTCGCGAAATGCAAATGAAAGGGTTGGTAGGGTTTGATCGTATCCAGCCGCTAACACTGGAGGTAGATCCACTGGGGGATGAAGGTAATCTTATCTAGGCACTGCTTCTAGAGGTCGATTCCTGAGGGTGGTGATTTACTCTAGGCACTGTCACTAGAGGTGGAACATTGATGGAGGTGATCTACTCTAGGAATTGCTTCTAGAGGTCGATACCTAAGCTAGGTGATCTTATTCAGGTACTGCTTCTGAATATCGATTCCTAACGAGCTGTGATCTTATTCAGCCGCTAACACTGAAGGTCGATACACTGGGGGAGGTGATCTACTCTAGGAATTGCTTCTAGAGGTCGAACAATGAGGTAGGTGATCTATTCTAGGAATTGCTTCTAGAGGTTGATACCTAAGCTAGGTGATCTTATTCAGGAACTGCTTCTGAATATCGATTCCTAACGAGCTGCGGTCTTACCCTAAATAGGTGCCCCTGGTTGAATGTTAATGGATGCTGGTGAATATGTGATACTCACTGGAGGATCCTTGTTGCAGGTTTTACGAAATGAAATGCATGTGTATGAATGGTTTTAAAATATGCATGCATGAATAATGTTAGTTGGGTGCCGAGCAGAGTCGGTCTTTGTTGGTGGGTGTGTTCATGATAATTGGGCTTTCTTTTTTTTTGTTTTTTGGTTGGTCGGTTTGGAAGGACAGGGTCCTTTGCCTACATACCCAAATGGGATCAAAACCGGTGTAGTTCGAGCCTAAGCCCGAAAATTTGTGTGGGTTTGCCAATGATGATTGGTCTTTTGTTTGGGGTTGAGACTCCCTGGGGAATATCAATGAGGTTTGGGCTTTATTGTGGGCCAATGAAAATTGGGCTTTCTTTTGCTGTGCTTGACAAGATGATGATCTTGCTCCTACGTATCTCCTGGTGGGATGGAGAATTCAAAGCTTACGTAGTTCTTTGGTTTGCCAATGAATATTGGACTTTTGGTTTGCCAATGAAAATTGGGCTTTGGTTGTGACATCACTGGGGATATAAGGATCAATTTGGAAACATGATCGATATCCGGCCTTAATGGATGAAAAAGATGTATGGGGGGTGGGCTTTATTTGGGAAATTTGTTTCCTCCGACACCCGGGATCTTTGCGTTTTACGCGTTGTGGGCTACGCACTTGTTTCTGCTGAAGAGCATGAGTCTTAAAATGACTGATGCAAAGCTTCAAGTTTTGAGTCCTCTGATGCAATACCGGGGACCAACGAAATTCTTTCGACATTTAACGTCCAAGTAAAAAACACACATTTTTTTTTGTTTTTTATGTTATTCCCATATTTCAATGCATTATCTATCATGAATAAAAAAACACATTTTATGAGCAAGTAAGGACGCATAACAATGAAAAGGTTTAAAAATGATTTTGATTCAACGAAACTTAGTCCCTTGTATGGGTAACTATTCGTGAAAGTGTAATCCCTATAAGAGGTGATTACTGAGATAGAGAAGAAGGAAGAAACAAAAAGGCAAATGAAAATTTGCTTGGGTTTCACGTGCTACTTTCCCTATGACTTTGAAATAACCTTTTTTTGAAAGATGATAATGAGGTTGATTCTTTCCCTCTTGAATTCTGTCCGGACCTCACGTGCCGCAGTCTTTTTGCCTTCTTTTTTTTTTTTGAAACCCCTAATTTTTACCTGGACCGCTCTTTCGAGTTTTCAGTCCACTGGGGTATATTTCCTTTTTTGATGTCCTTAATTTTTGCCTAGACCGCCTTTTCAGGTTTTCGATCTACCAGGACGCTCTCTATTGCCTAAACCGCCCTTTCGGGTTTTCGATTTAGCGAGCTCTTTCTTCTTTTTGGCATATATATTTTTTGACTGCGCCGGAGTTTATTGATAGGGGGATCTTTGTGGATGGGTAATACCTTTTTCAAGCATTAAGTCTTCTTCTCTAAATTCTCGAGAATGAACTTTCTTGTCGAGCTGTCCATGCCCCAATGTTGTGAGGTGTTTCTCTTTTATGGGGTTTAGTTGGTCAAACCTTGTTTGTGTTTGGGTGCTTGGATGACAAGCATGGTTTTTTGTGTTTGGTTGCCGAGCGAGGTCGGGCTTTTTGTTTTTGGTTGCCGAGCGGGGTCGGGCTTTTTGTGATTGGAGTGGAGATGCCAATGAAAATTGGGCTTTATGTGTGATTGTGTTTGTAAGGGCCAATGGAAATAGGGCTTTTATTGGAAATGGTATTTGGGAATATGTTTGTGAGTGCCAATGAAAATTGGGCTTTTGGGTGTTTGGATGCCGAGCGAAGTCGGGCTTTTATTGAGATTGGATGCCGAGCAAGGTCGGGCTTTTATTGAGATTGGATGCCGAGCAAGGTCGGGCTTTTATGATGGGATGCCGAGCGAGGTCGGACTTTTGTTTGGCTTCCGAGCAAGGTCGGGCTTTTGTGTTTTTTTTGGATGGGAATGCCAATGACAATTGGGCTTTTATTGGAAGTGGGGTTTGTGATTGCCAATGGAAATTGGGCTTTTTGTTTGGAAATTGTGTGTGCCAATGAAAATTGGTCTTTTGTTGGAGATGTGAGGAATGCCAATGATGACTTGGCTTTTTGTGTTTGGGGGATGCCAATGAAAATTGGGCTTTGTTTGTTTGGGAATGTGAGGAATGCCAATGACGACTTGGCTTTTTGTGGGAATTTGTGGGGAGTGCCGTAACGGCAAATGGTTTCTTTTTTTTTTGATGAGTTGGGCGACCACTTGTTTGGTCATGTTTGCATAGGAAGCTGCTTCGACCCATTTGGTGAAACAGTTGATGGCAGCTAGTATGAACTGGTGCCCTTTTGAAGCCTTTGGCTCAATCATTCCAAACATGTCTATGCCCCACATAGAGAAAGGTTAGGGTGATGTCATGACATTCAGAGGTGTTTGTGGTATGTGCCCCTTGTTGGCATAATTTTGTCACTTGTGACATGTCTTGGCATGGGTTTGGAAGGACTCCTCATGGATTTCTTCGGTGAGCATGATTGCTTCACGTTTATCCGCACATCTGAGTAAGACCATAATTTCTCTTGTAGAGTGTGCCCCGGCAGAGGGTGAACTGTGGTGCTATCTTTTAGGGTTCTCTTGGTGAGGTTGTATTACCCTATCCTCTTGATCCCCCAAGTCTGGTCAATTCTTCAGGAGGTTCAAAATCGTCCTTATTATCATCTTCCGTTTGGTTAATTTGGAGATTGAAGTCAAAAGGGATCGTAGCAGTGTTATTTTTTGGTGTATGATGATGATTTTTTTTTGTAGGGTTTATGAAAATTTATTTGAGAACGAAAGAAAAACGAACTCTTTTGAACATAAACTGCAACTTTATTAATGACGAAAATGATTTGAAATATGGGGGTCCCATAAAATTAATCATTTGCCTTGGGAAGAGCAAAATGATTTGATTTTTTTTTGAAAAACAAGATAAATTACTTGGACAAAAAATGATTTCCAGAATTTCGATGGCCTTCCGGTTTGCTCGGATCTCTTCCGAAACGCTACTGTACACCGGGTCGGGTACTTCTTTTTTGGTGTTTTGGTGAGGGAATGATGTGAGGGTTTTTCTTTGAAATGCATGAAAATGCATGTAAATGTATGAATGCAATGAGTATGCAAAATATGCCCCTCTTTTTTTTTTATGCAAAAAATTTTTTTATGAATGCAAATGTAATGATATGCAAGGGTTTGGTATATGAACGTTCAGAACTTCCCCCCATCCTCACGTGTAGGCTCTAATAGGTGAAATTTCCTAAGAAAAGGTCCTTAGATTCATAGACCTCACATGGAATTAGGGTTGTCTATGGACATACGTCGACATGACTTCAATTAATTCCACGTGAAAATCTCCTCTAAGCGGGGTTGGGCATCCTACCTCACGGACATACGTCAACGCGGGCTTCCGCACACAACCTCCTTCTAACTTAGTTTTCTTCTCAAGCTCGGGTAGAGAGCCTCACACGTCCGGCATTAACCCGAACAATGTGGAGTAACATCACTCAAGTAACCCCCACATTTGAGATACAATATGAATATAAAGCAAATAAAGCAAATATAAACATAAAGCATAAATATAACATGCATGAATAAAATAAATAAACATGGCACGCAAAGAAAATAAAGCAATTGTTTTTAACCCAAATAGGTTAGGCTTGACTCGCTAGTGGGAACAGGTCCCCAGTGAAGTCGCCAGCTGTGCGCACCTCGTTTTTTTCCTCGAGAAAAAGACGCGCAGATTCCTCCGAGGTCGTCCTCGAACGCTCGGAGGGTGCCTTTGTGAAGCCGCCACCAAAGTTTTTGTGTAAAGGGAACGTTGATAAACCCTTAAGTTTTTTTTTGTTGTAAAGGGAAACGATAATAAAACCCTTTTGACGATGAGGATAAGGATTAGGTCATCGCAACCATTGTCGGGTTCGGGAGTCGGTTACGTGAGGGGAAGGTATTAGCACCCCTCACGTCCGTTGTACTCAACGGGAACCTTCTATTTGGTTAAAACTTGAATTGCTTTTTAATACTTTGCGTACATGTTCATTTATGCTTAAAAATATATAACAAGGGGGGAAAGAGATAAAAACAAACGAAGAAAAAGAAAAAGTTTTTTATTATTGTGCTTGACAAGATGTCGATCTTGCTCCTACGTATCTCCCGGTAGTCGGAGAATTCAAAGCATACGTAGTTCTTTGGTAGAAAAACGTATGTGTGTTGGTTGATTTTAATTGGACGATGTTTTAACCGAATTCTTGCGATTAAACGTAGCTTGTATGCTCGCACTTGGAGACTTATTAAGCGTTCGTTCGCGAATCACATTAGAATTGTTAAAAGGTACGTCCATTAGGGTAGAGGGTTGAATTGGTCGCTATGGGACCAAGGGAGGTACAATGGACTCATACAAGTCAAACATTGACCGAGTGGACTCCGAAGAGCCGGGCGATTGTTCGATTGATCCACTGAGATCAAGAACGGGTACAATGGACTCGGGCGAGTCGAACATTGACCGAGTGGACTCTAACGAGTCGAGGGGTTGAGTCTAATGGCCAACGGGGGACCAAAAGGTTTGGATTGACCACAAAGGGCCAAGATTTGGTTTGGTTAGGGTTGTACATATTAAAAGGGAATGACGATTGTCCGAGCGACGAGACATACGTCACGCATTCGTACAATCGGGGCGATGGAGAGACATACGTCACACCATCCCTTTTTCATTCATGTTTTTGGATTGAATTCTTTAGAAATCCCAAGGTAAGTCAAAACATTTGGTTTGAAAACCCAAAAATGGGAAGGTTTAGCAAATTTGCTAGAAAACGCGCAAGTTCGTCTCATTTTGCGAAAATGCGCACATTACCGGTGTATGTTCATTTTTGAGTTTTGAACATCATGAACAATATTTATTGCTCAAGTTTAGATTGAAAAGCTGAACATAGCTTGTTGGTTCATGTGGTTTTGAAAGTTTGGGAACATAACTTGCTTTGCAAGTTATCCACAAAATGGCTATACGAACTTGTGATTTTGCCAAAATTATGCAAAAACCTTGTTATGATTTGAAGAACAGAGGTTTAAAAACTCTTAGGTTCTGAGCCCTGGGGCTAGAACCTCAAAAATTGGTTGTTTGGACACAAAAACTCAGGTTCTGAGTTCTGTCATGGTCGCACTGCGACCATGACTTCGCACTGCGAAGCATGCGAAATTTTGGGTTCAGAAGCTGTTTCTGAACATTTGTTCAGAAACAACTTCTGAACACACTCAAGACCTTATAGATGGGTGAAAAGCTTTGAGTTTTTGGGGTGAAAAAGGTTGTACAAACCAATTTTGATGTTTTGAAAACCTTGGGATTTCTTTGAAATTCAAAAGGGGTTTTTTAGGACAAAGAGTTTTTGAGCCAAAATAGCTATGCAAACACAATTAGAAATGCAAGATAAAGAGCTTAGTAACTTACAGAACTCCTTAGCAAAGCTCCAGCTGCGCTTGGCTTGATTTGGTTGAAGGCTTTCACAAAGGTTTGAAGATTTGTGATGAACTTGAACTTTTGAAAGCTTTGTGTGGATGGATTGTTTCTGGTTATTTGTGGAGATTTGTAGGTTGAAATGAGTAGAGTTTCTGCTCTTTGAATGTTGTGTTTTCTGTCTAATTGTGTGTGTTTGTAACCTTGGGCATTGCCTTGTATTTATAGGCCAAAATCAAATCTTTGTCATCATTACACAATCCTTTGATTCAGCTGATTTGTGGCCAAGATCAAGCTGAATCCCTTTGCATTAAATGCTAATGGATAGAGGCAACCCTGCCTTGTGCCAAGGGGCAAGTTCCAGCTTGATTTCAGCCACAAATTCAACCTATTCTAGAAGGTAATGATGAAGAAAAAAGCTGATTTGCAAATGGCTAATGCTTGGGGATCAATCCTTGCAATCTCAATGGTTGGTCAATAAAAACGTGCACTGTATTGTGCAGAGATTGAGGGATGAAAAGGCTAAAATTGGCTGGTGTGAGAGGGTGAAAAGCTGCTGCAAAACAGAGTAGGCACTCATGGCTTTTCAAGTGAGAAAATCCAGCTGGTTTGACTGGTTTTTGGGGCAGCAAGCAGGAGGAAAGTCCTCAAGCAGGTGGCTGGCAACCTTGTGGTGGTTAGCAGGTCACCTGGGAGGGGCTAGAGCTGCCCAAGGGCAAGCCCACTTGCTTGTCACATGCTAGGTTGGAAGAAAAAGCTTCTAACCTTGGCATTAATGGCAAGTCTTTCAACTCTGGCTTTGCTTGGCCCAATTGGCCATGAATGCTACTTAAAATAATTATGGAAGTGATGTGCAACAAAATCTGGAATTAAATCCAAGAAACCAAAAATCTGCAGAAAAATCGCAGACTTCGCAGTGCGAAGTGAGCTTCGCATTGCGAAGTCCTCAATTTTGAAAAGTTGACTTTTCTGTTGACTTTTGTTGACTTTTGACTTTTTCCCCTCTTTGATTTGATTTTTTTGATTTTTGGTTTTAAAATGCGTAGGACAAAATTAGGGTACTACAGGAATCTCTTTGTTCCGCAAAGTCTTAACATCGCGATCAATTATCTGTTCTGGTTCCGGTTGAAAAGTCAAGTCCGATCTCAAATCAATACTGTCCAGTTCCACTGGTTGGAAAGGATCGGGAATGAACTTCCTCAGTTGTGAGACATGGAATACATCATGTAAACCTGACATAGCCGGTGGCAGCGCTAACTGATAAGCTGCTGGTCCGACACGTCGAAGTATCTGGAATGGTCCAACATACCTCGGACAGAGTTTCTTAGTCCTGAACGCTCCTCTTAACCCCAACTTGGGTGTAACTTTAAGGAAGACATGGTCTCCTTCTTCAAACTCTAAAGGTCTTCGTCGCTTGTCCGCATAACTTTTCTGACGACTTTGAGCTGTTCTCATTTTATCCTGAATGGACTTAACCGGCAAGAAATGAGCTGACTTAGTTAACCGATCCACTATCACCTAAATGGAATCATGTCCTCGTTGTGTTCGAGGTAATCCAGTCACAAAATTCATGGTTATATCTTCCCATTTCCATTGTGGAATCTCCAACGGTACTAACATTCCTGCAGGCCTTTGATGTTCAATCTTCACCTGCTGACATACAATGCATCGCGACACAAACTCCGCAACATCTCTCTTCATACTGGGCCACCAATAATCTCTCTTCAAATCTTGATACATCTTGGTGGTACCAGGATGAATACTAAAACTGCTCTTGTGCGCTTCTTCTAAAATCAACCTTTTTAATTCCACATCATTCGGGACATAAATCTTTCCTTCAAACAATACCATACCATCTGGTGCCCATGAAAACCCTGTTTGGCCAACTTTCCTCTGAAGGTCTACATCCACAGATTGAGCTTGTGCAATCCTAAACCGTAGGTCGCACGAAATATCCATCTTATTCAACAAGACGCCACCTTCTAACTCTGTAACTTGTAAATTAAGATCTCTGAATCTCTCATACAACCCACATGTACGCATCATTACTTCAGCTTTAACTAAAGCTTTACGGCTCAAGGCATCAGCTACTACATTTGCTTTTCCTGGATGGTATTTCAGGTCAAAATCAAAGTCTTTCAAGTATTCCATCCATCGTCTTTGTCTCATGTTGAGATCTCGCTGATCAAACAAGTATTTCAAACTCTTATGATCGCTAAACAAATCAAACTGCGCGCCATACAAATGATGTCTCCATATCTTCAATGCAAAAACTATTGCTGCTAACTCAAGATCATGGGTGGGGTAATTCTCCTCATGAGTCTTGAGCTGTCTAGAAGCATAAGCTATCACTTTATCTCCTTGCATAAGAACACTTCCCAGTCCCTTGGAAGATGCATCGCAGAAAACGGTGTATCTCTTTTCAGGATCTGGTATTGCCAACACTGGCGCTTTAGTCAACTTTCTTTTCAGAACTCTAAAGCTCTCTTCACACTGCTCGTCCCAAATAAAGGGTACATCTTTTCTGGTAAGGCGTGACAAAGGTAAGGCAATCTGAGAAAATTTCATAATAAATCTTCGATAATACCCTGCCAAGCCTAGAAAGCTTCTGACCTCCGCTACATTCTTGGGTCTTTCCCAACTTATTACAGCTTCAACTTTGGAGGGATCAACAGCTACTCCTCCCTGAGAAATAACGTGACCCAAAAACTTAATCTCAGATAGCCAGAACTCGCATTTACTGAATTTAGCATATAACTGCTTGTCTCTGAGGACATCCAACATAATTCTCAAGTGCTGCGCATGTTCCTGGAAATCCTTGGAATAAATCAGGATGTCATCTATAAAAATCACCACAAACTGATCAAGGTAAGGCTGAAAAATTCTGTTCATATAGTCCATAAAGACTGCTGGAGCATTAGTTACACCGAAAGGCATAACCAGAAATTCATAGTGTCCGTAACGCGTTCGAAACGCCGTCTTAGACACATCTGAAGACTTAATGCGGATTTGATGGTAACCTGACCGAAGATCAATTTTGGAAAACACAGTTGCTCCCTTGAGCTGATCTAAGAGATCGTCAATCCTTGGAAGAGGATACTTGTTCTTGATAGTCACTTTATTGAGTTGGCGGTAGTCTATACACAGCCTCATGCTTCCATCCTTTTTCTTGACTAACAAAACTGGAGCACCCCAAGGTCACACACTGGGTCTAATAAAATGCTTCTGAATCAAATCTTCTAGCTGAGATTTCAGTTCTTTAAGTTCCGTAGGCGACATTCTATACGGTGCCACAGATACCGGCTCCGCTCCTGGAATTAAATCAATCGAGAACTCCACCTCACGCTCTGGAGGCAAACTACTTACTTCTGAAGGGAAAACATCCAAATACTCATTCACAACAGGAATATCACTGGGACTCAACTCTGATTCTGAAGCCACAGTGAGCATAACATAAAATCC
Source organism: Medicago ruthenica (assembly GCA_018208015.1). Taxonomy (NCBI): domain Eukaryota; kingdom Viridiplantae; phylum Streptophyta; class Magnoliopsida; order Fabales; family Fabaceae; genus Medicago; species Medicago ruthenica. Next base: position 39,269,640 of record CM031373.1, on the reverse strand, counting down.
TTTATCTTGAGCACAAATAAATTGAACTAACTGATGAGTGCGGTTAATCAACTCAGATAGAGCCACACCTTCCGCCGTATCACTGGTCGGCATATAAATACTCTTTTCAGAACATCCAATGTACACATGGTTAGCTGAGAGCCAATCCATGCCTAAAATCACGTCAAGTTGCTCCATCGGGAGGCATACTAGATCAACATAATAAGTCTTACTAGACACAGTGATAGGACAGTTTTCACAAACATATCTTGCCTCAATTCCGCCCTCAGTAGCGGTAGTTACTAACATTGGAGGATTCAACGGAGACAAAGGTAATTGAAGCGTCTCCACACATTTATATGAAATAAAAGAGCATGAAGCGCCACAATCAAAAAGAACTTTTACTGGGTATGAACCAAGGTAACACATACCGGCAATTAGGTCCTCATTTGCCAAAGCCTTTGCACCATCAAGGGAGTACACCCTTCCTTTGCTAGTGGTAGTTCCTTCAGTTCCACTTCTATTCCTTCGTTCTGGACAATTTGCAATAATATGCCCCGGCTTCTTACATCCATAACAAATTCCTGTACCCTTCATACATTCGCCATAATGTGACTTCCCACAATTGTTACAAATAGCACCAGCCTTCGGTGAATACGTCTGTTTACCCCTTTGAGGTGATCCCTTCGGTTTCAACTTATCATGATACTTATCCTGCATCCTGCTCTTCCTTCTTTCAAAAGCCACTGATCTTTCCTTTGAGGTTTTTGCAAGTCCTGCCTCGACTACCAAGCTATCATGTACCAATTCATCGTAACTTGCAGTTCTTTGGAGGCTCACTACAGTATCAATCTCGCCTCGTAAGCCTCGTTTATACTGATTCATTTTCCACACTTCATTGTCAGCATACTCGTTGTGTGTAGAATAATAGGACAGCTCCTCAAACTTCTTAGTAAATTCTGCAACTGACATTCCTCCTTGCTTCAACTCTAAGAATTATTGCTCCTTCTTTACCTTGTAAGACAAAGGTAAATACTTTTCCAGCATCACTCCTTTAAAGTTCTCCCAATTCACTTCTACACCGTTGGCTTCCATCCTGCGCTGAGCAGATTCCCACCAGTCTTCTGCTGCGCCTCTGAGTTGGTTTGTTGCATAGACCACTTTGTCTTCTTCCGAACAATCAGCCATTCTAAAGATCTTCTCCATCTGCTTAATCCACTTTCTTGCTTCTTGAGGTTCACCTTCTCCATTGAACTCTGGAGGGTGATGCCTATTATACTCCCGGAACACGGGATTACCTATTACTGGAGGAGGTGGTGGCTGTGGATGGAAACCTTGCCCTTGCTGCATCATTTCCATCCATTGCTGCTGAGATTGGGCCTGTTGCTGGGATTGCTGTTGCATCATCAGCATCATTTGCTGATACTGTAATGCATTCTGAGCTTGTTGCTCTTGGTATTGCTGCTGCCAGGCCTGTTGTTGTTGCATCATCTGTTCCCATGAATTCAAACTGGGTCCTCCACTTTCATCGCTAGCTTGATTGGCACGAGGTCTACCTCTTCTTCTCCCAGACATCTTATCCTAGCTGTCATATACAAGTCAAAGTGATCAGTTTTAACTGAACATAACATCTAGAATAATGTCCTGGATCCAAGAGGTCCACGAACTTGGATTGTACTTTAATGACCCAAGGCACGGTCTGTATCGACCTGCTCTGATACCAAATTGTAACACCCATATAGAGATTACCTAGGATCTCTTACGAGTATTAAAATTTCGTACCGGATACATTAAACACAATACAGAAAGATTGGTAATATTTACACAAAACATGAGTTTGCCATACAACTTGTTATCCGATACAAACATTTCCATAATATACATCATAATACAACATTCTTATACATTAATCCATAAAAACAAAACATAAGCAGCACGTTCAGTCCATAGCCTTCTCTTTACCTTTGCGTCGTGCTACCTGCGAAGAACCTGCACCAGAAGGAAAGGGATGAGACATAACGTCTCAGTGAGCTCCTACCCTACCTACTGTTTGGCAACCTCAGGGAACCTAGGGTCGCCGTGCCTGCCTCGGCGATCTTGGGAATACCTATTATCGCCAAGTCTTAACTTCCATCGCGATCAAGGGAAACCTAGGATCGCATCATTGCCTTTTCTCATGTATTTCATATTCTATTCTTAAACTTGACATATACGGAGTGATCTTGGGGACAACCTATGATCACATCTCAATTACTAAGAAATAACATCATCTCTCGTATTACATATAACATATACGTATTCATAATCGTCTTACGTATCATTAGGTTAGCAGTTAGCGTTGAACAAACATAACATTATCTTGGTTCGTTTTACGGAGTGCATCCGGGTGGAGTAACCCCGAAGTACATCTCCCATCATACCGGTGAAATTCCTATCATATCAGGCTAACACCGGACTCCTCTTATATTTGTGTAGGCAACCCTCTCGGTGAAGCCCCATCCGGCATAATCCGGAGCCTGCTGGACACATCTTAACTTTGCATGTAGACAACCCTCTCGGAGAAGTCCCATCCGGCGAAACCCGGAGCCTGATGGACATGCTTAAATCTTTAACTTACGTGTGGATATCCCTTTCGGAGAAATCCCATCCGGCGTAACCCGGAGTCTGATGAACACGTGATCGTAATCGTATAACATATTCATATCGTATCCTTATGGCATAAACTTAACTTGTTCTTATTCTTGAGTAATCTTTCATCAATGCTTAACCTATAAAAGGATTCTAAGCTTTGAATATGTAACGTTCTTGTGCTCATCGTTCTCATGAGTCAATTCTTAAAAGTGGGGAACCAAGTCCCTAACTACTGAGTATCTTAGGTATAACTCTACCCATTGTCTTAATTAATTTCCTTGATTCTTAATGAGGTTAATCCTCAACAATATGTGATGTTTCTAACCCCACACTCATGCTAATACGAGGTATACTATGATCTATTCTTCCATTTTAAAATGTACAAAAGCATACTGGCGCTGTGCGGATGATTTCTGGCTAGAAAAACAAGTTTCAAAAATGAGGTTCCTTGCTGGATCCATCGTGGCACGCCAGCCACCTATCGTGGCACGATGGCTGCCTGATCAGTATGATCATGGCACGATGAAAGCCATCGTGGCACGATGAATCCAGGGGTTACAGACCCTGTAGCTGTTCCAGAAAGTTCAAAAACGAGTTTTTAAGTTCCACACAGTTCAGCAAGCATTTGTACATCAAAATCTAAGGTTTTCAACATATAAAACCATAGCATAACAAGTATTAACAATAGGGAAACTAACTAATGCAAATCTAAACAAAATCATCATGAATCCTTTCCTCTCTAAACCATAAAATTTACCCCTAAATGTGTATAAAACTTAGTGGAGCTCACCTTAAGCTTCAGTTTGGTGCAGATTAAACTTGAATCCAACAACTCTATATCACTCCAAGGTTAACTCTTCTCTTGTTCTTCCTTGTTCTTCTTTTCCTTCTCTTAAACTAGCTTCTATCCCAAGCTTTCTTTGCAAGTTTTCCTTACTAGGTTTTAGATTGGAGTTTGGATGAATATGGGTGAGTGAGGGAGGGCGTGAGAGGTGAGGAATGGAAGGGGAAAAACAGAAAATGGAATGGAAATGAAGGAATGGAAAGGAACATAGATAAATATCTTGTTCCATAATTCAAATCAATCTCCCTCTTTGCCTTATTTACAAAATTGCCATCACACTCAATTACTTGGTTTTCTTGCTTGCATCTCAAGTTTCTATCATTGATAATTGATACTTAGGAGCGGGATATTACATCTAGCCTGAGTTTAGCTCATGATCAACTAGTGTTTTAGGATTTTATTCATCATTGTTCATCATTACATAGATTGCATTTTTGCCTATAAAAGGGAATGCGAGGCACTAGGATTTCACACCATTGAATACACAATTGAACACCTTAAAAACCAGTTAGAAACATACCATTTCAGAGAGCCAATACACACGAATTTCACACCAAAAATCCCTTGCATTGCAACACAAAATCAGTCCATCACAAACACTTTGAACCTTGTTCATAACCTTTCACAAAGCAAGCAAGCTACTTCCAGTCTTGTTCAAGCATTGCTAGGAGTTCTGTAAGTCTCCTATAACCTTTCTTTTCTATTGTATATGCTGTTTACATATCTTGCTTTGTCCAATTTTGTTTTGTGAACCAAAACCTCCTTTGAGCCCCAAAAAGGACCTCAAAGGGGCCAAGCTTTAAAATTGTGTTTTTCTACCCTTTTTTCTTCCCTTTTGTCAAGTTTCTTAACCTCCTTTAGGTTCTGAATCTTGCTTAGAAGCAGTTTCTGAACTTCTGTTCAGAAACAGCTTCTGAGTTAAGAAATTCGCATACTTCGCAGAGCCAAGCTTTGCTCGCACACACACCAGAACCTGACTTCGCAGAGCCAAGTTCTGGTTGCTCTGCGAAATATGTGAAATTCAGAACATGAATCAGGCATTCAAATGTCAAATTTTTGGGATTCCAGCCCTTGATTCAGAACCTAAAGAGGGTTAAAACCATTTTGGTCCGAACCCAACTCATAATCTTGCACAACTTTGAAGATTTCACAAGTTCGTGCGACAAAATTCAAATAACTTGTGAAACAAGTTATGTTCTTAATATTTTCAAAATCAAGTTTGAGCAACAAGCTAAGTTCGTCTATTTCAAAACAAACTTGAACAACCATGTTGTTCATGATTTTCAATTCAAACGCGAACTTAAGCCAAGTTTGCTCACTCTTTTAAACCAAGCTCGAATTGAGCCGAATTTGTGAACTTTCCAACGTTTTGCATGCTCTATGATTGTGTTTGCCATTCAAACTTAAACCAAACTCGTTCTTAAGTTTCAATAACTTAAGCAACAAGTAACGTTCATGATTTTTAATAAAATCGAACAACAAATTTGTTCGTGTTTTTCTTTTCTTTTACAACTTTCCTTTTAAAGCTTTGGTTCCCTTTGAGGTTCCTCCGAGTGACAAAACCAAACTTGAATGAAACGGGAATGGCTTGACGTATGTCTCCCCAAACCTCGATTGCACGAATGCGTGACGTATGTCTCGTCGCTCGGGCAATCGTCATTCCACCCTTGACGCGTCTAGCACGCTCAACTTTCCCTTGGCCCCCCTTGTGGCCATTTTTACCCTTTCCTTGGCCCTCGTGGTCAATCCGAACCTTTCGCGCCTTGCGCGTTTTATTTTTTACCTTTTTACGCCTTGCGCGAATTTTTCGCCTCAGTGCGTTCGTTTGTCTTTATTTTCAAAAACATTCACGCCTCGCGCGAGCTTATCGCCTAGCGTCCATCTTTCACCATTTTAAAACTTTGTACGTCTTCGTACGTTTTTAAAACCTTTGCTCACGTCCGAGCGTAAAACTTTTTCATCAAATCATTTATTTTCATGCATTATCGTCAGTGGCCAGCTCGGCAACAACCCGAGCAGCTGACTTTTACTTTTTTGTCGTCAATGGCCAGCTCGGCAACAACCCGAGCAGTTGACATTTAATTTCATTACATTTTTCTTTTTTTTCAAACTTTTTCGCTCGGACGCGATCAAACCTTTTTTAACTAAAACGAATCAACATACAAACGTTTTTCTACCAAAGAACTACGTATGCTTTGAATTCTCCGACTACCGGGAGATACGTAGGAGCAAGATCGACATCTTGTCAAGCCCATTAATAAAAAACTTGTTTTTCCTTTTCGTTTGTTTTTATCTCTTTCTTTATCCCGCATTATGTCTTTTATATATTTCCTTTCATACATATTTAAACACGTAAGTAAAACATCGAACCATTTTAAGCCTAAGCCGACTAAGAGGTTCCCGTTGAGTACAACGGATGTGAGGGGTGCTAATACCTTCCCCTCGCATAATCGACTTTCGAACCTAAAATCTTTTCTCAAGGTAATTTAGAACTTTTTTCCTTTTTTCCCCGAAAAATTAAAAGTTCAGTCGTAATTTAGAATTAGTGATTCAAAGCTTCCCCAATAGCTTGACATCCGAAATTCGACGCGACAGAAATGGCGACTTCACTGGGGAATACATGCATAAAACACTTTGTTTTTGCATAAACGAGTCAAGCCTATCTCAGTCGGCTTTTAGGATAATTTAGTTCATTTTACTTACGTAATTTATGTCTTCTTGTCATTATTTGTCTTGTTTATTCTTATACTTTGCATATATATATATATATATATATCATTTATGCTTCATATTCATATGTATATCTCAATTGTGGGGGTTACTTGAGCGATGTTACTCCACATTGTTCGGGTTAATGCCGGACGTGTGAGGCTCTCTACCCGAGCTCGAGAGAAAACTAAGTTAGAAGGAGGTTGTGTGCGGAAGCCCGCGTTGACGTATGTCCGTGAGGTAGGATGCCCAACCCCACTTAGACGAGATTTTCATATGGAATTAATTGAAGTCATGTCGACGTATGTCCATAGACAACCCTAATTCCACGTGAGATCGATGACTCTAGGGACCTCTTCTTAGGAAATATCACCTTTAGAGCCTACACATGAGGATGGGGGAAATTTTGATCATACATACCATACCATATGCATGCCATACATTTACATTCATAAAATTGATTTTTTTGCATATGCATTTTCAAAAAAAAAAAAAGGGGGGCATATATTGTCATATACATCGCATACATACATCATGAATGACATGCGTACATTTGTCTTCGAGTCCAAAACTCGTTCCCCTTCTTACCTCAAGGATTTCTTACAATCCGCATTGAGTCTTCGGTGTTCGGATTTCGTTCGCAACACTATGTGTCAACCCGTCAAGAAAAGTGGATCGTCGTCCCAGAGCAGCCTACGCATATAACACTAGGCTCCCCAGTTGTACATGGGGGATGCCATTCGACTTTGGTGAGGAATTCATCCATATTCCCACTACTCTTCAAGAGATTCCGGTACCTCAACCCGAGGTTACCCTCCCTCAGGCTGCTGCGGCCTTTTCCCCAATTAACAAAAGCCCAATCATCATTGGCACCATTACAACCAAAGCCCGACCTAGCTCGGCATCCAATACAGTTTACGTTGACAAGCATCAAATACAAAAGTTATATCATACAGGTTGCGTTTTTAATGTGTTTATTCTATGAATCATTTAGAACCAGCCAAAAATGTGAGAAATCCTCAAAATCATTTTTTATATATGCAGGAGACCGGCATTTTTTGTTTAACTCGATTTTGTTATGTTAAATCTGAACGTTGTTTTAGATTGTATGAAAGCATTGATAGGATCAAGGCATTTTTTTTATATGAGTAAAAACACTTGACCACAAATAGCCCACCCTGTGAGTAGTGAGTATTTGTTAAACCCCTTTGAGCCTAATGAATCAGAATCATTAACTATGAACTGCCAACTTTCATAAGCTCAATTGCTTATTGAAATTGCCGAAGTTTGTAAAAAAAATTCAGTTCATAGTTAAATCATTTTGAATTCTGATATTTTTCTTCCATTTTGAACCCTTAGCCTTCATGATTATTGTCCCTTGCCGAAGGAGGAAGGAACATTCAATTAGGGTATCATCTTGAATTAAGTTGAAAAAGGGAGGTTGTGTGTATCAAGCAATTGGTGAATTTCTTATTTGATCTTGACAACAAAAAAAAAGAAGAGAAAAAGAAAGAAAAACAAATCAAGAAATCTCAAAAGAGAAAAAAAAAAGAGAAAAAATCAGTAAATCAAAAGGTTGTCAAGATCAAACAAAAGTATTTGCAAATCACCAAAAAGTTGTGTGAAATAAGGAGGAGGCGTGTAATTAGAAAGAATGTTCCTTTGCTTGGCCTTTTGAATTCAATTTCCCCACATATGACATTTCTTTTGTAACCAAGCCAAATTACAACCCTCGAAGACCTTGTGATCAATGCTTTTATGCTTTTAGAAACAATGATTAGATGGACACATAACTCGATCGGAATGTTAGCAAACTTGCCGGATGAGTGTTCATTACCCTCACAATTAATATTCAATTTGTTTTTTTACTTAAATGTGTGATAGGCATGGTTCATCGATAAACATGTTTTTAACTTAAGCTGTATGATATAAACTTTGTGTTTAGTGCAACCTTGGAACATCAAAATTGCCAACCCAAAACAAAGCCCGACCTCGCTCGGCAACCAATCAAAAAGCCCAATTTTCATTGGCACTCCCACATCCAACTTACCAAAGCCCGACCTCGCTCGGCACCTTACCAAAGCCCGACCTCGCTCGGCACCTTACCAAAGCCCGACCTCGCTCGGCACCTTACCAAAGCCCGACCTCGCTCGGCACCTTACCCAAAGCCCGACCTCGCTCGGCACCTTACCAAAGCCCGACCTCGCTCGGCACCTTACCAAAGCCCGACCTCGCTCGGCACCTTACCAAAGCCCGACCTCGCTCGGCACCTTACCAAAGCCCGACCTCGCTCGGCAACCAACCAAAGCCCGACCTCGCTCGGCACCCACATATCAAAGCCCGACCTCGCTCAGCAACCAATCAAAAAGTCCGACCTCGCTCGGCATCCAATTACAACCAAAGCCCGACCTCGCTCGGCATCCAATCATATCCCCTAGTGGATTAAAACAATCTCCCCAGGAGGTATGTGTTCCTCATCAGTGGTTACGGCTTTACCCCGTCAGTAGTTGGATGTATCCCATGTGGCATCACCCATTTAAGATTACCGAGTGTTTGCAATGCGACGTCGGTCCACTTTTCATTTTACCAGTCTAATCTTGTCTCACCAAGTTTGTCAGTTGTACCCGGGCAAAGGCCCGAACTACATCGGTTTTGATCCCACTCGGGTATGTAGGCAAAGGACCTTGTCCTTCCAAACCAAACAAAAAAAACACAAACAAAACATTTTATTTTTTCAATAACTTGAACAACCTTGGTTCATAGGTCGCAACAAACTTTTATCAACCAAACAGTCAAGTGTCATCCCCAGTCTGTCTGGTCTAGGGATGTCATCCTCATTTTCGCCAAGCGATAGTTCTTTAATGAATAGCTTGTGCAAGTTTTTCATTGTATCCAGGGGCAATTCCTTAACAAACAAGTTGGGTATCCCCAGTACAAGTCCATCCCTCACATGACGTCCTCAGTGACAGTCATACATTCATGCATTCATACATATGCATACAGCATGTCATACATGGTTATTTCTAACCATCATGAGTCTCACCAAACAATCGCGAGCAATTCGTGAATTCTTTTTTCCAGTGTCATCCCCAGTCCTTCTGGTTCAGAGATGTCATCCTTTTACGCCAAGTTGCAGTTCAAACGAACAGCTTGCGCGTCTTTCTTGTTTGTCAAGTCTTTACGCCAAGTGACAGTTCTTTAATGAACAGCTTGTGCGTACTCCCCAGTGTTGTGCCAAGTGGCAAGTTCTTCAATGAACAGCTTGTGCATTCTTCCCCCCGATTGAAGGGGCATTTTTTGTAAGGAACGGCTTGTCAGCCGCATCCCCAGTATCGTCAGTGGCAAGTTCGGTAACCATCCGAACAGCTGACATCTCTCACATTTCTTTTTTCTGTCGTCAATGGCAAGTTCGGCAACATCCGAACAGTTGACATTTCTTTTTCTGTCGTCAATGGCAAGTTCGGCAACATCCGAACAGTTGACATTTTCTTTTCCTGTCGTCAATGGCAAGTTCGGCAACATCCGAACAGTTGACATTTTATTTCCTGTCGTCAATGGCAAGTTCGGCAACATCCGAACAGTTGACATTTTATTTCCTGTCGTCAATGGCAAGTTCGGCAACATCCGAACAGTTGACATTCTTTTCATTCTTTTGTCGCCAGTGGCCAGTTCGGCAACAACCCGAACAGCTGGCATTTACCTTTTCATTCTTTGTTGTCAGTGGCAGTTCGGCGACCACCCGAACAGCTGACACCTATCCCCAATGTGGTCTTCCTTTTATTATCTTTTGCATCCATAGTTACATTATAAGCATTCATAACATTTGCATTGCATGCATTTATAGCATTTATAACTCGGGAAAATATTTCGTCAAAAAATGGCGTACTCTATATTTAAGTCTCTTCGGCCCGTCCATTTCAAAATCACATTTTCAACCTCCGGGACGAAGAAACTTAAATAGGGGCATCTGTCATACCCCATTTTTTGACTTATATTTTTTATGGGTGTTATTTTTTATTACCTTTTATTATTTTATTATTGCTATAGTATTTTTATTTTTATCATTTTCATTATTTAAGCATTACTTATATCATCATCATTATCCTTAATATTATATGTTATTTTATTTTCCTTTAATAATATCATTATTATTTTATTATTATTAGATTTTATCTTTTAATATTATTAAGTTTTATTTATTATCATCATTTTATTTATTATTGTCATTACTATTTTTATTCATTTTCATTGCCATTTTGCATTTTTTATCATTTACTATTATTGTTTATTATTATTTATTTCCCCATTTTTACCTTTTATTTTTTAATACAAAAATTAAAAAAAGTGAAGATCGCAGTGCGAACTCACTTTCGCACTGCGACCTCACTTTCGCACTGCGACCTCTGCGAAAATTCTGCAGATTTTTTATATAGTTGTTTATCTTTTTTGCTTTCAACTACAATTATCATTAGTAGCATTATTACTTGTATTATTGCTATTTTGTGACTGATTTAGTGCAGCAAAGCAAGATTTAATGTGTGACATTAAAGGTAAAAGGAAAGAAGAACTTTCTTCCAACCTCTCATGTGATCAAACAAATTGGCTATCCTTGGTCAGATTTTGTCCCCCAAAATTGACCCCTTACCCAACCCAAACATGCCAGCCAGCTGCTTGATCCATTTCCTTCCCTTTTTCCCTGCCAAAAGCAGTCAATCCCAAGTGGTTTATGTTGCAAAAAAGCTGTGTGACATGCCCTGTTTTGAGCTGGATTTCTTCCCCCACACATAAGCCCACATGCTGATTTTGATTCCCCCAATCTCCCTGTACATGGCAGTACACGTTTTGATTGTTTGACCTTCCAAGATTGCAAGGTTTGATCCCAAGAATCATCCCTTTTGGCAGCTGCCCTGTTTTACAGTTTTTTACCATCATTACCTTCTAGAATCAATGGCATTTGTGGCTGAGATCAATCAAGACCTTGCCCCTTGGCACAAGGCAAAGCAATTCCTATCCATTAGCATTAAATGCAAAGTGATCTAGCCTGAGTTTAGCTCATGATCAACTAGTGTTTTAGGATTTTATTCATCATTGTTCATCATTACATAGATTGCATTTTTGCCTATAAAAGGGAATGCGAGGCACTAGGATTTCACACCATTGAATACACAATTGAACACCTTAAAAACCAGTTAGAAACATACCATTTCAGAGAGCCAATACACACGAATTTCACACCAAAAATCCCTTGCATTGCAACACAAAATCAGTCCATCACAAACACTTTGAACCTTGTTCATAACCTTTCACAAAGCAAGCAAGCTACTTCCAGTCTTGTTCAAGCATTGCTAGGAGTTCTGTAAGTCTCCTATAACCTTTCTTTTCTATAGTATATGCTGTTTACATATCTTGCTTTGTCCAATTTTGTTTTGTGAACCAAAACCTCCTTTGAGCCCCAAAAAGGACCTCAAAGGGGCCAAGCTTTAAAATTGTGTTTTTCTACCCTTTTTTCTTCCCTTTTGTCAAGTTTCTTAACCTCCTTTAGGTTCTGAATCTTGCTTAGAAGCAGTTTCTGAACTTCTGTTCAGAAACAGCTTCTGAGTTAAGAAATTCGCATACTTCGCAGAGCCAAGCTTTGCTCGCACTGCGAACACACCAGAACTTGACTTCGCAGAGCCAAGTTCTGGTTGCTCTGCGAAATATGTGAAATTCAGAACATGAATCAGGCATTCAAATGTCAAATTTTTGGGATTCCAGCCCTTGATTCAGAACCTAAAGAGGGTTAAAACCATTTTGGTCCGAACCCAACTCATAATCTTGCACAACTTTGAAGATTTCACAAGTTCGTGCGACAAAATTCAAATAACTTGTGAAACAAGTTATGTTCTTAATATTTTCAAAATCAAGTTTGAGCAACAAGCTAAGTTCGTCTATTTCAAAACAAACTTGAACAACCATGTTGTTCATGATTTTCAATTCAAACGCGAACTTAAGCCAAGTTTGCTCACTCTTTTAAACCAAGCTCGAATTGAGCCGAATTTGTGAACTTTCCAACGTTTTGCATGTTCTATGATTGTGTTTGCCATTCAAACTTGAACCAAACTCGTTCTTAAGTTTCAATAACTTAAGCAACAAGTAACGTTCATGATTTTTAATAAAATCGAACAACAAATTTGTTCGTGTTTTTCTTTTCTTTTACAACTTTCCTTTTAAAGCTTTGGTTCCCTTTGAGGTTCCTCCGAGTGACAAAACCAAACTTGAATGAAACGGGAATGGCTTGACGTATGTCTCCCCAAACCTCGATTGCACGAATGCGTGACGTATGTCTCGTCGCTCGGGCAATCGTCATTCCACCCTTGACGCGTCTAGCACGCTCAACTTTCCCTTGGCCCCCCTTGTGGCCATTTTTACCCTTTCCTTGGCCCTCGTGGTCAATCCGAACCTTTCGCGCCTTGCGCGTTTTATTTTTTTCCTTTTTACGCCTTGCGCGAATTTTTCGCCTCAGTGCGTTCGTTTGTCTTTATTTTCAAAAACATTCACGCCTCGCGCGAGCTTATCGCCTAGCGTCCATCTTTCACCATTTTAAAACTTTGTACGTCTTCGTACGTTTTTAAAACCTTTGCTCACGTCCGAGCGTAAAACTTTTTCATCAAATCATTTATTTTCATGCATTATCGTCAGTGGCCAGCTCGGCAACAACCCGAGCAGCTGACTTTTACTTTTTTGTCGTCAATGGCCAGCTCGGCAACAACCCGAGCAGTTGACATTTAATTTCATTACATTTTTCTTTTTTTTCAAACTTTTTCGCTCGGACGCGATCAAACCTTTTTTAACTAAAACGAATCAACATACAAACGTTTTTCTACCAAAGAACTACGTACGCTTTGAATTCTCCGACTACCGGGAGATACGTAGGAGCAAGATCGACATCTTGTCAAGCCCATTAATAAAAAACTTGTTTTTCCTTTTCGTTTGTTTTTATCTCTTTCTTTATCCCGCATTATGTCTTTTATATATTTCCTTTCATACATATTTAAACACGTAAGTAAAACATCGAACCATTTTAAGCCTAAGCCGACTAAGAGGTTCCCGTTGAGTACAACGGATGTGAGGGGTGCTAATACCTTCCCCTCGCATAATCGACTTTCGAACCTAAAATCTTTTCTCAAGGTAATTTAGAACTTTTTTCCTTTTTTCCCCGAAAAATTAAAAGTTCAGTCGTAATTTAGAATTAGTGATTCAAAGCTTCCCCAATAGCTTGACATCCGAAATTCGACGCGACAAGTAACAAGGGGAAACTGCTTGTGTGTCTCTCTCTATCTCTCATTTACTTTATATCTGCTGCACAACACTCTGAAACAGAGCATCAGAATCTGATCAATAATAGATTCTGAACTATCATTAAGTTTTTGAGAAAGAAAAGAAAAAGCCAACACAATTCAACCCCCCTTCTTGTGTTTTTCTCACCTTCAGTTGGTATCAGAGCCCCGGTTCTGATATTCATTCACTTAACAGTGAGTCAGTAAAGATCCTGAGAAAAACATGTCTTTTGATGATACTGGTGAATCCACATCCAGAAGTGGTGGTGGTGACTATGAAAGGAAATCTCACTCACACCATAAACCTCCTATGTTTACTGGTGATCCTGAGAAATTTTCCTGGTGGAAAAGCAAGATGTACAGTCACATCATTGGAATTGATGACTCCTTACGGGATATCATAGAAGATGGGATAACCATACCAGTTGATGAAGAAGGAGTAGCTGTTAATAGAAGAGGTCTTACTGATGCTGAAAGAAAGATATACAGAAAGCATCACAATGTAAGAGGTATCATTGTGGATTCTCTACCTCACAGTGAGTACTTGAAGCTGAGTGATAAATCAACAACAAAAGCCATCTTCACCTCTCTCTGCTCTAACTATGAAGGAAACAAAAAGGTTAGAGAACCAAAAGCAAATCTTCTGGTTCAGCAGTATGAGCTGTTCAGAATGAAGGATGATGAAAATATTGAGACTATGTTCTCAAGATTTCAGACTCTGGTTTCTAGACTTCAGATTCTTAAGAAAAGCTATACTATTGCTGATCATGTGAACAAGATCCTCAGAAGTCTGCCATCTAAATGGAGACCTAAAGTGACTGCTATTGAGGAAGCTAAAGATCTAAATACTCTAAGTATTGAAGATCTTATAAGCTCTCTCAAAGTGCATGAACTATGACTCAATGAAGATGAACCTGTTAGAAAATCTGAGTCTATATCACTGAAATCTAAAGAAAACTCATTAAAAGCTCTAAAAGCTATAGAATCTGATGAAGAATTTCCTGAGGGAAATTCTGAAGAAGATTCAGAAGATGAGGAGCTGGAAATGCTTTCTAAAAGAATTCAGTACTTGATGAAGAGACAAAAGAAATCTTCTAACAGGAGCAGCAACTTCAAAGGATCTGGTTCCAAGAAGGAAGAACTGAAAGGTTGCTACAACTGCAAGAAAACTGGTCATTTGATAGTTGATTCAAGTTGATTCAATTAAAATCTTATGAACCACCTCAGAAGCAAGTTGATTCAATTAAAATCTTTGAAAAAGAAATACAACTTGCTGACTGATGAGAATCTCCAACTTCAAAATCATATCAATAAGATTGAGGAAGAAGTTAGAGAACTCAGGGAAATGGTTCATAAGAAACCTGATGAAGTTCCTAGTGAACATGAAATTGCTCTTCAGGATTTTATCCTAACTGGAATCAATAGAAGTAAAGTTGCTTCAATGATTTATAATATTAGCAGAAACAGAGGAGAAGGTATTGGTTCCAAAAATGATCCATTCAATCATTCAAAAGAAACAAATATACCATCCTGTTCTGAAAATATTATGAAAGGCACATAAGTGTATTTTGTACCTGCATCTGAGATTTCTGAGAAACAGAATTTACCAGAAACAGAGACTGCTGACTCTGAAGTTCTGAACTGCTCAAAATCCAAAACTTCTGAACCTAAAGGAAAGATGAAGGCAGAATCTAAAATTTTGCCAAAGTCTAAACCAAAAGGTTCTAAGTCAAAGACTATGAGGAACATAGACTTTAAATCTGAAAAGGTTCAAAGTCTGAAGAGTTCAGAACCTAAGACAAGCAAGTCTCAAACTCTGAAAAATTCTGACTCTAATTTTAAAAAGGCTGCATTTATGAAATCTTCAAAAGATACTAAACCAGTTTATACAAAACCTTTTAAATCTCAGAATGTCAAACAAAGGATACAAAAGAAAGCCAATCTGTCATCTGATTCTTATTGTATTAAGAAAGGTTTGAAAGTTTGCCTTGAGTCAGGAGCAGGCAAAACTGAAGTTCTTAACAAATCAGAACCTTCTACTTCTGAATCCAAGATTCTGAACAAATCAGAATCAAAGACTCTTAAGTCCAAAGCTCTGAAGAAAACAGAACCAAAGTCTTCAAAGGTTCAGACTCTAAAAAGCTCAGAACCAAAGACCTTCAAGTCTAAGGTTCTGAAGAAATATGAGTCAAGACCATTGAAAGCTCAGGTTCTGAAGAACTCAGTGTCTGATACTAAGACTTATTCAAGATTAAAGGATTCATATCCGAGGTATCTGAACAAGTCTGAGTCCTATAACTCCAGACACAAGGTGCAACAAAAGACTAAACCTTTCAGAACTAACCCAAGAGGACCCATATGGGTACCTAGGTCTGAGATTATTTATGTTGAAGATATGATTAAGAGCCAAACAAAAGGGGAAGTCATGGTGCCTGGGCAATGGCTGCTGGCATTACATGACAGAAGGAAAGTCTATGTTCCAAACCCTGACCATGAAAGAGGGAGGAACTGTGGGATCTGGAGGAAACCACAAAGACTAGATCATTGGTACTGAGCTATTGAGAGCTCTGTAGATCTTCAGCTCTCAGTGGACACTTCAGAACCTGAACAAGTTCTATAAGTCTGAAGAATGTCCAGAAGCTGAAAATCCTGCTGTAGCTGAAAATCTCTCAAAAGCTGACACTTCTCCTAAAGCCAATCAAGAACATTGTTGGAACAAAAGTGGGTGTTCAGCAACAAACTAAATGAACAAGGAGAGGTAGATCAGAAGCTCAACAGAGTAATGTTTTGTTCTCTATTATACTTAACAGCTTCTACACCAATGTGAAAGACTATCAGATTCATGAAAACAGCATACCCATCTTTGTGATAATTCTGCTGCAATCTGTTTGTCCAAAAAAAAATACAATTCTACATTCAAGAGCCAAGCATATTGAAATTGAACATGCATTTCATCTCTTGAAAAAATTGCTTGACTCTGAATAGAAACTGAGAACCTGAAGTTCATCAGAAGCTAAGACTTAACAGACACTCAATTTGAGAGTCTGAAGAAAGTTCAGCTTCTGAAAACATCAGAGTATGAGTTTCAGAATCTGAATTTTTTGACTTCTGATAAAACTCATTATAAGTGGACACCTTACACGTGGCCCACTAATAAGAGTGAATCTGAACAGTAGTCTAACACTTGGTCAGAATCTGATAAGTTATAACTGCTGGGCAGTGATGAATTAGCTTTGAAAGTTGTACTTTGCCCCTCCTAAAGTCATTAATGTGCAGTTGTGTTCAATTTTTTTCTGTTTTCAGTTTCTGAAATGTTTTAACAAAAACACAGTCACACTGTCACTTTCTCATCTTATATGTTCAGCTTTCAGACCCTGTTAAAAACTCTCATTTCTGTCTAAAACAGTTCAGTAGTACTGAACCATATGTTCTGAACAATTGTTTCTAAAACAGTTCAGTGGTACTGAACAAAATGCTCTGAACATTTTTATCTCACGTTTTAAACTCTCTTGTGTCTTAAAATTCTTGAATTTTCTTTTTGTTGATGACAAAACGGGGAGTAAAAGTAACAATTATTTCAGGCTCTGAGCTCAGAACATAAGTTAATTTCTGATAAGTAATTAGCTTAAGAGAACATTTTCTCATCTCTTAGCCTCTGAATTAAATTCTGTGAGATAAACTGAATTTTCAATTCTGTGAATTAAACTGAATTTAAATAACTTGGATAAAGCTCAAGGGGAGCAAACAAACCTCACCTTGTGAATTATCAGACTTAGGGGGAGCTTACAAACCTCAGACCATGAAGTCAGTTTGTTATTTAAATTCTGAATGTTTTTACACTTTGATTTTTCATCTGTTCGATTTCAATGGAATTTAATTAACCTGGATAAGACTCAGGGGGAGCTTACAAACCTCACCTTGTGGATTATCAGACTCAGGGGGAGCTTACAAACCTCAGACCCTGAAGTCAACTTGTTAATTAAATTAACAACAATTTTCTATTAATGCTTATGTTTGTCATCATCAAAAAGGGGGAGATTGTTGGAACAAAATGTATGAACAACTCTCTTTTGAGTTTTGATGATAACAAAGTGTTAAAAAGAAAATTGGATATGCTAATACTTGATTCTAGTGTGCAGAACCATATACTTAAAGATTGGTATCTAACAATGGTTATGAAAGAACAAGTTAAGATCAAGAAGGAAAATATAGAAGCTTGTGTTGCAAGGCTGAAGAAAATCAGCATCTGAAGAAGAGCTTCTGAAGGCAGCGTCTGAAGGCCTGCTTCTGAAGAAGTGCGTCTGATGAACAGTGCGTCTGAAGACCAGCTTCTGAAGACTGCGTCTGATGAACAGTGTGTCTGAAGCCAACTTCTGAAGCTTTTGATGAACAATGTCTGAAGCCAATTCTGAAGAGAAGCTTCTGAAGTCTGAAATGCAGAAGTCAACAATTGCAACCGTCTACAGTAAAGTACTATACAGTCAGAACAGTTCTCTGCAACCTTTGCCTCCTTGGAAGAAACACGCATCCAGGTTTTAAGGAAACATTCAAAATGTTTCCTCTGTTTTTTGTGCGCACACCAGAACAGAAGGAATTAATGGCTGAAGCTTCAATTACAACGACTCTAAATTGATGACATGGCAACTTCTCAACAGCTCTTTATTCCTCTATAAAGGATTGAAGATTTGAAGAAGAAGAGCAAGACTCCACAGACCTGCAAATCTGAAAGTGCCAATACTCTGTTTTGTTGGACAGTCATCAAATAACTTAGAAATTCTTACAAACCTTTTTATCTTCGAATTTCTTAAGTATAAAGTCTTAATCTGTGTTGTATTTTGTGAACACCACTGATAGTATATCAAGTGTTCAACTCAAACATATTCTTTGTAATTCTGTTTGATTAAAAGTCTCTTGCCTGCGTGCTTGAGCAACTAGAAGTCTCATACTTTGTGTTTGAGCAAGGAAGTCTTAGACTGTGTGTCTGAGCAAGGAAGTCTCATACTTTGTGTTTGAGCAAGGAAGTCTTAGACTGTGTGTCTGAGCAAGGAAGTCTCATACTTTGTGTTTGAGCAAGGAAGTCTTAGACTGTGTGTCCAAGCAAGGAAGTCTCTTGCTGTGTGCTTGAGCAAATTGTAATCTTTGTGATTATAGTGAAAATCTCTTGTTAGTAACAAGGGGACTGGACTACTTTCGGATTGTGGAAGGAACCAGGATAAACTGCTTGTGTGTGTGTGTGTGTCTCTCTCTCTCATTTACTTTATATCCGCTGCACAACACTCTGAAATAGAGCATCAGAATCTGATCAATAACAGATTATGAACTATCATTAAGTTTTTGAGAAAGAAAAGAAAAAGCCAACACAATTCAACCCCCCTTCTTGTTAGGATTCTTCAAAAGGAATATCCTAGCAAGATTCGGAGTATCGTCCCTCGTGATTTTCGTAACGGGACTCAGTTCACAGACCGAAGGTTTCAAGAATACCTGGAAAATCTGAACATCAAACATAGTTTTACTTCAGTCGAACATCACCAAACAAACGGGCAAGCGAAATCAGCGAATAGGGTCATTCTTCGAGGAATTTGACAAAGGCTAGATGAACCGAAAGGTAATTGGGTGGAGGAACTTCTTATAGTTCTATGGGCCTATCGATTGACCCCCCCACTCAACAACCGGTGAATCACCTTTCCGCCTCATGTACGGAACGGAAGTAGTCATTCCCATTGAGCTAAACAAACTCAATTGGCGAACTGGAGCCAACACGAACTTCCGAGCCAACGCCGAGAACCTACGAGAAGAACTCAAATTCGTCGACGAAATCAGAAGTGAAGCAGCTCTAAAAGAGGCAGCGCTAAAACAAAAAATAGCCACTTGCCACAACAAAAGAGTCATCAAACAAGAATTCAAGTTGGCGACCTCATCCTTTGAAGGAACCAAAAGGATTCTGACGAAGGGAAACTCGCTACCAACTGGAAGGGCCCCTACCGAATCCACATGAAAACGGGGACTGGGGTATACGACCTCGAAGATCTCATCAAGGGTGCAATCCCCTGAACTTGGAACGCAGAAAAATTAAAAAGGTATTACAGTTAAGCAGCGAACCTACCAACCACTCTATTGTACATACGACTGCAAAGTTCAAACTAACGAACAAAATGCTTTCACGAACGGGCAATTACAACGGAAGAGGAAAGTCGTGCCACTACAAATGCAAAATCTTAAAAGGACTAGTGAAACCTATACACAACAGATTCACTAAATCCACGGTATGCTCGCTCACAGCTGCGGCATCACCGCTCGGCATGTTAGGCAGAACCCCAGCTCGCGATGGGAGATTCACACCTCAAGGCATTAAACTTAAATTGAGTTTTTCGTTCGTCCATCGTTACTCGTTCAAACTCTAGATTCGAACACACGTTCAGATAAACATCTCTTGAACGTGAACCTTTCTGACGTATACCCCGCGTAAAGTTCAGAACTACCACGCTCGGATTCCCCTGTACAAAACACACAAGTGTACGCTATCCATACAATCGGAACGAACACTTGGAGGAGGAAAGGCAACATCTCTAAGTTTCAACTTGAGAGAACGAGTAAGTCGTTCGACAGTCGCCGTTTCTAACCCTCGTGTCAAGTCTAGCGGCTACTTTGCAACAAAGCAACGACTACGAGAGGGCGGGCCTTATCCTCGGCCTGACCAATCTACTCTTGATTCAAAAATGCTTGGTTACTTAAAACTAACCCTACAAGCATACATCTTGTGCGCTCTCATTAAGAACGCGCAATCCTCCGAGGTCGTTCGCGAACGCTCGGAAGGCCTTGTGAAGTCGCCACCAAAGTTTTTGTGTAAAGGGAACGTTGATAAACCCTTAAGTTTTTTTTTTTGAAGGGAAACGATAATAAAACCCTTGACGATGAGGAAAAGGACTGGACATCGCAACCATTGTCGGGTTCGGGAGTCGATTACGCAAGGGGAAGGTATTAGCACCCTTCACGTCCGTTGTACTCAACGGGAACCTTCTATTTGGCTAAAGCTTAAATTGTTTTTAAATATTTTGCACGCATGCTTATCTATGTCAAAAGGGAAAAAGAAAAAATATGATGCAAGGGAAAAAGAAAGTTTTGTATTATTGCGCTTGACAAGATGTCGATCTTGCTCCTACGTATCTCCCGGTAGTCAGAGAATTCAAAGCGTACGTAGTTCTTTGGTAGAAAAACGTAAATTTGTTGGTTATTTTTAAAGAACGATGTTTTAACCGAATTTCTTGCGATTAAACGTAGCTTGTATGCTCGCGCATGGGAGACTTATTAAGCGTTTGTTTAAAATCGCGCTAGAAATGTTAAAAGGCATGTTTGTGGACGATGTTTTAACCGAATTCCTTGCGATTAAACGTAGCTTGTATGCTCGCGCATGGGAGACTTATTAAGCGTTTGTTTAAAATCGCGCTAGAATGTTAAAAGGCATGTCCGTTGGGTAAAAGGGGTCGAGTTGGTCGCTATGGGACCAAAATGGGTGCAATGGACTCGAACGAGTCGATCATTGACCGAAGTGACTCAAACGAGTCGGGGGATGGTTCGATTGATCCAACGGGATCAAGAACGGGTACAATGGACTCGAACAAGTCGAACATTGACCGAAGTGACTCAAACGAGTCGAGGGATTGAATCTAGAGGCCACGGGGGACCAAAAGGTTCGGATTGACCACAAGGGGCCAAAATTTGGTTTGGTATGGTTGGATACGTTGAAAATGGAATGACGATTGTCCGAACGACGAGACATACGTCACGCTTTCGTACAATCGGGGCAATGGAGAGACATACGTCACACCATCCCTTTTTCATTCGAGTTTTTGGTTGAATTTCTTAGAAATCCCAAAGTTTATCAAAACATTTGGTTTGAAACTCAAAGTGAAGAGGTTTTAGCAATTTTGTTAGAAAACGCACAAGTTCGGCTCGTTTTGCGAACGATTTTGAAAAGCGAACAAATTCGGCGTATGTTCACCTTTGGTTTTGGAAATCATGAACAATGTTTATTGTTCAAGTTTGGATTGAAAATGATGAACATAGCTAGTTTGTTCAAGTTGTTTTGAGAGTTTGGGGACATAACTTGTTTTGCAAGTTATCCACAAAAGTGTTACCCGAACTTGCGAATTTTCCAATATTATGCAAAATCCTTGAACTGGTTTGAATAACATGGGTTTCAAAACTCCTAGGTTCTGAGCTCTTGGGCTAGAACCTCAAAAATTGGCCATTTGGGAGCCTAAACTCAGATTCTGAGTTCTGTCATGGTCGCTCTGCGACCATGACTTCGCACTGCGAACAATGCGAATTTTTGAGTTCAGAAGCTGTTTCTGAACTGTTGTTCAGAAACAACTTCTGAACACACTCAGGACCTTTTAGGAGAGTGAAAAGATTTGAGTTTTTGCAATGAAAAAGGCTGGACAAACCAGTTTTGATGTTTTGCAAACCTTGGGATTTCTTTTGAAATTCAAAAGGGGTTTTTAGAACAAAAAGGTTTTGAACCAAAATTGATATGCAAGCACAATTATAGATGCAAGATAATGACTTAGAAACTTACAGAGATCCTTAGCAAAGCTCCAGCTGCAATGAACTTGGATTGGTTGAAGGTTCTTGCAAAGGTTTTGAATATTGGTGATGGACTTTGAACTTTGTAAAGCTTTGTGTTTGGCTGGTTTTTTCTGGTTTTTTGCAAGTGTTTCAAGTGCTTATGAGTAGTGTTTCTTTGTGTGAATAATGCTCTAGAATTGCTGTCTTGAACTCTTGCCTTGCATCTCTATTTATAGGCCAAAATGCAATCCAATGCAATGATGGAAAATCCATAGGACCTAGCTGATTTGTGGGCTAAATTCAGGCTAAATGGATTTGCATTTAATGCTAATGGATAGAGGCAACCCTGCCTTGTGCCAAGGGTTAAAGGCTTGACTGATTTCAGCCACAAATTCAATGGTCTTTGGATAGAAATGATGATGAACATGGCTGGATTGCAATTGGCTATGCTTGGGGATTGATCCTTGCAATCTCAATGGTTGAACAATAAAAACGTGCACAGTGATGTGCAGAGGTTGGGGGATGCAAAAGGCAACATGTGGCTGGTGTGAGAGGGATGAAAAGCTGCCAAAAAACAGGGCAAGCAATCATGGCTTTTGCAAGTGAAAAACCAGCTGGGTTTGACTGGTTTTGGGGGAGCAAGCAGGAAGAAAGTCCTCAAGCAGGTGGCTGGCAACCTTGGGGTGGTTAACAGGTCACTTGGGAAGGACAAGAGCTGCCCAAGGGCAAGCCCACTTGCTTGTCACATGCTAGGAAGAAAAAGCTTCTTTCCTTGGCATTAATGGCAAGTCTCTCAACTCTGGCTTTGCTGTGCCCAATTAGCCATGAATGCTGATTAAAATAATAATGCAAATGATGTGTAACAAAAACTGGAATTAAATCAAAGAAACCAAAAATCTGCAGAAAAATCGCAGACTTCGCAGTGCGAAGTCATCATTTTTGAAATGTTGACTTTTTTGTTGACTTTGGTTGACTTTGACCTTTTCCCCCTCTTTGATTTTTTTGATTTTTGTTTTTAAAAGGCTTAGGACAAAATTGGGGTACTACAGCTGCCCCTACTTAATTGTGTCTTTGCATAGAGTGTGTGAGTGTCGAGGGCATCTCATGAACTCTTTGCGAAGATCAATTAAGTAAAAGAAGGACCCGAATTTTGTCCTTTGCGGAATGAAAAGATTGCATTGAAATGAAAATATTGCTATGCATAATGAACAAAGGTAAAAGGTTGACCATATCCAGCCGCTGACACTGGAGGTAGATCTCTAAGGATGGAGTGGTTCTATTCAGCCGCTTACACTGAAGGTTGATCCACTGGGGGTAAAGGTTGATCGTATCCAGCCGCTAACACTGGAGGTAGATTCCTTGGGGATGGGTGTGATCTTATCTAGCCGCTTGCACTAGAGGTCGAAACACTCAGGATAGGTAATCTTATCTAGCCGCTTACACTAGAGGTGGATTCCTAGGGATGAAGTGATCTTATTCAGCCGCTTACACTGAAGGTCGAAACACTAAGGATAGGTAATCTTATCTAGCCGCTTACACTAGAGGTGGATTCCTAGGGAAAGGTGATCTTATTCAGCCGCTTACACTGAAGGTCGAAACACTAAGGATAGGTAATCTTATCTAGCCGCTTGCACTAGAGGTCGATTCCTAGGGAAAGGTGAAGTGGTCTTATTCAGCCGCTTACACTGAAGGTCGAAACACTGAGGATAGGTAATCTTATCTAGCTGCTTACACTAGAGGTCGATTCCTAGGGAAAGGTGATCTTATCTAGCCGCTTACACTGAAGGTCGATACCTAAGGTGAAGTGATCTTATCTAGCCGCTTACACTAGAGGTCGAAACACTGAGGAAGGTGATCTTATCTAGCCGCTTACACTAGAGGTCGATTCCTAGGGAAAGGTGATCTTATTCAGCCGCTTACACTGAAGGTCGATACACTAAGGATAGGTAATCTTATCTAGCCGCTTACACTAGAGGTGGATTCCTAGGGAAAGGTGATCTTATTCAGCTGCTTACACTGAAGGTCGATACCTAAGGTGAAGTGATCTTATCTAGCCGCTTACACTAGAGGTCGAAACACTGAGGATAGTGATCTTATCTAGCCGCTTACACTAGAGGTCGATCCCTAAGGAAAGGTGATCTTATTCAGCCGCTTACACTGAAGGTCGATACCTAAGGTGAAGTGATCTTATCTAGCCGCTTACACTAGAGGTCGAAACACTGAGGAAGGTGATCTTATCTAGCCGCTTACACTAGAGGTCGATCCCTAAGGAAAGGTGATCTTATTCAGCCGCTTACACTGAAGGTTGATACCTAAACTGAAATGGTCTTACCCTGAATAGGTGCCCGGTGTTTTGAGCTGGAATGGTCTTACCCTGAATAGGTGCCCGATACCTAAGGAAAGGTGATTTTATCTAGCCGCTTACACTAGAGGTCGATACCTAAACTGAAATGGTCTTACCCTGAATAGGTGCCCGATACCTAAGGAAAGGTGATCTTATCTAGCCGCTTACACTAGAGGTCGATACCTAAACTGAAATGGTCTTACCCTGAATAGGTGCCCGTGTTTTTGTAATCGTCTCTAGGCGGGGCTAGTACTTAGATTGTTGAAAAGGGAAAACATGATTTTATGATGCATGATATGCTTCATGTTACCTTATGCAGTATGATATGCAATGTAATATGATATGAGATAGACTCAATCAAGAATTTCCGCTGGGGAAACTCAGCTGGGGAATTGGGGACAGTTTGTGAAGGAGGTTCACTAAGGAACACTTGCTTAACTGTTGATGGATGCTGGTGAATATGTGATATTCACTAGAGAATCCTTGTTGAGGATGCATGACATGTGTCGCGTCGAATTTCGGATGTCAAGCTATTGACTAGCATTGAATCACTAATTTTAAATCACGACTGAACTTTTAATTTTTCGGGGAAAAAGGAAAAAAGTTCGAAATTACCTTGAGAAAAGATTTTAGGTTCGAAAGTCGATTATGCGAGGGGAAGGTATTAGCACCCCTCACATCCGTTGTACTCAACGGGAACCTCTTAGTTGGCTTAGGCTAAAAATGTTTTTTGACGTTTTGCTTGCATGCTTAATCATATATATATATATATAGGAAAAAAGAAAATATTATGTGAGGTGAAGAAAGAGATAAAAACAAATGAAAGAGAAAAAAGAGAAAAAAGATTTTTTTATTAATGGGCTTGACAAGATGACAATCCTGCTCCTACGTATCTCCCGGTAGTCGGAGAATTCAAAGCGTACGTAGTTCTTGGAAAAAAGTTTGAAAACGCAAAAAGGCGTAAAAAGCTTTAAAAGGTGAAAGACAGACGCTAAGGCGATAAACTCGCACAAGGCGTAAATGTTTAAGGAAAAGAAAAAAAAAGACAGACGCACAGAGGCGTAAAAGGTTTGAAAATAAAGACAAACGCACGGAGGCGTACAATGTTGAAAATAAAAGACAAACGCACGGAGGCGTTAAATTCGCACAAGGCGTAAAAAGGTTGAAAATAAACGCGCAAAGGCGCGAAAGGTCCGGATTGACCACAAGGGCCAAAATTGGTGAGTTGGATCCACTTTGAAAATAGAATGACGATTGTCCGAGCAACGAGACATACGTCAAGCGTTCGTACAACCGGGGAAAGGAGAGACATACGTCAAACCACCCTTTTTCATTCAAGTTTTGTTTGAATTTAAAAACGTATTTTTGGGGAAGCTAGAAAAGAATGACGATCGTCTAAGCAACGAGACATACGTCAAGTGTTTATCCGATCGGGGAAAGGAGAGACATACGTCAAACCACCCTTTTTCATTCAAGTTTCGCTTGAATTTTAAGAAAATGTATTAACTGAAAAAAACGCTCGTTTTTAGAACTCAAATGAAGAGAAAAGAAATTGTTCAAATTAGTTGTTGCAACCAAAATGAACAAGTTTGTCGCTTAATAAAAAAGGAAAATGTTTTTGATTTTTTACTTGGAGTTAAAAAGAAAATAAATGTGATAAAATAAGCTAAATGCGAGGAAATAAAAACGATTGTTGGATTAAGATAAAAAGATTTTTTTGATTATGGATTAAACTATAAAAAAAATAAAAGATAACGCAATGCATATTTAAACATTTTGTTCCTAAATGTATATGCTAATGACATAAAAAAGATGCAAAATAAAATGAACAAAATAGAAATAAATAAATAAAAAATAAATGCATGAGATAATATGATAGGTAAATAAATAAATGAGATGTTAAAAAACAATAAAACAATAAAAGGAAATAATAATAAGAAGAAAAAAAATAAAATTTGCAAAGAAAATAAAAGAAATAAAAATTAGGGAGGTGTAAAAAATAAAACTGGGGGTGCTGGAAGTAAAAAAACTCAGAATGAAAGAAAAGGGCCCAAAATGTATTGGGCCTGCGTAAATTGATCTGGGCCGTCTGATTAATCAGATGGCCCTGATCTGATCACAGGGAAAAATAAGTCAGGGCCACACGATCTGAAATCAGAGGGCCAGGAGGGCGTGGGTGTACGCTAACGCGTACACCCACACACACAGAATCAGGGAGGGGTATTTAAACCCTCTCCCCTCACAATTTTTCATTTTTCACAAGTTCTTCTCTCTCTTTCTCTCATCCGCCCCTCTCTCCTTCTCTCATCTCTCTCCCCTCTCTCATCCCCAGCCGGACGAAAGTGATTTCCGGCGTGGTGGCCGCCGGCCAAGACGGCGGCGCCACCGCGCCGGAAAGTAAAAACTTCCCTTTTCTTAAAAAAAAAATCCCTTTTCCCATATCCTTTTTCCTCCTCATCTCGAATCCGGCCTTATTTTTTTCAAAACCCTTTTAAAAACGTGTAGATCTAGGTTTTAAAATAACACAAAAAATTTTACCTTTTTTCTTTCTTTGTGATTCGGTTGGGTTGGCTGGGCTACGGTTTTGGTGTATGTTTAGGGGCTGGGTATGTGATGTGTTGGTTTGTTTGGATGCCGTGTGTGTTGTGTTTGTTTGGATGCCGTGTGTGTTGTGTTTGTTGGGATGCCGTGTGTGTTGTGTTTGTTGGGTGGTGATGTACGCTTGTGTGGGTGTGTGGCTTGCTGGGTGGTGATGTGCGCTTGTGTGGGTGGGCTGTTTTTGGTTGCGTGAGTGTGTGCTTGTTATGTTGCTGGGTTGGTTTTTGTGTTTTGCTGGCTTTGCTAAAAAATCTGTTTGTCAAAATTTTCTTTTCCTTTTTTTTTCTTGTGTTTGATCCTGTTAAATAGAGGAATTTTGAGCTGCTTGTCATAGATTAACTTGCAAGTTGTTCTGCAGATTTTGGATAGAATTTGAGGCAAGCATTAAATGGGGATGATGATTTGCTGTGATTTTGCAGATTTTGTGAGGATTTTGGTGGATTTGTGATGATGAAAACCCAGCAAAAATGGGGCGCTGCAGTGTTGTGTGTTTGACTGTTTGACTTGGACTTTGGACCAAAAAAGCAAAAAATAAAAATAATAATAATAATAGTAAAATAATAATAATGACAATAATAAAAATAAATAAATAAATAAATAAATGGTAAATATGGTAATAATAAAATTAATGATCATAAAAAACTGAAATAAAAAGTGATAAAAAAAATAAAATTAATAAACGGAACAAAAATTGACATGAGGTATTTTAAAATACCTCCCTGCCGAAATTTCGTCTGAAACGACGAAAATTCTCGGCTTCGAAAAATGAGTAAAACAAGACGAAAAAAATGGGTCAAAAAATGGGGTATGACAACATGAATATGAAATGCATGTGTATGATTGATTTGGATATGCATGCATGAATGAAATTGACATGATGCATGTATTATGTTATGCATGATATGTGGGATGCATGTTGAATGCTGGGAGTTATGACTGGATGCCGAGCAAGGTCGGGCTTTTTCTGGGGATTGCGCCAATGATGATTGGGCTTTGGGTGAGACTCCACTGGGGAATGCCAATGAAAATTGTTTGGGTTGGAAATTTGTGAGTAGGCGCCAATGATGATTGGGCTTTGGTTTTGTTGGTGAGTGCCAATGAAAATTGGGCTTTGGTTTGCCAATGATTATTGGGCTTTGGTTTGCCAATGAATATTGGGCTTTTTGTTTGGATGCCGAGCGAGGTCGGGCTTTTTGATTTTGGTTGCCGAGCGAGGTCGGACTTTTTGATTTTGGTTGCCGAGCGAGGTCGGGCTTTTTGATTTTGGTTGCCGAGCGAGGTCGGGCTTTTTGATTTTGGTGGCCGAGCGAGGTCGGGCTTTTTGATTTTGGTTGCCGAGCGAGGTCGGGCTTTTTGATTTTGGTTGCCGAGCGAGGTCGGCCTTTTTGATTTTGGTTGCCGAGCGAGGTCGGGCTTTTTAATTTTGGTTGCTAAGCGAGGTCGGGCTTTTTAATTTTGGTTGTGAGGTGATCTCACTGGGGATATAAGGATCATTTTGGAAGCATGATCGATATTCGGCTTTGGTGGATGAAAAAAGATGTATGGGGGGTGAGCTTTATTTTGGGGAAATTTTCCTCCGACCCTCGGGATCTTTGCATTTTACGCGCCGTGAGCTACGCACTAGTTTCTGACGAAGAGTAAGATCTTGAAGTGACTGATGAAAGTTTTCAAGTCTTGAGTCCTTTGATGCAATGCCGGAGACCAAAGAAATTCTTTCGACATTTAACGTCCAAGTAAAAAACACATTTTTTTTGTTTTTTTTTTTTATGTTATTCCCATATTTCAATGCATTATCTATCATGAATAAAAACACATTTTATGTAAATCTGTTTGTCAAAATTTTCTTTTCCTTTTTTTTTTTCTTGTGTTTGATCCTGTTAAATAGAGGAATTTTGAGCTGCTTGTCATAGATTAACTTGCAAGTTGTTCTGCAGATTTTGGATAGAATTTGAGGCAAGCATTAAATGGGGATGATGATTTGCTGTGATTTTGCAGATTTTGTGAGGATTTTGGTGGATTTGTGATGATGAAAACCCAGCAAAAATGGGGCGCTGCAGTGTTGTGTGTTTGACTGTTTGACTTGGACTTTGGACCAAAAAAGCAAAAAATAAAAATAATAATAATAATAGTAAAATAATAATAATGACAATAATAAAAATAAATAAATAAATAAATAAATGGTAAATATGGTAATAATAAAATTAATGATAATAAAAAACTGAAATAAAAAGTGATAAAAAAAATAAAATTAATAAACGGAACAAAAATTGACATGAGGTATTTTAAAATACATCCCTGCCGAAATTTCGTCTGAAACGACGAAAATTCTCGGCTTCGAAAAATGAGTAAAACAAGACGAAAAAAATGGGTCAAAAAATGGGGTATGACAGATGCCCCTATTTAAGTTTCTTCGCTACGGAGATTAAAAAGCGAAATTTTGATTCGACGGGTCGAAGAAACTTAAATACAGAGTACACCATTTTTTGACCAATTTTGACAGTTAAAATGTTATGGATGCGATGCCATGTATGCAAATGCTATGAATGCATGTGATGCAAGTATGAATGTAAGACGACAAAGATGACCTTATTGGGAATAAAAAGAGGCAAAGGGATACCCGAGTTCGTTAAAGAAACGGGATCCGACTCCAATGGGGATAGTGTTCCACTGGGGAAGAGGTTAGCTGCTCGGGTTATTGCCGAACTGTTCACTGGGGAGAGTGGGCAATTAACCACGGGAACCAAAAAAGGGTAAAATGTCAGCTGTTCGGGTTAAATTCCGAACTGCCACTGACGACAAGGAATGAATGTAAATGTCAGCTGTTCGGGTTGTTGCCGAACTGTTCACTGACGACAGGAAATAAAAGAAATGTCAACTGTTCGGGTTGAATTCCGAACTGCCATTGACGACAAGAAAGTAAAATGTCAACTGTCGGGTTGTGCCGACCTGCCATTGACGACAAGAAATTAAATGTCAACTGTCGGGTTGTTCCGACCTGCCATTGACGACAAGGAAATAAAATGTCAACTGTCGGGTTGTGCCGACCTGCCATTGACGACAAGGAAATAAAATGTCAACTGTCGGGTTGTTCCGACCTGCCATTGACGACAAGGAATTAAATGTCAACTGTCGGGTTGTTCCGACCTGCCATTGACGACAAGAAAGTAAATGTCAACTGTCGGGTTGTTCCGACCTGCCATTGACGACAAGAAAGTAAAATGTCAACTGCCGGGTTGTGCCGACCTGCCATTGACGACAAGGAAATAAAATGTCAACTGTCGGGTTGTTCCGACCTGCCATTGACGACAAGGAATTAAAATGTCAACTGTCGGTTTGTTCCGACCTGCCATTGACGACAAGGAAATAAAGGGTAAAAGTCAGCTGTTCGGGTTAAATTCCGAACTGCCACTGACGACACTAAGGATGCTGCAGACAAGCTGCTCATTTACAGAGCTGCCCCTTCAACTGGGGAGAAAGGATGCACAAGCTGTTCATTAAAGAACTGCCACTTGGCACAACACTGGGGAATATGCACAAGCTGTTCGTTTGAACTGCCACTTGGCATAAAAAAGTGACATTTCTGGAACAGACACAATGGGGATGACACTTGGGGAATATTTACTGGTGACCATGATGGGATGCCGAGCAAAGTCGGGCTTTGGTTATGATTTGGTATTTGTGAGTGTGAATGATGACTCACTGGGGAATGCCAATACAATTGGGCTTTATTTTGTAACATCACTGGAGGATGACATTTGAGGAAAAGAAAAATGCAGATTGTTTATGATTGATTGGTAAGAAACGTGGTGGTTAAAGCAACCATGTACAGATGATATTGTGGTATGTTGCATGTGTGAATGCGTATATGCATGAATGCGTGATTATATGATTTGTATGATTGTACAAATGTACAAATGCATGAATGCATGAATGTATGAATGTACTAATGCAGGACTCTCACTGGGGATGTTGTGTGAAAGATTGGCTTGTACTTGGGATACCCTAAATGTTTGTTAAGGAATTGCCCCTTGGTACAAGAATATAATGAAAGATTGCACAAGCTGTTCGTTGAAGAACTGCCGCTTGGCTTACAAGAAGGTGACATCAACAGATCAGACACGTTGGGGATGTCACTCGACTGTTTTGATTTATTGCATGACCGACAACTTGGTGAAACAAGATTTAGACCGGTAAAAATGAAAAGTGGACTGACGTCGCATTGCAAACACTCGGTGATCTTTGATGGGGATGATGTCACAGGGAACACATCCAAAATGTTGATGGGGTAAAGTCGTAACCATTGATGAGGAACATATACCTCATGGGGAAATTGTTACTTCACTGGGGAATCGTGTTAATCCGCTGAGGAAAAGAACTGGTGATTCCGCCGGGAATGCTTATGTTTTGTTTGGATTCCGAGCGAGGTCGGGCTTTGATTGTAGTTGGATGCCGAGCGAGGTCGGGCTTTGATTGGGGTGCCGAGCGAGGTCGGGCTTTGGTTGTAATGTGGGTGCCGAGCGAGGTCGGGCTTTGGTTGGGTGCCGAGCGAGGTCGGGCTTTGGTTGTAATGTGGGTGCCGAGCGAGGTAGGGCTTTGGTTGGGTGCCGAGCGAGGTCGGGCTTTGTAATGGGATGCCGAGCGAGGTCGGGCTTTGATTGAATTGGATGCCGAGCGAGGTCGGGCTTTGGTTGTGTTTGGATGCCGAGCGAGGTCGGGCTTTGGTTGAGTGCCGAGCGAGGTCGGGCTTTGGTTGGGTGCCGAGCGAGGTCGGGCTTTTTTGTTGGATGCCGAGCGAGGTCGGGCTTTGATTGGGGTGCCGAGCGAGGTCGGGCTTTGGTTGCCGAGCGAGGTCGGGCTTTTTGTTGGATGCCGAGCGAGGTCAGGCTTTGATTGGGGTGCCGAGCGAGGTCGGGCTTTGGTTGTGGTTGTGCCAATGATGATTGGGCTTTTGGGGTTGAGACTCCACCGGGGGATGCCAATAAAATTGGGCTTTGTTTGTGGTTTCGCTGGGGATATAAGGATCATTTTGGAAGCATGATCGATATCCAGCCTTAGATGCTAAATGGTGGTTGGGCTTTTGTGAGTAGGTGCCGATGGCAATTGGGCTTTTGATTGTTTTGGACAAAGGTTGACTTCCTGGGGAGTTTGTTAATCCACCGGGGATTGTGCTAATCCACTGGGGATTATGATTGAA
The DNA here is from genome assembly GCA_018208015.1 of Medicago ruthenica. Classification (NCBI taxonomy): domain Eukaryota; kingdom Viridiplantae; phylum Streptophyta; class Magnoliopsida; order Fabales; family Fabaceae; genus Medicago; species Medicago ruthenica. The sequence continues at coordinate 39,237,460 of CM031373.1, read as the reverse complement.
TACCGAGCGAGGTCGGGTTTCGATTGTAATGTGGGTGCCGAGCGAGGTCGGGCTTTGATTCACTGGGGATATTCCCTTTGATTCACGGGGGGACTCCGCCGGGGAAATCTGTTTAGCAATTGACCATATTTAGCCTGCGTAGTTTATCCGCTCTCAGGATAGCTGCTGGCGCGCACTTCAATTATTCACAAGTCCAAAGAGAATGTGTTTATTATTTATGCCTTCCAAAAAGATTTAAATTTTTCTTTTGAAAAAAAGTTTCGTTCCAAGTACTATTATCAAAAATAGAAGAAATGACTAAGCAAAATAAATGGGAACTCCCAACAAAATGTAAAGACTTCACTAGGAAGAAATTTTATTAATGGGGTGGTGGCCCGCCAACGGCGTGGCTCCACGGATCTTACAAAGTTGAAAAAATGGTAAATATACAGGGAAGGTTCATTGAACACAATAACCGCTATTCTCCTTAACAACTTTGAATTCACTGTTTGGATGCTTCAGATTCTGAGTTCTTTGACAGTTGATTTGCCCCGAGTAAATCGTGGCCAATCCGATGTAGTTATTTTGTCCTTTGATCCTTAACTTTTGCATAGGTTGCCCTTTCGGGTTTTCGACCTATCAGGATGATTATTTCTGTTTTGTGTCTCTAATTTTTGCCTGGACCGCCCTTTCGGGTTTTCAGTCCACCGAGACGCTCATTCTTGCCTAAGTCGCCCTTTCAGGTTTTCGACTTACCGAGCTGTTCTTTTGTTTTTTTTAGACAAAATATTTCTTGACTACATCGGAATTCACAGGACGCGGCAAATCTTCGCCGTCCATTGTCGTGAGAATCAAAGCTCCTCCGGAGAAAACTCTCTTGACCACATACGGGCCTTCGTAGTTAGGCGTCCATTTGCCCCTAGAATCGGGTTGAAAAGATAGGATCCTTTTAAGCACGAGGTCTCCTTCTTGGATTTCACGAGGACGAACCTTCTTGTCAAAAGCTTGTTTCATCCTCTGTTGATACAGTTGTCCATGACACAAGGCAGTCATGCGTTTCTCCTCAATTAAGTTCAACTGATCGTATCTATTTTGACACCATTCAGCCTCTGACAATTTAGCTTCCATCAAGATTCTCAATGACGGGATTTCGACTTCTACGGGGAGCACTGCTTCCATGCCGTATACTAAAGAGAAAGGGGTTGCCCCTGTCGATGTACGCACTGAAGTACGATACCCATGCAAGGCATATGGCAACATCTCATGCCAATCCTTGTAGGTAACTACCATCTTTTGCACTATTTTCTTGATGTTTTTGTTTGCAGCTTCAACTGCGCCATTCATTTGAGGCCTATAAGGAGAGGAGTTATGATGCTCGATCTTGAACTCTTGACATAGCTCCTTCATCATTTTGTTGTTCAGATTGGTCCCATTGTCGGTGATAATCTTGTTGGGAATACCATATCGACAGATGATATGATTTTTAATAAATCGGACCACCACTTGTTTGGTGACGTTGGCATATGACGCAGCTTCGACCCATTTGGTGAAGTAGTCAATTGCCACTAAGATGAAGCGATGCCCATTCGAAGCTTTGGGTTCAATCCTACCAATCATATCGATACCCCACATGCAGAAAGGCCATGGGAAAGAGAGGACATTTAGAGTCGTTGGTGGCATATGGATCTTGTCCGCATAAATTTGACATTTATGGCATTTTCTGGCATGCTTGTAGCAATCACCCTCCAAGGTCATCCAATAATATCCGGCTCTTAAGATCTTCCTAGCCATTGTATGCCCACTGGAATGAGTCCCGAAGGAACCCTCATGTATCTCATGCATTATACGATCGGCTTCTTGCTCATCAACGCATCTGAGTAGCACCATATCAAAATTCCTCTTGTATAAAACTTCTCCATTTAGAAAGAAGTTGCCAGCTAATCTTCGCAGAGTTTTCTTATCCTTGTTGGATGTCCCATGCGGGTACTCTTGCCTTTGGAGGAAACTTTTGATGTCATGGAACCATGGCTTGTTATCTATGACTGCTTCGGCTGCAAACACATGTGCAGGCCTTTCTAGATGCTGAACCTTGATTGTTGGAATCTCACTCCGGCGGCTGACCTCATACATGGAAGACAAGGTTGCCAAAGCATCCGCCATTTGATTCTCATCTCGAGGAATATGATGCAGCTTAACTTTGTTGAAAAAAGTTAGCAAACGTCTTGCGTAGTCTTTGTAAGGAATCAAGCCGGTGTGGCGAGTTTCCCAATCTCCATTTATTTGATTGATCACAAGAGCTGAGTCTCCATAAATGTCGAGGTTCTTGATCCTTAGATCAATGGCTTCCTCAATTCCCAGAATACAAGCTTCATACTCCGCCATATTGTTTGTACAGTCGAATGAAAGTCTTGCAGCAAAAGGGAGATGTTTGCCGTCGGGGGTGACGATGACTGCCCCAATTCCATTGCCATAGACATTGACAGCTCCATCAAAGATTAACTTCCATCTAGATTCGGGATCTGGACCTTCGCCGAATAGTGGCTCGTCATAATCCTTCATCTTTAGATACATGATTTCTTCATCGGGGAAGTCAAACTTGATTGGTTGATAATCCTCGATTGGTTGATGAGCCAAATGATCGGCAAGAATGCTGGCTTTGATAGCTTTCTGAGTGTGGTATTCGATGTCGTATTCTGATAACAACATCTGCCAACGGGCGATCCTTCCGGTTAAGGCGGGTTTTTCAAAGATGTACTTGATTGGATCCATTTTGGATATCAACCAAGTAGTATGATTAAGCATATAGTGGCGAAGACGCCTAGCAGCCCAAGCTAATGCACAACAAGTCTTCTCGAGTAGAGAGTATCGGGACTCGCAGTCCGTAAACTTCTTGCTTAGGTAGTAGACAGCGTGCTCTTTTCTACCGGTCTCGTCTTGTTGTCCGAGTACACAACCCATGGAGTCCTCCAATACGGTTAAGTACATGATCAAAGGTCTTCCTTCGACTGGAGGGATAAGTATTGGAGGTTCTAGTAGGTACTCCTTGATGCTATCAAAGGCTTTCTGGCAATCTTCTGTCCATACTACTTCTTGATTTTTGCGAAGTAGCTTGAAAATGGGTCCACAAGTGGCTGTCATGTGGGATATGAATCTAGAGATGTAATTTAAACGTCCTAGAAATCCCCTTACTTGCTTCTCAGTTTGAGGAGCAGGCATTTCTCTGATGGCCTTGACCTTGTCGGGATCTACCTCGATACCCTTTTGACTGACAATGAAACCTAGAAGTTTTCCAGATCTCACACCGAATGTACATTTGTTGGGGTTCAGGCGAAGCCGATATTTTCTCAGACGTTGAAACATCTTTAGCAAATATTCAACATGTTCCTCTTCATTTCCTGATTTGACAATCATGTCGTCGACATATACTTCAATTTCTTTGTGTATCATGTCGTGGAAGAGAGTGGTCATGCCCCTTTGATAGGTAGCACCCGTATTTGTTAAGCCAAAAGGCATCACTTGATAACAAAAGGTGCCCCAAGGTGTAATGAAAGACGTTTTTTCTCTATCTTCAACAGCCATTTTAATCTGATTGTATCCAGAGAAGCCATCCATGAAGGAGAATACCTTGGATTTGGCAGTATTGTCGACCAATATGTCAATGTGGGGTAAAGGGAAGTCGTCTTTTGGACTAGCTTTGTTTAAATCTCGGTAGTCGACGCACATCCGAACTTTACCGTCCTTCTTGGGAACAGGCACTATGTTGGCCAACCACTGAGGGTATTCTGATGTAACAAGAAATCCAGCATTAATTTGCTTTTGCACTTCCTCTTTGATCTTGAGGGCCATGTCAGGGCGAGTTCTTCTCAACTTCTGCTTGACTGGCGGACATTCAGGTTTCAAAGGTAGATGATGCTCCACAATCTCAGGATCCAATCCTGGCATATCTTGGTATGACCATGCAAAGATATCCACATATTCTTCAAGAAGCTTGATGATTCTTTCTTTGACGGATGCATCCAACAATGCCCCAATCTTGATTTCTTTCTTGTCCTCTTCGGAACCCAAGTTGATAACCTCTATTGCTTCTTCATGAGGCTGAATAGTCTTCCTCTCTTGTTCTAATAGACGCTGTAATTTCAGAGTGCAACCTAAGAGGGGGGGGTGAATTAGGTTGTATGACTTTTAATGGATAATTTTTCTGGTTTATTGTGTTCTTGTAAATTTTTCCGGAATTTTGTATGAATGTATGAACGAATGCTTGGAAAAATAAAGAGTGTAGGGAAGAAGAAGATGGACACAAGGAATTTATAGTGGTTCCCCTACTGGTACTCCACTCCCCCACAACCCTGTGAGGAATTCACTATGTTAGAATCTTTGTTACAAGCAATCTCTCCCCAAGACCCCCTAACAATCTTTCTAACATACACAAGATAGCACCCCACTATCTTTCAACAATTCTCACCAACAATGGCAAGAAAACTTTACAACAATGTAATTGAAGAATAACAAATGTATGGCTGTATATTTTTATCAATATCACTCTTAAACAAATGGACTTAATGCTCAGAAAACTTTTTAATAAATGTTAAAGTGTGGGCAAAGTTTTCCAAACAATTTGAATGAAAGTTTGAAAGCAAGTGCAATTGAAAAAAATTCACAATTGAGAATTTGAAAGTTATTGTCTTGTTTATTGCTTTGATTCTCAATTGAATTTATAGAAGTTAAAAAGATGTTTATGAAACAATACTACATTTCAAAAATGGTTTAAAATGAAAAGACACAAATTTAAAATGGCACCCATTCATAAAATGAGAATGAAAAATCATTTAAAAGAAATGTGGCTGATTGGTAAAGTAAATTAGAAGTAGCCGTTGCATTTTAAATAGCCGTTGAATCCAAATTGATTAATAGGCAATAAAATGGCCAAATATAAACTGCTTGTTAAAGCCAACGGTACCAAAATCAAATGAGTCAATTAAGTATGGCAAAAATATGACATGAATTATATTTTAATACATAATTGATTATTCAAAAAACATGCTAAAAAAAATGTTTCTAATGTCATAAATAAATATGCAATTTTCCAAAATCAATTATGGTTTTTCATCCAAAAACATTTTAATGCAAAATCACATTTAAATAAAAATCATTGTGAGTGTGTGATTTATTTTCAAGAAATTTTTAGGCGTTGCTTTATATGGCGACTTAGAAAAAAGTTTGTAATTATTTTCTGAGCATTCTAAGTTGTTCCATAAGTTAAGAATGATAAATCAAAAAATAATTTGTCATACTTACAAAGTGTATAACCAAGAAGCCTAGACACTAATCTTCATTCTTAATCTTCATCTTGTGCCTCCATAGTTTTTCTTCTTTTGTGATGTGAGTTTGTTATCATCAAAACCCAGCCAAAGTTAGAAGGAAATCTTCTTCACAATCTCCCCCTTTTTGATGATGACAAACCATATCATGTTGACATTGATGTGCAAAGAAAGCTCCCCCTGTCTTGTATATCTCCCCCTTTGATTTGCAATTGGATAACCTGTAAAATGTCAAAGTACAAGCACATACCTACACTTTCTCCCCCTTTTGACATCATCAAAAAGAAGAAAGATCGGCAAAACAGATATCCAACCAAAAATATGCATACAAGACAAGTAATAATAATATAAAACTTAAAACAAAGTTATCCGAATCCAAACTTATCAAGTACCAGAAGCAATACAGAATTAGAAAAAAAAACAACTAGGAATGAAAATCAACTAAAAAGTCATGAGAAACAAAATAGAACAGAGAAAAACAACATGAAAAATACGGTTCACTTGAGCATCATGCTTAATCATAAAAATGCATATAATCCTATATATAAAAAATCATATAATTTGAAGAAATAGACACCTAAAATAAAAATAACATTTTTTGCATGTACATATGTTAAATATCATTCTCATCCAAGATTCCCAATTCTCTTCTTATTTTAAAAAATTGTTCTTTTGCCAAAGGTTTTGTAAAAATATCTGCTAATTGAGAATGAGTATCCACAAAAGTAACTTCAACATCTCCTTTGAGAACATGATCTCTTAGGAAATGATGTCTAATGTCTATGTGTTTGGTCCTGGAATGCATGACTGGATTTTTAGTTAAATTAATTGCACTGGTGTTGTCACATCTTAAGGGAATGCATTCTAAATTTAAACCAAAATCACGTAATTGTTGTTTCAACCAAAGAACTTGTGCACAACAATTTCCTGCAGCAATATATTCTGCTTCTGCAGTACTCAAGGCTACACAAGCTTGCTTTTTACAAGACCAAGAAACTAATGCATTTCCCAAAATGTGACATGTACCACTAGTACTTTTTCTATCAGTCTTACATCCAGCATAATCAGAATCAGAATAACCAACCAATTCACATAGACTCCCTTTGGGATACCACAAACCAACATTGGGAGTGCCTTTTAAATATTTCATAATTCTTTTAACAGAAGAGAGATGAGATTCTTTTGGACAAGATTGAAATCTAGCACATAAACAAACACTAAACATAATATCTGGTCTACTTGCAGTAAGATAAAGGAGAGAGCCAATCATACCTCTATATTTTGTAATGTCTATTGGCTTACCAGATTCATCTTGATCTACATAAGTGCTAGAACTCATAGGTGTTGCAATCTCCTTGCAATTATCCATATCAAATCTTTTAAGAAGTTCTTTGCAATATTTTGATTGATTGATGAATATTCCATCCTTTGATTGCTTTATTTGTAGACCAAGGAAGTAATTAAGTTTTCCCATCATAGACATTTCAAATTCTCCTTGCATCATGTTAGAAAATTCTTTACACAACGATTCATTAGTAGCACCAAAAATGATATCATCAACATAGATTTGCACAAGCAAGGTATGATGATTAATTCTTTTTATAAAAAGAGTAGTATCAACTTTTCCTTTTTCAAAACCTTTTTCACAAAGAAAATTGCTTAATCTATCATACCATGCTCTTGGTGCTTGCTTTAGACCATAAAGTGCTTTCTTAAGCTTATATACATGAGAAGGATTTTTAAAATCTTCAAAACCTGGAGGTTGTTTAACATAAACTTCTTCATGTATATAACCATTTAAAAATGCACTTTTGACATCCATTTGATATAATTGAAAATCTAAGGAACATGCATATGCTAAAAGTAATCTTATGGCTTCTAATCTTGCCACAGGTGCAAATGTTTCATCAAAATCGATCCCTTCTTCTTGATTATAGCCTTGAGCAACTAATCTGGCCTTATTTCTTACAATAATACCATTTTCATCTAATTTATTTTTGAAAACCCATTTTGTACCAATGATATGTTTATCCAAAGGCCTAGGTACTAATTCCCAAACTTGATTTCTTTCAAATTGATTTAGTTCTTCTTGCATGGCTAAAATCCATTGATCATCACTTAAGGCTTCATCAATTTTAGAAGGTTCGATTTGTGAAACAAAAGCCATATTTAAACATGCATCTTGAAGATTAAGTCTAGTAGATACTCCCTTATTTATGTCACCAATGATGTTGTCAATTGGATGGTCTCTATGAATTCTCCATTCTTGTGGTAGATCATTATTTGTTTGCTCTTGTTGTGGCATTTCTTCTTCTTGGTGTGCATTGTTTTGTTTGTTCTGTTCATCTTCAATGTTGACTTCTTTTGGTGAACTATCTTCATCAGAAAGAATAACTTTTTCCTCCTTGGAGGGGTTAGTTTCATCAAAAGAGACATGAACAGATTCTTCAATAGTAAGGGTTCTTTTATTGAAAATTCTATATGCCTTACTAGTGAGAGAATAACCAAGAAAGATACCCTCATCAGATTTTTCATCAAATTTACCAAGGTTATCTTTCCCATTGTTCAAAACAAAACATTTACAGCCAAAAATATGAAAATAAGCAATATTGGGTTTTCTACCCTTATAAAGTTCATATGGAGTTTTCTTTAAGATAGGTCTTACCAAAACACGGTTACTTACATAGCATGCTGTACTTACCGCATCTGCCCAAAAGTACTTAGGCAAATTTGTTTCACTCAACATGGTTCTTGCAAGTTCTTCAAGAGACCTGTTCTTCCTTTCAACAACACCATTTTGTTGTGGTGTTCTAGGTGCCGAGAAGTTGTGTGAAATTCCATGTTCATCACAAAACTCTTCAAAAAATGTATTTTGAAACTCTCCACCATGATCACTTCTAATAGATACAATCTTCAAGGATTTTTCATTTTGAACCAATTTTGCATACTTCTTGAAAGCTTTAAAAGCATCACTTTTATTTGCAAGAAATAAAGTCCACGTATATCTAGAGTAATCATCAACTATAACCAAGGCATAATAGTTTCCTCCAAAACTTCTAGTTCTTGAAGGACCAAAAAGATCCATATGAATTAATTGAAGAGGCCTAGAAGTTGAGACTATATGCTTTGGTTTGAAAGAAACTTTTGTTTGTTTACCTTTTTGACAAGCATCACATAATTTGTCTTTAATAAACTTAATCTTAGGCAACCCAACAACAAGGTCATGCTTTATTAATTTATTCAAATGATCCATGTGAATGTGTGCAATTCTTTTATGCCATAACCATGCATCATTGTTGTTGTTTACCACAAGACATTTAAGCTTTAAAGACAAATCATCTAATGAAATCATGAAAATATTATTTATTCTTTTTCCAACAAGTTTGATTTCATGTGATGCTACATCTTCAACAAAACAAGAATCTTTATTGAAATTTACTCTAAAGCCTTTATCACATAATTGACTAATACTTAGTAAATTATGTTTTAGACCTTCAACATATAGCACATTATCAATAGTAGTATAGGGAGGCATACCAACTTTACCGATACCAAGAATCTTTCCTTTATTGTTGTCTCCATAGGTGACATATCCTTTTGATTTTAGGGTCAAACTTGAGAATCTTGATTTGTCTCCCGTCATATGTTTTGAACAACCACTATCAAGGTACCACATGTTGGTTGAAGATTTCAACCCTCCCTACAAAACAGAAAGTTTAAGTCTTGTTAGGTACCCATTGTGATTTGGGTCCTTGTGGGTTAATACCTTTCCTTACCCAAATATATTCACCATAAGGAACACCAAAGTTTCTTATGTAGCATGTATTTGGAGTATGGCCTTTCATGTTGCAATAGAAACATGATAAATTTTGAACATGATATACACTAGAATTACTTCCATTGGAGACATTATTTCTAACCTTAGAATTTGTTTTCTTATAAGACTTGTTAGAATAATTTCTTCCATAAGAATTATTTCTAGTATTCATACTTTTAAGAGGAATTACAACATGCATTTTCTTTGGTTCCAAGTTGTTGGAAGTTGTGCCTGCTTTAACAAAGATTGTTTTACTTGTACTTGGTTTATCAAAATTTGAAAATCCAAGACCGGTTTTATTTTTTAAATCTCTTTGTTTGCTAAGAACATCTTCCAAACTATTGTGACCTTTTTCAAAATTTTTTATTACTTGATTTAATTTAATAATTTTTGTTTCATGTTCTTGACATTTATTACATGAAGAATTTTTGACCTTTTCTAAATCCACTTGTGCATCAAAAACTTTTCTTTCAAGTGAAACAATTAATTTCTTCTGTTTTACACAAGTTTTAGAAAGTTTACTACATTCTTCATATAATTCATCAAATGCATTTTGTAATTCATCATATGAAGGTTTAATATCAAGTTCAGAATCACTAACCTCTTGTTCATCATCAGAGTGATGAGATGCCATTAGTGCAAGATTTGCATACTCTTCATCCTCTGATTCAGAAGATGAACTTATGTCATTTTCTTCCCATGCAATGTAGGCCCTCCTTTGCTTGAATTCTTTCTTTCCTTTGTCACCATTTTTGTTTGTAAAAGATGGACAATTTGCTTTCATGTGACCTTCTTTCCCACATCCAAAACATGTAATGTTTTGGTTTGACGTAGAGCCCTCATTCTTCTTGAAAGATTTTCTTTTATTACCAAACTTGAAGGACTTGTCCTTTTTAAGAAATTTTTTAAAACTTTTTGCAAGAAGATTGATGGTCTCACCTTCATCAGAACTTTCTCCTTCATTTTGTTGTTTTGACTCAACTCTTAGAGCAATGCTTTTGTTCTTCTTCTCTTGCCCTTCATGCTTTTCCAATCTTCCAAGTTCCATTTCATGTTCTTGGAGTTTACCAAACAAAGCGGCAGAAGTCATTTTAGAAAGACTTTTCTTTTCTGATATTGCAGTCACCTTTGGTTGCCAAGCCCTTGTTAATGATCTAAGGACTTTGAGATTTAATTCATCATTTGTGAAAGTCTTTCCAAGAGCCATCAAGTGGTTTGTTAAGTGAGAGAATCTCTTTTGTAAATCAAGAATTGATTCACCGGGCTGCATTCTGAACAATTCATATTCTTGTGATAAAGTGTTCAGTTTTGATCTCTTCACTTCTTCTGTGCCTTCATGGGTTACTTCTAGAGTGTCCCAAATTTCTTTTGCAGTTTTGCATTGAGAAATTCGGAAGAACTCATCCATGCCAAGGGCTGAATGAAGCATGTTGATTGCCTTCTTGTCAAACAACAATTTTTTCTTATCATCATCAGTCCAAGATGTTTTTATTTTTACTTGGACAACATCATTCACAACCGTTGTAGGAATGAATGGACCATTCTCAACGGCATTCCATATTTCTTCCCCTTGTGCTTCCAAGTATGCACGCATGCGAATTTTCCAGAAATCATAGTATTCACCAACAAAGCATGGAGGTTTGTTGCTACTACCACCATCTTTGAACACAATGTTTGAATTTGAAGCGGAAGCCATTTTTCTGGATCAAGGAGCAAATTACCTTAACTTGCTCTGATGCCAATTGTAATTTCAGAGTGCAACCTAAGAGGGGGGGGTGAATTAGGTTGTATGACTTTTAATGGATAATTTTTCTGGTTTATTGTGTTCTTGTAAATTTTTCCGGAATTTTGTATGAATGTATGAACGAATGCTTGGAAAAATAAAGAGTGTAGGGAAGAAGAAGATGGACACAAGGAATTTATAGTGGTTCCCCTACTGGTACTCCACTCCCCCACAACCCTGTGAGGAATTCACTATGTTAGAATCTTTGTTACAAGCAATCTCTCCCCAAGACCCCCTAACAATCTTTCTAACATACACAAGATAGCACCCCACTATCTTTCAACAATTCTCACCAACAATGGCAAGAAAACTTTACAACAATGTAATTGAAGAATAACAAATGTATGGCTGTATATTTTTATCAATATCACTCTTAAACAAATGGACTTAATGCTCAGAAAACTTTTTAATAAATGTTAAAGTGTGGGCAAAGTTTTCCAAACAATTTGAATGAAAGTTTGAAAGCAAGTGCAATTGAAAAAAATTCACAATTGAGAATTTGAAAGTTATTGTCTTGTTTATTGCTTTGATTCTCAATTGAATTTATAGAAGTTAAAAAGATGTTTATGAAACAATACTACATTTCAAAAATGGTTTAAAATGAAAAGACACAAATTTAAAATGGCACCCATTCATAAAATGAGAATGAAAAATCATTTAAAAGAAATGTGGCTGATTGGTAAAGTAAATTAGAAGTAGCCGTTGCATTTTAAATAGCCGTTGAATCCAAATTGATTAATAGGCAATAAAATGGCCAAATATAAACTGCTTGTTAAAGCCAACGGTACCAAAATCAAATGAGTCAATTAAGTATGGCAAAAATATGACATGAATTATATTTTAATACATAATTGATTATTCAAAAAACATGCTAAAAAAAATGTTTCTAATGTCATAAATAAATATGCAATTTTCCAAAATCAATTATGGTTTTTCATCCAAAAACATTTTAATGCAAAATCACATTTAAATAAAAATCATTGTGAGTGTGTGATTTATTTTCAAGAAATTTTTAGGCGTTGCTTTATATGGCGACTTAGAAAAAAGTTTGTAATTATTTTCTGAGCATTCTAAGTTGTTCCATAAGTTAAGAATGATAAATCAAAAAATAATTTGTCATACTTACAAAGTGTATAACCAAGAAGCCTAGACACTAATCTTCATTCTTAATCTTCATCTTGTGCCTCCATGGTTTTTCTTCTTTTGTGATGTGAGTTTGTTATCATCAAAACCCAGCCAAAGTTAGAAGGAAATCTTCTTCACAGACGCTTAATCTCGTCCGGAATTTCTTCATCCTCTTCCTCCTCCGCTTCGTAAACAGGGAATTCAAAGTTGGGAGAGAGCCTAGGGTTATGGAGTTCAACGGGTTTATGGACGTTTAGTCTGCAAATGATGGATGATTGATTTTAGTAAAATGAGAGAAAATGCAGACTTTTTGAAAATTAAAAAGAAAATATACTTAGGATTGATTTTTTTTTTTGTTTTTTGTGTTACCATTTTTTCGGAAAAACGACAATAAAACAACAAAAAGAATAATAGAAAGGTCGTGATAAAAACGACAAATTTCATTGATGATAATAGTACTTTAAACAAGCCCTACATGAGTCCTTCTTCGCTTTGGGCAAGACGAAGGGATCTTTTTTTTGAAAACGATAAATAAATAAACACATTACTTTGAAGATTGAATAACAGAAGGAACGTCGACAGCGTCCCAATTGCGACAAACTCTTCCGGGCGTTACATGGACATGTGCCGCTTCTTCCGGCCCATCTTCAGTGATGGCATTAGTTTCTGCTGTGGAAGGAACGAAACTGGCGCTGTGGAAAATGTCCTTGAGCGGTTCAATGCTAGCGCTTGGTTCGGCAACTCTTGTATTTGAAGTGAAACCCAAACCTTCTCTATGCCTATGCTCCGGAAGGCTTATCGTCTTTCCCCAATCCGGGAGTAAATCATCTTGCACTGCTCTTTGTGCACTTTTGTAAGAAGCCATGGACGCTTCATTCTTTGTGGCACTCTCATCATCTAAGGAAAGACCTTGGAATGATGTCCCATCAACGATATCAGCACCGATGAACGAGAAGGCCGACAGATGGCTGACTAACAGAGCTTCCTCCCCTCTCACAGTGACTAGCTTTCCATTCTTCACAAACTTTAGCTTTTGGTGAAGTGTGGACGTTACTGCTCCGGCTTCATGGATCCATGAACGTCCTAACAAACAACTGTACGCTGCTTGTATATCCATTACTTGGAAGGTGATTTGAAATGTGTGCGGCCCGACTGTGATGGGCAGATCTACCTCTCCAATTACTGATTTTCTTGAGCCGTCGAAGGCTTTAACAACCACCCCACTTTGCCTCATGGGGGTCCCCTGGTAGGAAAGCTGGTCAAGGGTTGTCTTGGCCATTACATTCAATGAAGAGCCGGTGTCTACAAGTACGTTCGATAAAGCATCCGACTTGCAGTTTACCGAGATATGTAATGCCAAATTATGGTGCCTTCCTTGCTCCGGGAGTTCCTCATCACTGAAGCTTAAGTTGTTGCAGACAATGATGTTTCCGACAATGCCCCCGAATTGGCCAAGGGTTATGTCGTGCTCCACGAAGGCTTGGTTCAAAACCCTCATCAATGATTCTCTATGAGCTTCGGAGTTTAGCAGTAAGGACAGCATAGAGATTTTTGAAGGTGTTTGCAACAACTGGTCCATAACCTTGTATTCGCTTTTCTTGATTAGTTTCAAAACCTCATCAAGATCCGCATCGGCATTTGCCCCACTGGATTGACCTACATCTTTGTTTGTGCAGGGGTCTTTGGTTTGCCTTGGTTCAAATACCGGGGTACTGACCTTCTCTTGGACTACTGTGGGAAGAACACGTCCACTCCTTAGCACTTTGCTACTGTCCGTGATATTACCGACAGGGGCTAAGGGAGGAATAGGTACCTCTTGACCGTCATTCACCATGGTTGCAAGGTATTTGTAAGGAACTGCCTTGTTGGAAGTGTATGGGGCAGGCCCTGGTAAGCATATTATGAGGGGAGTAGCGGCAGGCTTCTGGCTGCTGGGGGCTAACTCCAAGTAATCCGGGATATTAAACTCCGGGATTATAACACATACGCTTTTGTCCTTTTTTGTGACAACAAGCTCCTTTTTGTCCAATAGTCCTTGTATGTCATTTTGGATTTGCATACATCCTTGAGGACTCACTGAGCATTCTTCGCAACTAGCATGATCGTGCTCGAACATAGTTGCCTTACACATCTTGATGTGTAGCGGAACTAGAGGCGTTCTGATGTCTTGGGCCTTCAAAATAGGACGGGCTCCTTGACATTCTTGAACCATGTTGATAGAGGAGACATGGTTTGGCAGTGGGTTAGTTTGGACATTTGGGTTTGTGTCCTTGAAGGTCAGAACTTTAGTACGGACTAGCCTTTGGACCTCACTTTTGAGAACAAAGCAACGTTCAATGTCATGGCCTGGTGCCCCTTGATGGAATACACAAGTAAGGTCCGGGCGATACCATGTAGGTAATACATTTGGTACGGGAGGAGGTGCTCTTGTTTGTACGAGGTTTCTCGCAAGTAAAGCCGGGAGCAAATCCGCGTACTTCATGGGTATCGGATCGAATGCCGCTCTTGGGCGATTCTGATGATTAAAGGGTAGTTGAGGATTTTGAGGTCGGAATTGCTGCTGACCTTGTGGGCGCGGTTGTTGATAATATGGTTGTGGATTTTGTGGATGTTGTTGTTGATATGAGGGTTGATATTGAGGGGGAGGCCTTTGTGGGACCTGGATTTGGTAGTTTGGAGGTGTTGAGATGGAAGGTGAAATGGCAGAGACATGTGGATATGCTGAGTACCCTTGATGAGGTCCTCTATGGCCAATCATGCCAATATCTTGCTCTTTCTTCCTTGGGTAGCCACCCCCGAATCTCTTTGTGCTGCTCGATGGAGCACTTTCTTTCACTAAGCGTCCTTCTCGGACCGCGTCCTCCAAACGTACGCCCATGCTTACCATTTCTGTGAAGTCACTTGGCGCACTGGAAACCATTTGTTCATAGTAAAAGGAACCAAGAGTATTCAAAAATATCTTGGTCATTTCCTTTTCTTCAAGAGGCGGGCTAATCTGAGCCGCTATCTCTCTCCATCTTTGTGCGTACTCCTTAAAGGTCTCTTTGTCCTTTTGGGCCATGGCCCGGAGTTGGTCCCGGTCCGGGGCCATGTCCAAATTATATTTTTATTGGCGGACAAACGCCTCTCCCAAGTCATTGAAGGTTCGAATTTTGGTACTATCCAAACCCATGTACCACTTTAAAGCGGCACCGGTTAAGCTATCTTGGAAATAATGGATGAGCAACTGATGGTTGTCGGTTTGCGTTGACATCTTCCTTGCGTACATTACCAAGTGACTTTGCGGGCAAGTATTCCCTTTGTACTTTTCAAAATCCGGGACCTTGAATTTAGGAGGGATTTTGACATTGGGTACAAGGCAGAGATCATGGGCGTCCTTCCCGAATAAATCTTTCCCTCGGAGGGCCTTGATCTCCTTTTGCATCTCATCGAATTTTTCAAGGAAATCGGCCATCCTATCCTGGGCACCTAAACTTTCGGCATGAAAGATAGGCCCGTGATCATGTTGAGTGGTATGGACCACTGGCGTTGTGAAGGCCACAGTAGCCGGAGGGAAGGTAATCTCGGGTTGAGATACCGGAGCTTCTAGGAGAGTAGTGGGAATTGGGATAGACTCTTCACCAAACTCAAAAGGCATGCCCCACGTGCAACCAAGGGGTTTAGAGTGTTGTAGAGCATCGACATGCAATGTTGAAGTCGAAGCAAATGCTGATGCTTGTTCTTGAGAACTGGAGGGAGGAGGAGGTGTCGGGATTTGCGCGGCAGCTAGTAGCTTCACTAACTCCGTTAGTTTTTCCATCTCCGTTTTCATAGATGTTAGTTCTTCACGAAGCTCATGATTCTCTTGCTCTAAATTCTCCATTTTCTTCTTTAAGGCTGCTCGAGTGTTGTAGGCGTGAGTTGCTTCAAGACGATGAGCCACTTCTCTTTATGGGAAGACGTGTAGTGTTGCGGAGGAAATGCGAACACTGAATACTCAATTCGGATTATGAGAAATCCTGAGGATAAGAAAAAGAAGAAATGAGTTTTGGACTCAAGGATGGACGTATGCATGATAATGAATGATGTTAATGTAAATGCATGAAAAATTTTATTTTGTCTTGCTTTATAGGAAATTAAAAGTGCGCAATTAATATTAGCAATTAAAAATATTAAAGGCCAAGAAAATAATATTGTCCAAAATATATTTATTTGATTGAATAACATTGAGATTACAAAGGGTAATTAATGCTAATACAATCAAATAGCTGCTCGCTTTTCGGCCTTGTCGATTTCCTCCCTATAGAAGTCTAAAGTGTCCTTGCAGAACTTCATGAAGGTCTTGACCTCCTTAGGGATGTCAAAGTATGGCATGACCGTCTCGGCCTTGGCTAGTTTCTTTGGAAGTTTGGCGATGACCATGTTGGAGAACGCGACCAATCTTGTGAAGTCTTCACTTAATCGGGTGGCGTCTTGCCATACAAACTCGATCACTTCCTTGCGCTGAGCTAGCTGGATGTTTGCACTTCTAATCTCATCAAGGAGTCGTGCAATGTGGTTTCCATGCTCTCTTGCAATCTTGTCGAAGTACTCTTCAAATTTCTTGATGTCCGCTTCGAGGCGATTGCATTGTAGCTTTCCTTGATGAGAAAGGCTTTCATATCTTTGCCTTTGGACGCGTTCGGCTTGGAGCTGCTCTTTGTAGTCCTTAACGACTACTTGGAGTTGTTGATCTTTCTCTTGAAACTTCAACCTCCACTTCTTTTGAGCTTCGATGGCTAGCTCGCCGAATTTTTTGAGTTCTTGGTTGGAATGCAAAACTCTTTCCAACTCCTCGTCCTTGGCTATAAGATTGGAATCCGCGCTAACCAAGCCACCTCCGATCCACTCTCTTTTCCCCTCGGAGATTCTTAAACGTTTTTCACACATTAGGAGAGAATTTGTCGCTTCATCACGAGATCTCTTCATCCTTGTGGTTTCTCCTAAAGCTTGGAGGTGCTTTAATTCTAGTTCTCCATTTTTGTTTTGGAGTTCTCGAATTTTAGCTTTGAGTTCCTCCGCTTCTTTGTTGGGAATGGTTGTGGTCAGTTTAGGTGTATGAGGTTTAGGAGGGCATATGACCCCAAAGGGCAACTTGATTATTTTAACCCTCTCCTTCACCCATCGAGTATATAAAGGCTTGGCCACGCAATTCCTCTTTCCCACTTTTCCTTTGTGCATTTGATTCCAAGCTCCTCGGATTCTTTCTAGCAAGGCCAAGTCTTGATCTCCCTCTCTTTAGAAGAAAGGTTCTAGCAAGAGATCACCGGGTTTGTCATCCATGGGGTAGCCTAGCTGGCGAAGAGAGAGGACCGGATTGTAGTTAATACATCCTTTAGTACCAATGAGGGGCACATTAGGAAAATCCCCACAACTTAGGATAATTTCCGGGTCCTCTAAATTCGGAGAAAACCAATGGATATCTTTCTCGGTGAGAGCTAACATCCTTTGCGACCATTTGAGCTTGGCCCGATTCTCCACAAAGTCCCGACTTCTCGGCATATGAGACATTAACCACATGTGCACTAAAGGGGTGCAGCAAGAAATTATGCCTCCTTTCCCTTTTTCATGCCTAGCATGAAGTGAGTGATAGAAATCCGCTAGAAGTGTAGGCACAGGATTCTTAGTTAAGAATACGCCTATAGCCGGGAGATCTATGATATTTTCCATATTAGGGAACAATACTAGCCCGTATATCAAAAGAGCTAGGATTGCGTTGAATGCTTCTCCCTCTTTGTTGGCCAATGAGCTTCGAGCCTTAGCCTCCAAAAATTTCCTTGTAAAACCCTTGGTATTTCCTCTAATTTCCAAGTACGGTGCTATTTCTTGGATACCAAGGTGCAAAGATTCGGCGATGGCCTCTAGAGTAGGATCCTCTTTTAAACCGAGGTAAGGTCCATGACCTTTCAAATTGCATCCCGAAATCCTCTCAAATTCCTCCAAGGTTGGGGCTAATTGGAAGTCTTGGAAAGTGAAGCATCGGAGAGGTGGATCAAAGAATTGAGCTAAGGTGGTTAAGGCCACGGGATCTATCTTCACGGGCAAGAGATCAAGTATCAAACCATAGCTTGCTTCAAAGTTGCTTTTGTCGACCAAAGAGAGCCGTTGACTTAAAGCTAGCAAGCCCTCCACTTTAGAAATTTTGACCTTGAAAGGAAATGTATTTCTTTTTCCGGAAGCCATATCTCTTTTTGCTAATTTTTGATTGCCTTTTAATTTCCTATAAAGCAAGATGACGTGCAAAATTATTTTCCATGAATACAAATGTATGGTATGCATATGTATGTATGTATGTTCAAAATTTCCCCCATCCTCACGTGTAGGCTCTAAAGATGAGATTTTCTAAAAGGTCCCTAGAGATCACGGACCTCACAAGGAACTATTGTCGTCAATTGCAAATGCTCGCAAGACCTCAATATATTCCAAGTGAAATCTACTAGGCGGGGTTTTCGCATCTTCCCTTCAAGACATACGTCAAGTGGGCCTCCGCTACGCAACCCCATCCTATCTTAATTTTTTCTCAAAGCTCGGGAATAGAGCCTCACACGTCCGGCATTAACCCGAACAATGTGGAGTAACATCGCTCAAGTAACCCCACAACATATATAATATAAAGCAATATGAAACATATACATATAAAGCGAGAAAAAAAATAAACAAATAATGATAATAAGGCATAAGCGTGCAAGCAAAATAAAACATTCTAGCCTAAAAGCCGACTAAGATAGGCTTGACTTGTTTATGCACAAACAAAGTGTTTTATGTATGGTATCCCCAGTGAAGTCGCCATTTCTGTCGCGTCGAATTTCGGATGTCAAGCTATTGACTAGCATTGAATCACTAATTTTAAATCACGACTGAACTTTTAATTTTTCGGGGAAAAAGGAAAAAAGTTCGAAATTACCTTGAGAAAAGATTTTAGGTTCGAAAGTCGATTATGCGAGGGGAAGGTATTAGCACCCCTCACATCCGTTGTACTCAACGGGAACCTCTTAGTTGGCTTAGGCTAAAAATGTTTTTTGACGTTTTGCTTGCATGCTTAATCATATATATATATATATAGGAAAAAAGAAAATATAATGTGAGGTGAAGAAAGAGATAAAAACAAATGAAAGAGAAAAAAGAGAAAAAAGATTTTTTTATTAATGGGCTTGACAAGATGACAATCATGCTCCTACGTATCTCCCGGTAGTCGGAGAATTCAAAGCGTACGTAGTTCTTGGAAAAAAGTTTGAAAACGCAAAAAGGCGTAAAAAGCTTTAAAAGGTGAAAGACAGACGCTAAGGCGATAAACTCGCGCAAGGCGTAAATGTTTAAGGAAAAGAAAAAAAAAGACAGACGCACAGAGGCGTAAAAGGTTTGAAAATAAAGAAAAACGCACGGAGGCGTACAATGTTGAAAATAAAAGACAAACGCACGGAGGCGTTAAATTCGCGCAAGGCGTAAAAAGGTTGAAAATAAACGCGCAAAGGCGCGGAAGGTCCGGATTGACCACAAGGGCCAAAATTGGTGAGTTGGATCCACTTTGAAAATAGAATGACGATTGTCCGAGCAACGAGACATACGTCAAGCGTTCGTACAACCGGGGAAAGGAGAGACATACGTCAAACCACCCTTTTTTCATTCAAGTTTTGTTTGAATTTAAAAACGTATTTTTGGGGAAGTTAGAAAAGAATGACGATCGTCTAAGCAACGAGACATACGTCAAGTGTTTATCCGATCGGGGAAAGGAGAGACATACGTCAAACCACCCTTTTTCATTCAAGTTTCGCTTAAATTTTAAGAAAATGTATTAACTGAAAAAAACGCTCGTTTTTAGAACTCAAATGAAGAGAAAAGAAATTGTTCAAATTAGTTGTTGCAACCAAAATGAACAAGTTTGTCGCTTAATAAAAAAGGAAAATGTTTTTCATTTTTTACTTGGAGTTAAAAAGAAAATAAATGTGATAAAATAAGCTAAATGCGAGGAAATAAAAACGATTGTTGGATTAAGATAAAAAGATTTTTTTGATTATGGATTAAACTATAAAAAAATAAAAGATAACGCAATGCATATTTAAACATTTTGTTCGTAAATGTATATGCTAATGACATAAAAAAGATGCAAAATAAAATGAACAAAATAGAAATAAATAAATAAAAAATAAATGCATGAGATAATATGATAGGTAAATGTAACATCCGGTGGCTCCCAATGGGCTGGCCTCCCTATCTTTCAAGGGCCGAGATGTACTCATGGTCTTCTCCACCCCCCAAGTGGAGTTTCATGCCTTCCGTGGGAATCGAACCACGTACCCTGGAGGCTATAAGTACATGTTCAATGCATTCCCACTACCAATTGAGCTACTAGCTCAATTGGTAGTGGGAATGCATTGAACATGTACTTATAGCCTCCAGGGTACGTGGTTCGATTCCCACGGAAGGCATGAAACTCCACTTGGGGGGTGGAGAAGACCATGAGTACATCTCGGCCCTTGAAAGATAGGGAGGCCAGCCCATTGGGAGCCACCGGATGTTACAAAAAAGGCGCCTTTTTTGTAACATCCGGTGGCTCCCAATGGGCTGGCCTCCCTATCTTTCAAGGGCCGAGATGTACTCATGGTCTTCTCCACCCCCCAAGTGGAGTTTCATGCCTTCCGTGGGAATCGAACCGTGTACCCTGGAGGCTATAAGTACATGGCCAATGCATTCCCACTACCAATTGAGCTACTTAGGCCCCAGGTACAGAGTTCGATTTTTGTAACATCCGGTGGCTCCCAATGGGCTGGCCTCCCTATCTTTCAAGGGCCGAGATGTACTCATGGACTTCTCCACCCCCCAAGTGGAGTTTCATGCCTTCCGTGGGAATCGAACCACGTACCCTGGAGGCTATAAGTACATGGCCAATGCATTCCCACTACCAATTGAGCTACTAGCTCAATTGGTAGTGGGAATGCATTGGCCATGTACTTATAGCCTCCAGGGTACGTGGTTCGATTCCCACGGAAGGCATGAAACTCCACTTGGGGGGTGGAGAAGTCCATGAGTACATCTCGGCCCTTGAAAGATAGGGAGGCCAGCCCATTGGGAGCCACCGGATGTTACAAAAAAAGGCGCCTTTTTTGTAACATCCGGTGGCTCCCAATGGGCTGGCCTCCCTATCTTTCAAGGGCCGAGATGTACTCATGGTCTTCTCCACCCCCCAAGTGGAGTTTCATGCCTTCCGTGGGAATCGAACCACGTACCCTGGAGGCTATAAGTACATGGCCAATGCATTCCCACTACCAATTGAGCTAGTAGCTCAATTGGTAGTGGGAATGCATTGGCCATGTACTTATAGCCTCCAGGGTACGTGGTTCGATTCCCACGGAAGGCATGAAACTCCACTTGGGGGGTGGAGAAGACCATGAGTACATCTCGGCCCTTGAAAGATAGGGAGGCCAGCCCATTGGGAGCCACCGGATGTTACAGTAAATAAATAAATGAGATGTTAAAAAACAATAAAACAATAAAAGGAAATAATAATAAGAAGAAAAAAAATAAAATTTGCAAAGAAAATAAAAGAAATAAAAATTAGGGAGGTGTAAAAAATAAAACTGGGGGTGCTGGAAGTAAAAAAACTCAGAATGAAAGAAAAGGGCCCAAAATGTATTGGGCCTGCGTAAATTGATCTGGGCCGTCTGATTAATCAGATGGCCCTGATCTGATCACAGGGAAAAATAAGTCAGGGCCACACGATCTGAAATCAGAGGGCCAGGAGGGCGTAACGCGTACACCCACACACACAGAATCAGGGAGGGGTATTTAAACCCTCTCCCCTCACAATTTTTCATTTTTCACATGTTCTTCTCTCTCTTTCTCTCATCCTCCCCTCTCTCCTTCTCTCATCTCTCTCCCCTCTCTCATCCCCAGCCGGCCGGAAGTGATTTCCGGCGTGGTGGCCGCCGGCCAAGACGGCGGCGCCACCGCGCCGGAAAGTAAAAACTTCCCTTTTCTTAAAAAAAAATCCCTTTTCCCATATCCTTTTTCCTCCTCATCTCGAATCCGGCCTTATTTTTTTCAAAACCCTTTTAAAAACGTGTAGATCTAGGTTTTAAAATAACACAAAAAAATTTACCTTTTTTCTTTCTTTGTGATTCGGTTGGGTTGGCTGGGCTACGGTTTTGGTGTATGTTTAGGGGCTGGGTATGTGATGTGTTGGTTTGTTTGGATGCCGTGTGTGTTGTGTTTGTTTGGATGCCGTGTGTGTTGTGTTTGTTGGGATGCCGTGTGTGTTGTGTTTGTTGGGTGGTGATGTGCGCTTGTGTGGGTGTGTGGCTTGCTGGGTGGTGATGTGCGCTTGTGTGGGTGGGCTGTTTGTGGTTGCGTGAGTGTGTGCTTGTTATGTTGCTGGGTTGGTTATTGTGTTTTGCTGGCTTTGCTAAAAAATCTGTTTGTCAAAATTTTCTTTTCCTTTTTTTTTTCTTGTGTTTGATCCTGTTAAATAGAGGAATTTTGAGCTGCTTGTCATAGATTAACTTGCAAGTTGTTCTGCAGATTTTGGATAGAATTTGAGGCAAGCATTAAATGGGGATGATGATTTGCTGTGATTTTGCAGATTTTGTGAGGATTTTGGTGGATTTGTGATGATGAAAACCCAGCAAAAATGGGGCGCTGCAGTGTTGTGTGTTTGACTGTTTGACTTGGACTTTGGACCAAAAAAGCAAAAAATAAAACTAATAATAATAATAGTAAAATAATAATAATGACAATAATAAAAATAAATACATAAATAAATAAATGGTAAATATGGTAATAATAAAATTAATGATAATAAAAAACTGAAATAAAAAGTGATAAAAAAAATAAAATTAATAAACGGAACAAAAATTGACATGAGGTATTTTAAAATACCTCCCTGCCGAAATTTCGTCTGAAACGACGAAAATTCTCGGCTTCGAAAAATGAGTAAAACAAGACGAAAAAAATGGGTCAAAAAATGGGGTATAACAACATGAATATGAAATGCATGTGTATGATTGATTTGGATATGCATGCATGAATGAAATTGACATGATGCATGTATTATGTTATGCATGATATGTGGGATGCATGTTGAATGCTGGGAGTTATGACTGGATGCCGAGCAAGGTCGGGCTTTTTCTGGGGATTGCGCCAATGATGATTGGGCTTTGGGTGAGACTCCACTGGGGAATGCCAATGAAAATTGTTTGGGTTGGAAATTTGTGAGTAGGCGCCAATGATGATTGGGCTTTGGTTTTGTTGGTGAGTGCCAATGAAAATTGGGCTTTGGTTTGCCAATGATTATTGGGCTTTGGTTTGCCAATGAATATTGGGCTTTTTGTTTGGATGCCGAGCGAGGTCGGGCTTTTTGATTTTGGTTGCCGAGCGAGGTCGGACTTTTTGATTTTGGTTGCCGAGCGAGGTCGGGCTTTTTGATTTTGGTTGCCGAGCGAGGTCGGGCTTTTTGATTTTGGTGGCCGAGCGAGGTCGGGCTTTTTGATTTTGGTTGCCGAGCGAGGTCGGGCTTTTTGATTTTGGTTGCCGAGCGAGGTCGGGCTTTTTAATTTTGGTTGCTAAGCGAGGTCGGGCTTTTTAATTTTGGTTGTGAGGTGATCTCACTGGGGATATAAGGATCATTTTGGAAGCATGATCGATATCCGGCTTTGGTGGATGAAAAAAGATGTATGGGGGGTGAGCTTTATTTTGGGGAAATTTTCCTCCGACCCTCGGGATCTTTGCATTTTACGCGCCGTGAGCTACGCACTAGTTTCTGACGAAGAGTAAGATCTTGAAGTGACTGATGAAAGTTTTCAAGTCTTGAGTCCTTTGATGCAATGCCGGAGACCAAAGAAATTCTTTCGACATTTAACGTCCAAGTAAAAACACATTTTTTTTGTTTTTTTTTTTTATGTTATTCCCATATTTCAATGCATTATCTATCATGAATAAAAACACATTTTATGAGCAAGTAAGGACGCATAACAATGAAAAGGTTTTAAAAATGATTTTGATTCAACGAAACTTAGTCCCTTGTATGGGTAACTATTCGTGAAAATGTAATCCCTATAAGAGGTGATTACTGAGATAGAGAAAAAGGAAGAAACAAAAAGGCAAATGAAGATTTGCTTGGGTTTCATGTGCTACTTTCCCTATGACTTCGAAATAACTCGTTTTTGAAAGATGATAATGAGGTTGACTCTTTCCCTCTTGAATTCTGTCCGGACCTCACGTACCGCAGTCTTTTGCCTTCTCTTTTTTTTTTTTTGAAACCCCTAACTTTTACCTGGACCGCTCTTTTGAGTTTTCAGTCCACTGGGGTATATTTCCTTTTTTGATGTCCTTAATTTTTGCCTAGACCGCCTTTTCAGGTTTTCGATCTACCAGGACGCTCTCTATTGCCTAAACCGCCCTTTTCGGGTTTTCGATTTAGCGAGCTCTTTCTTCTTTTTGGCATATATTTTTTTGACTGCGCCGGAGCTTATTGATAGGGGGATCCTTGTGGATGGGTAATACCTTTTTTCCAAGCATTAAGTCTCCTTCTCTAAATTCTCGAGAATGAACTTTCTTGTTGAACTGTCCATGCCCCAATGTTGTGAGGTGTTTCTCTTTTATGGGGTTCAGTTGGTCGAACCTTGTTTGTGTTTGTGAATGCCAATGAAAATTGGGCCTTGGTAGTGATTGGATGCAAGCATGGTTTTTTATGTTTGGTTGCCGAGCAAGGTCGGGCTTTTTTTTTTTATTTTTTTTGGGATGTCGAGCGAGGTCGGGCTTTTTGACGGGATGCCGAGCAAGGTCGGGCTTTTATGTGGCTTCCGAGCAAGGTCGGGCTTTTTGATGGTCTTCCGAGCAAGGTCGGGTTTTATGATGGGATGCTGAGCAAGGTCGGGCTTTTGTTTGTCTTCCGAGCAAGGTCGGGCTTTTATTTGATTTTTTTTTTGGATGTCGAGCAAGGTCGGGCTTTTATGATTGTCTTCCGAGCAAGGTCGGGCTTTTTTGTTGGATGTGTGTGTGCCCATGAAAATTGGGCTTTTGTTGGAAATGTGAGGAATGCCAATGACGACTTGGCTTTTTGTGTTTGGGGATGCCAATGAAAATTGGGCTTTGTTTGTTTGGGAATGTGAGGAATGCCAATGACGACTTGGCTTTTTGTGGGAAATTGTGGGGAGTGCCGTAACGGCAAATGGTTTCTTTTTTTGATGAATTGGGCGACCACTTGTTTGGTTATGTTTGCATAGGAAGCTGCTTCGACCCATTTGGTGAAACAATTGATGGCAACTAGTATGAACTGGTGCCCTTTTTGAAGCCTTTGGCTCAATCATTCCAAACATGTCTATGCCCCACAAAGAGAAAGGTTAGGGTGATGTCATGACATTCAGAGGTGTTTGTGGTATGTGCCCCTTGTTGGCATAAATTTGTCACTTGTGACATGTCTTGGCATGGGGAAAGCAGTCGGTCTCCATAGTTAGCCAATAACAACCCGCCCTTAGGGTATTCACTTATGTACTTTTTGCATGTCCAATGACATGGGTTTGGAAGGACTCCTCATGGATTTCTTTGGTGAGCATGACTGCTTCACATTTATCCACACGTCTGAGTGAGACCATGATTTCTCTTATAGAGTGTGTCCCGGCAGAGGGAAAACTGTGGTGCTATTTTTTTTTAGGGTTCTCTTGGTGAGGTTGTATTACCCTATCCTCTTGATCCCCAAGTCTGGACAATCCTTCAGGAGGTTCAAAATCGTCCTTATTATCATCTTCCGTTTGGTTAATTGGAAAATTGAAGTCACGAGGGATCGTAGCAGTGTTTTTTTTGGTGGTGTATTTATGATGATTTTTTTTGTAGGGTTTACGAAAATTTATTTGAGAACGAAAGAAAAACGAACTCTTTGAACATAAACTGCAAATTTATTAATGACGGAAATGATTTGAAATATGGGGGTCCCATAAAATTAATCGTTTGCCTTGGGAAGAGCAAAATGATTTTTTTTTTTGAAAAACAAGATAAATTACTTGGACAAAGAAATGATTTCCAGAATTTCGACGGCCTTCCGGTTGCTCGGATCTCATCCGAAACGCTACTGTACACCGGGTCGGGTACTTCCTTTTTTTTTTTTGCGAGGGAATAATGCGAGGGTTCCTCTTTGAAATGCATGAAAATGCATGTGAATGTATGAATGCAATGAGTATGCAAAAATATGCCCCTCTTTTTTTGTTTATGCAAAAAGTTTTATGAATGCAAATGTTATGACATGCAGGGGTTTGGTATATGAAGGTTCAAAATTTCCCCCCATCCTCACGTGTAGGCTCTAAAGGTGAGATTTCCTAAAAAGGTCCCTAGAGTCATAGATCTCACATGGAATTAAGGTCGTCGATGGACATACGTCGACATGACTTCAATTAATTCCACGTGAAAATCTCCTCTAAGCGGGGTTGGGCATCCTACCTCACGGACATACGTCAACGCGGGCTTCCGCTCACAACCACCATTCTAACTTAGTTTTTTCTCGAGCTCGGGTAGAGAGCCTCACACGTCCGGCATTAACCCGAACAATGTGGAGTAACATCGCTCAAGTAACCCCCGCATTTGATATATATATGATATGAATATAAAGCAAAATAAAGCATTCATAAACATAAAGCATAGATATGACATAGATAAATAAAATAAAAGCATGGCGTGCAAATAAAAACAATTAGCTTAAAAGCCAAATAGGATAGGCTTGACTCGCTAGTGGGAAAAGTGTCCCCAGTGAAGTCGCCAGCTGTGCGCTCTCGTTAAAAACGCGCAATCCTCTGAGGTCGTTCGCGAACGCTCGGAAGGCCTTGTGAAGTCGCCACCAAAGTTTTTGTGTAAAGGGAACGTTGATAAACCCTTAAGTTTTTTGTTTGAAGGGAAACGATAATAAAACCCTTGACGATGAGGAAAAGGACTGGTCATCGCAACCATTGTCGGGTTCGGGAGTCGATTACGCAAGGGGAAGGTATTAGCACCCCTCACGTCCGTTGTACTCAACGGGAACCTTCTATTTGGCTAAAGGTTAAATTGTTTTTAAATATTTTGCGCGCATGCTTATCTATGTCAAAAGGGAAAAAGAAAAAATATGATGCAAGGGAAAAAGAAAGTTTTTTATTATTGCGCTTGACAAGATGTCGATCTTGCTCCTACGTATCTCCCGGTAGTCGGAGAATTCAAAGCGTACGTAGTTCTTTGGTAGAAAAACGTAAATTTGTTGGTTATTTTTAAAGAACGATGTTTTAACCAAATTTCTTGCGATTAAACGTAGCTTGTATGCTCGCGCATGGGAGACTTATTAAGCGTTTGTTTAAAATCGCGCTAGAAATGTTAAAAGGCATGTTCGTGGACGATGTTTTAATTGAATTCCTTGCGATTAAACGCAGCTTGTATGCTCGCGCATGGGAGACTTATTAAGCGTTTGTTTAAAATCGCGCTAGAATGTTAAAAGGCATGTTCGTTGGGTAAAAGGGGTCGAGTTGGTCGCTATGGGACCAAAATGGGTGCACTGGACTCGAACGAGTCGATCATTGACCGAAGTGACTCAAACGAGTCGGGGGATGGTTTGATTGATCCAACGGGATCAAGAACGGGTACAATGGACTCGAACGAGTCGAACATTGACCGAAGTGACTCAAACGAGTCGAGGGATTGAATCTAGTGGCCACGGGGGACCAAAAGGTTCGGATTGACCACAAGGGGCCAAAATTTGGTTTGGTATGGTTGGATACGTTGAAAATGAAATGACGATTGTCCGAACGACGAGACATACGACACGCATTCGTACAATCGGGGCAATGGAGAGACATACGTCACACCATCCCTTTTTCATTCGAGTTTTTGGTTGAATTTCTTAGAAATCCCAAAGTTTATCAAAACATTTGGTTTGAAACTCAAAGTGAAGAGGTTTTAGCAATTTTGTTAGAAAACGCACAAGTTCGGCTCGTTTTGCGAACGATTTTGAAAAGCGAACAAATTCGGCGTATGTTCACCTTTGGTTTTGGAAATCATGAACAATGTTTATTGTTCAAGTTTGGATTGAAAATGATGAACATAGCTAGTTTGTTCAAGTTGTTTTGAGAGTTTGGGGACATAACTTGTTTTGCAAGTTATCCACAAAAGTTTTACCCGAACTTGCGAATTTTCCAATATTATGCAAAATCCTTGAACTGGTTTGAATAACATGGGTTTTAAAACTCCTAGGTTCTGAGCTCTTGGGCTAGAACCTCAAAAATTGGCCATTTGGGAGCCTAAACTCAGATTCTGAGTTCTGTCATGGTCGCTCTACGACCATGACTTCGCACTGCGAACAATGCGAATTTTTGAGTTCAGAAGCTGTTTCTGAACTGTTGTTCAGAAACAACTTCTGAACACACTCAGGACCTTTTAGGAGAGTGAAAAGATTTGAGTTTTTGCAATGAAAAAGGCTGGACAAACCAGTTTTGATGTTTTGCAAACCTTGGGATTTCTTTTGAAATTCAAAAGGGGTTTTTAGAACAAAAAGGTTTTGAACCAAAATTGATATGCAAGCACAATTATAGATGCAAGATAATGACTTAGAAACTTACAGAGATCCTTAGCAAAGCTCCAGCTGCAATGAACTTGGATTGGTTGAAGGTTCTTGCAAAGGTTTTGAATATTGGTGATGGACTTTGAACTTTGTAAAGCTTTGTGTTTGGCTGGTTTTTTCTGGTTTTTTTGCAACTGTTTCAAGTGCTTATTAGTAGTGTTTCTTTGTGTGAATAATGCTCTAGAATTGCTGTCTTGAACTCTTGCCTTGCATCTCTATTTATAGGCCAAAATGCAATCCAATGCAATGATGGAAAATCCATAGGACCTAGCTGATTTGTGGGCTAAATTCAGGCTAAATGGCTGTGCATTTAATGCTAATGGATAGAGGCAACCCTGCCTTGTGCCAAGGGTTAAAGGCTTGACTGATATCAGCCACAAATTCAATGGTCTTTGGATAGAAATGATGATGAACATGGCTGGATTGCAATTGGCTATGCTTGGGGATTGATCCTTGCAATCTCAATGGTTGAACAATAAAAACGTGCACTGTGATGTGCAGAGGTTGGGGGATGCAAAAGGCAACATGTGGCGGTGTGAGAGGGATGAAAAGCTGCCAAAAAACAGGGCAAGCAATCATGGCTTTTGCAAGTGAAAAACCAGCTGGGTTTGACTGGTTTTGGGGGAGCAAGCAGGAAGAAAGTCCTCAAGCAGGTGGCTGCAACCTTGGGGTGGTTAACAGGTCACTTGGGAGGGACAAGAGCTTCCCAAGGGCAAGCCCACTTGCTTGTCACATGCTAGGTTGGAAGAAAAAGCTTCTTTCCTTGGCATTAATGGCAAGTCTCGCAACTCTGGCATTGCTGAGCCCAATTAGCCATGAATGCTGATTAAAATAATAATGCAAATGATGTGTAACAAAAACTGGAATTAAATCAAAGAAACCAAAAATCTGCAGAAAAATCGCAGACTTCGCAGTGCGAAGTGAACTTCACAGTGCGAAGTCATCATTTTTGAAATGTTGACTTTTTTGTTGACTTTGGTTGACTTTGACCTTTTCCCCCTCTTTGATTTTTTTGATTTTTGTTTTTAAAAGGCTTAGGACAAAATTGGGGTACTACACATCTAAGTCGAAACATTTCTCATTTAAGAGGATATTCATCGCAATTCAAATATAAAAGCCTCACACAACGAGCAGTCTGATTGCAAATTATACTTAGAAAATTAAACACATTTTCGCAAGGTATAAAAGAAAGCAGCGAGCAGGAATTGAAAACAAAATAAATTGTACAAAAAAGGGGTGCTAACCACAAAGGGCGCACATTGTCATGGCACAAGGCCGATTACACACCAGTAAAATTTGTTCAAATATTACAAGGTCATCTAGACCCGGGCTCATTCAACATGCCCATTATTTTCTTTAGGAGAAGGGGACTTAAGGGCGCCATCTTCAACCCACTTAAAAAATGGATTCCTTCGGTTGAGAGCTAAACACTAGGGTTCACAACTTTCACCTGCTGCACGGCATTCTCGAAGGCTTGAGTGGCCTCTCCCATGAGACTAGACTCCAGCTCATCAATCCTCGCCACCAAGCCAGCACGATCCAAACAAACGGTGTCCTCGGCTTCTTCGGCGCTCGGGTTGATAGTGGCCAGGAGTCCCTTCCTGTCCTCCTCCCACTTACGACTTGCTTCCTACAACTCCTCCAGCTTGAGAAGGTCAATCTCCACTTTCTTTTCTAGGGAGGTTATCCGGCTATCCTTCTCCTTAACCACCTTAGCAAAATCGACTTCCAACTTAGCCACCTTGGCCGCCAAAGCATCCTTCTCCTTCACCAGCACATCAGCCTGGACCACATCCTCGGTGGAAGAGTTATTCAGAGCCACAACTATCACTAAAGCCTTCATATAACTATCAAATTGCCTCAAAAAGCAACAAAAACAAAAGACGGGCTGCAATGAAAATGACAAATCAAAAGAAAAAATATATACAAAAGCCTGCACCAACTGCTATGTGGTAATCGAAAGAAAAAATAATAATAAAAAGGAACCGTTATGTGGTAATTGAAAGAAAAAATAATAATGAAAAGGAACCGCTAATAATGAAAAAGAACTACTATCAAAAAAAGGAATTGCAATGACGTTAGTGGCTTTTAAAAAAAATGACATTTTCATGTGTACCCGAGTCAATTCCTTGCGGACCTTTTTTTTTCATAAAAATCAATTAGGTCCGTCAAAAAGGGAGGGGTTATTTGGTTCAATTGCATGATGGTGAGAGAGATGAGAGTGAGTGAAAAATGATTTAGGGATTGTGAGATTGAAAGAAAGAGGACCCGAGATTTGTGTTGAATACACAACATTGAAGCAAGTCTGTTATAAAAAACATTAGTACCTTGGTGGTATGAGTTGAGAACTGGAAGCATGTTGTACCTGGTTCAATCCCCAACGGGAGTTTTTTTCATAATTTTTTTTTCAGAACTAAAAATTAGGGCTAGTCATTAGGGTTAGGGCAACACTACTTAACATTTAGTATAACTAGACTCTAACCCGTGCGATGCACGGGTTTTGTAGAGCTTCATGTATAACTATCATCTTGACTATATTATTACTTTTATAGTTACTTTCACTATCAACTTGAACATATTATTATTTTTATAGTTACTTTCAGTATTATGTTATCAAACTACCTCAAAAAGCAACAAAAACAAAAGATGAACTGCAATAAAAATGACAAATCAAAAGAAAAAATATATACAAAAGCATGCACCAAGAAATTGGCCATAACCGCAAAAGCTGTTAAATCTATAAAAATGAAAAGAAAAAAAATTACTATGTGGTAATCGAAAGAAAATTAAATAATGAAAAGGAACTATCATGTGGTAACCGAAAGAAAAAAAATAATAAAAATGAACCGTTATGTGGTAATTGAAATAAAAAAAGAATGAAAAGGAACCTCTAATAATGAAAATGAACTGCTATCAAAAAAGGAATTGTAATGGCGTTAGTGACTTTTTAAAAAAAATGTCATTTTCATGTGCTACCTGATTCAATTCCTTGCAGACCTTTTTTTTCATAAAAATTAATTAGGTCTGTCAAAAAGTGCGGAGTTATGGCTATTAGGTTCAATTGCATGCTGGTGAGAGAGATGAAAGTTAGTGAGAAATAATTTAGGGATTGTGAGATTGAAAGAAAGAGGACCCGAGATTTGTGTTGAATACACAACATTGAAGCAATTACATGTCATAAAATACATCAGTATCTTGATGGTAAGAGTTGTGAATTGGAAGCATGTGGTACCTGGTTCAATTCCCACCAAAAGTTTTTTTAATTCGCATTTGTGCTAGATAAATAAAATGAAAGCAAAAAATTAGGGTTAGTCGTTAAGGTTAGATCAAGACCACCTAACATTTAGTATTATAAAGATAAAGATAAAGATAACGATAAAGATTTATATGTAAGAGAGTATTAGGCCTACACTAATGGAAAAATGTGATACAAAGACCCCTATTTTCAACCGGTTGTAGTGATGAGAATCGTTTTAAAAATGTAACCTGGAGATATTATGCAATTACGTTGAAGTTGGGAAACACTCAAAATTGGATGTTCAAAACAACCCAGCTTATAACATCTTGACATGTGGCCTACGTGGAGGCCTTTTTGCAATTAGTATCAAAACTTGGTCGTAGGTTCGTAGGTTAGTCTGACATATTCTTAACCCTGATGATAGTAGTCCCATTGTATTTTATTAAATGTTACTCATAATTTCCATTCCAGCGGCTTGAGAGGGGATTTGGTTTCATAGCTTCCCGTCCCCGATTGTCTGATATCATGTTATTTTGCTATAGTTTTAGTTATGTTTTATCTAATAAATTAATATCTTTATTTATAGTTTATTTGCATTTTACCACATTTTCCGTTTGTTTTCAATAAATACTAGTAACTAACCCGTGCGGTTTGGCGTGATGATTTAAATAGACACTGTTTGATTAAATTATAAGTAAATACAACAAATTGAAGGATATATTGAAGGGAAAAAAATGCAAAGAAATAATATTTTGGTTAGTATTGGTTTAGATTGTAAGTTTAGAAAAGCGATAGGTACGGTTAATGTTAATGGATAAAAAATAGTGATAAAAGTTTTGCAATGTAATATAGTTTAAAAAGAAGTTAATTTTTGTATGGGTGTATGTAAATAGTTTGTGTAGGGAGGAAAAAAAATTGAAAAAAAATCTTTAAATAAGAATAAGTAAAGGAAGAAATAAACTGTGGAATTAAGATAAATAAAGAATGTATGTTAAGAAACATAAATTTGTATGTTTCAGAAGAGGAGTTAAAAGTAATTAAAAAAAATTTAGGGTCTTGAATTGTCATATGGTATGAGTGATTCGAAGAGAGTATGGTGAAAGTATTTGATTGTTGGTAGTAGAAATTTGTAAAAAAAACATTGTTTATAAAAAATGTTAATATCAGTAATTCGTTGCCGGTGATTTCAAAGAATTATGTAATGGGTTTACAGGAAGCGTAATTGTGAACATGAATTTGGATTGGAATTGGTATTAAATGAATAGGAAGTGTAAGTGTCAAATTTGAATTTGGATTGGATTAGGTGGAAAATCTTGAAATAAAATTGTAAATGATTAATTAATAAGTGTTGAAATGTTTAGTTTTATTTTAGTTTGAATTGATTTAGGCCATAGGAGTATGAATTGGAATTGGAAATTGTAAATGACTATTAAAAATATATATAGATATAGAAATGTCAAACCATAATTAGTTCAAGTATGGTGGTTTTGAGAAAAATATAACGAAGAATGAGGTAGAAATAGTTATACATAAGATATTGGTGACAAGTATGGCAACACATAAAGCGGAAGATTGATTGTAGTAGTATCAAAATTAAAGAGTAGATAGGGAACTTAAGTACATTACACACTCTAGAAAAAGCCAAAAGAGTTCAACATATATTACATAACCATGCATAAAATACAGAAGTTATTGAATAAAAAAAAAAAGACAACATACTAAATATTCAGTACTTTATAAGTAGGGTAAGAAAAACAAGTGTTGTTCAATTTATTCCTCTGCCTCTAAGGCGACAACATGAAGATGAGCAGGAGGAACATCCATTCCAAACACCAGGCGGTCTCCTAATTTTAATTTCATATTGAGAACAAATTGATACCAACCGACTCCAATAAAGAACTAAGGTGGTTTCCGGTTTGATTTAATAATTGTGCACAATATCATCTCCTCAGTTAATTGATTTAATCAGAATAAATACAGCAGAAGCAGTTAAATTAGCAGATTTCCCCACCCATTGAAGGAAATGCTTAAAATGAAACATATACAATATGATAACCTTAATGTAAATAAAACTTAAGAATGATGTACATAACATGTAGCAATATTGTTCAAGTAATGAATAACAAATGAGAGTTTTGTGGTACTCACCATGACAGCCCTACCCTTGGCAGTAGCATCTGAAACATTAGTAACCCACTGATATGGATAAGAAAAGTCTTCAAAGGTTGAAAAACACTTCAAAGGTTGAGGAAATGGTGTAAAAAGATGAAAAACACTTCAAAGGTTGAAGACTTGTTGACCAAGCTAAGTCATGGAGCTAGCAATGAAGACCTTTTTCAATGACCAAGAAGTGGAAAATTGATCAGCAACACTTAAGAATTAGTGGCATTAAGTTCCAAAACCATCACCAAAGAAGCAAGGAAGCCAAGAGATCAAAGCCTTAATTTCAGTGGCTATTACGACCATCTAAAACCAGGGGTTACGACCGTAAAAACTTTATGACTTTAATTTTGTTGGTTTCTTTTTGTAGAAATTGTAATATCACTTGTAAATGTCAATGATAAAGCCTTGTAATATTTGATGGTGCATGAAATCGGCACGCTTAGGCTATAAACAGGGCAAGCCAAAGCATGATTTCTCACCAATTGCACCATAGAAAACTCTTGTAATTTTTCTTGTTATTTCAATAAAGTTTTTTGTTTTTAATTCTGTTTTTGTTTTAGGAAGCTCATCAATGTGACGAGTAAGCAGTCTTTGTTCTTACATGGGATCATGGAAATTAGTCCTATGATAAACTTTATGTAATCTCTTTCTTTTCTTTTGTTGTGGGAATTCAAAATCCTAATCTAGCCTTAGTGTTTTAAAAGAAAAATCAAGGAAATATCCTTTAATGAAAGACAAGGACATTGCTATAACTATAAGGCCATGCCAAGGTCTTGAAGCATGAAAATAGCTTAAAGATTTTCGGGATAAAATAAATAGTAGGGCTTAATGAGTCTTACCGACATAGAAACCATGAGAATAGGGAACTATATTGATAAGTAAGTTCTTTTGTTATTTGAAAGAGAATAGTTGATATTTTAGAGTTCTCAACCTTAGGCAATGAGTTCTCGTGGCATTATAAATGAATAGGATTTGAAATTGTTCATTATATTGATGAAATCCATTGATTCCAACATGATTTTATAAATTATATTTTCAAAACTTAAATTAATCATCAAACTCTCTTAAAATATAAGTATTAGCAAACTTATTATTAATAGATGACACACACAAAAACCTTAAAAAAATTATCATGGTATAGGTACATGAAAAATAAATTAATCAACAAATAATAACTTATAAATTGAAATATATAGATTTCAGGTAATTATAATATATGGAGAAATTACGAGAGTTACATGGGACGACTCTTGCGGTTATGAAGTGAATTAATATTACTATATTTAATTTTATTCACACTTTGAATCTTTAGTTCCAGTTTATATTTTGTTATTACTTGATGTTTATTGGGACTTATATCTCACGGGTGACTCACACTTCAGCGATCTAGGATAAAGTTGACAAAGTTTAAAGTATTATATATAGTTTATAATATGCAAGTTAATGTTTGAGTTTCTTAAATGATTATTACATGGTTGATAAATTAAGGTATGATTATATGTCATAGTCGTATGTTATAAGTTGAGAGGACTTTTCTATACTTACCACATCAGGTATGGTTATAAACATCGTTAAAGTATTTATTTTATATTCTATGTTATTGAGTTTTTTTTTTTTTTAAATAAAATGTTACTAAGTTTCAAAACTCACTCAGTTTGGTGGTGATGTTTTCAGGTAAAACTTTACTTTGGAGCATTGAAGAGTATATCAAGATTGTTCGCAATTATCCAAAGTAGAGTGTCATTGGTAACCAAATCACAGTTAGAGTCATAAGAATTAGGAAGTTTAGCATTTTGTGAAGTTGGCAATTTATTTCTTTTGATGCTGATTGTGTTGAAATACTTGAAATGTTTTTGAGGTTCTTTAAGTTTCAAATTTTATAAATTTTACCTTTAGTGTCTTATTTAATTTTGGGGGCTATATTTAATGTAATAATTATAAAATTCTAGACATGATTCGGTCAAGAAGAAAGATATTTTCCCCTGTAAATATGCAAATCTTGAAAAAATGTGTAAACTCTAAAACATAGAATTGATGACGTAATACATAATAGCACTCACAAGATAGATCAAACTTGATTACAAATATTAACAAAAAGTGTACATAGAAACTATAACAGTGAAGATAATTTACAAAATAAAACTCATAATCTCTCTTAAAGAATGCCAATGAAAACCCATATAACTAAAAAGTTGGAGAAAATTATTCTCATGCATATATTTGGAGTTTGATATTATAATTCAAATGGGTCTTAGAATGATCAAACCTAATATTACATGCATAAAACTATCACTTCAAAATTTCATTTATAACTTTTAAGTATAGATAATAACAATATTATTTAATATTTTCATTTATTACTAATACAAATTAATTTTTATGTCACATATCACTCTTATGATAAATTATTACTTTATATAATCTTATTAACTTTATTTATACAAGTTTGATTGTGAAATGGAAAAATATATTAATCATGGATTAGTCTAAAGCATGAGGAAAAATGAACTTGATTCTTAGAGTCATAGACCAAACTGTTAAATTGGAGATGGCACGCCAAAATAAAAAATCAATTAAAATCTTCACAATTATTGAAGTAGATTATTACATTTTGGTTTTTTTCTAGCTTGCCTTTGAAAACTTGTGGGCAATTTACCCAAACCAATAAAAAATTGAAGGTGAGAAAAACACAAGAAGGAGGGTTGAATTGTGTTGGCTTTTACTTTCTCAAAAAACTAAGAGTTAGTTCAGCTTCTGATGTATAATCTGAATCTGAAACTAAGTTCAGAGTTTGGACGCAGCGGATTGAAAGCAAATGAGAGAGAGAGAGAGAGAGAGAGAGAGAGAGAGAGAGAAAGGGGGAGAGAGAGAGAGACACAAGCAATTATCCTGGTTTCTTCCACAACCCGGAAGTAGTCCAGTCCCCTTGTCACTTACAAGAGATTTTTCACTATAATCCAATGATTACAAATTGCTCAAGCACAAAAGCAAGAGACTTCCAGATGCTCAAACACACAGTAAGAGACTTCTAATTGCTCAAGCACACAACAAGAGACTTCTGATTACTCAAGCACAAAAGCAAGAGACTTCTAAGTGTTTGATACGTAAGAATTTCTAAGTGTTTGATACGTATAGAATTTGGCAGAGTATTGACACTTTTCAAATTTTCAGAGTCTTGTAGTTCAGTAACCTTTATTCAAGTCTTAAGCCCTTTATATAGAGGAGCAGAGAGACGTTGAAAAGATGTCAGATCATCAATAGAGTCGTTTGATTTGAAGCTTGATCCAACGTTGATTTGTTCCTTGATTTGGACTACGTACCATGAAGAATACCGTTTGAATCCTTTCCTTAAAATGGATTGGATGTTTTGTCCAAGGAGACAAAGTTGCAGAGAACGTTTCTGACTCTGAGAAGTTTACAGAGGTCATGGTTGTACTATGTCCTTGATGACAGTGCACCAGTTGACTTTTGATACATCAGAGTCTGAGTCTTCAGCTTCTGATCCTTCAGCTTCTGATCCTCAGACTTCAGATCCTCAGCTTCTGATCTTTAGCTTCTGATCCTTCAGACTTCAGAGTCTGAGTCTTCAGCTTCTGATCCTTCAGCTTCAGACTTGCAACACAAGCTTCCAACAATATTCCATTGCTCTTAAACTTGTTCCTTCAGAACCAAACGTGATTTATACTTGAATAATTTTTAGTCTAAGGTCCTGCACACTTGAAACAAGTATTAGCATATCCAATTTTCTTTTTAATACCTTGTTATCATCAAAACTCAAAAGAAGCATTCTTTTTAATCGTTTGTGTCTTTCTCTTCTTTATCTCTTAACCTTTTATCCGCTACATCAGACTCTGAAGTTTTCATTCAGACTCTGAAACTCTGTTTTGATATAAGATCCTCAGACTCAGATTCTGAACTCCATAAGAACCTGATCTTTGTCTTATTCATTTTTAAAGAAGAAAAAGTCAACACAATTCAACCCCCTTCTTGTGTTTTTCTCACCTTCAGGTTCTCCTAAAATCACAGGTTTCCCTGACATCTAGGTTTTGAGTCATTTATGTATAAGTATTTTGTGGACTTGAAATTTTGTGTCATTTATGACCAATTGCAATTTTTTTACAAATATTTAGCATTATTTTTGTTTTGGTAGAGTCCTTCGATTTCGATTGCGATTTTACAATTTTTAATTTTGTTATTCCGTTTAGATATGAAGCAAAATTTCGATTTTGACAACCTTGTTCGGAACAACAAAAATAGGAGATAATGAAATGTTTGTAAGTTTTGTCCATTTTAGTTATTCTTAAACCCAAAAATTTCATCTTCTTTGTGCTTTATTTTTTTCTCCATTGAAAGATCAAAATGTTTATACATTTGTCCCATAAACTAAATGTGATAAAAAAATTCAATTTTTTTCAAAATATCTGAATCATAAAACTTCATGCTCTTTCTCCTTCTTCATTTACTCTTTCACCACTACACCATCTAAAAATGAATGGTGCAAAGATCTAAAATGAATGGAAGATTTAGGAATATGCAAAGATCCTCCAACTATGACAGACATCGTCAGTAAAGACAACAAATTTTGAGGATGAATTAATGTTAAGATGAATTAATGCATGCTGATGGATGGATGAATTAATTGATTAGCATGTGTATTGTTTAAATGATTTTTCTTGCGGAAATGAAAAGGAAGAAAAAAAAACAGCTTTTTTACGAGTGCAATTTTTGGAGAAAAATGCTTCATTTCCCCCATTAAGTACCACCAAAAAGCAAATGATCTATATATTAACAAAAAAAAATGATCAATTGTCACGTTCTTACATGATTTTGGAATTTTTATTTGATAATTACATATCTTAGTGTATATCATAAACCTTTATCTAAAGAAAATTGAGTACGCACCTTCTTTTTAAAATTATTTTACACTAACGATCAATCACAATTCTTTAACACAATAAATAATTAAATAATTGTTTTTATTTAAAAATTGTTAAATATAATGTGGCAAATTGTTATATAATATGTACAAGTTATGGCCTTGTTAAATATGATTTGCCACGTTAATATGTGGCAAATTGAGTGACTCAATTACACCAATTAGTATCAATGACAACCAATAACTAAAATAGTCAAAAACAACAACAACAAAATTAGATTCAATATGACAACCAAGTGTAATGCAAAACCACAATCGAACCAAAGAACAACAACATAAAGAGAATAGAGAATAGAGAACAACATATCAATTATTTGCTCCCCAGTTCAACCAATAATGACTTACATTTGGAGGAGAGAGATCTCTCCACCTCACTACCAAAGAGTTCTTTGCAAAGAGATACAAATGAGTTACAATAAATTAGCTTCAACAAGCTCACTAAGAGCTTGTTAGCCTGTGCTTTTCGACAAAGGATATTAAATACAATCACTGGAGTTTGATTGGACACGTGGAATAAAGATGGAAATTTTAGTCTAAAGCATTTCTGAAGTTGCACATGTTCGCTCGACAGAATCGAAGTATTAGAGTTGGTCAAAACACATATCGACAACGCGAAGGTTGGTTATGTTTCGAAGAGTTTCTTTGACAAACTGTCAAAGTTCGCAGCTGTCGAAAGAGCAAGATTTGAATTTCAAATAGGTTGTTTTTCTCTGTTATTAGGCTTTATTAGCAGTTAGAAGTGTGGATAGGATTGTACAGTTATTTCCTTTAGTATAAATAAGAGTTTTCCATGACGAAAACGGGGTCACAAAATCACTTACATAACATTCAACACACTCGAAGTATCCAAGTTACAGCGAGAAAAGAGTTACGAATCATGTATGATCCTTGTGAACAACCTTTATTTCGAATCAATGCAATTTGCTTTACTCTAAGTTAATTCCTGCAATTTATTTTCATACTGTAATTCCTTTTCGACAAGTTCAAGCAATCGAACTTGGAGATATTTTGTTTTGTTTTTACATTCGAAACATACAAAAATACATAAGAACATGCAAAGATACTCAAATAAACTTGACACACATTGGCCTGATATTACTGGTTGATCTCGCAAGTAATAAATCTATAACCAGGGGTTGTTTACCAAAAACCAATGTAAACAAATTGGCACGCCCAGTGGGACTCTGTGTGTTTAAGAACGGTATTGTTGGAGTTTTCTTTTTGCATTCTGTTCTTCTTAATTAAACTCTTGTGATCTTACTTCGTATACGATTGAGAGGAGGCAAGTGTCTTCCTGAAATGGTGCGTCTAAGTTCAACATCCGCTTCCTCGTCTAGCACTCAAGCCAGTGCACAAATTTCACAAGAAATACCCGCTAGTAGCCAAACCCAATCGAATGTGACTGGTATTACAGCCTCTATGCCGTCGTCTAGGTCGATACCAACATCGACTGGTCCTGCAGTTACCGAGGTCGTCATTCCATCGACGCAAGCGAGTCCACCGGTCTCTAGACCGTTGATACAACAGGTGGATAGGAATACTTTGGCAGGGACCTTTGGTGCCTCGATTCCACAGTTTTCACTCGCAACGACAATGAGGGATTCCCCTTATGGCATGCCGACAACATTAATGGCAGGCCTTGGGACGAATGCGTCTATATTCGCAGATAACACAAATACCATATTGTCACCAGTTCATGGGTCTGCAATGAGTATCCCTGGTCGAAACGCCCCTTTGGCACTGACTAATACGTTTATGGCGTGGATTAGACAACAAATGGATGAAAGTAATAATTATATGGTAAACATGTTAACCCAACAGATCGGGACGGTATTTAACCCGATGATTCAGGCTACTAACCAAAGTTACCAAATGTTGGCTGCTCAAATGGAGAGAATTGCCAATTTCTTTAACCCAGTTCAACCACTGAATCCTGGACCACTTCGAATTGGCGGAAGAGGAGACAATGTGGTAAATTAGGGGCCACAACTCGCGCCCCAGGAGATTGAAGAGCCAATTGTAGGGGCAGCACAACAAGCCCCTGAAGTCATTTTGGTAAATAGAAATCAAAACGCGGATGAAGTGGTTAGACAAGTCCGATAGAATAATCTGGGAGGGCAAGATAACATAGCCCGTCTCGTTGAAACAATTTTGGTCCATAATGGACTTAATGTAGGCTTACGTATGCCAAATTTCGTTTCAGCCTTGTCTGAATATGTCTTGCAAATTGAACTTCCTAGGGGATGGAAGATCCCCAAATTCACAAAGTTTACTGGAGAAACGAATGAGTCCACTGTCGAACACATTGCCCGTTATTTAACGGAGGCCGGGGCATTGCAAATAATGAAAACTTAAGAATGAAATATTTCCCCAACTCTTTGACGAAGAACGTTTTCACATGGTTCACCACCCTCTCTCCACATTCAATACATAATTGGAACCAAATGGAGAGAGTGTTCCATGAACAGTTTTACATGGGCCAGTCTAAGATAAGTTTGAAAGAATTGGCTAGTGTTAGGCGAAAAACGCCCGAATCTATTGATGATTATCTCAATAGATTTAGAATACTGAAAGCGAGGTGTTTCACCCAAGTGCCCGAACATGAGTTAGTCGAAATGGCCGCTGGAGGCCTAGATTACTGTCTGAAAGAAATTGGACACCCAGCACTTGAGAGATATGGCCAAGTTGGCCGATAGGGTTCGACAAGTGGAAAGGTTAAAAGCCAAAAAAGCTAGGTCTAACAGGTTCCATAAAAAAGAGAAGGTCGCATATGTCGACGATAACGGCAGCGACCAAGAATTCGATGTTGAATATACTTCCATCGAGGAGAGTGAGGTCGATGTGGCCAAATTAAAACCTAGACCTCCATATGTTTGTAAGTTGTTGAAACCATCAAACGGAAAAACTCCCGTCGAACCAAAAAATGATAAATTCGTTGCAAAAACATACACCTTTGACGTTACTAAATGTGACGAAATTTTTGACTTGTTAGTATCTGATGGTCAAATCGTGGTGCCTAAGGGTTTAAAATTGCCACCAGTAGACCAAAGGAAAAAAAGGGGATTTTGCAAATTTCATAATTTTTTGGGTCATAATACTTCCGGTTGTGTTCTTTTCAGGGACTTGGTGCAGAAAGCACTCAATGAGGGAAGATTGAAATTTGGTGACAAGTCGAAATTGCCAATGCAGGTAGACGCTGATCCTCTCCCAGTCATCGATTCAATGTACGCTAAGCCGTTAGACGTAAACGTTGTCGAGGTTATGGAAGAGACACAAAAGGAAAGCTCTAGCAATCCCAAAGAAGGTACTGAAAGCCTCATGATAGCACCTGCAATGATCACTGAAGATCAGTACAAGAAACAATTAAAAGTTGTGTACCCTGATGCTGAAGAAGGTCTAGTTGCTTTCCTGAACAGTTGCAAGATAAGCAATTCAGAGGTCACGATCTGCCCAAAATGCAGTTCAGTGTTCGACAAAAAAGCAGTAAGAGGCCTCGAGGAGAAACAGTTGGTGTCAAAGAGGAAGGGAAAATGGGTCGACAATAGGCCTAAGTTCAGTTTCAATCAGAGGGGGATCCCATATAGGGTGGTACCTCCGGCAAAAACATACGTCTCATCTTCGGAGACTCCTGTGGGTAAACGGATCCATTCTAACGGAAAAAATCTTGGTCGTCGTTCTTTTGTATCAACGAATGGAGAAATTCATCATGTCGACAATAGGTACTCCTACATGAATGGATACAAAGGAAAGAACCCCATGACAAAGACTCAATGGCGTAGATTCCAACGTCAGAAGAGGGCTGCCGCTACCGATGGTGTCGAAAATTCTGTGAAAGGAAAGAAAGTAGTGGTCACCAAGGTCAGGAGGTCAGCAACGGAGAGACTCTTTCCTCCATTGCCCCCTGTCAAAGAAAATCTTCCTACTGAAGATGAAGAAATGGGATCAAATTTTTCCGATTCCGATCCAGACTTTGATGTGATATGCAACGTCGTTTCGATTCTACCAATCGAATTTGACGTAGTCTCTGAGATCAGTGAGGGGGAAGAGGACTTTACAGAGGATATGGCTGAACATAAGCAAGTTTCTTACCATGTGATGAACAATGGTTGTGTCGTAGAACAACCGGCCATGTTCGAAAGGCCT
Organism: Medicago ruthenica; assembly: GCA_018208015.1. Taxonomy (NCBI): domain Eukaryota; kingdom Viridiplantae; phylum Streptophyta; class Magnoliopsida; order Fabales; family Fabaceae; genus Medicago; species Medicago ruthenica. Next base: position 39,194,376 of record CM031373.1, on the reverse strand, counting down.
AGTCGAGACATGAGGAACCATCTTAAACCTCTGTTCGTCCAGGCAAAGGTGAATAACATTGGGATAAATAAATTCCTAGTGGATGGTGGTACAACGGTGAATTTGATTCCATTATGCTTGCTAAAGAAAATTGGAAAGAAAGAATCCGATCTGACATCCCATAACGTGGTGCTCTCAAATTATGAGGGTAAATCCGGCCATTCCTATGGGGCAATTGAAGTTAAATTAATTTTTGGAAGTGTCGAGAGGTCAACGTTGTTCTTGGTAATCCCATCCAAAGCCAATTACAATCTGTTACTTGGCAGAGAGTGGATCGACTATGCATCAGAGAATATCCATCTGGAGGGAAAACGGATTGTTAGAAAATATTGAAGCCGACCAAAGCTATTTCAGGGCTAAAGTCGACCATATTAACAAAAAGACCTTTGATAAGCATTTGGCGTATATTTCGCCATGTCCATCCTCAGATTTTGGTCTAGTTAGGCCAGAGCTTGTGAAGAGTTATGTTAAACTCCACCTATACCGTGGTTTCTTTTGGGAAAGGGAGTTAGTCGAAGACGGTAATTCTTCTGAGGATGAAACCCCACCAACTAAGTGGGACGTCAGACATTAATCATGTCTATTCCCAGTTCATGGGAGAGAATTACGGCATATGGCCGAAAATAAACGAAACACGGCTTTGGAATCTGTCATGCAACAAGAAATGGTCCTAGAAACCATTGAAGATTGTTAGGAAGACAGGCTGCTCGAAGACCAGAGGTTGGATTGCATATATGATGAGGAGCCTTTAGGGTTTGAGAAAGATCCAATGGGTCCCGCCAAGAAAATTGTGGCACAGGAACCTCTGGAAGAAGTCGACCTGGGAGATGGCTCTGTAAAGAGGCCAACTTACATCAGTGCCAAAATCAATGAGGCATTCAAAGTTCGAATCATTAAACTCTTGAAGGAATATAATGACTGTTTTGCTTGGGACTATGATGAAATGTCAGGTCTAAGTCGGGACGTGGTGGAATTAAAGTTACCGATCCGACCAGACTCCAAGGAGGTTTGCTCCCCAGATCCTTTCAAAAATCAAAGAAGAGGTTGAAAGACTCTTACGAAGCAAGTTCATCAGAACAGCTAGGTACGTCGAATAGTTGGCTAACATATTCCCTGTAGTGAAAAAGAACGGAACTCTTAGAGTCTGCATAGATTTTAGGGATTTAAACAACGCCACACCTAAGGATGAATACCCTATGCCGGTGGCGGAAATGTTGGTCGATTCAGCAGCAGGTTTCAATTACCTAAGTATATTAGACGGCTATTCTGGTTATAATCAGATTTTTATAGCCGAAGAAGATGTTTCGAAGACAGATTTTAGATGCCCTGGGGCCATAGGCGTGTATGAATGGGTAGTCATGCCATTCGGTTTGAAGAACGCCGTCGCCACATACCAAAGGGCAATGAATTCTATGTTCCATGATTTTATAGAAAAATTTATGCAAGTGTACATAGATGATATTGTTGTGAAATCTTCAACAGAGGACGGCCATCTAGACCATCTTCGACAATCGTTCGAAAGAATGAGAAAATATGGTTTAAAGATAAACCCCTTGAAGTGAGCCTTTTGTGTTCATGCAGGTGACTTCTTGGGTTTCGTGGTCCACAAAAAGGGCATTGAAATAAACCAAAACAAGACAAAAGCCATCTTGGAAACGAAGTCTCCTTCGACCAAAAAAGAGTTGCAATCTCATCTAGGCAAGATCAACTTTCTGAGAAGGTTCATTTCGAACTTAAGTGGCAAGACCCAAGCTTTCTCGCCATTACTTTGACTTAAGAAAGAAGATACGTTTAGATGGGATCCCGAGCATCAGAAGGCTTTTGAAGAAATCAAGTCATATTTGACAAAACCACATGTTCTTTTACCTCCTGTTAAGAATATGATGATAAAATTATACATAGCAGCGTCAGAATCATCCATAGGTAGCATGTTAGCCCAAGAGGATGAAAATGGTGTCGAAAGAGCCATATACTACCTCAGTAGGATTTTAAATGATGCTGAAACAAGGTATCATCCAACTGAAAAGTTATGCCTTTGTTTGTATTTTTCTTGTACAAAGTTGAAACAATATATAAAGTCAGTCGACGTTTGTGTTTATTCTCATTTTGATATTATTAAGCACATGTTGTCAAAACCTATTTTACATAGTAGGATTGGCAAATGGGCTCTAGCCCTCACAGAATATTCGTTGACTTACAAGCCCTTAAAAGCTATTAAAGGGCAAATCGTGGCCGGTTTCATCGTTGATCATTCTGCAATCGAAGCTACAGCGCATCTAGTAGAGACTCGACCTTGGAAATTATATTTCGACGGTTCCAGTCACAAAAATGGCACTGGAATTTGTATTTTAATTGTGTCTCCTACTAACATTCCGACGAGCTTTAAGTTCAAGGTTAATGAACAATGCTCAAATAATGAGGCTGAATACGAAGCCTTAATAGCAGGACTTGAAATCTTGTTGGAACTGGGGGAAAAAGAGGTCAAGATAAAAGGAGACTCCGAATTGGTCATAAAGCAGTTGACGAAAGAATATAGATGCATTAAAGAAAATCTAATTACGTATTTTGTTCTGGCCAACACGTTGTTACAACGTTTTCAGCATGTGCCTCGAATGAATAACCAAGAGGCGGATGAGCTAGCACAAATCGCTTTAGGCTATAAAGTCCTCAAAGCGAAATTTTTTAAAAAAAAAAAGCACAGCAACTTAAAGCCTAAAACCTAGAAGTTTTCGTCTTCTAGGAAGCGAAACTCGTTTAGGAACCACATAACTTCCAAGTCGAGGTTGTAGTACCCTAATTTTGTCCTAAGCATTTTAAAACAAAAAAATAAAAAAAAATCAAAGAGGGAGAAAAAAGTCAAAGTCAACAAAAGTCAACAGAAAAGTCAACATTTCAAAAATGCTGACTTCGCACTGCGAAGTCTGCGATTTTTCTGCAGATTTTTGGTTTCTTTGATTTAATTCCAGAATTTGTTGCATATCATTTCCATATTTATTTTAATCAGCATTCATGGCTAATTGGGCCAAGCAAAACCAGAATTGAAGGACTTGCCATTAATGCCAAGGTTGGAAGCTTTTTCTTCCAACCTAGCATGTGACAAGCAAGTGGGCTTGCCCTTGGGCAGCTCTTGTCCCTCCCAAGTGACCTGTTAACCACCACAAGGTTGCCAGCCACCTGCTTGATGACTTTCCTCCGGCTTGCTTCCCCCAAAACCAGTCAAACTAGCTGGATTTTCTCACTTGAAAAGCCATGAGTGCCTACCCTGTTTTTGCAGCAGCTTTTCACCCCTCACACCAGCCATAGATAGCCTTTTTCATCCCTCAATCTCTGCACATTACAGTGCACGTTTTTATTGATCAACCATTGAGATTGCAAGGATTGATCCCCAAGCTTGGCCAATTGCAATTCAGCCTTGTTCTTCATCATTACCTTCTAGAATTAGTTGATTTTGTGGCTGAAATCAGTCAAAGACTTAACCCTTGGCACAAGGCAGAGTTGCCTCTATCCATTAGCATTAAATGCAAAGCCAAATAGCCTGAGTTTAGCACACAAATCAGCTAGGTTCTAGGATTTTTTCATCATTACTTTAGATTGCATTTTGGCCTATAAATAGAGACCCAAGGCAAGGGAAAATACAGCAATTGCATAGCATAAGATAGAGCAGAAAATAGAGCATTCAGAGAGCAAAGAAACACTACTCATTTCAGCCAAACAACCAGAGAAAAACCAATCCAACACAAAGCTTTACCAAGCTCAAGTTCATCGCCAATATCAAAAACCTTTGTCAAAACCTTCAACCAATTCAAATCCATTGCAGCTGGAGCTTTGCTAAGGAGTTCTGTAAGTTTCTAAGCCTTTGTATTGCATTTTCATTTGTGTTTGCATAGCAATTTTGGTTCAAAACCATTTGGTTCTAAAAAACCCCTTTTGAATTTCAAAGAAATCCCAAGGTTTTCAAAACATCAAAACTGGTTTGTCCAGCCTTTTTCATCCCAAAAACTCAAAGCTTTTCACTCACCTAAAAGGTCCTGAGTGTGTTCAGAAGTTGTTTCTGAACAAAAGTTCAGAAACAGCTTCTGAACTCAAAAATTCGCATGCTTCGCAGTGCGAAGTCATGGTCGCAGTGCGACCATGACAGAACTCAGAATCTGAGTTTTTGTGTCAAAATGACCATTTCTTGAGGTTCTAGCCCAGGAGCTCAGAACCTAAGAGTTTTTAAACCCATGTTTTTCAAACCATAACAAGGATTTTGCACAATTTTGACAAATTCACAAGTTTGTACGACATTTTGTGGATAACTTGCAAAACAAGTTATGTTCTCAAACTTTCAAAACCACATGAACAAATCAGCTATGTTCATCATTTCAATCAAAACTTGAACAATAAATATTGTTCATGATGTTCAAAACCCAAACATGAACATACGCCGAATAACGTTCGCTTTTCGCAAAATGAGACGAACTCGGGCGTTTTCTAGCAAAATTGCTAAATCTTTCCAATTTGGGTTTTCAAACCAAATGTTTTGATATACCTTGGGATTTCTAACAGAATTCTACCCAAAAACATGAATGAAAAAGGGATGGTGTGACGTATGTCTCTCCATTGCCCCGATTGTACGAACGCGTGACGTATGTCTCGTCGTTCGGACAATCGTCATTCCCTTTTCAAACGTATCCAACCATAACCAAACCAAACCTTGGCCCCTTGTGGTCAATCCGAACCTTTTGGTCCCCCGCGGCCATTAGATTCGATCGCCCGACTCGTTGGAGTCCACTCGGTCAATGTTCGACTCGTCCGAGTCCATTGTACACGTTCTTGATCTCAGTGGATCAATCGAACAATCGCCCGACTCGTTGGAGTCCACTCGGTCAATGATTGACTTGTATGAGTCCATTGCACCTCTCTTGGTCCCATAGCGACCAATTCGAACCCTTTTACCCTAACGGACGTACCTTTTAACAATTCTAGTGCGATTCACGAACAAACGCTTAATAAGTCTCCCAAGCGCGAGCATACAAGCTACGTTTTAATCGCAAGAATTCGGTTAAAACATCGTCCATTTAAAATTAACCAATATATGTACGTTTTTCTACCAAAGAACTACGTACGCTTTGAATTCTCCGACTACCGGGAGATACGTAGGAGCAAGATCGACATCTTGTCAAGCGCAATAATAAAAAACTTTTTTTCTTTTCTTTCATTTGTTTTTATCTCTTTTTCCCCCCCTCTATTATATTTTGACATAAATAAGCATGTACGCAAAACATTTAAAAACAATTTAAGCTTTAGCCAAATAGAAGGTTCCCGTTGAGTACAACGGACGTGAGGGGTGCTAATACCTTCCCCTTGCGTAATCGACTCCCGAACCCGACAATGGTTGCGATGACCATCCTTTCCTCATCGTCAAAGGGTTTTATTATCGTTTCCCTTTAAACAAAAAAAAAACTTAAGGGTTTATCAACGTTCCCTTTACACAAAAACTTTGGTGGCGGCTTCACAAAGGCCTTCCGAGCGTTTACGAACGACCTCGGAGGATTTGCGCGTCTTTTTCTCAGGAAAAAAACGAGGTGCGCACAGAGGTGACAATAGAGAGAAAGTTCAGTCCTTGAATATTCATCGTCTGAACCTGGGAAAGGCCAGAAGATTCCTGATCTTCTCCCATGTCCCTTGCATGTTCCTTGAGCAGAACAAGCGAATCGAAAGACCAAGCTTGAAGGCAAAGGCCTAATACCACAATGAGGCCTGTAAGGCAGAAAGTAAGGAAAACCCTGTCCTCTGCATTCTACTAACACTTGACGATCAAAGAGGTCTTTGAAAGTAGGAAAAACCTCCTTCATCGAAAACCCATCTTTTGAGAGGATCTTGAAGATCATCAACAAGTATTTGGCTCCATCCACGCCATGAGAAGCTGCTTTACGCAGAATACGGTAAATGTCGTCCAGGTTGTTGGGTTCATCATGGAGGAGCCTTGTTGTTTCCACCAGGCTGAATGATTCATGGCCACTTTGGATCATCCTTTGCATGAAAGCAAGCTTTGACGCAGAAGGGAAGTTATCAAAGTAATACCAAAGGCAGTTGTGTGGTAAAGCCCTAAAAGCTGTTTTCTTGTCCGCCAGTCGACGATGAGTGGTGGAGGTTGCCCTGAAGTTGAGCAGATTCTGGGTACCTGTAGCAGCTATTTTTTGGGTGATTTTGATTAGGAGATCTTCTGGAAGTCTATCCATGGTGGAAATTAAAAAGGAAGATGGCTTTCTGGGGAAGTCTTTCTAGAAAAGGAAGTGATAATGAAAGGAGTAAAAAGTGTATTTTATACTCATTACTGAGGGGAAACCGAAAAGGCTATTGATTTGAAAAGTTGAAAAGTCTAGCCATGTGGCGAAAGAAGTCTGAAAGGTTTCTGAGCCCAGTCGTCGGTTACTTCTCCCATGAGCCAAAGATCTTCGAAAATAGTGCAGTAATGATAACTGATTTTGGAACTGCTCGAGGCAAATGACGTCATCATCCAAGAAGACGTAAGGGTTTCTTTAGAAAAGCAGTCTTTTCAAAAATGTCAGTTTTCTTCTACAGTATCTTATGTCGAACCAAACATTTTTGGGGGGCAATTTGTTAGCCTGTGTTTTTCGACAAAGGATATTAAATATAGTCACTAGGGTTTGATTGGACACGTGGAAGAAAGATGGAAATTTAAGTCTAAAGGATTTCTGAAATTGCACATGTTCGCTCGACAGAATCAAAGTATTAGAGTTGGTCGAAACACATATCGACAACGTGAAGGTTGGTTATGTTTCGAAGAGTTTCCTTGACAAACTGTCAAAGTTCGCAGCTGTCGAAAGAGCAAGATTTGAATTTCAAATAGGTTTTTTTCTCTGTTATTAGGCGTTATTAGCAGTTAGAAGTGTGGATAGGATTGTACAGTTATTTCCTTTAGTATAAACACTACGAGAAAAAAGGCATTTTGTGACTTCTAAAATCATGGATTGCGACTGTTAGAAGGGTCGCAGATTTCCCTTTGCGACTGTTCCCCAACAGACACAGAAATTGGGGTCACAAGTGCCTTTTGCGACAGTTCAAGGAACAGACGCACCAACTGTCGCAAAGGCTATTGCGACAGTTCCTAACAGTCGTAAAGGAAGAGCATTCACATGGTTTTGAAGGGACTTGCGGCGGTTCCCAACAGTCGGAAATGACTGATTTAAAATTTTAAATTTATTATTTAGCGATTGTTTGAACAGTCGCAATTATTTTTTTATTTTTGAAATTGAGAGGACCTAGTTTAAATTGAGATGACCTGATTTAATATATTTTTTTAGATCTTATTTGAAGACAATCTCAAATAAATATATTAATAAAGACTTAAAATGAAAAAATGCATGGCTATACATAAGTAAATCTCAACCATATAATAATTCAAGAGTAACAAATTTGAACCATACATCAACTTAACCAAAACAATAGATAAAGTATATAGTATAAACATTCAAAAACCGAAACACTAGTGACTGAACATTGAAAACTACTGTATCAGAATTAAAAGTCCATAAAATATCTAAATATTCCCTAGTGTTTCCTAGTGATGTTGCTTCAATGATCCTCAAGGCGGTAGCTAGAATTAGATAAATGTCTACCATCTTTTGCTGATCCTAAATTTGTTGGCTGGAAAGAAGAAAAATAAATAATACAATGATTCCAATATCAGTAGAACATGAAGCAGTTTTTGTTTATTTCAATAACAACATGATTCTAATAGCAGTTTGTGTTTATTCCAATTTTTTTTTGGTTGAGAATCTAACACTTTGGTAAAGAAAGAAAACTAGAAGAAAACATGGGCCAACCTACGGGGTTTGAGGTATCCACCAACCAAGTATGATAACCAATTGTTTTTGCTGCTTGAGCAAGCTCATGGGCAGCCATATTACAACAACGCCTAACAACACTAACATAGCTATTAGAAAGCTTAGAGAATAAATCTTTGCAATCAAGGATGAAAGGATCAATGCTAGCTATATACAACCTGCCACTAAAACAATTCTACACCACAAAAGCATCTATTTCAAACATTACATTATTGAGCTTTTTGTCCACGGCGAATTGGAGGCCCCATCACATTATTCCAATAGTAGTGTTTAAAAGAGCAGAATTTTTTTGCAATAGTTTTGTATAAGTTAACAAGCATCAACAATGAAAGATCATGTTGTAGAATCAATTTGCCAATAAGTGATGTTACTCGTTTAATCAATTCCTACTTTTGTTTATAATTTTGGACACCCCCTCACACTAACATTTCAATTCTAAACTAAGAGTAACGCAAGTCAAGAGAAGGGTTTACCTTGAGATGTGCAATAAGACAGCTGAAGAAGTGTGGACGATGGCGACACCCGACGGCGAAACCCAAATGCACTAACTGAGAAATATCACAGCAAGTAGTTATTAAATTCATATCACAGCAAAAGAAATTACTAAGATCTTAAGCTAACTAGTTTACAATCACCGAGATTAAGTAAATTTACCAATTTCTTCAAATCAAAATACAAAATGTAACAGCAATAAGCAACTACATATTTATCTTGTCTTTGAACTACTAATTTATTTAATGAAAATGCTATGAAATTAGTAGAGTAGCAACTTGAGAGTAATATAAAAATGGGCATATCACACAGACTGACAATGAATATCATACAAAATGACAATAACAACCCTTCTTGATCTCATATAATACATTTAGCTTTCTGTTCCCCATAATATGTTCAAATGACTTTGCTTTCAAACAAATCAGCAGCCAGTGTAATGCAATGTGCTTATATTATGCAAGTAAAAAATAAGTTATATTAAGGTGCTGGGACATGAGTGAGACATCCGTGAAAGAAAAAGTTTATTCACTCGAAGTTCCATAAGTTATCAAACTAATTACTATTTAGTACGTTTTTTGGATTTCACCTGGGTGCACCATTGGCTTTCGGTGCTATTGATGCCTTTAGTGTATTTTAGATGAGAGAGAATGATGGATGAACGATTAAAATAAATTATTTAGATGAGAGAGATAGGAACAAAGACACCAAAGGCCAATGGCACCCAAGAGAAACCCCCAATGATATCTAGCCATTAACTTCTACGAACTGAGCAGTCAATGGTGCTGTTTTACATAAGATTCACTGTTCATAGAACAATTTGTATACAAGAAATACAATTATAAAATGGGACTTCGCATTAAGCACAAACATGCATAGCTGTAAAAGAATCATGCAACAAAAGAAAAGATGCAAACAGAATCCTGATGGAGGAAATCAAACCTCAAAATGTGTCTCCCCACATGCACACGAAATTGTCACCATTATAGGACAAGGAGCACAGGGACCTCTGCAAGAGCAAATTTAGCCAAATGAGACAAACAAGGCAGCTATGTTGTATCAAATCAAACCTTTGCCAAATGGTTTCATAGTAATAAATCACTTGTTTTCTTCCCGCCACAAGAAAATAATATCATTATGACAAATTGTGAAAAAGAAAATAGGATATCTTAGTCATCTTATATTCTTGCTTAAGCTCAACTAATTTATTCAAACAAGGTTTCTTCTTCTGAACTATTAAGTCACACCATAACAATTGATCAAACTAATGAGCGGCTAAGGTTAAAGTTGACCTAAAACAAAACAGTTTTAACTTTCTTACCCCAGCACAATACCTTATGAAAAAAATAAATATCAGGGATTAAAATTTAGAACTAGTATCTGTAACACCCATACTAAATTATCTAGAATATTTAGCATGTGTATTAATCTGATATCGGATACATTAAAATTTTCAATAATAATATTACAAACAATACAACTGAATGAGTACAATTGGCTCGTTTATACAATTATCCAAAAATCATAGAATACACTTTCATATACATATATAATCTGACAACCTCCTGAGCTTGTCCATGACGAGCAACTGCACTCCATCCAGCGTCTTCCTGAAGAATATCTTCATGAACATCTTGCTAACCTGTAAACCTGCACCAGAAGGATTGGGATGAGACATAATGTCTCAGTGAGCTCCAGCCCAACCTACTGTTGGCAACCACGGGGGAAACCTAGGGTCGCCGTGCCTACTCTTAGCGATCTTGGGGATACCTACGATCGCCGTCATTCTCTACATATTTCGCGATCAAGGGGAAACCTAGGTCGCTACATGTCTTAATCATATACTTATCATATTCTAACTTTAAACTTAATCTTATACTTAGTGATCTGGGGACATCCTATGATCACTTTCTTTCTCTGCTGACTACTCATCATATTCTCATAATAATTTCATAAATATCAATATACATCATTCTTAATCATAAAGTTAGTAAGTCAGCGTTGAACAAACAATAATTATCTGAGTTCATTTTACGGAGTGCATCCGGGTGGAGTAACCCCGAAGTACATCTCCCATCATACCGGTGAAACTCCTATCATATCAGGCTAACACCGGACTCCTCTTATCGTTGTGTGGACAACTCTCTCGATGAAGTCCCATCCGGTGAATCCCGGAGTCTGCTGAACACAACTTAACTTTGCATGTAGACAACCCTCTCGGAGAAGTCCCATCCGGCGTATCCCGGAGTCTGCTGAACATGCTTAATCTTTTAACATACGTGTGGAAAATCCTCTCGGAGAAGTCCCATCCGGCGTATCCCGGAGGCTGCTGGACACGTTTAACATAGTCTTATAACTTACGTGTGGAAAGCCCTTTCAGAGAAATCCCATCCGGCATAATCCGGAGTCTGATGAACACGTATAATCTTTATCATTAAGTTCTTAACTTAAGTTCATATGTATATCTAATACGTTTCATATTCTTGTGCATATCTAATGCATTCTTTAAGTAAGCATTTTTAAATGCCTAACCTATAAATAGGTTCTTGACTTTGAACATTAAATCATTCTTTGTGCATACGCACGCTTAATTGAGTGCATTCTCATTCTCATCAGTTCTTATCTTAAGTACTTGAAAGTACGCCTAATAATTTACTATGAGTTTTTGCATATTTAATGCATTTCTTAAGGGAATCAATCTCCCAAAGCTTAACATATAAGTATAGGGTCATCGGCTTATCGTTATCATAAGCCACTACTTGATTGTTGGAAATGTTCCCATACTCGTCTGAACTTTGCCCTCACAATTCTAAATAATTCTAAGTTATGATACAATCCTTGTTCCTTATTATTACCTCCCTTTGGAAGCCTCTTGGATGAGTTAGAATGGTGTTTAATCATTCTTAAATGTTTTAAGAGAAAACGGATGTGAAAAACCTCGCCTACGCGCATCAGAACACCCAAAACAGCTAAGTTGTCATGTGATGTCCTGATGTGGTCGCTATAGCCACGGCCTGGTCGCTACAACGACCGTAGGCAGAAGTCAAAAACATGCATGGTCGCTATAGCGACTGCTGGTCGCTGTAGCGACCATGACAGTTCAGGAAAAACTCAGAAATTGCATTTTTCATCATTTCAAACCATTCCAACTTACCCAAGCTTCCCAAAGGTATTAAAAAGGATTTTCTTTAACATTGAAACAATTTAAACACAATAGAACAAGGAATTCACACAACAAAGAATTAGGGTATATTTTCTAAACTTACTCAAATTATAATTAACTTTCAAACTTACTGAAAATGGGTTCTAAAACCCTGTGGAGCTCACCTTGAACTTTATTAATGCTTGATTGCTTGCTTGCCCACTTTTCCTCAAACCCTAGCTTCCAATTCCTTTTCCTTTTCTTGTTTTCTTGCCCTCCAATGACCCAAGAATCACAACTTGAACTTGCTTGCTTGTGTTCCAAGATTGATGAAGAGAAATGATGGATTAGTGACAAAGGAGGGGATGGCCGTGAGTTAGAGGGAGAGAGGAGAGGAAAGGAAAGGTTTAGGGAGAGAATGGAAGGAATGGAATGAATGAAAATATCTTGCTTTCCCCCCTTATAAATCATCTCTTTCAAAAATATTACAACTTTGCCATTGCTTCCATTTTAATCCTCAATCACCGATAAAAGTTACGTCTAGGCGGGATATTTACACTTGCAATATAAATAAATCCGTTAACTAACAATTTACCAAATTGCCCTTTGCTTAAAACATTTCTGATACATCGTCTCGACACTGATAAATATTCGAGTCTTAAGCGGGATGTTACAGTATCTCACCTTTTCGGAGACAAGTGTACATGATGAAAAGGAATGCTATTAAATCAACCAAAGATAGCAAACTTCAATTACGTAAAGATGCTTCGTAAAACAAAGAAAAGGTGTTAATTGCTATTCTATAAGGTTTCTAAAAAAAAAAACAGTACTGAGTTGCATAAATATAGGTCAACTAAAAGTTTAAATTTAAAAGCTAAATTTAGTGTATTGAATTGTAGGTCAGTCAACTACCATGAAGGAATCAATCAGAAACACCTGAACCTCTCAGGAAAAGAAAGACTGCGTTGAGCAGAAAGAATTTCTGCTCAAAACAGTACAAACTCTCGCTGGATTATGTTGATGCAATTCTGCCTCTCAGCCATGTATATACTGAACCATCATGAAGAGAAAGAATTTGCTAAAGAAAATAATGCAGAACATATTTTGAATCCGCAAATTTAATAGACAACGTTAGCCGAAAATGCATACAATCTTAAACAAAAACAGTTTTTGTTCAGCTTTAAACCAACTATGAATGAGTGCAGATGCAACATCTATCATTTTTAACTTTTATGTTTTCGGAAAGTTTAAATATAACTATTTAGAATATCTCTCTTGTGAAAACCTTTGCTACTTCAACAATCTCATTTTACTTGTGTTTAGTTTCAATTATTGTTTGTTAACAAGATTTAGAGATGGCAAAGATTGAAAATTCTAGAGCACTTGGTCATAGAGGCTATTACACCATGTTGTATAGTATTATAACTGAACAAACTAGGCCTAAGCTTGCTCAAAGGAGTATTGAGCAAGGCATTATTACCTAGCCAAACAACGAATATTCCCCAATTGCCTAAAACAGGGTCTGCATAACAAAATGTTGTATTTGCAATTCAACACAATACTACGTTTTCAAGTACAATATCTTAAACAAAAGAGATTGTCAGAGCACCTGTTTCACAATGGTAGACCTTCGATCAGATAATTGTGTACTTAATGGTCCAACAAGCTGTTTTAGGACTCCAAAAAAACACGGATAATCAGCAGCTCCTGAAAAGTAGCATACTCAGAAGATGTAGATCATTCATGCCACAAACAAAAAATGTTGTTTACTTCAATTGTAACATTTTGGTCAAATTTACAATGTAAATAATTAAAACTACTTAAGTACAGAACTCAAATAAATTATAAAACTTAAAAAATGTTTGGCTTTGATCAGATACTAATTTAAAATGCAACTAATGTAGAGCTCGATCTTCTTTGTACAAATAGAATCCAAAAACCGCATCTCTATACATGGACTCACATTTAGTTGAATGGTGCCCCTCAAACACCCACATACCTATGGTTTATGGCCCCAACTTTTACCTCTTTATTTGTTAACAATGGGATATTCATTTCCATAACTCTTTGTTGCAATAGTTAAGTCAACAAAGACTTACATATCGAGTCAATAGCTACAAGCCTACAAGTAAAAACTAAAACCAAATACATCTAAGATAACTCCGGCCATCCTTCACACCATCCTCATGTTAAAGATGTCCTTACAATGACAAATGTTCTAATGTACCTAAACGAGAGAGAGAGAGAGAGAGAGAGAGAGAGAGAGAGAGAGAGGGGCTAAAATTGGATTTGAGCATATAAAATATGTACATACGACATACACTCCTAAAAAGATGAGAAACACCAACCTCCCAGAACAAGACGTTCGATTCTCTGCAGGCAGTAATTCGTACTGACCAGTCCTTTTCTGGTACAAGGTTAGATACAATCTTCTCGATTTCCATGATGAATTCCTTCTTTGAATACACCTTGATATGTTCAATGCCTTTCTCGGTGACATCACCTTCTCCTGCTTATATTTAACAAGAAACAAAGTACATATTAGAAATGCACAAAAATACAGAGAAAATGTGGCTAACAACGGTACCATAACTGTCGATAACATATTTAGCTGACCAGACACAGAACCACAACAATATATAACATGTGGAAAAAAAATTAAATGTATGACTTTGGATGTTACTTATACCTTTTAATTATATCACTTTATCTTCTTTGAGTCGTTACTTCCTAAATTTTTCATTTAAGTGAAGATTAAATTATTCGGTATTTGATTAATAAAATCAGTCAGATACAGAATCAACGTGTAATAACATGCTAGCTAAAATACCCTAAAATTCCAATAATTGGTAATCATACAAAAAGACACTAATGATCATATATACTGCTAGTTGGAATAGCATCCTTATCATCAAAAGTTAAAACTAGAAATACCATTTGAAGACTGAAATTTTTGTTGAATCCCCTCTAGCCTAGCATTAATATATTTCACATGAAACCATTGTGGTGCAGTGCAAAATGAACTATAAACTCACAGTAGTAGATGTAAAAATGTAAAAGAACCTTCAAATGTCCAAACTACAGATGTGAAATGCATATGAATGAATATAATTTTAAACAATAATGCAATCTAGAAGTCAATTTTTTATTTAAACATTACCAAAGAAGAAAGGAGGTAATGTCGCTGAAGTTCATCACGAAATTGAGACCCAGCTTGTGCATACATTTCCTGTAAAAGTTAAAATATGCATCTTAATTCACGCATGCCGTTAATCTGAAATCGAATCAGTCATACTGTCTAGGACTCTACTAGAACCTGTTGTACCCTAATTTTGTCCTAAGCCTTTCAAAAAAAAAATCAAAAAAAAAGGGAGAAAAGTCAAAGTCAACAAAAAGTCAACATTGCTGAAATAAGGACTTCGCAGAGCAAAGTCCCCTTTGCAGAGCAAAGTCTTTCTGAAATGAGGACTTCGCAGAGCAAAGTCTACTTCGTAGAGCGAAGTCTGCGAATTTTTTGCAGATTTTCAGATTTTTTATTTTCCTGTTTTCCTTTTCTTTTATTGCTATTCCAGTCATTATCTATTATTATTATCATCTATTATTAGTATGATTAATGCTGGATTTGACCAAGAAATCAGAGAAAACATGTGACAATTGAAAAAGCAAAAAGAGAGAGGAAGAGGAAGCAAAATTGATCAAGTAACCCAGCCACTTGCTAACTTTGGGCAGTCCTTATCCCTCCCACTTGGCCTGCAACTGACCTTGCTACTTGCCAGCAACCAACTTGCCATAGGCTTTATCAAAACCAGTCAAGGATTGAGGCAAAGTTGCTGCCCCTGTTTTGCAAACAGCCTTGCTTTCATCATTTCCATCATCTTTCTGTCAGAATTCAGCTGCTTTGGGAGCTGAATTCGTCCAAGGTCTTGACCCTTGCAGCAAGGCAAGGTCACCTCTTATCCTTAGCATTAAATGCAAAGCAAATCAGTCATGATCATAGCCCAAAAACAGCCCTGCTGCAGATTTTGTCATCATGACCATTTGATCTCATTTTGGCCTATAAAAGCAAGGCATTGCTGCTGAATCAAGGACAGTTAAGAAGTGGGGGGATAGAGAGTTCTTGGAGAGTATAAACACAGAAGTTTGAGAGCAGAAAACCAGTGCAAATTCGAGTGAATTGCTGCATATTTTCCTCACAAAAACAGAGTTTGGTTTTGGGTAAGTTTAGAGGAAATCTCCAATCCTTTCTTACACAAATCATCCTAAAACCAACACACAGCAACCAAGCCAGCAAAACAGCCTCTAAACCTCACACAAGGAGGGAGAAACAAAGGCAAATTATCATTGATTAAGGGCTGTTCATCAAGCTTGACCAGCTTTGCAAAAAAACCATAAGCATCCAAAACCTCTTCCATTCCTTGCACCAAAAGCTTTGAGCTAGGAGCAGGTAAGTCACTCTAACCTATTTATATTTGCATATTGTTTGCATTTTTTTTTTGTTCTTGCTTAATCCAATTTCAGTTTTTGCATTTTTAATTCATTTTGGATTTAAAACACTTTTGAACACAAAAGAAATCCCAAAGTTTGCAAAACCTTTAAACTAAGTTGTTGCATTCATTTCATTGCTATTTTCAAAGCTTTTCACTCCTCCTAAGGTTCTGACGCTAGTTCAGAAGTTGCTTCTGAACAGAAGTTCAGAAGTAGCTTCTGAACTCAAAATTTCGCAGACTTCGCAGTGCGAAGCTCTGGTCGCAGTGCGACCATGACAGAATTCAGAACATGAATTCAGAAGCCAATTTTTGAGTTTCTAACCCAAAGCTCAGAACCTAAGAGGTTTGAAACTCATTTTATCCAAACCATATCATGGATTTTGCATAATTTGGAAGATTCACAAGTTCGAGCCACTTTTTGGGATAACTTGCAAAACAAGTTACGTCCACAAACTTTCAAAACAAACTTGAGCAATAGGCTAAGTTCATCATTTTCAAAACCAAACTTGAACAAAAACCTTGTTCATGATTTTCAAATCAAACGTGAACTTAAGCCGAACTTGTTCGCTTTTCAAAACCGTTTTCAAACTTGAGCCGAACTTGTGCTTTTCCATAAACTTGAACAACCTTTGTTCATAGGTTTCAACAACCAAGTGTTTTTTTCACTTTGGGATTTCTTAAGTTCCATAAAAACTTGAATGAAAAAGGGATGGTTTGACGTATGGCTCTCCATTTCCCCGGTTGTACGAATGTGTGACGTATGTCTCGTCGTTCGGACAATCGTCATTCTATTTTCAAAAACATAAAACAAACCCAACACACCAATTTTGGCCCCCGTGGTCAATCCGAACCTTTCTTGGTCCTTCGGGACCAATTGAACCATTTCTTGATCCCGTAGGATCAGTCGAACCCCTTTCGACTCGGTTGAGTCACTTTGCTCAATGTTCGATCCCGTTGGATCCATTGAACTTCTTTTTGGTCCGCCGTGACCATTTTAATCAATGCTCGATCCCGTTGGATCCATTGAACTTCTTTTTCGGTCCGCCGTGACCATTCGAGTCAATGCGAGATCCGGTTGGATCCTCTTTGAACTCTTTCTTGACTCCGTTGAGTCAATCGAAACCTTTTTCGGTCCGCTGTGACCATTCGAGTCAATGCTAGATCCGGTTGGATCCTCTTTGAACTCTTTCTTGGTCCCCTCGCGACCATTTAAAACCTTTTTTCGTCCACGGACATGCCTTTTAACATTTCTAGCACGATTTGAAACAAACGCTTAAGCCTCCCATGCGCGAGCATACAAGCTACATTTGATCGCAAGAAATTCGGTTAAAACATCGTCCACGAACATGCCTTTTAACATTTCTAGCGCGATTTTAAACAAACGCTTAAGTCTCCCATGCGCGAGCATACAAGCTACGTTTAATCGCAAGAAATTCGGTTAAAACATCGTTCTTTAAGAAAAACCAACGTATGTACGTTTTTCTACCCAAGAACTACGTACGCTTTGAATTCTCCGACTACCGAGAGATACGTAAGAGCAAGATCGACATCTTGTCAAGCGCAATAATAAAAAACAAACTTTTTTCCCTTTTATCGCATTTTCTTTTTCCCTTTAACATAGACGAGCATGCGCGCAAAACATTTAAAAACATTTTTTAGCTTTAGCCAAATAGAAGGTTCCCGTTGAGTACAACGGACGTGAGGGGTGCTAATACCTTCCCCTTGTGTAATCGACTCCCGAACCCGACAATGGTTGCGATGACCAATCCTTTTCCTCATCGTCAAAGGGTTTTATTATCGTTTCCCTTTCAAAACAAAAAACTTAAGGGTTTATCAACGTTCCCTTTACACAAAAACTTTGGTGGCGACTTCACAGTCCCTTCGAGCGTCCCTTTGAGACCTCGATGCGCTCTGTCTTTTTTTAGACGTTTGCACAGCTGGCGACTTCACTGGGGACCCTTTTCCCACTAGCGAGTCAAGCCTATCCTATTTGGCTTTTAAGCTAAATGTTTCTTATCTTCTTTGCGCGCATGCTTTTATTCATCTATGTCATTCCCATGCTTTATGTTTATAACTGCTTTATTTTGCTTTATATTCATATCATATATATCAAATGCGGGGATGTTACTTGAGCGATGTTACTCCACATTGTTCTGGTTAATGCCGAACGTGTGAGGCTCTCTACCCGAGCTCGAGAGAAAACTAATTTAGAATGGTGGTTGTGAGCGGAAGCCCGCGTTGACGTATGTCCGTGAGGTAGGATGCCCAACCCCGCCTAGAGGAGATTTTCACTTGGAATGAATTGAAGTCATGCGAAGTTCGCAATCGACGATCTTAATTCCATGTGGGATCTATGACTCTAGGGACCTTTTTAGGAAATCTCATCTTTAGAGCCAACACGTGAGGATGGGGGGAAGTTCTGAACGTTCATATACCAAACCCCTGCATGTCATAACATTTGCATTCATAAAACTTTTTGCATAAACAAAAAAAAGGGGCATATTTTTGCATACTCATTGCATTCATACATTCACATGCATTTTCATGCATTTCAAAGAGGAACCCTCACATTATTCCCTCGCAAAAAAAAAGGAAGTACCCGACCCGGTGTACAGTAGCGTTTCAGATGAGATCCGAGCAACCGGAGGGCCATCGAAATTCTGGAAATCATTTCTTTGTCCAAGTAATTTATCTTGTTTTTCAAAAAAAAAAATCATTTTGCTCTTCCCAAGGCAAACGATTAATTTTATGGGACCCCCATATTTCAAATCATTTCCGTCATTATTAAATTTGCAGTTTATGTTCAAAGAGTTCGTTTTTCTTTCGTTCTCAAATAAATTTTCGTAAACCCTACAAAAAAAATCATCATAAATACACCACCAAAAATAACACTGCTACGATCCCTTTTGACTTCAATCTTCAAATTAACCAAACGGAAGATGATAATAAGGACGATTTTGAACCTCCTGAAGGATTGACCAGACTTGGGGATCAAGAGGATAGGGTAATACAACCTCACCAAGATAACCCTAAAAAAAATAGCACCACAGTTCTCCCTCTGCCGGGGCACACTCTATAAGAGAAATCATAGTCTCACTCAGACGTGTGGATAAACATGAAGCAGTCATGCTCACCAAAGAAATCCATGAGGAGTCCTTCCAAACCCATGCCAAGACATATCACAAGTGTCAAATTAACGCCGACAAGGGGCACGTCCCACCAACACCTCTGAATGTCATGACAGCACCCTGACCATTCTCTATGTGGGGCATAGACATGATTGGAATGATTGAGCCCAAAGCTTCAAATGGATATCGCTTCATCCTCGTTGCCATCGACTATTTCACCAAATAGGTCGAAGCAGCTTCATATGCAAACATGACCAAACAGGTGGTCGCCCAATTCAAAAAAAAAAAAAACCATTTGTCGTTAGGCACTCCCCACAATTTCCAAAAGCCCAATTTTTATTGGCATCCCCAAACACAAAAAGCCCAGTCGTCATGGGCATTCCTCAATCTCCTACAAAAAGCCCAATTTTCATTGGCACTCACAAAATCACATTTCCAACAAAAGCCCAATTTTCATTGGCATACACAAACAAAAGCCCGACCTTGCTCGGAAGCCAATCACAAAAAGCCCGACCTTGCTCGGAAGCCAAACAAAAGCCCGACCTTGCTTGGAAGCCAAACAAAAGCCTGACCTTGCTCGGAAGCCAATCACAAAAAGCCCGACCTTGCTCGGAAGCCAATCACAAAAAGCCCAACCTTGCTCGGAATCCAATCACAAAAGCCCGACCTTGCTTGGAAGCCAAACAAAAGCCCGACCTTGCTCGGAAGCCAATCATAAAAGCCGACCTCGCTCGGAAGCCAATCACAAAAAGCCCGACTTCGCTCGGCATCCAAACAAAAAGCCCGACTTCGCTCGGCATCCAAACAAAAAGCCCGACCTCGCTCGGCATCCAAACAAAAAAGCCCGACCTCGCTCGGCATCCAAAAAAAAAGCTCGACCTTGCTCGGCATCCACACACCCAAAGTCCAATTTTCATTGGCATTCACAAACACAAACAAGGTTCGACCAACTGAACCTCATAAAAGAGAAACACCTCACAGCATTGTGGCATGGACAGCTCGACAAGAAAGTTCATTCTCGAGAATTTAGAGAAGGAGACTTAATGCTTGGAAAAAAGGTATTACCCATCCACAAGGATCCCCCTATCAATAAACTCCGGCGCAGTCAAAAAATATATATGCCAAAAAGAAGAAAGAGCTCGCTAAATCGAAAACCCGAAAAGGGGCGGTTTAGGCAATAGAGAGCGTCCTGGTAGATCGAAAACCTGAAAAGGCGGTCTAGGCAAAAATTAAGGACATCAAAAAAGGAAATATACCCCAGTGGACTGAAAACTCGAAGGAGCGGTCCAGGTAAAAATTAGGGGTTTCAAAAAAAAGAAGGCAAAAAGACTGCGGCACGTGAGGTCCGGACAGAATTCAAGAGGGAAAGAATCAGCCTCATTATCATCTTTCGAAAAAGTCATAGGGAAAGTAGCATGTGAAACCCAAGCAAATTTTCATTTGCCTCTTTGTTTCTTCCTTTTCTCTATCTCAGTAATCACCTCTTATAGGGATTACATTTTCACAAATAGTTACCCATACAAGGGACTAAGTTTCGTTGAATCAAAATCATTTTTAAACCTTTTCATTGTTATGCGTCCTTACTTGCTCATAAAATGTGTTTTTATTCATGATAGATAATGCATTGAAATATGGGAAATATAAAAAAAAAACTTGCAAAAAATGTTTTTTACTTGGACGTTAAATGTCAAAAGAATTTCATTGGTCCCCGGTATTGCATCAAAGGACTCAAAACTTGAAAATCTTCAAGATCCTGCTTTTCAGCAGAAACAAGTGCGTAGCCCACAGCGCGTAAAACGCAAAGATCCCGGGTGTCGGAAGAACAAATTTCCCCTACTAAAACACACCCTCATACATCTATTTCATCCACTAAAGCCGGATATCGATCATGCTTCCAAAATGATCCTTATATCCCCAGTGAGATCACCAAAATCAAAAAGCCCGACCTCGCTCGGCAACCAATCACAAAAAGCCCGACCTCGCTCGGCAACCAAAATCAAAAAGCCCGACCTCGCTCGGCAACCAATCACCAAAAGCCCGACCTCGCTCGGCATCCAATCACAAAAAGCCCGACCTCGCTCGGCAACCAATAACCAAAAGCCCAATTTTCATTGGCAAACCAAAAGCCCAATATTCATTGGCACCCAAAACCAAAGCCCAATATTCATTGGCACCCAAAACAAAAGTCCAATAATCATTGACAAAACCAAAGCCCAATATTCATTGGCACCCAAAACAAAAGTCCAATAATCATTGACAAAACCAAAGCCCAATATTCATTGGCACCCAAAACAAAAGTCCAATAATCATTGGCAAACCAAAAGCCCAATATTCATTGGCAAACCAAAAAGCCCAATTTTCATTGGCAAAACCAAAGCCCAATATTCATTGACACCCAAAACCAAAAGCCCAATAATCATTGGCATTTACCCAGTGGAGTCTCACCTAAAGCCCAATCATCATTGGCACACACAAGCACAAATTCCCCAAAGCCCAATTTTCATTGGCACACACAAATACAACACAACCAAAGCCCGATTTTTCTCGGCATCCAATCATAACACCCCAGCGTCCAGTATGACGTTTGTTATCCCCCATGTCAGCATATGCATATTCATATCAAAATCATTCATGCATATCATTCATAATTCATACATGCATCATATCAAACGCATTCATACATGCATATCCAATTCAATCAAGATACATGCATCTCATATTCATGTCATGCATTCTCAACCAGTATTCTCCAGTAAGTATCACATATTCACCAGCATCCATCAATTATCTCTAGTGTTCCCCAGTGAACCCATTCAAGAGTTTCCCCAGTAAGTTCTTCTAGAGAATAATCTTTAGGTATCCACCTCTAGTGTTAGCGGCTAGATAATATCACCTTCCTCAGTGTTTCGACCTTCAGTGTAAGCGGCTGAATAAGATCACTTTTATCCTTAGGTATCGACCTCTAGTGTTAGCGGCTAGATAAGATCACCTTTGCCTTTAGGTATCCACCTCTAGTGTTAGCGGCTAGATAAGATCACCTTCCTTAGTGTTTCGACCTTCAGTGTAAGCGGCTGAATAAGATCACTTTTATCCTTAGGTATCGACCTCTAGTGTTAGCGGCTAGATAAGATCACTTTCGCCTTTAGGTATCCACCTCTAGTGTTAGCGGCTAGATAAGATCACCTTCCTCAGTGTTTCGACCTTCAGTGTAAGCGGCTGAATAAGATCACTTTATCCCCAGGTATTCACCTCTAGTGTTAGCGGCTAGATAAGATCACCTTCCTCAGTGTTTCGACCTTCAGTGTTAGCGGCTGAATAAGATCACTTCATTTAGGCATCTACCTCTAGTGTCAGCGGCTAGATATGATTACCTTTCCCCAGTGTGTCGAACTTCAGTGCAAGCGGCTGAATAAGATCACTTCCCTTAGGTATCTACCTCTAGCGTCAGCAGCTAGATAAGATCACCTTTCCCCAGTGTTTCGACCTTCAGTGTTAGCGGCTGAATAAGATCACTTCATTTAGGTATCTACCTCTAGTGTCAGCGGCTAGATAAGATTACCTTTCCCCAGTGTGTCGACCTTCAGTGCAAGCGGCTGAATAAGATCACTTCCCTTAGGTATCTACCTCTTGCATCAGCGGCTAGATAAGATCACTTTTCCCCAGTGTGTCGACCTTCAGTGCAAGCGGCTGAATAAAATCACTTCCCTTAGGTATCCACCTCTAGTGTCAGCGGCTAGATAAGATCACCTTTCCCCAGTGCGTCGACCTTCAGTGTAAGCGGCTGAATAAGATCACTCCATCCTTAGGAATCTACCTCCAGTGTAAGCGGCCGGACATGATCACCTTTATCCCCATTGAATCGACCTTCAGTGCTAGCGACTGAATAAGATCACCTTCGCCCCCAGAGATCTACCTCTAGCATCAACGGCTGGATATGATCAACCTTTTACCTTTGTCCATTTTTACATTTGCATAGCAATATTTTCATTTCACTGCAATCTTTTCGTACCGCGAAGGACAAAATTCGGGTCCTCCTTTTACTTAATTGATCTTCGCAAAGAGTTCATGAGATGCCCTTGGCACTCACACACTCTATGCAAAGACACAATTAAGTAGGGGCAGCTGTTGTACCCTAATTTTGTCCTAAGCCTTTCAAAAAAAAAAGGGAGAAAAGTCAAAGTCAACAAAAAGTCAACATTGCTGAAATAAGGACTTCGCAGAGCAAAATCCCCTTCGCAAAGCGAAGTCTTTCAGAAATGAGGACTTCGCAAAGCAAAGTCTACTTCGCAGAGCGAAGTCTGCGAATTTTTTGCAGATTTTCAGATTTTTGATTTTTCTGTTTTCCTTTTCTTTTATTGCTATTCCAGTCATTATCTATTATTATTATCATCTATTATTAGTATGATTAATGCTGGATTTGACCAACAAATCAGAGAAAACATGTGACAATTGAAAAAGCAAAAAGAGAGAGGAAGAGGAAGCAAAATTGATCAAGTAACCCAGCCACTTGCTAACTTTGGGCAGTCCTTATCCCTCCCACTTGGCTTGCAACTGACCTTGCTACTTGCCAGCAACCACCTTGCCATAAGCTTTATCAAAACCAGTCAAGGATTGAGGCAAAGTTGCTGCCCCTGTTTTGCAAACAGCCTTGCTTTCATCATTTCCATCATCTTTCTGTCAGAATTCAGCTGCTTTGGGAGCTGAATTCGTCCAAGGTCTTGACCCTTGCAGCAAGGCAAGGTCACCTCTTATCCTTAGCATTAAATGCAAAGCAAATCAGCCATGATCATAGCCCAAAAACAGCCCTGCTGCAGATTTTGTCATCATGACCATTTGATCTCATTTTGGCCTATAAAAGCAAGGCATTGTTGCTGAATCAAGGACAGTTAAGAAGTGGGGGGATAGAGAGTTCTTGGAGAGTATAAACACAGAGGTTTGAGAGCAGAAAACCAGTGCAAATTCGAGTGAATTGCTGCACATTTTCCTCACAAAAACAGAGTTTGGTTTTGGGTAAGTTTAGAGGAAATCTCCAATCCTTTCTTACACAAATCATCCTAAAACCAACACACAGCAACCAAGCCAGCAAAACAGCCTCTAAACCTCACACAAGGAGGGAGAAACAAAAGCAAATTATCATTGATTAAGGGTTGTTCATCAAGCTTGACCAGCTTTGCAAAAAAACCATAAGCATCCAAAACCTCTTCCATTCCTTGCACCAAAAGCTTTGAGCTAGGAGCAGGTAAGTCACTCTAACCTATTTATATTTGCATATTGTTTGCATTTGTTTTTGGTTCTTGCTTAATCCAATTTCAGTTTTTGCATTTTTAATTCATTTTGGATTTAAAACACTTTTGAACACAAAAGAAATCCCAAAGTTTGCAAAACCTTTAAACTAAGTTGTTGCATTCATTTCATTGCTATTTTCAAAGCTTTTCACTCCTCCTAAGGTTCTGACGCTAGTTCAGAAGTTGCTTCTGAACAGAAGTGAGGAATAAAATTGGGATTTAGGGTTTTGAAGTTGTAGGAGGGAGGCTGAAATTAAGAAAGCGGGAGTGACAAAATATTTGGGAAAAAACTGTTTATGTGAACGCGCTCTTGGAAAAAAAACCACAAAACTTGCGACTGTTGAGCCTACCAGCCGCACTAACCGTCACAAAGGTATATTTTGCGATGGTTCAGAGACAAGGGTCGCAGAGCAGGTGTCACAAAACTCTTTTTTTCTTGTAATGAAATAAGAGTTTTCCATGAGGAAAACGAGGTCACAAAATCACTTACATAACATTCTACACACTCGAAGTATCCAAGTTACAGCGAGAAAAGAGTTACGAATCATGTATGATCCTTGTGAACAACCTTTATTTCGAATCAATGCAATTTGCTTTACTCTAAGTTAATTCCTACAATTTACTTTCATACTGTAATTCCTTTTCGACAAGTTCAAGCAATCAAACTTGGAGATATTTTGTTTTCTCTTTACATTCGAAACATACAAAAATACATAAGAACATGCAAAGATACTCAAATAAACTTGACACACATTGGCGAGAGATTACTGGTTGATCTCGCAAGTAATAAATCTATAACCAGCGGTTGTTTACCAAAAACCAAGGTAAACAAAGCAATCATAATTTCTACCATTTTCTAGAATCTCTTCCAGTGACCAAGAGATTCAATGATTTCAATGCCCAAGGTTTTTTCCAACTCTGAATCTAAACCCAAAAGAGACCAACCCTTAGTCTTTGATTTTCTAAGGATCTCCTCTTTTGGTTTCTCAAATTTCTCATAAAGACTCAATCTCTCATGTGTTTCTCAACCAATGAATCTCTCCCCAAAAGGCACCAACCCTCTCCCCAAGAGCCCCATTTTTTGTTCTCCAAGATTCACATCTTGACCCTTATAATCTCCCCCAAAGACCCTTAACTTTTAGCCTTTAAGTTTCCTCATTTGGTTTCCATGATATTTTCAAGCTCCTTCAACAAATGGGTCAAAGACTGCTTATATAGTGTTTCAAATCCAGTCAAATTGCACCGCGATTTCTCAAATCGGGCCTAGATTTCCCAATCATACACAATAATCTTGCCAATTGTAGGTCCAATCACGCCACGATTTTGCAGAAACACGAAAATCAAATTTTGAGTCAAAACTCAACAATTCTCCACCTTGACTCTAAATTTGTGGTAATGCCAATTTAACCATCAACCATCTTACTCCTCAACCTTGACTTGACTACTCCTCAAGAAAAAAACAATCAAGTTTATATATTCGCTTAAACCTTGATTTACACACCGCCTCCACTTGCATCCAAGTTTTATTCTTCTCATTGCATCCAACTAAACTTTGTAGTACCACAAGCTTTCATCATTACCTCTTCAACCCTTGGAATGTCGTCCGCCCTCTTAAAGATCCTTGCATCCAACTACACTTGGATTTTTAGTAGTTCAACAAGATTCACCATAACATCTTCAACCATACAACGTTTCTCACCTTCTTGAAGATCTTCTTGCCTCCAATTACTTTTGGCTTTTTAGGTAATCCCACAAGTTGTGGCATACATTCTTCAATCCTCTGAAAGCTTTTTGTCCTCTTGAAGATTCAATTGCCTCTAATAGATCTTTTTAAAAAAAGTTTCAACTAATAAAATATTTAAAAACAAATAAATAATTAAGTTTCATTTGAGGTTCCTTTTTGCCTTGGCTCCAAATTTCCAATCCTCAAGTTCACAAGAATGTTAAAGAAATTTATACTTCTATACTGGCAGAAAACGGTTCATTGAATTATATTCTGATAAATAAATTGCTTTCAAACAAACTTGTCATCTAAATTGATACTCAGTTTTCCTTTTTGTTTTTCTTACACTTTCGTTGGCCACAATACTTGAAAGTTAATGAATTGAAATCTTTGTCGTCATTGCTTCATATGTACCCCAAAAATGTACCATGTTAAGTAAAAGGACTAGTTGAAAAAGAAATTGAAAGAAAACTAACAGAATCGTCATAGGATATAACATTGTTCAATGAACAAAATCATTACACCATGTGAAAAATGAATTCTGCAGCATGCAATGACAGTAACATATGATCTCATCTCATAGAATTCATAATTTTTGATATCACAATGACTCTCTTTGGAAGATTATATCCACGACTTGCATAAAATCGCAAGAGATCTTACGAATAATTAACACCTAAAATATAGAATGGTTCTTTATCGGGAGATTAACACAGGCAATAGATCTTTCTCATTGCAACAGGTTGTAATTCATGAGAGGATTATCACATTAGACTAAAAAAAACCATATAAGTGGAATTAGTGGAATGTGGTTGAAAATAAAAAGGAAGGAATTATAATTTGTGAAGTAAAAGTGGCCATGATTGATTGATTGATTAAAGTGAGAGTCTAATTGCTTAGTGTTTTAGTATGATTATATAGAAATATTGGAGTATGAAAGAAGCTATAAGAACAAAAGGAAAATATCCACACAAGAAGACTTCGAGAAAAATCAGGGAAGACTTGGAATTTAACCTTTATTTGGAACCATTACATGACTTATATAAGAAGTTTCTCAATTAAGATACACATTACAACAAGTGAAAATTGAATTCAGCAGCAACATTGGTACAATGACATATGATATCATCTCATACAACTTTTTATTGTTTATATTACAATATTGGCTCTATTTTGAAAATTATATCCATCATTTCCATAACAATGCAGGATCTGCCACATGCATAATGACCTGATAAAATATGAAGCAAATGAAATGGATATAAGTTTTTCAAAGAATTACATATATAATAAAACAAAATACGCTGTAGTCCAATCAATAAAACATGTCATATGTAAATTATGAATAGAAAAAACATGTCATACTATGGGTTTCACTAACCTTAGCTAGCAGGGTGCCCGATTTCTGCGAAAGTGGTTTAACTTTACGATCAAAGTAACATACAGTTTGTCACCCACTCCATTAATAAACCTAAAGTATGCATGCCTCCATTTCCTAATAAGAAACAAAGAACCACAAATCCCCCAGAAACCTACTGCAAATCCAACTCCCATGCCTAGATACAATGATTCTTTTATAGAGTCATCATTATCTTCACTCTCTGTAGACGGTGTTGCATTTTTAGGATTTTCTTCTTTTGTGGTACACTCTTTAAGAGGAAGTCCGCATAATTTTGGATTGCCAATGTAGCTCGATGCGTTAAAACTTTGAAGTTGAGTTCCTATTGGGATTTTTCCATCAAAATTGTTGTAAGATAAATTCAAATAACTCAAAAAGTTTAAGAGAGCCATGCTTTGAGGAATTCCACCACAAAGCTTGTTATTAGAAAGATCAAGAGATTCCATATTTTTCATGCCTCCAATCTCTTTTGGTATTGTTCCAATGAAATTATTGTGAGATAAGTTTAACGTTTGAACTTGAACAAGCCGAAACAATTCCAAAGGCACTTCTCCAGACAATCTATTGGCTGAAAGGTCAATAGTTCGCCTGTCCGCTCTGGCTTCATAAACAAAATCTTGACCTTTTGTAAACAACTCAATTATGGTACTATACAAATTAGTATAATGAAAAGTAACCATATCAGTCAAGTTGTAGTCGCACTTTGGCAAAGATCCTGAAAGTTTGTTATGTGCAAGGTCCAAATGAAACAAATAAGTGAGATTGAATAGTTGTGGTGGAATATTCTCTTCAAATTGGTTAGCTCTCAATATGACCACTTCTAAGTATCGTGGCATGTTCATTGGTATTGTTCCCGAAAATTCATTTTCTCCCAAGTTCATGACTTGCAATTGTCTCCAATCAGAGAGGTGTACTAGAACTTCACCAGATAGCCTATTATTCCACAAGTTAATGTATTGTAAATCTTTCAAGTTCTTCCAACTATGTGGAATTGATCCTGAGAAGGAGTTGTAAGATAGGTCAACTATTTGGGCCATTGGTGATATATTTGGGAGTCCTCCTGTGAAATTATTGTGATCCAAGTTTATCCATGAACAATTTAGTGTTAGGTTAGATATGTCTTGAGAAATCAAATTGTTTGACAAAATAAGAGAACCAGGTATTCTTTCAATAAGGCTCGAAAACTTATTTCTATCTACCGATGAAATTCCTGAGCTCGATAAGTCAAGATATTGTAGTGACTTCTGTGTATATATCCAAGATGGAAAGTTTGGGCCTTGACTTGTATTTCTCAATGAAAGTTGAGAGAGTTGAAAAGGAGGAACCCAATCCGAATCAAATTGGAATACAAAAGTTGAATTACTCAAGTCTAGTGAATCTAATCTAGAAAGTTTGGAAAAAGTTAATTTTGAAATTTCACAAGAGAAATTATTAGAGCCAATAGATAAGGAATTTAAGGATGAGAGGTTTCCTAGAGTTAAAGGAATTAAACCACTTAACATGTTAATAGAAAGATCAAGGTATTGAATATTTGGTAGTTGTCCTATTCCATCTGGAATTGATCCTTGTAGTTGGTTTCTATGTAGATCAAGGTATCTCAAATTTTGAAGGTTTAGCAAGCTTGAAGGTATGTCACCATGTATATTGTTAAACGAAAGGTCAAGATACGTGAAATCTCTTGAGAGATTAAAAAAACCATCAGGTAAATGAGAGGTGAAGTTGTTGTAAGAAAGATCAAGAGTTAAAAGTGAAGACAAATTCAAATACTCAATAGATGATTTGGTCATGAAATTGTTCAAATCACAACCTTGCAAGTGCAACTCTAATAGTGAAGAAAGAGTAGACACTGCTTCAAGCCAATTAGTTTCCTTATGAAGATCAATTGCATTGAGGTTGAGATATTTTAAGGAAGATAGTGGAGAAAGCCAATGAAGATGATCCATGTGAAGAGTATTAAGGTTGAAGGGGGATAAGTTAAGGTAGACAAGTTTAGATGAATGTGTGATGTTGTGTTGAAAGGCAGGAATAGTTATGATGTCAAATTCATTATTACTCAAATCTAAGTAACTGAGAAACTCAAGTTCTAGAACACATAGATTCATCTCACCTTCCAATTGACTATAGTGGAGATCAAGTTTTGTAACTCTTCCGGTAATGTTGTCACAAAGGACACCATCCCATGCACAACAATCTTTTTCATTTGACCAATTTGAAATCATCCCTAGACTATCATTGATGCCCTGTTTGAAGGTTAACAGTGTCTCTCGATCTTTCTCATTGCATCGAACCACTGTGTGATTTCTGCACATGCTTCTGTGGAATGTGGTTATAGAAAAAAGTAGAAGTAAAATAAGTGACATTTGTGTAGTAAGAATGGTCATCGTGAATGATTGGGTTATGAGATTCTAGTGTGGCTATATATATAAGATGTTGGGTAAACTATTTGGAACAGAGAAGAAGATCTAATTTAAATGGTAGTATGATTTGTTAAGAGATTTTAGTGTGTTTATATAAGATGTTGGGTTATGGGAAGGTTGAAGCAGGGGAGGACTTGGAATGTTGAAGCCTCTGATAAGAAGGATGAAATAGCTACAAACTACTCCCTCGGTTCTTTTTTAACTGTCTTTTTTGGAGAAGTCACTTTCAAAGTTCAATGCAACATTAAATGATGTTTTACCAATGTTACCTTCAGTTATTTATTGTGGAGAGAGAAATATATGAAATTAGATATTAAATGAATAAGGTTATTATAGTAAAAGTATAAATTATTATATCAAAAGTAGTAACATTTATTGATTGTCTTAGTTTATGAAAAATGACAAAAAATGACAATTAAAAAGGAATGGAGACCAGAAAAGACTTTAAATAAAAAGGGAAGACTTGGAATTTTAGAATTGGTGCGAAATTATTCGACCCTTGATAGAAGTTTTGAGACTAACAACGAGTGAATCAGCTTGTGCTAGACTTGAAATTTGTTCCCACCATTTTTGGTGACATGAAATTCGTAGTTCTGTATTGGCGGCTACTGGTACATTAATTGTTGTTAGTTCTCACAAAGAAAAAGCCTATGAGAATGTGCCATCTATAGTTCTCTGTCGTATCTTGTAAACAACGTATTTGTCGTATGAGAACAGCAAGAAAAAATAGGAAATATTCAAACAAGACTTGGAAAACTGACTTGGAAGACTTAAATATTTTCTTTTGAAATAACTTTTATTATTATTATTATTATTATTATTATTATTATTATTATTATTATTATTATAAGCAGAAAGACGGATACGCCGTATGTCCGTTATTTTTACTACGCTAACGTGTATATATATTTTATTATGTTTGTTTGTATAATTTTGATTACAATTTTAAATTTTTTAAATATTAATGAAAATTATTCATACATCGATTTATCTACAAATTATTGTCAAATCATATAGCGAAATTATTCATCAACACGACGTATTTTGGTTTGTCTGCATATAAAATAAAAATAAAATAACGATAATTTATTGTTTATTTTAATAATAATTAGTAAAATGATAATATAAATGTATAAATGACTTGTTATGTAAAGGAAAAGAAAAAACAAATATAAAAAGAAAATTAAAGATTATAAATGAAGACAAAATGACAAAATGTTTGAAACAAAAAATTGATTGTTAAAGTATTATTT
This sequence comes from Medicago ruthenica, assembly GCA_018208015.1. Lineage (NCBI taxonomy): Eukaryota > Viridiplantae > Streptophyta > Magnoliopsida > Fabales > Fabaceae > Medicago > Medicago ruthenica. The sequence goes on along the minus strand of CM031373.1, from coordinate 39,163,158 downwards.
CACATAAAAAATATTTCAATGAAATTGTTAATTGAAGCAAAATTTATAAATAATCATAGTACTTTGGTTGTATTTTGTGATGATAAATAATCATAGTATGTTTTTTTTAAATGTTGATTCTCATAAATTTTTTGGGATATTCTTATATTTTAGATCCATTTAATTTTTTTCGTTATCTTTTTATTTTTAATGCAATTTCGATTTTCTTTAAAAAATATATATATTCTATTTAAATATTATGATATAAAAAATTGAAAATTAATCATCTATTTATTATATTTAAAAAAACAGGTTAATTTAAAAAAAAATATAATGAATAGTGCTTTAGATGAGAGTTGACTGTAGCTTTAGCATAGCTCACCTACTTTTTAGTCATAAGGAGAAAAAAAACTCAACTTTTGAATGAAATAATATTCTGAAATTTTTTCTACTCCATTCTAAAGGAACATTACTGATCTAATTTAAATGTCATTTAGGATGGTGAAAAAAGTTATTTATTAATATGACTATTTCATATTTTACAGGGATGGTGTCAATGAGGCCACCACAAAGAAAAATATCTTAACAACATATGGTGAGGCATTCGGTCAACTAGTCAATTTTCCAAGGTGTTTTTCAGCATAAATGTCAAAGATCGAGTAAAAAATTATGCTTCTAGGATGTTGGATATTAACATAGCTCTGGGCACTTTCATGGTACCTGAATTCAAAATGTATGTTTATAGTTAAAGTCTGCTTATAAACTTGCTGTAAATTATTTGGTTGATAGCTCTAGCTTATGTGTGCATGATGATTAGTCATTAGTTTGGATCTTAAAAAATCATTTTTTTTTCTTAAAAGATCTTTAACAAAAAGACTCTAAGTAAGCTATCGATGGCATGGCATTGATGAAATGCAATAATAAAAAATCGAGATATACAAAATTTGAGCTTATTCAATTGCAATATAGATTCTTTATTCATAATTCAAATTCACTTAGCATGGGGTACGTACCTTAATTTAGAAATTAAAGTTAATATGGTCCACGTATTCTTTATTTTTTATAGGAAATATGGTCCACAAATTTACAAGGACTAAATACAAAAAACATAATTTTATTTTCGTAGTATATTAAAAAAAAAAAAAATACATCCTTGTAAGTAAAAACAGTACAAGTTGGACATGCCCCCAAAAGCATATCATCACAATATATAGTATATTTATGAAAGAATAAATATGTAGTAAGCTATTATTCACGCATGCATAATACACTCACGAGGTAAAAATTGTATCATGCTATATATAGTGTTGCAATATATAATGCCAGAAAACACATGCAAATATGTTGTTTGTTGTCCATCCTCTAAAATAGATCCAGTGACATCTTCAGCTTGTTTTGTTTCCATCTAGGGAGTTTGTAGAAAGCAGATTTTGGCATTCCAAATTTTTCATGGAACTCTTCATGAGATAAATATGCCTAGTTTCATCACAATAGTGCAGATAACAACAGTTAAGGTTGAGTGAAATGCGAGAAAAATGACTGCTAGGTTTATTTAGTTAAGGAATTACCTCTCTTTTGGTTAAATTGATGCCTGTTACTGGATTCGGAGAAACCACTCGAAGTTGCTCGTAAGGGTATATCGACAAACTCTCATCATCAACATTTTTGTCTTTCTCAGTTAAACTTGCAGTCTCATTTGAGGAGCTCAGTTCTGTTGCTGAAGAATCGGACATACATTTGGTAAAGAAAAATAACAACGATGAAAGGACATACATTAAAAACCAATTAGCTAACTCTCCAGAGTCCTTGTTTAGATAAAAAGTTTAGCTATCCACGTATCATGCAAGTGCTTATGTATAAACTATTGCTATAACAAAAGATAAAATAAAGTTAAACTGTTTTCATATAAGATATAAGTTGTTTTCATAAGCTATCTCGGAGAGCTTGTGGAAATAAGCTGCTAAAACAGTTTATGATGGACATGACACAATCTGTTTCTCCAAGCTCTTCCAAACAGTCTCAAAAGTGCTTATGCTAGTTGATAAGCTCAAATAAATCAATCCAAACAGACCCTAAATTTCACATCATAAGTTGATAAAAAGGATTCTTGTTACCAGCACTGTTATTAGCAGGAGATCCTTCAAAGAGCTTCTTGGCCGCTGGGGTAGGGCTTGAAAAAAGCCGATTGCCTGATTGCCTATAGTCAGAGCCTGCACTCCTAGGTAGAGGTGAACTGCTTCTTCGACGGCCATTGGAAATGATAGAACCGCTTTTGTGACCATTAGGGGTAGAGTCCCTGGAGTTTCCTTTCAGAATTGCAAGCTTTCTCTCAAATGAATTACCAATAATCTGCAACAATACCATTTAATCCAACATACTTAATAAAATGGATGACAACTACACTGAAAACTTCTTAAAGTCAAGAATCATTGTATTATGATCATCGATCGGTATTTATAACTTCAAACGGAGAAGACTTACATTTGCTTTTGAATGATCCCAAGAAAAGAAACGAGTGAAAAATGGTGGCTCGTAACCTTCCATTACAACATAAATTGGGATTTCTAGCGATAGGCCTTCAACAAGGACATCCATTTCCAAAAATTTCTGCTTATGACAATTTCCATGGGAAGAAAAACATATTGTAGCAAAGAATGAGTCCATAATCCATACTACATTGAAACTTGCATATTTTGACCTCATTTTATTCATCAATAAATTAGTTATGAAGATGGAGCTATCAAACAATTAGTGAATATTGAATAATGGAGACGGAACTAGCAAGCTTGATCGACGAAGGTGGAAAGCTAGCAGACAACTTACCAAGCCGAGGTTGAGAGCTTCTTGTTTCGATTTGACGACCGAATGCAATCCAACCCAAATATAAATCTCTCTTTGGCAATCAAGCAATAAAACATCTTCAGTAATTAAGTCATCCTGCGTATAATTGTATATCTCTTTCACCTGAAATATTACATCAGGGCACATTGAAATAACTGAATTCAATTAATAAGTAGTAATGAAAATTTTTAATTTGTAGAAGTAGTGTATACCTTGAAGTCTCCTGAGTTGAAATTCCAATAAATTTGCGTGAGAAACAGAACCATCAGTTTTCCCTGTCATTTCACCGACGATAATTCTAAACCAAGTGAGATCTAGATTATTTTTCTCAAAAGATTGATTTTGTTACCTTTGGTTATTTTCAAAGCAAACAAATGTGGATCATCTATGAATCCTTGAATCTCCTTTTCTCTTGGATATTCTGCCTTTCCACCAAGAACATCCCAGAAAATATCAGGTTCATTCCCTTCCCTCACAGATACAGGTAGCTGTGTCGGCTGCAATTCGCATCAACAGATGATAAAACTTGTTATTAAATGCTTCCTATGAAGATATCATCTAGATAAAAATTTATGGCACATTCTTCATTTTAACGACATACATTAAGCAATTCCACCATTCTATCAAGAAGAGTATGGTCTCTTGCTGAAGAAAGGCTTCCAATCCATGTATACATAGCTGCTTCAGTTTGCAGAATATAGCAATAGGATGAATTCAGAGAGCTCGAAACCTACAAAAAATTTAATAGATGATAATCAATATTTGATAAAAGCTAACTTTATCGACCATGAATAAAAATTTAAGAATCGTTAAACCATACTTGATCGACTTGGATGGCCTGCATATTATCTGGACTTGTACCTTGAACTCGAAACAGTGCTACCAGGTTTTCATTGTGAGTTTCATCCACCGTACCGTTTTCTTCTATACGCTTCTTATATCCTGAACTGTTTCCTCCCTTTAAAAAAGAAATTTTTTTAAGAATTGGAGCATGTTTTGTTTTGTAATATTATTACATACAAACCTTATAATGAGATCATAGTGAGTACATACCTTGAATATGATTAACCTTTGGAGTATTGAGAAAAACTGAGCTGGCTCCTTGCCCTCGTGAATTTGAGCCTGAAAACGCATGTATTGCAAATTGAATAAATAGTGAGGAGTAAAGCAAGAAAGTTAAATTTCTATTATACGGTAACAGATGTGTTTAAGATGCTGTATAATTATGAACCTAGCAATTATTGACAAGATGAAAAATTTACATATATTGTCCAAAACAATAATTTGAATGTTGCACTTGCACACATTTAATATATATCATATTATAAAATAGTTAACATAGTAAGAACAAAAACTAACCATAACTGGATTACTTCTAGATGAATCAGCCATAGTATTGATGTGGGAAATGGCAGCTGTTTTATCCTCCTGTGAGACAAAACCATAGAGAAAGGGGAACCTTGTGTTAAAAGTTATCAAGAGAAACATCAACTAAGCCTAATCCAACTAGATGAGATTGAGGTTATCAGGAAGCAATACAAAAGTGAACATCATGAATGACAAAATTAGAGTTTTAGACAGTTTTTGGATATAAATTTTCTTTTCTGAATTTTTTTTTATATATTTTAAAACCCAATATTATGTCATTGACACTACATGACCAAAGCTAAGTAGCATGGAACAATCTTAATTAAACAGATACTGTTTGACTATTCTTTAGTAATTTATTAGAAAAAAGCCTTTCCAGAAAATAATCTAATAATGACAGATTAATCCATTTCTATGAATTACAGATAAAACATCTACCCAGTGGAAGACAATAAACTTTGCTTAATGCCTACCTTTACACATCTACTGCCAAGCCAAGCATAAAACAGTGTCTCATCCCTTCCATTTCCTGGAAATGTATACTGTACTACATAGCAATCTCCACTGTAAAGCCTCGTGTGTTCGGTAACTGAAAGAAGGGACAATTCATCACCATCGACTCGCCAAACCTGAAGTTGCAATAGTCAGTTAACAGTTGGAACAGGCATAGGCAAATATGGTCATAGGACAGCAAGAAACGGCTAGGTTTTTGAGCAAGAAGTTACTTTTATTGTGCCACTGCGATCTATAGATGGCTCATCATCCTCTTCATCAGGAAGCTCTTTCACATCATAACCCTGATGTTTGAATATGGCTGAGACAGGGAAAAAATTACATAAAGAAATGAACTATAGATGACACTCAATGAACACTTCTTAAACACAATTAAATAGTGAAGGGTACTAAACCTGCTACTTTTTCTCGTCCTTCTTCGTAAAGCCTAGTCTCAACTGTTTTAGGCCAATTAGTAAAGTGAGACCGAAAGTTGGTACTTTCCAATCCTTCTGATAAAAATGCCGTATGAGTCTTGTCTGATCTTCCTTCATTTCTGACAAAATCCTAGTAAAATGGAGACGGTAGCAAGCATAAGTAAATCCCTGAATGCAATGCTTGGCGACATGCATTATTGATTTTATTGTAACCAATGTTTCATATAGTTATATTTTCTAAGACCGAAGTGAGCTTCACTGTTATTTACTAGAAGAAATTTGGCTACAAAGCATATAGAATTAAACCAATTTTAAGGATGTATAAATGATGGCTCTTCAGACCGAGAAACAAGAAACTCTTACTTCTGTAGCTTTGATCGCTGTTCTTCTTTCGGTCAATAAGGTCTGCCTTCCCATCCACACAAAAATTTCATTATCACAGTCTAACATATAACACTTGTCTGGCTCCAGCATTTCTTTGCTGAATGTATTGCTTCCAATTGGACAAAGTTTTCCCTGTAGATTTATCCTGTCGAGGAAGGGACAACAACCGCTCCTTAGTATCGAGGAATAAAAGTATTTACTGAAGTAAGAGAAAAAAAGTAGAGCAAGTTTGGATTATCAAATAAAAGTACATTCTCGAAAATATTGTGCAAATATGTATGAGCCTCACCAAAATAGCTTTACAATTGGAGCCACGGATTCCTGACTAGAAGGCGGTTCTCGAGGAATTGGAGCATAACCACCAAATAAACTCCAGAACTCTCCGACATCAGAATCACCAACAAATTTTCCATCCTCTACAATAATTGTATAATTACCATGACTTGCATTATCATTCCCTCAGAAAACAAATATAAGCTCTAAAAGAGGAAGGGGAAAAAAAGTAGTATATATTCCAACCTATTGTGGCCACCTCACATTTTCCACCATGTTTATTCTCCTTGATATATTGAACAACCTCCAAACCTTTGGCTCTTTCTTGAATGGTAGAGTTGCATCCACTGAAGAGGAAGATTTTTAATGCAGTGTCAAGTATGAATACATCTTCATGATTCAACGATGACCTCAGAAAAGGAACCTAACAAAAATATTAGCACAATAAACTCTAGTTAATACTCAAACATTCAGATTACGTGCGGAAACAGAACAATTCATACTATCAGATAACAGAAGATGTTAATAATCAAACTTCTACACACAACACACCTCTTTCACGTGGACAACATAGTCTCCCTTACATGTGTACAGGCTGACTTGGTATTCGCCATTCAAATTCCCTTGCTTTGAAGTAAACACTCCTTCAATGGGTATTAAACAAGGCTTGAAGTATGATAGAAACTTCTGTGATTCTTGGCCTTGAATTTCCCTATATTGGACGCTGCAGGATCCTAAGGCTGCATCCAACTCAAGTGCCTTGTCTGATGCCAAACTTGAATCCACCTGCAAATACATAACTCCCGGTGAAAAGTGCAGATCATGATCTCTGATGGCTGTAGAGTATATGAAGCCTAAAAACTTTTCATGCAGATAGTTGACATTGATATAAGATTACAACCGCAAGCAAGATAGTAAACCAAAAAATAATACAAACCTTCTTTGTGTCATTTCCCAACCAATAATGAATGTCATAATGAGGAGGGCCATTTTTGGGAAAAACCGCCTGTTTCCGGAAACATGTAAAATGCTCGAGATCAATTACATTTCAAAATAATTCAAATGAAATATAAGAACTCCATTATGATGATGATGATGATGATGATCTTTTAAAATTTTGGATTCTAATCGAGATATTAGTCATCAGCTTCTTCATGTATTTAAGTCATCAACTCCTTCAAAGGTTTAAGAGGATCAACAGGACAATAAAATCAGTAATATCTTACATTCAGAACTATGTATGCACTTCCGGTATAGAATTTTCGAAGGTCTGACTCTGACACTGGCACCAACTGTTGGTTTTCAATACACCAAACTTCCAATCCACTGAGAATATAAAGTTAAGTGTACAAAGCAGAAAACTTGAACTAAGAAATATGATATAGTTTAAAATAAAATTCATTTCTGATGCTGTACCAGAAATTTGCAAAACTAAGGGACGTCTTATTTTATTTAATTATTTCGATTTTTATTGCTGCAATCAATAAGACATTCATTCAATCGATAAGGATGACCTAATGCAAGTTGAATTAGGCCGACACAAATTGTAAGGCAATTTCAAAGAAAATCATTGTAAGGATACGGGTTTGCTCCTGCGGTTTGGAAAGCGGGATCCAAATCTTTATTGATAATAGGCATTGTCTTTATGGATCTAATACTCCACCAACTTAAAGAAACACTTGATTATTCTGCAATCCAGGATTAAGGTTTGCAGGCTAAGATATAGTCCAGAAGTTTTAATATAGTAAAGAAATCAATGCAGGCTAAGAATTAAGATATGTTATTATCATGCAAATAATTCAAACATGTAAGACGGCATTCAAAGTATAGTAAATAGTAATCAAATATATTGTGCAACTGTCCATAATTTCGCAGAACTTGGAATTGGTATGTCACAATGCCAGCTACTTGACTGTAAAATACTCAACCATAAATCCATTCAAATAAACCAATTGATGACAGATTTCTGTAATGACAGCATGAAGAAAGAGACTTTTCTTATTCCTATGGCATTATGCTGCTCGAGTAACTAGGATGTCCAAAAGTTAAGAAGTTTGATAAACAATTATTTTCACCTAGGCCTAAGAATTTAACTAATTTTTTTCTTTATTCAGCTTGATAACTTTCAATTTGAACTGCAAGATTTGAAATCATCATACATCAAATTTCAAATATCTACATGGCCTTGTTTGGATAAACAGCTTATTTTGCGGCATATAGCATAAGCTCTTATCATATAAGCGCTTATGAATAAGCTATTTCTATAACATAAAATAAAGTCATTGTTTTCGTATAATCTATAGCCTATTTTCATAAGCTATCCCGAAGAGCTTATGAAAATAAGCTGAAAATAGCTTATGGACATTGTCATAAGCTGTTTTCATAAATTCTCTCAAAGAGTATCACAAAAATTGGAAGAAGAAAGGCAATTGCAGCAAGAAATCTAAACTGTTGACTCAGAAAATTGCCTCAAAAAAGAAATGAACACAAAAATGAAGCTAATATGAAACTAACAAGTAATGAATGATTATCTGAATTATGGAAGCAAAAATAAGAATCTAAAAACATGATACTAATACATGAAAAAAAGTCAAAGGGTATAAGTATAACATAGTTTGACCAGATATCAGATCATACCTTGGTTCTACAGAAAACTCAGAAGGATTCAAAAATTAAGAACTAAGAGTGATGGTGATGCTTGCTTGAACAGACAAAGAAAGAACAAAACATGGATATTCTCACATTCACATTTGCGACATAGTAAAGCAAGAATGGTCATTTACATTTGATGGTAAAATGTCATTTTTAGGAGAATAATGATAACATTGTTTGGTAGAGAAAGTGATATAAGGAAAAGCAAAAAGAAAAGAAAAACTTAAAAGAAAAAGCACGTTTATCTTTATAGTCCAAGTTGTGATGGGGTCCACAAAAGTTGCATTTTTAGTTGTTCACTTTCCACTATGTTTGATGAAAGAGAAGTAGGTTGGTCCCTTGTGACTGTTTTGTCACTTGTCAGTGAGAACTGAGAAAAGTATGGTCAATTGGTCATGGATGGAAACAAACCAAGACACTCATAGATTACAGAGAGATTTCTTTGTTCATGTGAGTTTCAACATTCAACGGTTTCTGACATGGTAGCTCCTAGTTACATGTATGTTGTGTCTTTTTTTTTAAGGATGTATGTTGTGTCTTTACCACCAAATTTAGACATTTTTAAATGGTTAAAACACTTAAATTAAATGGTTGGATACTTAAAATATAAGGTTAATGAATATATCTGATATAAATCTCAATAATCATTTGTTCTAAAAGAATCTCTGTAATCATTTAACATAACATAATAAACGAATTTAAACGTGATTAACCATAATCACACTTGAATTCGTGGTTAATGAGGTTATGTTGATAGTTAATGACTTTTGACACCTAATATTACTATTTTTTGTTGGTCATTTGCTAGTAGCTACCTAATATATTGATTGATAATAATGAAAGTAATTAACCACCCATTTAAATTCTGTTAACTATTAAATAATTGTCGCGAAAAGGATGGTCTTTCAAATAACACAAATTTTTTTGTAGTTTTTTTAATTATTTTTTCTATTTTCAGTTTCTTTTTTCCTAAAATTTACTATTATATCTATGGATTAAAAAAAACAGAGGCAAAAAATAGTTTAGGGGTTGCATTGAATTTGTGCAATGACATAATAGATTAGAAGAATGGGGAAAAGTATCCCAAACTCAATGGAGTAATAGTATTGTACTGGTCAAAGACTCAAAGTCTATATATGAAAGTCAAGGCCATGGGCAACGCATCATGCCTTTTATTAATTTATTACTATCTTTTGTTTATATAAGTTTTTATTTTATTTTATGGCTACAGAAGAGAGCCAAAGACCATATTTAATATATTTGTGTAAAAAAAACATATATTTTATTGGTATCATTATTTAACATATCAAGGACAAGATCTGCGTTTTAATAAATTGGCCTAATAAATTTCAGTATGAACCGTAAGCAGTAAGCAGTAATCATGTACTAGTTTTATCTTTGGTCAAAATAAAACATCAAGCATGTAGCTTTTTCTTTTTGACTGATATATGCATGTAATTTTTTTATATATTTTATATACTCCGATGCTGATCAAATAAAAAAACATATTAGTTTTTTTTCAGGGAAAAAAATTATTAGTTATATACTAGTTTATCTTTTTCCTTAAAATACTGTAGTTTTTTTATATGTACAAAATGATCTTGTGAAAAATAATAATTGCATTTCTTTAGTGCAATTATATTTATAATTGGTCAAATGATAACATGCTTCAAGGGTAATGTTGGTTGAGTGATTGAAAATAGAATTTATTTTTTTTTTAGGAAAAAGAACAAAAAAAATTAATAAAAAATTATTTTATAAGATACATAGCTAGAACATTTAATTTATTAATGTATTTTTTTTCATGGCTAAAAAACATTTTTGGTCTCTTATTTTATTTTGGTTCTTGACTTTTAAGCCTCAAAACTTTGCTTCGTGAAGTTGTGGTAACCCGCTAAACCAAAAAGTATTTGTTACTATGAAGTCTTCTTTATCAGTTGGGACAGTAATTTATTAATTAGAAGTTTATAATGAATAATTATCTTAGGATAAATGCTAACAAATAGTATCTTTAAGAATTATGTGTCCAAAAAAATATTCTTAAGCACTACAATAAGAATCAAAGTTACTCCATTCGAGAAGTAGTTTGATGTGGGAAGGAGCATTCCTTCAATTTGCAGGACAAGATATTTTTACACAAAACAGAATGTTAGTAACAAGTAAAATGATTATGGCCGAAAAATGAAATACAAGTAATAATTACATGAAACTCTGCAGTAAAAAAAATATACATGAAAAATTTAAGACCAACTGTTCAGAGTCAGGCTCGATTCAGGTATAGTGTAGGATTATGTGACAATTCAAAAAAGTTGCCAATTAGTGAAACATAGTGACATACTAACATAGTGACATAGTCACAGTTATAAACAAAAATTTACGTTTTAGATTCATTCAATTAATAATGTATATGGTCTTTATTATAGATCACATACATCATTTAGTGAATGAATCTAAAATGTTGATTTTTACTTTATAATAGTGATCGGAAGATGTAGCATACATGTCTCATTGCTTGTGCTTATTCTCCCCCACCTTGATACATATTTATGATTGTCTCTTTCAATATTGTTTACATCATTATAAACCGCATATGATGATGAGATATATTACTCTTGCATGTTGCTTGCTAGAGGATTTATTTTAGATTTAAAAAAAAAATCAATTTATTAAAGTGTGTTTGATATAATAGTGGATTAGATAAAATCACTGTTGCATCGTAATTTTATTGAATCTACATAATGCATGTTTGGTATTACAATGAATTTGAAAAAATTCATTGTTAGCCGCCGTTGTACCAAACACATTAAACGTGTTCCTGTTATTTTTTCTTCAACTTCAATTTATTTTAGATCAATAAGGTAGCGATAACTGGGAAATGGAACTAATTGTATGAATCATAAAGAATGGAAGAAAAAAAAGTAGTTCCTGTTATTTTATTTTCCAATTACAAGAAATAAAGAAAATGTGTTTGAAGAAAACACATGAAGAGTAACATTGAAGAAACTAGAAAGTAAGAATAAGACCTTGCAACTAACTTAGTACGTATATCTTATTTTAGGGTATAGTTAAGTTATAGATAATTCAACTAATTAATCTATTTGTTGGTATATGCTACAATGTAAGAAAATGTTATTTGTGGTTGTATTGTAGAGATCTACAAGATGTCTTCAAAACTGTTTTTGTGCATTGGTGGACTGCAGGGGAGTGAATCACTCCTTTGCTCAATGCAATGTATGTTCTGATGGTTCTAGAAGCTTCAGAATTGGACGGCCGGTAGTGATCTTTCCGTCACCTTTTGCGCTTTTTTCACTCTCATTAAGAAAAGTTTATTGCGTAGTATATGTCCATTTTATGTAAGAATGAACCTAGAGTACCCTTTGAATGTGTCTGTAGCCAAATTTTGCTTTTACATATTCTAAGACACTTAGTGGTATTAATTAGGGATTTATTTGAAAAAAAAACAATAAATGTATTTAGTAATTTGAACAAAGACTTATATTTATAGACAAATTTTTAGTCAAATACTGTAAATGTTTATATTTATATATCGGGGGAGTAATTATTATGTGGAAAAAGAAACATCAAAATCAACAAAAGTTCAAGGTGGTCAAACTGTTTGACTCAAAACATCCCTTGCTTTGTACGTAGAAAAAGAACAAGTGAAGAAACTTTCATTTCATAGAATGAATGAATGCAACTGTTCATTTCTATTATTATTAATGAAAATGGTGATTGTTGTTGTGAAAATTCCAGGATAAGGGATAGAATATATCAGAAGAAACAAACAAGTGTTTAATTGATATTTCAGGATAAGGGGCAGAATATATCAGAAGAAACCAAATTCCCTATCATAAGAAACAAGGCATGCCAACTCAATTATCACTCATAATTGTATCAACCCAAACCCTCAGTGCAAAGCAATGATAGCATCAGCATGCATATCTTTGGTAACATCAAATTTCCACCATGTTTTTATCAAAACAAATAATTATGCTGCTAAACAAACAACGTCCACTTGACAACACACTTATTTACCACTTTCAAATAAAAGACAATGCTGGTTAATTACCATCATTAGTTGTGATAACAAGGATTCCTTCCTCCAAAACACAGACAGAACTGGCTTAAAGTCTTTCATAATAATAATTAGGAACAAAGCACATCATTCCTCATGGAACCATCTCAATTCATTCCACAAGTGTCCTCAGAATTATCTAATCTCTATGACTGGTAATAGGGACTCTGAGAGTGTCCTATTAGAGGGGAATCATCATTCACCCATATATGATTGATGAAACTAACTCATTGATTCATACATGATACAACAAAGTAAATCAATGAAACAAATTAGAGAAAAATACATGACTAGGAAGTTAATCAAGCAAATTTCCATCTGCAAATGAATTGGTACAAATATAAATATGCTTCACTGTGAGTTTGTTCCTAGTTTGAAAAGCTCAAAACATCAACTATTAGCTTATAAAGTGATAGTCAAGAAGCAAAATAATTGAATCTTAACATGCTCACTACCACACACAAAACACATTGAATTGGCTTATTTTAGTTTCTCTACTGACATAAGCACTTATGAGATTGTTAGAAAGAACTTACAAAACAACTTACCACATGTCCATAAGTTGTTTTTCAGCTTATTTCTATAACTTATAGATTATGAAAATAGTTTATAGCTTATATAAATACATAAGCACTTGTATTATAAGAACATAGGCCATGTTTGGATAAACAGTTTATGTGCGGCTAATAACACAAGTGCTTATCATGAGAAGCGCTTTTGTGTAAGCTATTTCTGTTTTCATAAGCTATAAACTGTTTTCATAAGCTATCTTGATATCATATGAGAATAATGGCATAAACTGTTTACGTAGGTTCTTGCAAACAGTCTCACAAAACTTATATCAATAAATAAACTCAAATAAGTCAATCCAAACAGACCCTTATGCTACAAATGCTTAATAAGTTCCTAACAGTCCTTAGTCTACAAGTTACCCAAAATCATTTAGTTCCCACAAAAGGCTAATTGTGTGAATTTGATATTACTAGATCATTCACTCCCACCCACCACAAATTCAATCAGATCAACCAAATATCCAAAATCCTAATATGATTCACTATGTATTTGATTTCAGTTTTATAAGTTCAAAATATCAACCCTCAGCTAATAAAGTGATAATCAAAAAGGAAAATAATTGAATCCTGAATTGCTCAGTACCACACAGAAAACACATCATCCACATTCGAGTCCACCAAGTAGTCTATAATATACTATCCCAAAATCACTTAGTGCATGTTTGGTTAACAACGAATTTGATAAAATCAGGATGGTATAATGTGATTTTGACAAAAACTAAACTTCAGAACTCAAACAAAACACAATTACAGTTGTAATCAAGAATGAAAAATATTTAGAATATGCATAACTGGGTGTTTGAAAAGCTCAAAACAACAACTCTTAGTTTGTTTTTTTTTTTAAGGAATCAACTCTTAGCTTATGAAGTCATAATCAAGAAGGAAAAATAATTGAATACCACACATAAACCCCTTTGTATTGATTAAACACTATGAAACTATTTTGAAGAGCTTAAGGAAAACAGCTTATGACATATTTTCAGCTTATTTCTATAAAGTCTACAAAATAACTTATGAAAACAGTTTATAGCTTATATGAATATATATGCTATAGTTGCTTAAGTTGTTAAACCAAACAAGGCTTTACTCTACAAGCTATCCCAAAATCACTCTATACGCTATACTTGCTTATTAGTTCCCACAGAAGCTTACTTGTGTGAATTTAATACTACTAGATCACTCACTCCCACTACAGATTCAAACAGATCAACCAAATATCCAAAATTCTACATACCAAATCAACTATATTGATAATTCCATTAATCAAAACACTGTATTGATTTCAGTTTGATAAAGCACTATTCCAAAATCACTTCGTTCACAAAAAATGTTACTTTTATGTGAATTTTATAGTACTAGATCACCCACCACATATTCAATCAGATCAACCAAACTATATCCAAAATCCAACATACCGAATTAACAAAAAGCAAAAAAGTTGATTAATAAAAATTAAAATGAAAACACATAGAAAAACTTTTACAACTGGGTTAATTATTTAAAACAAAAATAGAATCATATTATACAAAGAGGGTAAACCTCAAAAAGCAGCATAATTGATGATCAAGTGGTAGCAGATTGATTATAATCAATAACCTCAGAAGCAGCATGAGATCTAGACCCAAGAACAATCGCTCTCCCAATAGAATTAATCCAATCTTCCTTATCCTTATCATTATCAGCAATAAAAAACATCGTCGTCTGCGGCGTCGAAAGCTCAAAAGCCGACGCTTTATGGAGAACATCCTCAGCACCTTTCACCGTTAAACAAGTGGAGACGGAGATGACGCCGCGGGGGACGGAGGAGGGAGAAGTGGCGGCGGATGGTTCCTTGAACCAGAAGAGTTTGCCTTGTTTAAGAACGAACCAGCGGCGACGCCAGGTTTTGATGTAGTCTCCTTGCTTTGTTAACCAACCGGAGCGTTCTGGGTTTGACCAGAATTCGATTCCGGTGTAGTCTGATGGGTTTGGTTCTTGGCCTGTTGCTGATCGCCATAGATTCTCCATCTACTCTCTCTCTCTCTCTAAGCTGTTAAAATGTTGTGTCAAGTGCTGTAGTTCTCAAATCTTCAGCAACTAATCATAGTATACCTCTGAAGATACCTCACTGATATGAAATAACGAGAGAGATGAGATTCAATCAATCAACATTAAACAAATTTTGTTTTTAATTTTTTAATTGATGCATTTGTTGATATTCTAACGTATGAATGAAAGTAAAATATTATTTATACGAAAAAGATTTCATTTTTTATTTTGATCACATGTATTATTTTTTGTAAATTGTGACTTTTATGATTATATATTATTGAAGATTTATCAATGCTTATTTTTTTCCAAGTATTTTACATGCATATAAATTTTGATATAAATATTTTGTTAACGTATCTTAGCCGTATCGTATTCTAAATCTACTAACAATATATAAAAATTGAAGTACAACAAAATTTCATAATCGTCCTTATTAAAACTTATGATCTCCTTAATTTTATCTGCATAATGGTCATTTTGCAAAATTTAATTTGTTTGTTTTTTAAAATTAATTACGGAGAATGTTCATCAAAAGTGTGAACAATTTCCACGGATAACTATAAAACTAATTTATTTATTTTTTAAAAAATTAATTACGGATAATGTTCATATCTACTAACATCTACTAACAACATATAAAAATCAAAGTACAACAAAATTTCATAATCGTCCTTATTAAAACCCATGATCTCTTTAATGTCGATATTTTGAAAATAGTAACGAGTTTTCAAAATTTTATCATATCGACTATCACATATCGGTACAAAAAAATTTCTTCTGCATATATAAGCATATAAAATTCTGAACGAGTGCGGCTTAAATATTTAAAGGTGTTTTAAATATAACATAAAAATAAATTTAATAGACACACTATATTAATGTTGATTTTTTGAAAATAATCATGAGTTTCCAAAATTTTATCACATTGACTTTCTCATATATCTATATAAAAATTTGTTTCTGCAGATATAAACATTTAAAATCTGCAACGGGAGCAGTGCAAACATTGAATAGTGTTTTGCATATAAAATGAAATTTATTTAATAGAAACACTACATTAATGTTGATATTTTGAAAATAATCATGAGTTTTCAAAATATCGACTTTCTCATATATGTATATAAAAATTTGTTTCTGCAGATATAAACATTTAAAATCTGCAACGGGAGCGGTACAAACATTGAACAGTGTTTTGCATATAAAATAAAATTTAATTAATAGAAACACTACATTAATGTTGATATTTTGAAATTAGTCACGAGTTTTCAAAATTTTATCATAATGACTATCACATATCGATACATACAAATTTTCTTCTGCATATATAAGCATATAAATTCTTCAACGAGTGCGATTTAAATATTTAACGGTGTTTTAAATATAAAATAAAAATTTATTTAATAGACACACTACATTAATGTTGATATTTTGAAAATAGTCATGTGTTTTCAAAATTTTATCATATTGACTTTCTCATACATGTATATAAAAATTTGTTTATTTAGATATAAGTACATAAAATCTGCAACGGGTGCGGTGCAAACATTGAATAGTGTTTTGCATATAAAATAAAAAGTTAATTAATAAAAACACTACATTAATTTTGATTTTGAAAATAGTCATGAGTTTTTAAAATTTTATCATATCGACTTTCTCATATACGTATATAAAAATTTGTTTCTGCAGATATAAACATTTAAAATTTGCAACGGAAGCAGTGCAAACATTGAACATTCTTTTGAATATAAAATAAAATTTAATCAATAGAAACACTGCATTAATGTTGATATTTTGAAAATAGTCACGAGTTTTCAAAATTTTATGTGCATAAAAATTTGTTTTTGCATATATAAGCAAATAAAATCCATAATTGGTGTGGCTCAACTATTTAACAAACTTTTGTTTATATAAGAGAAAATAAATTAATAGAAATATTCTACAATATTAACAATATAATTATTTTTTATATAATTGTCGCAATGTTACGTGACCCGTGCGAAAGCACGGGTTTCGCACGGATCTTTTACTAGTTTTAAAATTTTTACGTATTCACATACCCGTATCGTATCGTACCCACACTCGTACTCCGTATCCGGGCTTCATAGTAGTATACTATAATGTTATATAGTATCTCCAACTTTTGACAATAAAAATTCTATTTTTTAAAAGGTTTATTAATTAATTAAATGGTCCTATTGCTCAAAAAAAAATTAAATGGTTCTATAAATATTTAGGATTTTGTTTTTAGTCATCTACTAACAATCTACTAACTGTAACACCCATACTAAATTATCTAGAATATTTAGCATGTGTATTAATCTGATACCGGATACATTAAAATTTTCAATAATAATAATACAAACAATACAACTGAATGAGTACAATTGGCTCGTTTATACAATTATCCAAAAATCATAGAATACACTTTCATATACATATATAATCCGACAACCTCCTGAGCTTGTCCATGACGAGCAACTGCACTCCATCCAGCGTCTTCCTGAAGAATATCTCCGTGAACATCTTGCTAACCTGTAAACCTGCACCAGAAGGATTGGGATGAGACATAATGTCTCAGTGAGCTCCAACACAACCTACTGTTGGCAACCACGGGGGAAACCTAGGGTCGCCGTGCCTACTCATAGCGATCTTGGGGGATACCTACGATCGCCGTCATTCTCTACATATTTCGCGATCAAGGGGAAACCTAGGATCGCTACATGTCTTTATCTTATCTTATACTTATCATAATCTCGTCTTAAACTTAAACTCATACTTAGTGACCTGGGGACATCCTATGATCACTTTCTGCTGTCTGATGACTGTAGTACCCCAATTTTGTCCTAAGCCTTTTAAAACAAAAAAATCAAAAAAAATCAAAGAGGGAGAAAAAGTCAAAGTCAACAAAAGTCAACATAAAAGTCAACAGAAAAGTCAACATTTCAAAAATGATGACTTCGCACTGCGAAGTCTGCGATTTTTCTGCAGATTTTTGGTTTCTTTGATTTAATTCCAGAATTTGTTGCACATCATTTGCATATTTATTTTAATCAGCATTCATGGCTAATTGGGCCAAGCAAAACCAGAAATCAGAGACTTGCCATTAATGCCAAGGTTGGAAGCTTTTTCTTCCAACCTAGCATGTGACAAGCAAGTGGGCTTGCCCTTGGGCAGCTCTTGTCCCTCCCAAGTGACCTGTTAACCACCCCAAGGTTGCCAGCCACCTGCTTGAAGACTTTCCTCCTGCTTGCTCCCCAAAACCAGTCAAAACCAGCTGGATTTTGTACTTGAAAAAGCCATGAGTGCCTACCCTGTTTTGCAACAGCTTTTCATCCCTCTCACACCAGCCATATGTAGCCTTTTGCATCCCCCAATCTCTGCACATTACAGTGCACGTTTTTATTGATCAACCATTGAGATTGCAAGGATTGATCCCCAAGTTTGGCCAATTGCAATTCAGCCATGTTTCTCATCATTGCTATCCTAAAACCATTGATTTTGTGGCTGAAATCAGTCAAAGACTTAACCCTTGGCACAAGGCAGAGTTGCCTCTATCCATTAGCATTAAATGCAAAGCCAAATAGCCTGGATTTAGCCCACAAATCAGCTAGGTCCTATGGATTTTCCATCATTACTAGAGATTGCATTTTGGCCTATAAATAGAGATGCAAGGCAAGGGGAAATGCAGCATTGCATAGCATAAGATAGAGCAGTTAACACAGCATTCAAAGAGCAAAAGAAACACTACTCATTCCAGCCAAACAACCAGAGAAAACCAATCAAACACAAAGCTTTGCACAAGTTCAAAGTTCATCACCAATATCAAAAACCTTTGTGAGAACCTTCAACCAATTCAAATCCATTGCAGCTGGAGCTTTGCTAAGGATCTCTGTAAGTTTCTAAGCTTTTGTTTTGCATTTTCAATTGTGCTTGCATAGCAATTTTGGTCCAAAACCATTTGGTTCTAAAAAACCCCTTTTGAATTTCAAAAGAAATCCCAAGGTTTTCAAAACATCAAAACTGGTTGGTCCAGCCTTTTTCATCCCAAAAACTCAAAGTTTTTCACTCTCCTAAAAGGTCCTGAGTGTGTTCAGAAGTTGTTTCTGAACAACAGTTCAGAAACAGCTTCTGAACTCAAAAATTCGCATTGTTCGCAGTGCGAAGTCATGGTCGCAGTGCGACCATGACAGAACTCAGAATCTGAGTTTAGGTGCCCAAAGGGCCAATTTTTGAGGTTCTAGCCCAAGAGCTCAGAACCTAAGAGTTTTAAAACCCATATATTATCCAAACCAGTTCAAGGATTTTGCATAATATTGGAAAATTCGCAAGTTCGGGTAACACTTTGTGGATAACTTGCAAAACAAGTTATGTTCCAAATCTTTCAAAACAACTTGAGCAAACCAGCTATGTTCATCATTTTCAAATTAAAACTTGAACAATAAACATTGTTCATGATTTTCAAAACTCAAACATGAACATACGCCGAATTTGTTCGCTTTTCAAAACAATTCGCAAAATGAGCCGAACTTGTGCGTTTTCTAACAATTTGCCAAAATCTTTCCATTTTGGGTTTTCAAACCAAATGTTTTGATATACCTTGGGATTTCTAAGAAATTCCACCAAAAACATGAATGAAAAAGGGATGGTGTGACGTATGTCTCTCCATTGCCCCGATTGTACGAATGCGTGACGTATGTCTCGTCGTTCGGACAATCGTCATTCCATTTTCAACATACCTGACCTTACCAAACCAAATCTTGGCCCCTTGTGGTCAATCCGAACCTTTTGGTCCCCCGTGGCCACTAGATTCAAACCCCCGACTCGTTTGAGTTACTCGGTCAATGTTCGACTCGTCCGAGTCCATTGTACCCGTTCTTGATCCCAGTGGATCAATCGAACAATCCCTCGACTCGTTGGAGTCCCCTCGGTCAATGATTGACTCGTTTGAGTCCATTGCACCTCTTTTGGTCCCATAGCGACCAACTGAACCCCTTTTACCCAACGGACATGTTTTGCCCATTCTAGCGCGATTCGTGAACAAACGCTTAATAAGTCTCCCAAGCGCGAGCATACAAGCTATACGCTTAATAAGTCTCCCGAGCGCGAGCATACAAGCTACGTTTTAATCGCAAGAATTCGGTTAAAACATCGTCCATTTAAAATTAACCAACATATGTACGTTTTTCTACCAAAGAACTACGTACGCTTTGAATTCTCCGACTACCGGGAGATACGTAGGAGCAAGATCGACATCTTGTCAAGCGCAATAATAAAAAACTTTCTTTTTCTTCTTTCGTTTGTTTTCATCTCTTTTCCCCCCTTTTAGTATATTATATTTTGACATAGATAAGCATGCGCGCAAAACATTTAAAAATAATTTAAGCTTTAGCCAAATAGAAGGTTCCCGTTGAGTACAACGGACGTGAGGGGTGCTAATACCTTCCCCTTGCGTAATCGACTCCCGAACCCGACAATGGTTGCGATGACCAGTCCTTTTCCTCATCGTCAAGGGTTTTATTATCGTTTCCCTTTCAAAAAAAACATAAGGGTTTATCAACGTTCCCTTTACACAAAAACTTTGGTGGCGACTTCACAAAGGCCCTCCGAGCGTTCGAGGACGTCCTCGGAGGATTTGCGCGTTTTTTCATTAAAAACGAGGTGCGCACAACTGGCGACTCCGCTGGGGAAGAACTTTTTCCCACTAGCGAGTCAAGCCTAATCTATTTGGCTTTTAAAGCCAATTATTTTTATTTTCTTTGCGCGCCATGCTTTTATTTTATTTATCCATGTTATATCTATGCTTTATGTTTATATTTGCTTTATTTTGCTTTATATTCATATCATATGTATATCAAATGCGGGGGTTACTTGAGTGATGTTACTCCACATTGTTCGGGTTAATGCCGGACGTGTGAGGCTCTCTACCCGAGCTTGAGAAAAAAACTAAGTTAGAAGGAGGTTGTGTGCGGAAGCCCGCGTTGACGTATGTCCGTGAGGTAGGATGCCCAACCCCGCTTAGAGGAGATTTTCACGTGGAATTAATTGAAGTCATGTCGACGTATGTCCATAGACAACCTTAATTCCATGTGAGATCTATGACTCTAGGGACCTCTTCTTAGGAAATCTCACCTTTAGAGCCTACACGTGAGGATGGGGGGAAGTTCCGAACCTTCATAAACCATACCTTTGCATATCATAGCATTTGCATTCATGAAAAATTTTCGCATGAACAAAATAAAGGGGCATATTTTTTGCATACTCATTGCATTCATACATTTACATGCATTTCAAAGCAAAACCCTCATATCATCCCCTCACTAAAAACAAAAAAAAGGGGAGTACCCGACCCGGTGTACCTTGGCGTTTCTGATGAGATCCGAGCAGCCAGAAGGCCATCGAAATTTCGGAAATCATTTCTTTGTCCAAGTATTTTATCTTGCTTTTAAAAAGGAAAATCATCATTTTGCTCTTCCCAAGGCAAATGATTAATTTTTTGGGACCCCCATATTTCAAATCATTTCCGTCATTAATAAATTTGCAGTTTATGTTCAAAGAGTTCGTTTTTCTTTCGTTCTCAAATAAATTTTCGTAAACCCTAAAAAAAAAATCATCCTAAATACACCACCAAAAATAACACTGCTACGATCCCTTTTGAATTCAATCTTCGAATTAACCAAACGGAAGATGATAATAAGGACGATTTTGAACCTCCTGAAGGATTGTCCAGACTTGGGGACCAAGAGGATAGAGTAATGCAACCTCACCAAGAGAGCCCTCAAAAAAATAGCACCACAGTTCTCCCTCTGCCGGGGCACACTCTATAAGAGAAATCATAGTCTCACTCAGACGTGTGGATAAACATGAAGCAGTCATGCTCACCAAAGAAATCCATGAGGAGTCCTTCCAAACCCATGCCATTGGACATGCAAAAAGTACATAAGTGAATACCCTAAGGGCGGGTTGTTATTGGCTAACTATGGAGGCCGACTGCTTTCCCCATGCCAAGATATACCACAAGCGTCAAATTAACGCCGACAAGGGGCACATGCCACCAACACCTCTGAATGTCATGACAGCACCCTGACCATTCTCTATGTGGGGCATAGATATGTTTGGAATGATTGAGCCAAATGCTTCAAAAGGGCACCAATTCATACTAGTTGCCATCAACTGTTTCACCAAATGGGTCGAAGCAGCTTCCTATGCAAACATGACCAAACAAGTGGTCGCCCAACTCATCAAAAAAAAGAAACCATTTGCCGTTACGGCACTCCCCACAAACACAAAAAGCCAAGTCATCATTGACATTCCTCACATCTCCAACAAAAGACCAATTTTCATTGGCACACACAATTTCCAAACAAAAAGCCCAATTCCCATTGGCAATCACAAACCCCACTTCCAATAAAAGCCCAATTGTCATTGGCATTCCCATCCAAAAAAAAAACACAAAAGCCCGACCTTGCTCGGAAGCTAAACAAAAGCCCGACTTTGCTCGGAAGCCAACCATAAAGCCCGACCTTGCTCGGAAGCCAATCAAAAGCCCGACCTTGCTCGGCATCCAAAAAAAACAAAAGCCCGACCTTGCTCGGAAGCTAAACAAAAGCCCGACCTTGCTCGGCATCCAAAAAGCAAAAGCCCGACCTTGCTCGGCAACCTAAAAAAACAAAAGCCCGACCTCGCTCGGCATCCCATCATAAAAGCCCGACCTCGTTCGGCACCCCATCATAAAAAGTCCGACCTTATTTGGCATCCAAACACCCAAAGCCCAATTTCCATTGGCATTCAAACACAAACAAGGTTCGACCAACTGAACCTTATAAAAGAGAAACACCTTACAGCATTGTGGCATGGACAGCTCGACAAGAAAGTTCATTCTCGAGAATTTAGAGAAGGAAACTTAATGCTTGAGGAAAAGGATATTACCCACCCACAAAGATCCCCTATCAATAAACTCCGGCGCAGTCAAAAAAATATATGCCAAAAAAAAAGAGCTCGCTAAATCGAAAACCCGAAAAGGGGCGGTTTAGGCAATAGAGAGCGTCCTGGTAGATCGAAAACCTGAAAAGGCGGTCTAGGCAAAAATTAAGGACATCAAAAAAGGAAATATACCCCAGTGGACTGAAAACTCGAAAGAGCGGTCCAGGTAAAAGTTAGGGGTTTCAAAAAAAAAAAGAAGGCAAAAGACTGCGGCACGTGAGGTCCGGACAGAATTCAAGAGGGAAAGAATCAACCTCATTATCATCTTTCAAAAAAAGGTTATTTCGAAGTCATAGGGAAAGTAGCACGTGAAACCCAAGCAAATTTCCATTTGTCTTTTTGTTTCTTCTTTTCTCCCTATCTCAGTAATCACCTCTTATAAGGGATTACATTTTCACGAATAGTTACCCATACAAGGGACTAAGTTTCGTTGAATCAAAATCATCTTTAAATCTTTTCATTGTTATGCGTCCTTACTTGCTCATAAAATGTGTTTTATTCATGATAGATAATGCATTGAAATATGGGAAATAAAAAAAACTTGCAAAAGAAAATGTGTGTTTTTTTACTCGGACGTTTTAAATGTCAAAAGAATTTCGTTGGTCCCCGTTATTGCATCAGAGGACTCAAAACTTGAAGCTCAGCATCAGTCATTTTAAGACTCATGCTCTTCATCAGAAATAAGTGCGTAGCTCACGGCGCGTAAAACGCAAAGATCCCGGGTGTCAGAGGAACAAATTTCACCAAATAAAGCACACCCCTCATACATCTTTTTCATCCACTAAAGCCGGATATCGATCATGCTTCCAAAATGATCCTTATATCCCCAGTGAGATCACCTCACAACCAAACAAAAAGCCCGACCTCGCTCAGCCACCAAACAAAAGTCCAATTTTCATTGGCGAACCAAAAGTCCAATATTCATTGGCAAACCAAAGAACTACGTAAGCTTTGAATTCTCCATCCCACCAGGAGATACGTAGGAGCAAGATCATCATCTTGTCAAGCACAACAAACCAAAGCCCAATATTCATTGGCCCACAATAAAGTCCAATTTTCATTGGCATTCCCCAGTGGAGTCTCACCCAAAGCCCAACCATGCTTGGCACCTATACACATACAAATACAATCACAACCAAGCCCAACTTTGCTCGGCACCCAATCATAACCCCCAGCATATCATATTCATTCATACATGCATATCATATCATATTCATTCATACATGTATATCATATCATATCATATTCATTCATACATGCATATCATACCATATTGCATAACATACTGCATAAAGACAACATGAAGCATATCATGCATCAACAATCATGTTCTCTTTTTCAACAATCTAAGTACTAGCCAAGTCTAGAGATGATTACATGTACCCCATAGCGGTATATTTTATTTCCCCAAGGAAGTGTAAGGGCACCTATTCAGGGTAAGACCATTCCATTTCCTGAGGGCACCTATTCAGGGTAAGACCATTTCAGTTTAGGTATCGACCTTCAGTGTAAGCGGCTGAATAAGATCGCCTTTCCTCAGTGTTTCGACCTTCAGTGTTAGCGGCTGAATAAGATCACCTTTCCTCAGTGTTTCGACCTTCAGTGTTAGCGGCTGAATAAGATCACTCCACCCTTAGGTATCGACCTTCAGTGTAAGCGGCTGAATAAGATCACCTTTCCTCAGTGTTTCGACCTTCAGTGTTAGCGGCTGAATAAGATCACCCTATCCTTAGGTATCGACCTCTAGTGTTAGCGGCTAGATAAGATCACCTTTCCTCAGTGTTTCGACCTTCAGTGTAAGCGGCTGAATAAGATCACTCCCCTGTTTAGGAATCGACCTTCAGTGTTAGTGGCTGAATAAGATCACCCTATCCTTAGGTATCGACCTCTAGTGTTAGCGGCTAGATAAGATCACCTTTCCTCAGTGTTTCGACCTTCAGTGTAAGCGGCTGAATAAGATCACTCCCCTGTTTAGGAATCGACCTTCAGTGTTAGCGGCTGAATAAGATTACCTATCTTTAGGTATCGACCTCTAGTATTAGCGGCTAGATAAGATCACCTTCCTCAGTGTTTCGACCTTTAGTGTAAGCGGCTGAATAAGATCACTCCCCTGTTTAGGAATCGACCTTCAGTGTTAGCGGCTAAATAAGATTACCTATCTTTAGGTATCGACCTCTAGTGTAAGCGGCTAGATAAGATCACATTTCCTCAGTGTTTCGACCTTCAGTGTTAGCGGCTGAATAAGATCACTCCCCCGTTAGGAATCGACCTTCAGTGTTAGCGGCTGAATAAGATTACCTATCTTAGGTATCGACCTCTAGTGTAAGCGGCTAGATAAGATCACCTCCCTCAGTGTATCGACCTTCAGTGTTAGCGGCTGAATAAGATCACTCCCCCGTTAGGAATCGACCTTCAGTGTTAGCGGCTGAATAAGATTACCTATCTTAGGTATCGACCTCTAGTGTAAGCGGCTAGATAAGATCACCTCCCTCAGTGTTCGACCTTCAGTGTTAGCGGCTGAATAAGATCACTCCCCTGTTAGGAATCAACCTTCAGTGTTAGCGGTTGAATAAGATTACCTATCTTAGGTATCGACCTCTAGTGTAAGCGGCTAGATAAGATCACCTCCCTCAGTGTATCGACCTTCAGTGTTAGCGGCTGAATAAGATCACTCCCCCGTTAGGAATCGACCTTCAGTGTAAGCGGCTGAATAAGATTACCTATCTTAAGGTATCGACCTCTAGTGTAAGCGGCTAGATAAGATCACCTTTCTCAGTGTATCGACCTCTAGTGTAAGCGGCTAGATAAGATCACACCCATCCTCAGGAATCTACCTCCAGTGTTAGCGGCTGGATACGATTACCTTCATCCCCAGTGGATCTACCTCCAGTGTTAGCGGTTGGATACGATCAACCTTTTCAAATCATTGCATTTGCATATTTTACTTTACTGGAAATTTTTTCCATTCCGCGAAGGACAAAATTCGGGTCCTTCTTTTACTTAATTGATCTTCGCAAAGAGTTCATGAGATGCCCTCGGCACTCACACACTCTATGCAAAGACACAATTAAGTAGGGGCAGCTGTAGTACCCCAATTTTGTCCTAAGCCTTTTAAAACAAAAAAATAAAAAAAAATCAAAGAGGGAGAAAAAGTCAAAGTCAACAGAAAAGTCAACATTTCAAAAATGATGACTTCGCACTGCGAAGTCTGCGATTTTTCTGCAGATTTTTGGTTTCTTTGATTTAATTCCAGAATTTGTTGCACATCATTTGCATATTTATTTTAATCAGCATTCATGGCTAATTGGGCCAAGCAAAACCAGAAATCAGAGACTTGCCATTAATGCCAAGGTTGGAAGCTTTTTCTTCCAACCTAGCATGTGACAAGCAAGTGGGCTTGCCCTTGGGCAGCTCTTGTCCCTCCCAAGTGACCTGTTAACCACCCCAAGGTTACCAGCCACCTGCTTGAAGACTGTCCTCCTGCTTGCTCCCCAAAACCAGTCAAAACCAGCTGGATTTTGTACTTGAAAAAGCCATGAGTGCCTACCCTGTTTTGCAACAGCTTTTCATCCCTCTCACACCAGCCATATGTAGCCTTTTGCATCCCCCAATCTCTGCACATCACAGTGCACGTTTTTATTGATCAACCATTGAGATTGCAAGGATTGATCCCCAAGTTTGGCCAATTGCAATTCAGCCATGTTTCTCATCATTGCTATCCTAAAACCTTTGATTTTGTGGCTGAAATCAGTCAAAGACTTAACCCTTGGCACAAGGTAGAGTTGCCTCTATCCATTAGCATTAAATGCAAAGCCAAATAGCCTGGATTTAGCCCACAAATCAGCTAGGTCCTATGGATTTTCCATCATTACTAGAGATTGCATTTTGGCCTATAAATAGAGATGCAAGGCAAGGGGAAATGCAGCATTGCATAGCATAAGATAGAGCAGTTAACACAGCATTCAAAGAGCAAAAGAAACACTACTCATTCCAGCCAAACAACCAGAGAAAACCAATCAAACACAAAGCTTTGCACAAGTTCAAAGTTCATCACCAATATCAAAAACCTTTGTGAGAACCTTCAACCAATTCAAATCCACTGCAGCTAGAGCTTTGCTAAGGATCTCTGTAAGTTTCTAAGCTTTTGTTTTGCATTTTCAATTGTGCTTGCATAGCAATTTTGGTCCAAAACCATTTGGTTCTAAAAAACCCCTTTTGAATTTCAAAAGAAATCCCAAGGTTTTCAAAACATCAAAACTGGTTGGTCCAGCCTTTTTCATCCCAAAAACTCAAAGTTTTTCACTCTCCTAAAAGGTCCTGAGTGTGTTCAGAAACAACTTCTGAACTCAAAAATTCGCATTGTTCGCAGTGCGAAGTCATGGTCGCAGTGCGACCATGACAGAACTCAGAATCTGAGTTTAGGTGCCCAAAGGGCCAATTTTTGAGGTTCTAGCCCAAGAGCTCAGAACCTAAGAGTTTTAAAACCCATATATTATCCAAACCAGTTCAAGGATTTTGCATAATATTGGAAAATTCGCAAGTTCGGGTAACACTTTGTGGATAACTTGCAAAACAAGTTATGTTCCAAATCTTTCAAAACAACTTGAGCAAACCAGCTATGTTCATCATTTTCAAATTAAAACTTGAACAATAAACATTGTTCATGATTTTCAAAACTCAAACATGAACATACGCCGAATTTTTTCGCTTTTCAAAACAATTCGCAAAATGAGCCGAACTTGTGCGTTTTCTAACAATTTGCTAAAATCTTTCCATTTTGGGTTTTCAAACCAAATGTTTTGATATACCTTGGGATTTCTAAGAAATTCCACCAAAAACATGAATGAAAAAGGGATGGTGTGACGTATGTCTCTCCATTGCCCCGATTGTACGAATGCGTGACGTATGTCTCGTCGTTCGGACAATCGTCATTCCATTTTCAACATACCCGACCTTACCAAACCAAATCTTGGCCCCTTGTGGTCAATCCGAACCTTTTTGTCCCCCGTGGCCACTAGATTCAAACCCCCGACTCGTTTGAGTCACTCGGTCAATGTTCGACTCGTCCGAGTCCATTGTACCCGTTCTTGATCCCAGTGGATCAATCGAACAATCCCTCGACTCGTTGGAGTCCCCTCGGTCAATGATTGACTCGTTTGAGTCCATTGCACCTCTTTTGGTCCCATAGCGACCAACTCAACCCCTTTTACCCAACGGACATGTTTTGCCCATTCTAGCGCGATTCGTGAACAAACGCTTAATAAGTCTCCCAAGCGCGAGCATACAAGCTATATGCTTAATAAGTCTCCCGAGCGCGAGCATACAAGCTACGTTTTAATCGCAAGAATTCAGTTAAAACATCGTCCATTTAAAATTAACCAACATATGTACGTTTTTTCTACCAAAGAACTACGTACGCTTTGAATTCTCCAACTACCGGGAGATACGTAGGAGCAAGATCGACATCTTGTCAAGCGCAATAATAAAAAACTTTCTTTTTCTTCTTTCGTTTGTTTTCATCTCTTTTCCCCCCTTTTAGTATATTATATTTTGACATAGATAAGCATGCGCGCAAAACATTTAAAAATAATTTAAGCTTTAGCCAAATAGAAGGTTCCCGTTGAGTACAACGGACGTGAGGGGTGCTAATACCTTCCCCTTGCGTAATCGACTCCCGAACCCGACAATGGTTGCGATGACCAGTCCTTTTCCTCATCGTCAAGGGTTTTATTATTGTTTCCCTTTCAAAAAAAACATAAGGGTTTATCAACGTTCCCTTTACACAAAAACTTTGGTGGCGACTTCACAAAGGCCCTCCGAGCGTTCGAGGACGTCCTCGGAGGATTTGCGCGTTTTTTCATTAAAAACGAGGTGCGCACAATGACTACTTGGTCTTATCTCTTAGTATATAGTACATATACATAATCATATTCATATTCATATTCATCTTTTCATAACATAAAGTTAGAAGTTAGCGTTGAACAAACAATACATTATCTTGGTTCATTTTACGGAGTGCATCCGGGTGGAGTAACCCCGAAGTACATCTCCCATCATACCGGTGAAACTCCTATCATATCAGGCTAACACCGGACTCCTCTTATCGTTGTGTGGACAACTCTCTCGATGAAGTCCCATCCGGCGAATCCCGGAGTCTGCTGAACACAACTTAACTTTGCATGTAGACAACCCTCTCGGAGAAGTCCCATCCGGCGTATCCCGGAGTCTGATGAACATGCTTAACATAATCTTATAACTTACGTGTGGATAGCCCTTTCGGAGAAATCCCATCCGGTATAATCCGGAGTCTGATGAACACGTATAATCTTTATCATTAAACTCTTATCTTAAGTTCATATGTATATCTAATTCGTTCATATTCTTGTGCATATCTAATGCATTCTTAAGTAATCATTCTTAAATGCTTAACCTATAGAAAGGTTCTTAACTTTGATCATTGGATCATTCTTGTGCTTACGCACACTTAATAGAGTGCATCTTAATCATGCTATCTTAGGTGCATTCTCATTCTCATCAATTCTTATCTTAAGTACTTGTAAGTACGTCTAATACTTTACTATAAGCTTTTGCATATTAATGCATTTCCTTAGGGGATAGTTCTTCTAGTACTTAGTGGTGACACACTGTCATTACATGTTGTTATTGAGTCTGAAGCATTATTAGACAGCCAGAAGGTGCAAAAGCAGAAAAACAACCAGGTCCTGAAAACAGTGGCATCGTGACACGATTTGGGAATCGTGTCACGATTTTCTACCCAGAAATGGTGGTAAGTTCTGCCCATGAAATCGTGACACGGTTGCAAAATCGTGACACGGTGGCAAAATCGTGACACGATTTTGCGTGCAGTCAGACAGCACAGAAATGTTGGAACAAAATGTGTTAAACAACTCTCATCTGAATTAAGGGGGAGATTGTTGAAACATTTATGTGTAAACATATCTCTCTTTATAGTTTTGATGATAACAAAGTATTAAAGAGAAAATTGGTTATTTGCTAATGCTTTGTTCAAGTGTTTCAGAACCTCATGCATAACAAGTATTGATTAATAATAGTTATGAAGAACAAGCTAAAGAGCAAGAAGGAAAGCCAAGAAGCATGGTTGCAAAAGCTAAAGGAAGACTGGTCCTGAAGTAGTGCTCCTGAAGTTCAGCTTCTGGGTCTGAAGGCAGCTTCTGAAGACTGGGTGCCTCTGATGAAGTCAACGCAACAGTAAACTCCTGAAGACCAGCTTCTGATCCGTACAACTGAAGCAGCTTCTGATCACTGTTCACTGAGAAGCTTCTAAAGCTGATGTGGCATGGATTTTGACAAGTACTGTGCGCATTTAATGCCTGGGTGTGTCAGAACAACTCAATGGAACAGTTGTCTCCCTGACCCAAACATTCCCCAGTTTTTAAGGTAGGCCAATTCAAAAATGGCACATGCCCTGTTCTGACAGAAAAAGTGCAGCACACATTTGCAGCAACCTAGTCCAATTGCAACGGCTAATTTCCTGAATTCCAGCAAATCTTCAACAGCTCTATTTTTATCTATAAAAGGAGGAAGATTTGAAGAGGAAAATGTTGAAGACTCTTGAAAACAAAGAACTGAACTCTTGCTCTGTTTTGCTGTCAAAAATACGCAAGTTACCCAACCTCTTAGAAATTCTTTCATCTTTGTAATTTAGAATTTCGTAAGGTTAAGAGTCTTAACCTGTGTTGTATTAAGAGAACACCTCTGATATTTGATCAAGTGTTCATCCCAAACTCCTTTACTTGTAAACCAGTTTGGTCCCTTAAGTCTTAGTCTGTATACTAAGCATTTGTAACCTCATTCCTTTGTGGTCTGAGTCAGAAGCCTCTTGTCTTTGTGACTTGAGCATTGGGAAGTCTCTTGTCTTAGTGACTTGAGCATTGGAAGCCTCTTCCTTGGTGGTTGAGCATAGAAGTCTCTTTCTTTGTGATTGAGCAGCTGGAAGTCTCTTTCTTAGTGATTGAGCAATTGTAATCAGAACTGATTATAGTGAAACTCTCTTGATGGATACAAGGGGACAGGACTACTTCTCACATTGAGAAGGAACCTGTATAATTTTCTGTGTGCCTCTCTTCCCTTATCTCATTTACTTGTTTAATCCGCTGCATACATTCTGATAACAGTTCAGAACCTGGTTCTGAACTTGTTTTAGTCCTTGAAAAAGAAAAGAACAAGTTTTTAGAGTCACACAATTCAACCCCCCCCCCTTCTTGTGTGTGTGTTTTTCTCACCTTCAGTTGGTATCAGAGCTCCGGTTCTGATATTAACACTTAACAGTGTGTCAGTAGGATCCTGAGAAAAACATGGCCTCAACTAGTGATTCACCTCCACCCTCTCCCAGAAATCCACCATCTCCCAGAAATCAAAGAAATGTACAATATGACTATAGTACTGAAGAAAAAAAGTCTAGGTCACACAATAAACCTCCTATGTTTACTGGTGACCCAGAAAAATTCTCTTGGTGGAAGAGTAAAATGTATAGTCACATTATTGGGATTGATGATACTCTATGGGACATTATTGAAGATGGAATCTCAATACCTGTAGATGAAGAAGGTGTTGCTGTCAACAGAAGATCTCTGAGTGATGCAGAAAGAAAGATCTATAGGAAGCATCATCATGTCAGAGGTATCATTGTGGACTCTTTGCCTCACACTGAGTATCAGAAGCTGAGTGACAAGTCCACTGCAAAGGCAATATTCACATCCCTCTGCTCTAACTATGAAGGTAATCAGAAGGTTAGAGAAGCTAAGGCAAACATACTTGTTCAGCAATATGAATTGTTCAGAATGAAAGAGGATGAAAATATTGAGACTATGTTCTCAAGATTTCAGACTCTGGTTTCTGGACTTCGGATTCTGAAGAAGAGTTATACCACAGCTGATCATGTGAATAAAATCCTTAGAAGTCTGCCATCCAAATGGAGACCTAAAGTGACTGCCATTGAGGAAGCTAAGGATCTGAATACTCTAAGTATTGAGGATCTTATAAGCTCCCTCAAAGTGCATGAACTGGGACTCAATGAGGATGAGTCTGTTAGAGAGCCAAAAACATTAGCTCTGAAGTCTAAAAGAAAACCTGCTAAAGCTTTGAAAGCAATTGAATCTGAAGAAGAGTTTCCTGAGGGAAATTCTGATGAAGATTCAGATGCTGATGAGCTTGCAATGATTTCTAAAAGACTTCAGTATCTGATGAATAGAAAGAAAAAACTCTCTCACAGAAGCAGTAACTTTAGAGGATCTGGTTCTGGTTCAAAGAGGGATATCCAGAAGGAAAGCTGCTACAACTGTAAAAAGCCTGGCCACTTCATTGCTGATTGTCCTGATCTTCAGAAGGAAAAATCAAAGGAAAAAGCAAAGAAGTCCAGCTCAAAGTCCAGCAATTTCAAAAATAAGCTTAAGAAGAGTCTCATGGCTACATGGGATGATCTGGACAATGAGTCAGAATCTGATGAGGAAGAGGCAAACCTGGCCCTGATGGCAATTGCATCTTCTGATGCAGAATCATGTTCAGATTCTGATGAAGAAGATGAGGTATATTCTGAACTCTCTAGATCTGATTTAATTGAAACAGTTAATGATCTTATGAGTCATCTTAAAAGCAAGTTAAAAGAAATTAAGACTTTGAAAAATCAAACAAACTTGCTGTCTGAGGAAAACCTTAAACTTCAGAATCAAATTTTTGAATATGATGAAGAAGTTGAAGAACTCAGAAAAGAGGCTCATAAGAAATCTGAAGAGATTCCTAATGAACAGGAAATAGCTCTTCAGGATTTCATGTTAACTGGATTCAACAGAACTAAAATTGCCTCCATGATGTATAATATGATCAGAAACAAAGGTGAAGGCATTGGCTATGATTTATTCAAACCTTCAAATGATTTAAACTCACCTTCATGTTCTGATGATATTTTAAAAGGCAATGGTATATGCTTTGTGTCTGCTTCTGATAATTCTGAGAAATTGAAAGTATCAGAATCTGAGACTAAGTCAGAAGTTCTGAACAACTCAGACTCTGAAGCTTCTGTACCTAAGGGTAAGATGAAGGCAACTGTTAAAACCTTGCCTAAATCTAAGCCAAAAGGTCCTAAGCCTAAGAGTAAGAGGAAATCAGACTCTGAACTTAAACCTGTTCAGAATCTGAAGTGTTCAGAACCTGGAACTAGTAAGTCTCAGAATCTGAATAAATCTGATTCAAATTTTTCTAAGACTGGGTTTATCAAAACTTCAAAATCTGTTAAACCAGTCAATGCAAAACATTTTCAATCTCAGAATGTTAGGCAAAGCAAGCCAAAGCAAACCAATCAGTTTTCTGCTTCAAACTGTTTTAAGAAAGGCAAAACTGAAGCTTGCCTTGTGCCTGAAGTAAACAAAGTTAGAACTCTGAGGAGATCAGAACCAAAGTACTCAAAAGGTCAGACTCTGAACAAATCAGAACCAAAGACCTTCAAGTCTCAGGTTCTGAAGAAGTCTGAGTCCAAACCTTTGAGAACTCAGGTTCTGAAGCACTCAGGTTCTGAAAGTCAGACTTATTCAAGGTATAAGGATTCATATCCTAAATATCAGAACAAGTCTGAACATCATAACTTCAGACACAAGTTCAAAAAGCCTAAACCTTTCAGGACTAACCCCAAAGGACCCATGAAAATCTGGGTACCTAAGTCTGAGATTATTTCAATTGCAGATATGCTTGTCATCCAAAGAAAAGGAAAGGTCCTGGTACCTGGACAGTGGATGCTCGCATCATATGACAGGGGACAAGTCTATGTTCCAAACCCTGACTCTGAAAGAGGGAGGAACTGTGGGGTTTGGAGGAAGTCAGAAAGGAAAGATCATTGGTACTGGTAAGATAGGTAACTCTTCCCTGTACATTGATAATGTTTGGCTGGTAGATGGACTTAGACATAATTTACTTAGCATAAGTCAATTATGTGATAGTAATTATGAAGTCCTGTTCAATAAGAACACTTGCACTGTAATCAACAATGAAAATAAGTCTGTAGTGTTCAGAGGCTGTAGGAAAAACAATGTGTATAAAATAAATTTTTCTGATTTGGTTCAGCAGAAGGTAGTTTGCCTTCTGTCTGTGAGTGATGAGAAATGGGTGTGGCACAAAAGGCTGGGACATGCTAACTGGAGACTCATCTCTAAGCTTAGCAAGTTACAGCTGGTCAGAGGCTTACCTAGTATTGATTATCACTCAGATGCCTTGTGTTCAGCATGCCAAATAGGAAAATTTTCTAAAACTTCTTTTAAACCAAAGAACATTGTTTCCACCTCTAAACCTCTAGAACTCCTTCACATTGATTTATTTGGTCCTGTTGGAACAGCCTCAATCAATGGGAAGAAGTATGGACTTGTGATTGTTGATGATTATAGTAGGTGGACTTGGGTTAAATTCCTCAGAACCAAAAATGAAACATATGATGTGTTTTTCAAATTCTGCAAACAAGTACAAACAGAAACTGATTTGAAAATTTTGAAAATCAGAAGTGATCATGGTGGTGAATTTGAAAATGAACCTTTTGAAAACTTTTGTGAAGACCATGGAATGTTCCATGAGTTCTCATCTCCTAGAACTCCACAACAAAATGGAGTTGTAGAGAGAAAGAACAGGTCTTTACAAGAAATGGCCAGAACCATGATCCATGAGTCAAAAATTGCTAAGTACTTTTGGGCAGAAGCTGTAAACACAGCATGTTATATTCAGAACAGGATCTATATCAGACCCATTCTGAATAAAACTTCATATGAATTATTTAAAGGAAGAAAACCAAGTATTTCTTATTTTCATCAGTTTGGTTGTACATGTTACATACTAAACAATAAGGTCTACCTAAAGAAATTTGATGCCAAGGCTCAAAAGGGTACCTTTTTAGGTTACTCAGAGAGATCCAAGGCATACAGAGTGTATAATTCTGAAACACATATTGTTGAAGAAGCTATACACATTAGGTTTGATGATAAGAAGCCTGGTAGTGAAATACCAGAGCTGGTTGAGAGTTTTGCAGATGTCAGAATCTCAGAAGAACCTTCAGAAGCTGAACCCAGTTCAGGTTCTGATGAAGGTTCAGAAGCTGAAAACAATGAAGACTCTGAGAAACTCTCCAGCAATGACACTACTCCTGATGCTAATCAAGACCAGCATGATTCTGAACAAATCCCTGATGGTTCCTCAGAAGCTAATCCACCCAGAACCTCCTTCAAGTACAAGTCTTCACATCCTGAGGAGTTGATCATTGGAAACAAGAACAGTCCAAGGAAGACAAGATCTGCATTCACTCAGAATGAGTCCATGCTTGGCCTGTTATCCATGATTGAACCCACAACTGCTGATGAAGCACTTGCTGATGATGGTTGGATTGTAGCAATGCAAGAAGAGCTAAACCAATTCCAAAGGAATGATGTATGGGATCTTGTGGCTAGACCTGATCAGAAGAACATCATTGGAACAAAATGGGTGTTCAGGAACAAGCTCAATGAACAAGGAGAAGTGATCAGAAACAAGGCTAGATTAGTAGCTCAAGGGTACAGCCAGCAAGAAGGAATAGACTACACAGAAACTTTTGCTCCAGTAGCAAGACTGGAAGCAATCAGGTTACTTCTTTCTTATGCTATTAATCATGATATCATCTTATATCAAATGGATGTTAAGAGTGCTTTCTTAAATGGTGTGATTTCTGAAGAAGTGTATGTCAAACAACCTCCTGGTTTTGAAGATGTTAAATATCCAAATCATGTTTTTAAACTGAAGAAGTCTTTGTATGGTCTGAAACAAGCTCCCAGAGCTTGGTATGAAAGGCTAAGCAACTTCTTAATTAAAAATGGTTTTGTAAGAGGTCAAGTTGACAATACACTCTTTAGAAAAACTGTTAAGAAAGAAATCTTAATTGTACAAATCTATGTTGATGATATCATATTTGGTTCTACTAATGCCTCCCTTTGCAAGGAATTTTCTAAGTTAATGCAGGATGAATTTGAAATGAGCATGATGGGTGAGCTGAAATTCTTCTTGGGAATTCAAATCAACCAATGCAAAGAGGGTGTTTATGTTCATCAGTCCAAATACACCAAGGAGCTTCTGAAGAAGTTCCAGTTGGATGATTGCAAACTGATGACAACACCAATGCATCCCACCTGCACCTTAAGCAAAGAGGACAATGGCACTAAGGCAGATCAGAAGCTGTACAGAGGTATGATAGGTTCTCTCCTATACTTAACTGCTTCTAGGCCAGATATTTTATTTAGTGTATGTCTGTGTGCTAGATTCCAATCAGATCCTAGAGAATCTCATATGACTGCTGTCAAGAGAATCTTCAGGTATCTGAAAGGAACAACTAATTTGGGACTTCTGTATAAGAAATCTCTAGATTATAAGCTAGTTGGATTCTGTGATGCTGACTATGCTGGGGACAGGATTGAAAGAAAATCCACCAGTGGAAACTGTCAGTTTCTTGGTGAGAATCTGATATCCTGGGCCAGCAAAAGACAAGCAACCATTGCTTTGTCAACAGCTGAAGCAGAATACATCTCAGCTGCAAGTTGTAGCACACAACTGCTCTGGATGAAACATCAATTAGAGGATTATCAGATTCATGCAGACAATATTCCTATTTATTGTGATAATACTGCTGCTATATGTCTGTCTAAAAATCCAATTCTGCATTCTAGAGCCAAGCACATAGAAATAAAACATCATTTTATAAGAGATTATGTTCAGAAGGGTGTTTTGGATATTCAATTCATTGATACTGATCATCAATGGGCTGATATATTCACAAAACCCCTAACAGAAGATAGATTCAATTTTATTAAAAAGAATCTGAACATGCATTTTATCTCTTGAAAATGTGCTTGAATCTGAATGAATTCCTTGATTCTGAGTTTATCATAAGCTAAGACTTATCAAACACTCATCTTCTGAGAGTTTGAATAAAGTTAAGCCTGAAAAACTTTAGAGTCTGAAGGATCAGCACCTGGATTTTCTGACTTCTGAATCTGATAAAAATCTAATGTTGGTCAGAATCTGATAAGTATAGCTATGGGCAATGATGATTAAAGCTTTGAAAGTTTATACTCTATTCCTCCCAAAGTCATCAAGTAAAAATGTGATTTTATGCTCTGATATTCAATGTTAAAATTGCTTAACAAACAATTTTTAAGTTGGTATCAATTTGTCTTTCAAAATGTTTAGCACAGACACATTTTAAAAGCCCAGTGTTTCAGACAATGTTCAGTCTTTAGAAATGTTTTTATCTGGTATCAGACTCTGAGATAAACCTTCATTTGGTATCAGGTTCTGATATCAGTTCAGCAGTCTTAACACTGTCTTTTGATATCAGACTCTGAGACAACATCCTCAATTGGTATCTAGCTCTGATACTTTCTTGCAAGATTTGCTCTGATACCCTCTTGAGTTGTTTTGCTCTGATACTGAACCAATTTATACTGAACAAGT
The DNA here is from genome assembly GCA_018208015.1 of Medicago ruthenica. NCBI lineage: Eukaryota > Viridiplantae > Streptophyta > Magnoliopsida > Fabales > Fabaceae > Medicago > Medicago ruthenica. The sequence goes on along the minus strand of CM031373.1, from coordinate 39,125,584 downwards.
CATGTCTGAACACAGAATGACCTGGTCAGAAGCTTTAAACCTTTTCTGCTTCTGAACAGCATTCTATTTTAAATGCAAGTCATATAATCCTTGAAAGTCAAGTATGCTCTGATACTCATCTTTGCTGCTTGATTATCCATATGATTGCATAAACATCTCACAATCTCAGTTGGTTCAACCCCCCCCCAATTTTGTATCCTTTTGAAATATTTTCAAACTTGGGTCAGAACTGCTTTCAAACTCTTTTAAAAAGGGGGAAACTGAACTGCTTTGATACATGATTTCAAACTCTTTTCAAATCCTTTTCTGCTCTGATACAGATATATTTTCCAACCTTCTTGATAAAGGGGGAGAATTTTTCTGTCTTAAGGGGAGAAAGTAGTACTTTTTGTTGATGACAAAAGGGGGAGAAAGTAAAACAAGTATTAAAGCACCTAAGCTCAAATAAGTTAAAACTGTCAGAAGAACTAAGCTTATTAAGCTATTAAGCTCTGATACAATTGTTAGGATTAAGCTCTGATGCAATTCTGACTGAGTTTAACTTATGAGAACAATTTTTTAACTCTTAGCTTTTGAAGTGAAATTCTGGCTTTGATATTTGTTTGTGAGATACATTACTCTTAGTGAGTAAATTGAATTTAAAATAACTTGGATAAGACTCAGGGAGCTTACAAAACTCATCCTGTGGATTATCAGACTTAGGGGGAGAGATTACAAACCTCAGAACCTGAAGTTAACAAGTCATTTTAAATTCTGAGTGTAAATTTCACCATATTGTTTTAAGTTAAGATTAATTAACATGGATAAGAATCAAGGGGAGCTTACAAACCTAACCTTGAGGATTGTCAGACCTAGGGGGAGCTTACAAACCTCTTCTGAAGTCAGATTGTTAATTAAACTTAATAACAATTCTGAAATTTTCACATTTATGTTTTTAACTGAACTTAATTAACTTGGATCAAACTCAGGGGGAGCTTACAAACCTCACACCCTGCAGTTAACTTGTTAATTAAGTTAACAACAATTTTCTGTTTTAATACTTATGTTTGTCATCATCAAAAAGGGGGAGATTGTTGGAACAAAATGTGTTAAACAACTCTCATCTGAATTAAGGGGGAGATTGTTGAAACATTTATGTGTAAACATATCTCTCTTTATAGTTTTGATGATAACAAAGTATTAAAGAGAAAATTGGTTATTTGCTAATGCTTTGTTCAAGTGTTTCAGAACCTCATGCATAACAAGTATTGATTAATAATAGTTATGAAGAACAAGCTAAAGAGCAAGAAGGAAAGCCAAGAAGCATGGTTGCAAAAGCTAAAGGAAGACTGGTCCTGAAGTAGTGCTCCTGAAGTTCAGCTTCTGGGTCTGAAGGCAGCTTCTGAAGACTGGGTGCCTCTGATGAAGTCAACGCAACAGTCAACTCCTGAAGACCAGCTTCTGATCCGTACAACTGAAGCAGCTTCTGATCACTGTTCACTGAGAAGCTTCTGAAGCTGATGTGGCATGGATTTTGACAAGTACTGTGCGCATTTAATGCCTGGGTGTGTCAGAACAACTCAATGGAACAGTTGTCTCCCTGACCCAAACATTCCCCAGTTTTTAAGGTAGGCCAATTCAAAAATGGCACATGCCCTGTTCTGACAGAAAAAGTGCAGCACACATTTGCAGCAACCTAGTCCAATTGCAACGGCTAATTTCCTGAATTCCAGCAAATCTTCAACAGCTCTATTTTTATCTATAAAAGGAGGAAGATTTGAAGAGGAAAATGTTGAAGACTCTTGAAAACAAAGAACTGAACTCTTGCTCTGTTTTGCTGTCAAAAATACGCAAGTTACCCAACCTCTTAGAAATTCTTTCATCTTTGTAATTTAGAATTTCTTAAGGTTAAGAGTCTTAACCTGTGTTGTATTAAGAGAACACCTCTGATATTTGATCAAGTGTTCATCCCAAACTCCTTTACTTGTAAACCAGTTTGGTCCCTTAAGTCTTAGTCTGTATACTAAGCATTTGTAACCTCATTCCTTTGTGGTCTGAGTCAGAAGCCTCTTGTCTTTGTGACTTGAGCATTGGGAAGTCTCTTGTCTTAGTGACTTGAGCATTGGAAGCCTCTTCCTTGGTGGTTGAGCATAGAAGTCTCTTTCTTTGTGATTGAGCAGCTGGAAGTCTCTTTCTTAGTGATTGAGCAATTGTAATCAGAACTGATTATAGTGAAACTCTCTTGTTGGATACAAGGGGACATGACTACTTCTCACATTGAGAAGGAACCTGTATAATTTTATGTGTGCCTCTCTTCCCTTATCTCATTTACTTGTTTAATCCGCTGCATACATTCTGATAACAGTTCAGAACCTGGTTCTGAACTTGTTTTAGTCCTTGAAAAAGAAAAGAACAAGTTTTTAGAGTCACACAATTCAACCCCCCCCCCCTTCTTGTGTGTGTGTTTTTCTCACCTTCAAGAAAAAGTTCAAAACGTGATTTTCCACCATTCTTGGCTTATCTAAGCATACCCAGACATCATAACAGCTTAAGGAATGAATTTCTAATACATATTGACAGTTTACAACATGATTGAATAAAGAATTGGCAAGCAAAAGGAGATTAGAGCACAAAATTGTAAACTTTGCTCAAAATACTAAATACACTCAAACTTACTCAAAACGGGTTCTAAAACCCTGAGGAGCTCACCTGAATCATGGGTTTGCTTCCTTGCCAAGTTTTCCCTTCAATTCTTAGTTTGATCTCTTGATCCTTCCTTGCTTTTCTTATCTTCCTCTTGTTCTAAACTCCCTTAACTAAAGCTTGCTAGCCAAGACTCCACAAGATTGGATGAAGTTTAGGAGGATGGTGGTGAGGGATGATGGTGGCCGAATTTCTTAGAGGGAGGGAGGAGAAAATTCTAGCATGATAGAGAGAGAAATGAAGAAGAGAAATGAGGGAAAAATATCTTGGTTTTCCTTATATAAACATTCCCTCTTCCATAATTACAAAATTGCCATTGCTTCCATTTAATCCTTAATCACCGATAAAAGTTACGTCCAAGCGGGATATTACACTAACAATATACAAAAATCGAAGTACAGCAAAATTTCATAATCATCCTTATTAAAATTCATGATTTCCTTAATTTTATGTGCATAATGGTCATTTTGCAAAATTTAATTTATTTTTTTTTAAAAAATTAATTGCGGATGATGTTCATCACAAGTGTAAGCAATTTTCACGGATAACTATGAAACTAATTTATTTGTTTTTTTAAAAAATAATTACGGATAATGTTCATATCTACTAACATCTACTAACAATATATAAAAATCAAAGTACAACTAAATTTCATAATCGTCCTTATTAAAACTCATGATCTCTTTAACGTCGATATTTTGAAAATAGTCACGAGTTTTCAAAAATTTATTATATCAACTATCATATATCGGTACATAAAAATTTTCTTCTGCATATATAAGCATATAAAATCTTCAACGAGTGCGGTTTAAATATTTAACGGTGTTTTAAATATAACATAAAAATTTATTTAATAGACACACTACATTAATATTGATATTTTGAAAATAGTCATGACTTTTCAAAATTTTATCATATCGACTTTCTCATATATGTATATAAAAATTTGTTTCTGTAGATATAAACATTTAAAATCTGCAACGGGAGCGGTACAAACATTGAACAGTGTTTTGCATATAAAATAAAATTTAATCAATAGAAACACTGCATTAATGTTGATATTTTAAAAATGATCACGAGTTTTCAAAATTTTATCATATCGATTTTCACATATCGATACATACAAATTTTCTTTTGCATATATAAACATATAAATTCATCAACTAGTGCGATTTAATTCTCACAATATATAAAAATCGAAGTACAACAAAATTTCATAATCGTCCTTATTAAAACTCATGATCTCCTTAATTTTATATGCATAATGGTCATTTTGCAAAATTTAATTTATTTATTTTTTAAAAAATTAATTGCAGATAATGTTCATCACAACTGTAAGCGATTTCCACGGATAACTATGAAACTAATTTATTTATTTTTTAAAAAATTAATTACGGATAATGTTCATATCTACTAACATCTACTAACAATATATAAAAATCAAAGTACAACAAAATTTCATAATCGTCCTTATTAAAACTCATGATCTCTTTAATGTCGATATTTTGAAAATAGTCACGAGTTTTTAAAATTTTAACATATCGACTATCATATATCGGTACATAAAAATTTTCTTCTGCATATATAAGCATATAAAATCTTCAACGAGTGCGGTTTAAATATTTAACGGTGTTTTAAATATAACATAAATTTATTTAATAGACACACTACATTAATGTTGATATTTTGAAAATAGTCATGACTTTCCAAAATTTTATCATATCGACTTTCTTATATATATATATATATATATATTTGTTTATGCAGATATAAACATTTAAAATCTGCAACGGGAGCGGTGCAAACATTGAACAATGTTTTGTATATAAAATAAAATTTAATCAATAGAAACACTACATTAATGTTGATATTTTAAAAATAATCACGAGTTTTTAAAATTTTATCATATTGATACATATAATTTTTCTTCTGCATATATAAGCATATAAATTCATCAACGAGTGCGATTTAAATATAAAATAAAAATTTATTTAATAGACACACTACATTAATGTTGATATTTTGAAAATAGTCATGTGTTTTCAAAATTTTATCATATCAACTTTATCACAGACACACACACACACACACACACACACACACACACACACACACACACACACACACACACACACATATATATATATATATATATATATATATATATTTGTTTATTTAAATATAAGTACATAAAATTTGCAACGGGTGCGGTGCAAATATTGAACAATGTTTTGCATATAAAATCAAAAGTTATTTAATAGAAACACTACATTAATTTTGATTTTGAAAATAGTCATGATTTTTTTAAAATTTTATCATATCGACTTTCTCATATATGTATATAAAAAATTGTTTATGCAGGTATAAATACATAAAATCTGCAACGGGTGCGGTGTAAACATTGAACAGTCATTTGCATATAAAATAAAAAGTTATTTAATAAAAACACTACATTAATTTTGATTTTGAAAATAGTCACGAGTTTTCAAAATTTCAATGTACATAAAAATTTGTTTTCGCATATATAGAAAAATAAAATTCATAACTAGTGTGACTCAACTATTTAACAAAATTTTTGTTTATATAAAAGAAAAAAAATTAATAAAAACATTACATTAATACTCATAATTTTCATTTAATATCTACAAGTATTCTACAATATTAACAATCTATTTTTTTATATAATTATCGCAATGTTATATGACCCGTGCGACTCGCACGAGTCTTTTACTAGTTATGAAGAAAATACTTTTTAGTTATGTAACTTTATTTTTAGCATTTTTAAGGATAAAAATGATATCAAAAAATTTAATAGGACAAAAAAATTTGATGGAAAATTTTACAAGATTAAAGAATTAAAAAAGTGTTCCCCTAAAAAAAAGTGAGATTTTTTTATTGAAATTAAGAACAAATTTATAAATATTTATATGGATCATTTACTTAATTAACTTTTTTTAAAAAAGAAATTCCAAATTATTCTAAAATATAATAAAAAAAATCTACTAACAATATAACAATATATGAAATCTGAAGTCCAGCAAATTTTCTTAATTGTCCTTTTTAAACTCATGATCGTCTTAATTCTATGTGTTTTATGGTCTTTTCCAAAAATTTAAAACTAATTCTTTTATATAATATATAACAATATATGAAATCTGAAGTCTAGCAAATTTTCTTAATTTTCCTTCTTTAAACTCATGATCATCTTAATTTTATGTGTTTTATGGTCTTTTCCAAAATTTAAAACTAATTCTTTTATATAATTAAAATAAAAAAATACAAACCTTTCTTATCCGGTTTTGACCATAGCTAATCCATATTTAAAATTAAAAAAAAAAAAGACAAACTCTTCTTATCCGATTTTGGGTGTAACGAATTTCCTATTTAAAATTTAAAAAAAAAAACAACTCCTTATCTGGTTTTGGGTGTAACTAATTCCATGTTTCAAATATTCTTATTCGATTTTGATCGTAACTAATTCCCTCAAAAAAATATGGTGGCATGATATAAGCCACGGATATATTCCAAAGTTTAAAACTATGGAGCTATGGATAATATCTACTAACAATTTATTCCAAAATTTAAAAAAAAAAAATTCCATTCTATTCCTCAAAAAACAATTCCATTCTAATTTGCATAATATAAGCCACGGATAACTATGGAGATATTTTTGTCAAAAAAAAAAACTATGAAGTTATGAATAATTACGACTGTCATTTACTTAATTAACTTTTTTTAAAAAAATTTCAAATTATTCTAAAATATAATAAAAAAAAGTTTTGGGAATTAAAAGGGCACAAAGGTTTAGCAAATCCATTTTCCATTGCTATCTCTTATAAGGCAAATTCAACTATCTTGTCGCTCTTCGTCACCCAGAAATATTAGAGCAAATTCAGTCATGGTTCGGATGAGTTCATTTGATCAACAATTTAGCCTTGTACGTGCACACTTGAAACTGGTCTGGTCCTGCCTTATAAATTAGAAAACTTATTGCAGAATTATATTTAAATGATGATAAGGCAGAGTATAATCTAAATTGTAAATGCTCTTATTTTTCCAAATCCTCACGTTGTAACAAATTGTCAGGTGTTTGCAAGTATTTTTTTGTCTGAGGAAAGTCAACAAAATCTGGAACACGGTAAATGTTTAAATAGTGTGTCTTCGAGAGTCTGGACAAGTTAATAGGTAGACTCCTGAACTTAAGAGTTGTTTTAGAAAATATCTCTGAATTAGACTTGGATTTTACGATCAAAGTTAAGGTAGATGATACTTGAAATACTGTAGGACTTATAAAGTAAATGACGTCTGAATTTAAGGGAGAATGAAAGTAAAAAAGTGGTAAAGTTAAAAGAATGTATGTGGTGCAAAAGTAAAGTGCTAAAGTTAAAATGACTTGAGAAGTAAAATGCGAGAAAAGTAAACGAACTTTAAAAGGAGCTAGTAATCGACGGTATGCTTATATTGGTGACATTGTTGTTGCTGTAATCAAAAAAGCAGTACCAAATTCATCTTTAGAAAGATCTGAAGTGATCAGGGCTGTAATTGTACGTACTTGTAAAGAACTAAAACGTAGTAATGGTATAATAATAAAGTATGATGATAATGCGGCGGTTCTCATTGATAAAGAAGGAAATCCAAAAGGAACTCGAATTTTTTCCGCAATAGCCCGAGAATTGAGACTATTAAATTTCACTAAAATAGTTTCATTAGCACCCGAGGTATTATAATACGAGATCGTAATATAGATATATTATTTAGGACTGGAATGAATAGGAAGGAAATATATTTGAATAGAAGTGAAATAGATTCATCAATCTATTAGATCTCACATATATACCTTATCTACTTGTGTAATGATTATTCTATAATTATGAATATTTATATTCAGATTATATCTTATAAAATTGTTGAAAATGTAAAGTACATTGAATAAAAATGACAAGAATCAAAAGGAATTTAAAAGATGGTGGAAGGTATACTTAAAGGTTTGGAAGCATGAGTGTGTTTCTTCTTATTAGGAGCAGGCTTCAGAAATTAAGTATTCGACTATTTATTTTTCGTAAGAACTCTTATTTATAGAGAAAGAAAAACTCAGTAACTCCGTCTTCGGTGACAGAACACGGTCGTGGAAGTTACTTCCTTGAGCTGGTCTCAACAAATCGTGTATTATGGATCAACACATTCCCAACATTTCGTTATTCATTGGTTGGTACTGCGCCAAATTAATGTCTTCATATAACATGTGCTTGAAAGATCCTCTTGCCAACTATCACATTACATGGAATAGAAGTCTCTTGGAGTTGTCTTTGAGCATCAGAAGTCTCTTGCCTGCGTGCTTGAGCAAAAAAAGTCTCTTGGAGTTTTCCTTGTGTTTTTCTCACCTTCATGTTTCATGTGTCACAACTTCGGAAGTATATCTACGATCCGTCACATCTCATTCAGGTGGATGACGTGCAAGTAAGAGATAACTTGACTGTTGAGACAATGTTGTTGAGGATTGAAGGACGAGAAGTAAAGCAGCTGAGGGGAAAGGAGTTTGTCTTGGTGAAAGTGATATGTGGAGGACCTGCTGGAGAAAGCATAACTTGGGAGTTGGAAAGCCGAATGAAGAAATCATATTCAAAGCTGTTTACTTCAGGTAATTTTCGAGGAAAAAAATTCTTTAAGTGGGGGAGAGTTGTAACAACCCCGATTTTTAACTTTAATTTATTATTATTATTATTACTATATAGTCTGTTTGGTGTTTTTAATAACAGTTGTTGGATTGTGTGCTTTGACCGAAAAAGATGGGTTAGTTAGTTGTTGAAAAATAGGATATTATGAGAAATTAAGGAGAAAGGGGTATTTTTAGCAAATATGAGATAATAGAAGTGTATTAGTAAAAAGGAGGTTTAAGTAAGTGAGTTAAGTAGTGCTTTAATTTAATAAATAGAAGGTGTACATAGTGGAGCTGAATAGTTACAATAGAATTAGTAACCAATCTAAGGGTGTGGAGAGTAAGCATGTTAAAAAGTTATGAGAAAACCAAGCCCAATGAGTGGTTATAAATTGAGGAAAGTCATAAGAGAATTAGGTTACAGAACACAAATAGCAGAATTGAGATAAGAGGCGAGGAAACAAGGAGAGAAGCTTAGAGAGAGAGAGAGAGAGACCCAACCATAGAAGTTGCTAGCTTTGCTGATTTTTGAGGTAAGGGGGGAGTCTCTATTCACCATAAGGGTTGTATGAACATATGAGTAGTGAAGGGTTTTGTTTTTCATGTTAAATCTGTGCTCTAATTTGCTGCTGTGATTTTGGGTATATTCTTATCTCTGAATTCATTATTTTCATGTGCTAAATTCATAGGTGATTCATGGTTATGTTCTGTTTGATCTCTTATGTGTCAAAGTGTGAAAAAGTCATAAAAATTGATGGTTAATTAATGGTTTAAGATGAGAAAAGCGCCTAATCAGTGCAAAAACAACCTAGGCAATGTTTTCCACCACTTTGGGGTCAAAGGGGGTCAAAAAGGGGATTTTTTCGAACAATTTAGGAGTAATCCCGAGGCTTAAAATCATGGGATTTGTAAACATGAAAATAATGGCGCCTCTCGGTGCTTCCTGGCGCCCAGTGTCAGGACAACATAAGTTGTTCTGTCGGTTCCGGGTACGGGGGGTGTTTCGGGCGTTCCAGGGCATTCCTGTGACACCGATTCGCTTCTGTTTTAGGGCTTTGGTGAGAGGGGATGAGTAATTAAGATGAATTAATGTTAATAAGTTAAATTGGAATAAGAATCATGATGGTTAGAAAGGTTTTAAGGATTTAACTTAGTAACATGATTCGGTACAGCCGATGAAATAACTTTAGAAAGAACTTGGAATGCAGTAGTGTACTCAATTAATAGGAAGATGGACTAAATGAAATAATTTTCATTGATAACAAGTGTGGGTGAGTGAGAAAACTTTGCAATTTTCAATAATAGACATTAGGCGATGAATTGAGTAGAAGATGTAGTTAAATGATGGGCAGTGATGAGAAGTCTAAAGAAGTTTAATTTGTGAAACATATAATGATATGGAAATAATGTATTATTTTAAGATGTGTAACTGAATGTATTATTGACGATTCTTATATAAAGATGTGTTATTGGAAGATGTGATGATATAAAGATGTGTTATACAAAGATGTGCCATATAAAGATGTGTTATCTAAAGATGTGTAACTATCGAGTCATATAAAAATGTGCATTGTTGAGTCATTAGTTGGTGTTCATGCATTTATGGTCAGTCCGATTTAAAGATGTGATTTAAAGATGGTGGATAAATCAGTAACATACCTCTGATATCCAAAACCGATACCACATGCATATAGAGTCGAATTATGGACATTGCATACATAACTGCATGTCTATTTGAAGATGTGTAATTAAAAGATGTGTTATTTAAAGATGTGTAACTATTTAAAGATGTGATATTCAATCATGTGCTTCTGTATGGTTATTTGTGAATGGGTTTGTATTTTGCTAAATATCTACTTGATATTCTTAAATGTTGTTGATGCTTACATGTTATTATAAGGTGTTGATTGATGCCTATTGATTTTATTAAATGAATGTATATGTTTAAATGTGAATATTATCGTAATGTGATGTATACATGCCTAAATGTAATTGATGTCTTTTTTAGGGTTAATACCGCTTTTGGTCCCTGAAATATTAGCGAATTTCGGTTTTGGTCCTTGTAAAAAAAAGTTTAGATTCAGTCCCTGTCATTTCAGATTCTTTCACTTTAGGTTCCTCATTTAACCTTGTCAGCATAACCTCTATACATGGCATGCTGACTAGACAATTTAATTCTTTCTTAAATCCAGCTGGATTTTTAAAATATTAACATTATTTTAAATTTATAACACTTAATTTAAAAATAAAAAATCCTAAATTTTTAAACAATTAAGTAAAAACATTAATAATTATTAGTTCTATAATTCCAAAATTGCTCATGACCATGTGTTCTTGTTCCACAATTTCTTCTTCATCATTGGAAATAGAAATGCATCAAATTATAAATTACCAACCCATGAAAAACTTCATCAACTCTCTATCTCTCTCACTCAATAATTAAAACCAAAAGCTCTCTGTCCTCCTTAAACCCTAATCGTCGCCTCACCTTCAAGTGTCATTTCAGATCTCGTCTGTCTCTCTCCCTTGTCGTGAAAACCAATAGTCTACTTCATCTTTTGGGAACTTTGTCCAACAAAATTATGGAATTTTGTGTTAACAAAAAATAATTTTGGAAAAATTCCCCTTTACCCTTTGTTTATGTTTTCCCTCGTTTATCCTTATTTTGGTTTTGGAAAATTTGAGTGAATGAGTTTATAGGGTGGGGGTTATGGGAGTGGTAAATCTTAGTATTGCATATGGTATGTGATCGCACCTGATCAGAAGGTGACTACCGGTGCAGTTTTAATGCGGTGGTTGAATGCCTTTGTTGTTGACTGGAACGAGGGGGTGTACCTGCAGACACTCCGACGCTCAAGTCGGTATCATATCATAATGAGGGTTGAGAAAGTGAAGAGATTCTAACCTTGGGGACTCCTGAGAGTCCCCTTTATATAGAGGTGGGTGTTGTAGTGCCGAATTATGGCACACGTGTGGCTCGGCGGTTACGAATTAGTAGGAATCGTAACCGCCGAGGAGAGATTTGCGGGAACGTGGAAGGAGACGTTACTGATTGTTTGAATCAGTCTCTGTTTGCTCCGAGCACCCCCCTCGCGGGGAGGAGGTGTGTTGCGAGTAATTCACCCAATGTTGGATCTGGGTCATTTTTTATTGGGCCTAAGTAAATGGGCCTAATGAGTTTGCTCGGTCTAGAACAAAAGGCCCCCAAGTCGTTGCTCTTGGTAAAGAGTGATGACTTTGAAAGTGCGAGGACACTACTCGTGGGAAGCTTTGGAGGTAGTAACCCCTAGCGTTTAAATTAGACATGTTCGTGAGGAACTTGTTCGCATAGTGAGTTTATGCTCACAATGTTGTGGGCTGGCCTGTTTAGGAACGGTGTTGTTCGCAAGGGTATGCCGACAAGTTCTACCATGGTCGTATCAGTCGTATCTTCCATGGTTGAACCGGCCGTGTCTGGAATGTCACCAAACATGCTATTGACGATCGTACTAGTCGTGTCTGGAATGTCACCAAACGTGCTATTGACGATCGTGATGGTCGTGTTTGGAATGTTATCAAACGAGCAATCAATGATCGTACTGATCATGTCTGGAATGTCACCAAACATTTTATTGACGATCGTACTTGTCGTGTATGGAATGCCACCAAACGTGCTATTGATGATCGTACTAGTCATGTCTGGAATGTTACCAAACGAGCCATCAATGATCATATTGATCGTGTCTGGAATGTCACTAAACGTGCTATCAAGTCATAGTCGACTGATCCCCTCGTCGTAAGAGACTTTTGCTTGCTGGGATAATCGGGGTGTTCGACTGGCCGTAAGTGAAGCAAGCTTGATAGTATGTAAGAGACATGTTTGGTTGTGTGTCTGTCTACCGGCCAGCATGGTTATGTCATCAAGAGATCCCTCGTCAGAGAGTTGGTTATATGTCCTTCTGCATTTAATGCCCATGTCTTGAGGACGAGACTGAGGGAACATGACCTTTGGTTTTTGACTACCACGTGTAAAGGCTAGTATTGCACTTGATTACATAAGGCCTTGAGTGTGCTTTGAGGTCTGTTCTCGAGGTTTCATCATCACGATTGATTTGATCCTGACATTTGGGAACTCAATAGGTTTGATCAGGGTCGTTAGATACATGAAGAGATGTGATCTGAACCGTTGCTTTGTTTGTTTTGACAGGGTTGTAGGTGAAGGGCTGCACCGGATTGGGCTCGCTGTTTTTTGAAAGGTTGCGAAGGAGTATAAATAGTTTCAAGTGTTGTTTGGAAACACTTTTACTATTTTTAATTCCCGCAAGCTTCGAGTCTCCAGAATTCCCCTCAAGTTTTCTGAGAGTTCCTGGTGCATTTTAGTCCTTCAACCCCTCAAGTTCGAGTTTACCTCATCCTCTTCATCTTAACAAGTTTGTCATCTTCATCATTCTTGTTTTCTTTTCTTTTTATTTTTGTTTGCTCTGGTTTGATGAATCGTAAAAATGGAGGTTTCTGGGTAAAATGGTGAGATATCGCCAGTCATCGTTGGATTCTGCCGTAGATGGTGGTGGTTTCCACCGTAGACAAATGGTTTTTAGGAGTTAGAATCCCTATTCCTTTTTTTATGAACCACCGGTGGCAGGTTTTTAACCTATTAGTGGTTTAACCTGTCGCCACCATGTGTGGTGTAGCACCACCATAGATGGTGGTTTCCTCCATGTCTTTTAGTTTTCCCTCTAACTTGTTGATTTTTAAAGTTTTCCCTGATCAGTTTCATTCGCGAGGACGTTAGAGCCCTTACTCGCCATGGCTGGACTGATAGGTGGAGGAAGGGTGGATTTGAATGTAAAATTCACTTTTTTCCTTCCTCTTCTTTCAGGTCAGTTATGACAGGCAACCCTAATTGAAACGAGGCAGAAGCATATGATCCGTCCTGGATGAGGGACGAATTGTTGGATGTTGTGTTTGCATTTGCACTAGATGGTATAGCGGAAATCCCGTTCAGCTCTATGGGAAAGAGCGAGGATTGGGAGGTTAACCTTCCGAGCATCTCTGATCGCGTCTGCTCGTGGTATACGAAAAATAAATTTCCCATGTATGAGGTCGTCTTCAAAGACATGGTTTTCAGGCTCCCTTTTTCTGATTTCCAAAGGGAGGTATTTCAGTGGACATGGTTGTCTCCCTCGCAGCTTCATCCAAATTCCTACCCCTTCATGAAGGCATTCAAACTTGTGTGCCAACATCTAGAGATCGTTGCATATTTAAACTTATTCTTCAACCTCTTCACCGTTCAGCGAGGGACGGAGAAAGGAGGGGGACAATGCTGGGTTTCTTTCCGGCAAAACAAGAAAGTTTTTAGTATCTTTGTTGGCAAGGTCAAAAACTTCAAGGATCGCTTCTTTTTAGTGCGGCCGAGGAGTGAGGATGCCTTAGACAATGTCTTGAAAACGGTGGACAGGCCTTAAGCGGACGGTAACATAGCGCGAGTCCGGGTCCCTCGTACTTTGGCCATGGCTATGTTGTGGGCTTATGCTAGTTCCTTCGTACCTGCCAAGGTGGTGGGGGAGGACGGAAGTTCGATTTTTTATTCTGAGGGGAAGCAGTTGACCGAACCTCGTTTTATTAATACCTATGACTTAGTGCTTTCTAGCAATCCGATGTAGTTGCTCAGTAGATATTTTTATTTCTTTACAACTTGTATTGTTGAATTTCTTTAAGTCTTGATAACTAACTTGCATTCGACCTTTATGTTCGTAGGAAGAATGGCTAGCATGCATGAGATCATCAAAAGGTCTAGCAAGAAGGTGACTGGTCGAAGAGGTGGGAAGAGGGATGTTCATAGAGTCAATGCTATGATTGCCGGAGCTGCGAACGGCTCCTCTTCCCAGTTTGCGGTGCAAGTGATTGATGACGACCAAACGAAAGTGGTTGACAACTCTTTCAAGAGGAAAAGGTCGGAGTACGCTAACAAAGGTAAGCATATGTCTGCCAATACTGCGCCCACTGAGTCCGAGGGAGGGGATTTGCTGCAGCTGCCCAATGTGTGGTCCGACCCGGATCGTTATGGCTCCCACTCATCTCTTTGCTTGAGCGACCCAGAGTTGAAAGTTATTCAAGACTTGGGGGTCGCTGGCTAGAGCAAAGCTATGACGGAAGGAGTCATTGATGCGATGAAGGCCTTAGAGATCGTAGTGGCTTTGAACAACGCTTTCACTGAGGATGTAGTCCAGGCGGATGTGTTGGTGAAAGAAAAAGACGTGATGGTGGCTAAGGTGACTAAGGTCGAGGCAGACCTTACTGATTACAAGACCGTAGCTGAGGAGAAAGATCGCATGATTGCTTCTCTGGAAAAGCAGGTAGTGGATGGTTTCCAGGTCATGAATCAGTTGAGGGAGGCTCAACGCAAGTGGGCTGATGAGAAGAAAAGCCTGGAGAATGCCCAGCGTGATGCTACCCTTCCTGGCGAAGAGGATTCTAAAGACACATCATGTTTGGATCACTTTGGTTTGGTAAATAGGATCGACGAGATGGAGAGGAGTTTGGTGGGTGCTGCCAGTAATGGGTTTAATAGTGTGGTGGAGCAAGTTAAGGCTGTGAATCCTAGGGTCGAGCTTTCAACCGAAGGGATTCACTACCTCAAGTTCGTTGAGAATGGAGTTCTAGTGTCCCCTTCTGATGACGATGAAGACGAGCATGTTTAAAACGCCAAGGCCTGAATGGCCTTGTAATTTCCCTTTCTTTTTCAAACAATTTGTTTTCATGCTGACCGGCTTTGTGCCGTGACAATGTGCGCCCTTCTTGGTTAGTACCCAATTTGTACAATATTTTCTGATTTAATTCTTGCTAGCATCTTTCTTTTATACTTGTGTGAAAATGTATGTTTAATTTTCTAAGTATAATGTGCAGTCACAGTGCTAGTTGTGTGAGGCTTTCCTTTGAACTTGAAAACTGTTTTAAACTTCCAAGTGTTAATTGCGACCAATATCCTCGTAGTTAAGGATGAGTCGATCTGTACGCTCGTAAGAGATGCTTGACTTAGATGTATGCCTGGAGGGTTAGTTTAAACAACCAAGCATTTTTAAATCAAAAATAGATTAGATAGGCCAAGGGTAAGGCCCACCCCTCGTAGTCGTTGCTTCGTTGTGAAGCGAGGACTAGGATTGTTCTGAGGGTTGAGATCGGTGAATATCGAGCATATTGTTGGATATTTGGTTGTTGGCTACTTGTTTGCTAAAATCAAATAGACAAGCAATTTGTGCTTCAGAAGCTGAAATTTGCCAATCAGAAGCTGAACTAGTTTCTCAGAAGCTGACCGCACACTTCAGAAGCTGGAACAGTACTTCAGACGCACTGTTCAGACGCTGACTTTTGTTGACCTTCAGACGCACTGTTCAGACGCTAACTTTTGTTGTCCTTCAGAAGCAATGTTCATCAGAAGCTGGTTTCTGCGTCTGAATTCTGTTAAATCTCTCACAGTATCTTTTGAAGATTTAATTGAAGAATTCTCCTTGCTGGATTTATTTCTAGAAGGAAGATTATTTTGCGTAAGATATATTGAAGATTTGATTCAATTATTTGTGAATATATTTTCAAGGAAATCTTTGGAAAATATATTTGTGAATAATATGTGAGCTTCTATTTACTTCTAAAGAATTCTGGGATTATATCTTTGAAGATTTGGTTCAGAATTATGGTTGCTGTTGAAGCTATTTAAGGAGCACGTTGTTATTGAAGAATTAGATCTCAAGAATTAAAAGAGTCTTAGTGTTTTTGAGTCTGTGAGTTGTTGCTCTGTTTTTGTGCACCACTCATCTGTTAGAGTTGGTTGTTTGTTTTTGAGTTGTAATCACTTAAAGCTTTTAAGCACAAGTGACTGTTTTTATGTTTTGAAGAGTGTCTTCATAATTGTTTAGAGTTTACAATCACTGGGACTGTGATTGCTTGAATAGGAAGTAAGTGGGTTCTTATATCTAGTAGTTCCTAGGTAGAAGTCTATACAGGTAGTGATTAAGTGATAAGGCTGGAAAAAACAGTGGGTTGTGTCTAGAGTCTTTGAATTGATACTACTTAGTGGATTTCCTTCCTGGATTGGTATCCTCCAGATGTAGGTGAAGTTTGCACCGAACTGGGTTAACAAATAAGTTGTGTTCTTTACTTTCTGCCCTTTATATTTCTGCTTCTGAACTGCTATTTTAATACTCTGTTTTACGAGTTCAGAACCAGTACCTGTCAGAATTACAATTGGCATCAGAGCAGGCACCCTGCCTGTATTTGGGTGAACTCCTGGGAAGGTGTTTCTGGCAAGAATGGACAAGGAAGGAGGATTTGTTAACAGACCACCTCTGTTGGATGGGACCAACTATGAATATTGGAAATCTCGTATGCGTGCTTTCCTGAAATCTATTGATAGCAAGACCTGGAAAGTTGTTCTGAAAGGTTGGGAACATCCTGTTGTGCTGGACAAAGATGGAAAGAAGACAACTGTGTTAAAACCAGAGGAAGATTGGTCCAATGATGAAGATGCATTATCTCTTCCAAACTCCAAAGCCTTGAATGCTATATTCAATGGAGTGGACAAGAATATATTCAGAATGATCAAGCAGTGCACAATAGCTAAGGATGCCTGGGAGATTCTCAAGACTACTCATGAAGGCACATCCAAGGTAAAACTGTCCAGACTTCATCTTCTCACCACTAAGTTTGAAAATCTCAGAATGTTGGAGGATGAGAACATACAAGATTTTTATATGAATGTTCTGGACATGGCCAACTCATTTGAGTCTCTTGGAGAAAGAGTATCTGATGAGAAACTTGTGAGAAAGATCCTCAGATCCTTACCTAAGAGATTTGATATGAAGGTGACTGCTATTGAAGAAGCACATGACATCTCCAGCATGAAGGTGGAGGAATTGATTGGGTCTCTTCAGAACTTTGAAATAAGTAGAACTGATAAGAAGGGGAAAGGTGTTGCTTTTGTGGCAAATGATGAAATCTTATCAGAAGATATTGTGTTGCTGAGTAAACATTTTAAGAAGATTCTGAAGAAGACAAGAACTAATCAACCCAAAGGTGTTCAATGTCATAAGTGTGAAGGATATGGTCACATTAGAACAGAATGTGCCACATACCTCAAAAATCAGAAGAAGAGTCTGACTGTGTCTTGGTCTGATGAAGATGACTCAGAAGGAGAAGAGGAGCATGTCACTGCTTTAACTAGAAAATTCAGGTCTGATGATAAAGTTAAGGTTTCAGAAGCACTATCAGGTTCTGAAACACTATCAGAGTCTGAAGCATCTTCAGAGTCTGAATGCAGTGATGAAGAACTGTCTTATGAAAAACCTGCTGAGTTTTGCAAGAAGTTGCATGTTCAATTTAAAGAAGTTTGCAAGCTGCTGGAAGAACAGAAGAGAACTATCAGTCAACTTCAGTTTGAAAGAAGTGAAGATTTAGCACAAATCTCTGGTCTAAAAGATGAGGTAACCCATCTGAATTCTCAACTTGATCATATGAAGAAGCAAGTTAGAATGATGAACTCTGCTACTAATGTGCTGGAGGAGATTTTGGAGAATCAGAATCAAGGGAAACTAAATGGCATAGGATTTGTTTATAAGACTCTGAACATCAAACAGCAAAATCCTGCTAAGAGGTTCATACCTGTTGCTGATACTTATGATCCAATGATGAGCAAACCTAAGAACAAACCTCAGGGATCTAAAAGCAAGAAGACATCTCATCCTTGGGTATGTCATCACTGTGTAAAAAGGGACACATTAAGCCTTTTTGTTACAAGCTGCATGGATACCCCAAGCACCTTCAACAAAGAAAGTCTGAACCTGTTGTTGTCAATGTCAAGAAGGTATGGAGACCAAAATGTGAAAGTGTTGCCCAGAATCTGAAAAATAGGAAAGGAAAGGTTGTTGCTGCTGACAGCAGGCCAACTTCTGTAGCAAAGAAGAGTTCTGTTGCTGGACCATCTAAAGTCTGGAGCAAGGTTTTGGTTCATGTCCCTGTTTAGAAGTCTCTAAAAGGAAAGGAAGTAGTTTCTAGTTAGTCTGAAGATGTTGTTAAGCATGATACCATGCCCTATGTTCAGTGTGCTGAGGATGATGAAGATGTTACTGATATAAAAGCCTTAGATGGGAAGCAATCTGAAAATTTGAGGGGCCAACTAGGCAAATTTATTATGAGCTTTTTCTGATCTTCTGAGGAGACTTTGTGTGGATACTGTGTGATTCTGATCCTGATAATAGTCTTGATGTTGGTACTGTGATGGATTCTGTATGTTGGTTTTGATGCTGATTATGATGTGGTGTCTGTGTGAGTGTCTGTGTATGCTGGTCTGTGTTGTGTTTCTCTGCTCCTGGTGATTGCTGGTTGTTTTGTCAACATTGTTTGGCTAAAAAGGGGGAGAAATAAGTCTGTTTATAGAAGATGTTCAACAGTTCAGGGGGAGTTGGAGTTTCTGATTGTCTGTTTCAGGGGGAGTTCCTGAGTTGTGTTCCTAAGTATCTGTTCAGAGGTAGTTCAGGGGGAGTATGTGTGTTTCAGGGGGAGAAGCTGTACCTTAGAAACTGATGTTGTATGTTGCAGGGGGAGTATTATGTGTGGAATGTAGTGAATCATCTGCTGCTGACTCTGTTGCTACATTTGTGTTATGTTCTTCATGGTTGCGTTCTTTTGTTGTGTGAAGAATTTACTTGTTTCTATGCTCAAATTGATTTTAGCCAAAAATTTGCCAAAGGGGAGATTGTTGGATATTTGGTTGTTGGCTACATGTTTGCTAAAATCAAATAGACAAGCAATTTGTGCTTCAGAAGCTGAAATTTGCCAATCAGAAGCTGAACTAGTTTTTCAGAAGCTGACCGTACACTTCAGAAGCTGGAACAGTACTTCAGACGCACTATTCAGAAGCTGGTCTTCAGACGCACTGTTCAGACGATGACTTTTGTTGACCTTCAGACGCAGTGTTCAGACGCTGACTTTTGTTGTCCTTCAGAAGCACTGTTCATCAGAAGCTGTATTTCAGAAGCTGGTTTCTGCATCTGAATTCTGTTAAATCTCTCACAGTATCTTTTGAAGATTTAATTGAAGAATTCTCCTTGCTGGATTTGTTTCTAGAAGGAATATTATTTTGCGTAAGATATATTGAAGATTTGATTCAATTATTTGTGAATATATTTTCAAGGAAATCTTTGGAAAATATATTTGTGAATAATATGTGAGCTTCTATTTGCTTCTAAAGAATTCTGGGATTATATCTTTGAAGATTTGGTTCAGAATTATGGTTGATGTTGAAGCTATTTAAGGAGCACGTTGCTATTGAAGAATTAGATCTCAAGAATTAAAAGAGTCTTAGTGTTTTTGAGTCTGTGAGTTGTTGCTCTGTTTTTGTGCACCACTCATCTGTTAGAGTTGGTTGTTTGTTTTTGAGTTGTAATCACTTAAAGCTTTTGAGCACAAGTGACTGTTTTTATATTTTGAAGAGTGTCTTCATAATTGTTTAGAGTTTACAATCACTGGGACTGTGATTGCTTGAATAGGAAGTAAGTGGGTTCTTATATCTAGGAGTTCCTAGGTAGAAGTCTATACGGGTAGTGATTAAGTGATAAGGTTGGAAAAAACAGGGGGTTGTGTCTAGAGTCTTTGAATTGATACTACTTAGTGGATTTCCTTCCTGGATTGGTATCCTCCTGATGTAGGTGAAGTTTGCACCGAACTGGGTTAACAATTAAGCTGTGTTCTTTACTTTCTGCCCTTTATATTTCTGCTTCTGAACTGCTATTTTAATACTCTGTTTTACGAGTTCAGAACCAGTACCTGCCAGAATTACACATATGACTAGTTTCTTTAGTTTGTTGTTTAATATAAAGATGTTGCCCTTCATCCCCAAAGTATTTGCCTCGTTTGTTGGAGAGCGAATACTTGTGTGTTATTATACAAGGGGATCTGAGTGTGACCATTCTAACCGTTATGCGGGGTATACGCTAGAAGCATTCACGTCCAAGAGAAGTTTATCTGAACGTGAGTTCGAAGTTGTGGTTAGAACGAAAAACGGTGGACGAACAAAAAACTCAATTTAAGTTCAATGCCCCGAGGCCCGAATCACCCATCACGAGATGGGGTTATGCCTAACATGCCGAGCAGTGATGTCACAGTTGCGAGCGAACATACTGAGGATTAAACGAACCTGTTGTGTTTAGGTTTCATTCATCCTTTAACAAAATTTAGATTTAGAGTGGCACAAATTTCCTCTTTCGTTGCAGATGCTCGTTTGTGAGAGCGTGTAATTCGTTAGTTTGAACTTTGGTGTAGTTTTCTATGTACAATAGAGCGGTTTGTATGTTCGCTGAAGGGATTTAAGAAGGAGTTTTTCTAAATTTTAATCCTCTTAGCGGAACAAATCCCATTAAAACAGATCTTGATTAAATCATTAATCACAAATCAAACACATATACTTAAACACTTTAAGGACTCATGTGTTTACCTCTTGAAGCGCAAAACCTTTGTAGCAGAATTGTTTCTGATCACGAACAAAGCAACGTAGCAATGCCTCTACTCAGTCCACACGAATAGAACTTCTCCGATGACCGGTGCTAGCCAATTCCAATGGAGATTTGATAAGTCATAAGTTATAGTTCTTTTAGGTTTCTTTTTATGCAAGTTTAGTCGTTTTTTCCTTATTTTCTTGAGCTATTTTACTTCAGTACCTTTGTTTTTCTTTTTTAGGCAAAACTAATGATGAGCAAGCACTTTGGAGCAAAATCATATAAAGTCGGGCGAGAAAAGTCAAGTTTCAAGGCAAAAGTGAGATGGCACGGTCGTGCCATCAATTACATTGACTGTGCGCCCATCCTGGGCAGACTGTGCCATTCCAGAGAGTGGGATCACGCACGGCCGTGCGTTCAGAGAGCACGGTCGTGCGCAGGTTGTGTTCTTCAGATTTTTAGATTTTGGTACTTGGCACGACCGTGAGCCCATATGGCACGGTCGTGCGCGTTATGCATTCAGAAATAATGATTGAAAACGCTTGGTTTTGCCAATTATTGTTGTGTAATTCGTGGTTAATGCTTTGTCTAAGGCTTTAGGCTATAATCAGAGTTGTTTCTCATCTTGGAATGAGTGTAAGGTTACTGTAGTGAGATTTGCAACTCTACCTTATTTCCAAGTTCATCATTTATAAAATTTCTGCATTTTTACAATTCCTTGCAATTTTTTTTATTGTTCTTTACATTTCTGCACTTTACTTTTCCGCAATTTTACAATTCCTATCATTTACATTCTTGTCTTTACAATTCATGCAATTTATATTTTGTCAAGTGTCTACAATGAACTCTTGTGAGTAGACTAGTCTAGTCTTGGGATTGTTGGAAAAGTCTAATGACTAGATCCTAATCAAACCAAGCCTAGACTCTATTTTATAAAAATCATTTTCCTATCTAATCTCATCGTTTTTAAAATCAATAGCAAGTATTGAACGAAGTACCGAACGGAGAAGTTCAACAACTACTACTTCATCATCACAAATATCAAGTGAAGTATCGAACGAAGAAGCTTGATAATTGGAACAAATGAGATTAGACAAGGTGTCACAAAGCTTGATGGCAAAAAGACCAAATGAATAGCTTTGTGAAACCTTGAGGTCATAAGACTCGCACATAATGGGTCTCATATAGCAACCGATCAGGTTTAGTTGCTATTGAGATACGTTCATGTAGCTCGAAAGATACCATGAATTACCTTAGAGAGTCTTGCCTTTGGATAATGGATCCAATATAAAATAGAGACAAAGCTTGATCGATTATTTTCTGTCATTAGATATACTAATAAATCCCAAGACACTTTTTATTTTATTGAATCAAAACCAAATATTTTCCAAACTCAAAATTTTAACTTGTTCAGCTAACATACTCTGAAAATATAATCGGTAATTACTAAACTCCATATGGATCGATATTTTTATCACGCGATATTAACCGTGCACTTGCGGTAACATATCAAGTTTTTGGCGCCGCTGCCGGGGAGTTTTTGTAATATTGATTTGCTTTTCAGTAACAACTAGATTGAACTTTTTCTTTTTCTTATTTCAACTGTTGGATTATCTCATTCTTTGAATGCGAAGAACCCGAAGTCTTGGTGATTTCATTCCCGAGATCGAAAGGTTCCTCCACCAAAGAAGAAGAGAAGCACTCGGTAACGTCATGGCTGCGGAGCGTACTTTTAAAGAGTATGCTACGCCATCTATGGATGAGCCTAATGTTGTTATCGTGTATCCGGCCATTGAAGCCAATAATTTTGAAATAAAACCTGCACTACTTGACTTGGTGCAGCAGAACCAGTTTTCCGGATCACCCACTGAGGATCCGAATTTATATCTCTCAAACTTCTTATGACTCAGTGGAACTTTGAAAAGTAACGAAGTGACCCAGGAGGCTATAAGGTTGCATCTCTTTCCTTTTTCACTAAGGGATCAAGCAAGCGTCTGGCTTCACTCCTTGCCTAATGCTTCTATAACAACATGGGATCAATTAAGGGCTGCTTTCTTAGCCCAATTTTCCCCCCGAGCAAAACAGCTCAACTGAGAGATCAAATTACTAGATTCACTCAGAAAGATGGGGAATCTCTATACGATGCGTGGGAGCATTTCAAAAAAATGCTTAGGAATTGCCCCCACCATGGTTTGGAGAAATGGTTGATAGTCCATACCTTTTATAACGGTCTTTTATATGCAACCAAATTGACTGTTGATGCAGCTGCAGGGGGAGCACTCATGAATAAAAATTACACCGAAGCGTACAACCTCATAGAGGACATGGCTCAAAACCACTATCAATGGACGAGTGAAAGAGCCGTCAAAGCTGTTGCTCCGTCTCCCTCTAAGAAAGAGGCATGTATGTACAAAGTCTCTACTCTTGATCATCTTGCTGCTAAGGTGGACGCACTTTTCAATAAATTTGATTAATTAAATATAAGTGTTGTCACACCTTCTCCTTCTAGTCCACCTTGTAAAATATGTGGTGTCATGGATCATGCGGGTGTTGAATGCCAACTAGGTGTGGCTGCTAAAAGTTCAGAGCAAATTAATTTTGCTCAATATCAAAGGAACAACCAAAACTATGCTTTTAAAAATCCTTTTGGACAGCAAGCAGCCCCACCTGGCTTTGCAAACAACAATAGAGTCCCTAAAAAATCCAACTTAGAACTCTTGCTGGAAAATTTCATTCTAACTCAAACTAAGAAAAATCAAGAGTTTAAGAACCAAACCGGATTTTTGAACGACTCTCTCATGAAACTATCAACAAAAGTTGATTTGATTGCTACCCACATTAAAATGCTTGAGACCCAGATTTCTCAAGCAGCCCAACAAGTGGCCTCTTCCTCGAAAACGCCCGGAGTATTTCCAGGCCAGCCAAAAACCAATCCCAAAGCCCAAGTTAATGCTATTACTCTTAGGAATGGTAGGCAGTTAGAGGAACCTCAAAGCAAGACCAATGAGGTTGAGGAAGAGAGTGAGAACTCTAGGTGAGGGAGTAGTTGAGAAACCAGCTGTGCAAAATAAACCAAAAATTTCGTTCCCACAAAGGCTAGTTAAGCCTAGCTTAGACGCGCAGTATAAAAAGTTTGTTGATATATTGAAAAAGATCTACATTAACATTTCTTTTGTTGATGCCCTGTCTCAAATGCCTCTTTATGCAAAAATTTTGAAAGATATTTTGTCTAAAAAGAGAAAAACAGAGAACGATGAGACAGTGGCATTGACAAACGAATGTAGTGCAGTTCTTCAAAAGAAACTGCCGCCTAAACTGAAGGATCCTGGCAGCTTTTCTATTCCGTGTGTGATTGGAAATGAGAAAATTGAGAGAGCCCTATGTGATCTAGGGGATATTGTGAGCTTATTGCCTTTTTCGCTCTTTAAAAAGTTTGGCATAGGAGATCTGAAACCTACTAAAATAACCCTGCAGTTGGCCGATAGATCCATCATACACCCTGCCAGAATTCTTGAGGATATACCTATTAAAGTAGGACAAATCTATATCCCAGCATATTTTGTAGTGATGGATATGGAGGAAGATTCACATATCCCTATTCTCCTAGGAAGACCTTTCTTGGCCACTACTGGTGCGGTGATAGATGTGAAAAATGGGAAGTTAGCTTTTCCATGTAGGGGATGAGAAAGTGGAGTTTGAGATTGCTAAGTTAATGAAAAATCCCTCGATTGAGGATTCGTGTTTCACGGTCGACGTAGGGGATGAAAGAATGCTCCATAGCATCAACTGCATGCAATGGTATAAGGGACCCAAATTAATGATTCATTTTTGATCGTCAAGCTAATGACGTTAAAAGAGCGTTGCGCGGGAGGCAACCCACGGTTTTATGCTTTGCTAGTTTTATTTCATGCAGGTAAAAATAAAGATTTGAAAATGCTTGAAAGAGATATGGTTGGAGTGTGGGAAAATTCTGATCCAAAGTAATTGCGAAAAGTTGAGAAAATTACAATTTCCATAAACCTGCATAACACGCACGACCGTGCCATCATGGTGCACGGCCGTGCCAAAATAGAAACAACATGCACAGTCGTGCCATCATGGCGCACGGCCGTGCGCACTCCCAGCCATTATAAAACTAATATTTTAGGTTTTCTCCCATTCTAAACAACAGAACTTCATCTCCTCAAACCTAAAACTTCCAACCTCCCAAAAACCCATCAAAAAAAATTTCATGAAAATAAATCGATTGCAACCCAATTCTACAAATTCTCATCATCATCAAAGCTTCTCAAACATCAAAAATCCAAAAATCATTCATCAACCATAAAATCCACCAAAACCCTAACCCTAACCCAAACCCTAAAACCAACAAAAACTCCACAAAAACCTACCCAAACAAATCAAGAATAAACCTCAATGACAAACACCCAAAAAAACCCCTATATGACAAATTGAAACCCAAATTTGATCAATTTTAGCAACAACTTTCAACTCTAAGGCTTTAGGCTCTAATCGGAGTTGTTTCTCATACTGGAATGAGTGTAAGGTTACTATAGTGAGATTTGTAACTCTACCTTATTTCCAAGTTCATCATTTATAAAATTTCTGCATTTTTACAATTCCTTGCAATTTTTTTGATTGTTCTTTACATTTCTGCACTTTACTTTTCCGCAATTTTACAATTCCTGTCATTTACATTCTTGTCTTTACAATTCATGCAATTTATATTTTGTCAAGTGTCTACAATGAACTCTTGTGAGTAGACTAGTCTAGTCTTGGGATTGTTGGAATAGTCTAATGACTAGATCCTAATCAAACCAAGCCTAGACTCTATTTTATAAAAATCATTTTCCTATCTAATCTCATCGTTTTTAAAATCAATAGCAAGTATTGAACGAAGTACCGAACGGAGAAGTTCAACAACTACTACTTCATCATCACAAATATCAAGTGAAGTATCGAACGAAGAAGCTTGATAATTGGAACAAATGAGATTAGACAAGGTGTCACAAAGCTTGATGGCAAAAAGACCAAATGAATAGCTTTGTGAAACCTTGAGGTCATAAGACTCGCACATAATGGGTCTCATATAGCAACCGATCAGGTTTAGTTGCTATTGAGATACGTTCATGTAGCTCGAAAGATACCATGAATTACCTTAGAGAGTCTTGCCTTTGGATAATGGATCCAATATAAAATAGAGACAAAGCTTGATCGATTATTTTCTGTCATTAGATATACTAATAAATCCCATGACACTTTTTATTTTATTGAATCAAAACCAAATATTTTCCAAACTCAAAATTTTAACTTGTTCAGCTAACATACTCTGAAAATATAATCGGTAATTACTAAACTCCATGTGGATCAATATTTTTATCACGCGATATTAACCGTGCACTTGCGGTAACATATCAAGATTCAGAGAGAATAGGGTTTAGAGAGCGGCGGCTAGGTTTCTATCTTTGTGAATCAGGTTAAGTGTTTTCTACCACTAAAATGCTTCAGTACAAGCGTTCTATTTATAGAACCACTTGTGTGGTCAACAAGCCAAGCACTTAAATACACCGTACCTTACGGTGCACCATATTTCACTTAAACACATCGTACCTTACAGTGGACCGTGTTTCTCTATTTTTTCATAAATTAAATAATAAGTCATACTTAATTATTTAATTACTAATAAGTCCTACTTATTATTTTATAAATAAGTCTTACTTATTTATTTCTCTCATCTATATGTCCTTTGTGTGTGACCCCTATAGGTTCCCGTAACATTGGCAATAATATTAAATCACATATTTAATATTGTAAACAGTGAGCGGTATCTAGCAACACATCACTGCTACCCAAGTGACGAGAATGTCATATGATCTGACAAAACTTTCTATGATAATGATCATGTATATAATTACCCTTTTGCCCTTATGTCTATATTCAACCCAAGACATAGACCGTGTCATCCTTGTCTAGTTCAATATTTGGCCCATAGATATTTCTCCTGCTATGTAGGAGGGGCAATTTCCATCTAGGTCACTCATGTCCCTTAGCATGATTCATGGAGTACTCATCAACCATCTTTATAGTCATCCTATTACAGACAACGTTTGAATTGTGATAAAACACTCGACTCCTACATCTAGGGTACATAGTGGTTTCAGGTCAAAGGGTGGAATACACCACTATCACTATGAGAATATCTTATGACACTTTTCATAACTTTTACTATGTAGTATTCTCATGGTGGGTCAATCCAATATAAATATTACTCCTAATATTTATACCTATGTGAAGACTTGATAACTCTTTATCTATGATCCGTGAGATGTGATCCTCAGTCTACCCACATAATAGTCTCTATGATTTAATGTTATCCCATTTCACAACAAAGCTTGACTACGGATACTTTAAGAATAATGTCCTTTTGTTTAATGGGTCTCACGATTAAGTCACACTTAATGGTACATTAAACAGACTAATTATTTTAGGGAATTTATTATTATGAAACAAGACAAAAGAATAAATAAATGCCTTATATATATATATATATATATATATATATATCAAAGTCATGATACAAAGCCAAATCCAATCAAAATAGATTGGCTATTAGGGCTTACTCCAACATTCGCTACATAGTTGTAATACCTTTTCAGTTTTTCTGCATTCCAAGTTCGAGGAACTGGACCCTTTACGAGGTCTTCGAGGCCGTTTGCCCCCGTCCCTATTTTCATATGAATTTTGTAAGGGCCCTCCTAGTTGGTAGCGAGTTTCCCTTCGTTAGAATCCTTTTGGTTTCTTCGGAGGATGAGGTCGTCGACTTCGAATACTCATTTTATCACTTTTTTGTTGTGACGAGCGGCTATTTTTTGTTTTAGCGTTGTCTCTTTTAGAGCTGCTTCACTTCTAATTTCATCGACGAACTCAAGTTCTTTTCGTAGGTTCTCAACGTTGGCTCGAAAGTTGGTATTAGCGCCAGTTCGCCAGTTGAACTCGTTTAGCTCAATGGGAATGACTGCTTTCGTTCCGTACGTGAGGCAGAAAGGTGACTCGCCTGTTGTTGAGTGAGGGGTCATTCGATAGGCCCATAGAACTGTATTAAGTTCCTCCACCCAGTTGCCTTTGGCTTCGTATAACCTTCAATGGCTGATTCCGCTTGCCTGTTTGCTTGGGGGTGCTCGACAAAGGTGAAGCTATGTTTGATATTCAGGTTCCTTAAGTAGTCTTGAAACCTACGATCGGTAAACTGAGTCCCGTTATCGGAGATCACGAGGGCTGGCACTCCAAATCTTGCTAGGATGTTCCTTTTGAAGAAACAGAGTACATTTTTCGTTGTGATCTTTGTGAGGGGCTCAACTTCAATCCATTTTGTCGAGTAGTCTACTGCTACTACCAAGTACTTCAGTTGACCTGCAGCTGTGGGAAAAGGTCCCAAAAGGTCAGTTCCCCACCATGAGAAGGGCCAGGGTGAAGCTAGTGAAGTGAGTTCGGCAGGAGTCGCGAT
Organism: Medicago ruthenica; assembly: GCA_018208015.1. Classification (NCBI taxonomy): domain Eukaryota; kingdom Viridiplantae; phylum Streptophyta; class Magnoliopsida; order Fabales; family Fabaceae; genus Medicago; species Medicago ruthenica. The sequence goes on along the minus strand of CM031373.1, from coordinate 39,097,278 downwards.
GTGCATGTCTTCATGCCATTGACACTTGTCACATCTAGAAACATAGTCCTTGGCATCCTTAAGCATGGTTGACCATAATAAACCTGCTCGCATGACTTTCTTGGCGAGTGTTTTGGCTCCAAGATGTTGCCCGCAGATACCTTCATGTGGTGGAAAATCATGAAGCAACCATGGCTAGGTTCATTCATGGACTTAACTGTGACATTAGTGACATTGTGGAGCTGCATCATTACATGTCTTTGGAGGAATTAGTCCATCAAGGTGGAACAACAACTCAAAAGGAAGAGTCAATTGAGAAGAAGCTCTACTTCTCCTTTAAATTCTTCAAGTTGGAAGGACAAGCAAAAGAAGGAGGGTACCTCTTCACCTAAGGAGGTTGTGAGTGATCCTAAAGGTAAAAACATTACTTCATCCCTAAATGTTTCTAGTAACAAGATTGTTAAGTGTTTCAAGTGCCAAGGTCTAGGACACATATCTTCTCAATGTCCAACAAAGAGAACTATGTTAATCGAAGAGAATGAGGACCTTGAGGAGGAGGAGTATGTCGTGAATGATGAAGGAGGAAAAGAAGAGAAGGATGGTGAAAATGGTGTCTTTCTCATGATTAGGAGGATGTTGGGAAACCAATCCAAGGAGGAAGAATCAAATCAAAGGGAAAACTTTTTCCATACAAGATGCTTAGTGCAAGGAAAGGTATGTTCTCTAATTATTGATGGAGGTAGTTGTACTAATGTTGCTAGTGCACACATGGTGGGTAAATTAGAATTAGAAACAAGATCTCAACCTAGGCCTTACAAACTTCAATGGCTTAGTGAGAGTGTAGAAATGCTTGTTGATAAACAAGTAGAGGTTTGTTTCAAAATTGGGAAGTATGAAGATGATGTTGCGTGTGATGTAGTACCAATGGAGGCTTGTCATTTGTTGTTGGGAAGGCCATGGCAATTTGATAGAGGAGTTCAACATGATGGCCGGAGTAATAAGTATTCCTTTATGCACTTTGGAAAAAAATTATTCTTACACCATTGAGTCCTACTGATGTAAGAGAAGATCAAAAGAAAATGAAAGAAAAATATGCGCAAGAAAAAGAAAAAGAGCAGAAGTTTCATGGCAAAAAAAGGAGAAATAAAGAAGGCCATTGTTACAAAACAGCCCCTATATTTGCTATTTTGCAAAGAGGTGGCTTTGTTTACTAACACTCCTAACACTCAAAAATTTCCAAGTCGTGTTGAAATTCTTTTGCAGGAGTTTGAGGATTTGTTCTCTAAAGAGATACCAAATGGGCTACCACCTCTAAGAAGTATTGAACATCACATTGACCTCATACCAAGTGCATCTTTACCAAATCGTCCAGCCTACCGAAGCAATCCCCAACAAACACAAGAAATTCAAAATCAAGTTGCTGAATTGGTAAGTAAATGATGGGTAAGAGAAAGTTTAAGTCCTTGTGATGTCCCTGTTATTTTCCTAAGGAAGCCCTAACTCAATTGGTGGTAAAAGCCTTGGAGTTCAAACCATTGGAGGAGGGGTGGGGCGCATATCTTACTGCCCATTTTATTTAGTTATTTTTGTTATGTTGTAATAAAAGTGTAAGGGACCCATTTTGGACAAAAACACTAAGTTTGAATTTTATGTGTGTTTAACCCATTTTAAAGCCTCCAAAGCTTTAAATGGTGTGTGATTTTGATTGGTGTGTTTCTTTTTATGGAAAATAAAGGCTGAATCAAGAGAGTCAAAATAAGATCAAGGAAGAGCAAAAAGTGGGCGTACAAGAGGCAGAAGGGAGCTACCAAATATGGGAAGAAATGATTGCCATTATTATTTATTGCTATTCAACATGGTAGTCAATTATGAAACTTTCCTTTCATTCAACTCTAGCTTCTCCCATTCTGAAACTCCTTTAATCAACAATCATAATCAATGGCCGCCCATGAGTAATTCTCCATTTTGTAACTTTTCTTGTAATTATTCAGCCTCCAAACTATGATGGCTAAAGTCTTTTTATTTTCTAGGAGTTACATTATATTTCAATCAGAATTAAAAATGTAATTTCTATATAAGAGGGGCGTGTAACTCATATGAAAGATAGTTGAATTTTGTTAAAAAAAGTGAGTTATTGTTGTTTAGGTTCTGGATGGACCTTGTATTGATCATATCAAGAGTCCTTTCTTGTGGTGATCTTCATTTCCACAGACTTATCATTTTCTAGGATTAGAAAGTGTGGCGTCCCTAAACCTCCATTCCATTTCTTGTTTGAAACCACAAATCAGCCTTTACACCAATTCACAATCAAGCTCTTTCAACTCAAATCATTGTCAAAATTAACCCCAATACATCATTTTCGTTTTCCTTTTGCACATCATTCATTGACAATATTTTCAGTCCATTTCTTGTGTTTTGCAACCATATTTAGTTTTTTCAGCAAGCAACTTTTATCAATTCATAATTAAAAGTCAAATATGAACAATTTTCACAAAATAGTGTTCATCATATCTTGACTGTCTTTTTAGCCTCTCCCTGCCCGAAAGTTACGAGCATTTCAACGTAACCCAGGGTTTTGTTGATGAGTCGTTGAATTCGTAGAGTTCAGACCCAACGTCCGGGGAGAGGTTCTTCTTTGTCAGCTGGAGAGTCTTGAAGAGCTCGGTGTACGTAATGTCGCAAGAGGTCCCTGTGTCAATCAAGACTCTGCAGACATCAAAGTTGGCCATGCACGCCTGAAAAAGCAGGGGTGTGGCTGAATTTGGAGCTCCGCCGAGCAGCTCATGATCATAGAAGGCCAACAGTGGTTCCCCCCAGCCTTTATGTTAGGGAGGACCAGCTGGTTGACGCTCATTAACTCTTTGATCTTCCTCTTCATGCTTCCCATAGTGAAGTTCATTGTTTCGCTAGTAATTACGTTGACGGAGGGGAATTGTTCCCAAGTGCACGAGTAAGGAGTTACTTCGACGTGCTCTAAGAAGTCATCTTGTTTTTCGATAGACATGGATATAACAACGTCTTGGTTGCTATCATCAGCGATCTGGTCGACATTTTTTCTCTCCGGTGAAGCATTCTTGGTGAATTACTTCAACCGACCTCGTTGTATGCGAATTTCAACTGCATCCTTGAGGTGGATGCAGTCATCAGTCAGGTGCACGTGGCACTTTTGGAACCGACAATACTTTGTTCTATCAGTTCCTTTCTTCTCCTGGGTGGGAGGTTTAGGATACTTGATCCTGGCCTCCTTCAGATTGGCAGATGCGATCTCAGCTAGGATCTTTTCTATTGTACCGCTAGGGGTGTATACTCGACGAAGCGACCGATGGGTCATTTGCCTTCACGGGCTGGTTGTTTGTCTTCCTTCTTTTTCTCCTGGAAGGGCTTTTTGGAAGACTCAGCTGCATGGTCCTCCTTCCTGGACTTATTCAGATTATGAGCGTACAATTGCTCCTCGTACCTGATGTAAGTCTTTTCGATCGCTAGAAACTGGTTGAGAGTCCTGGGACGATCGAGCTGCATGGCTTTTCTTCATATCAGTGTCGGGGCGAAGCCCTTTCGCGATTATATATTTCTTCATGGTCTCATCTGCACCTCTAACCTGAACAACTTCTTTGTTGAACCTCTCGATGTAGTCTCGAAGAGGCTCGTTCTTTCCCTGCATAATGGCTTCGAGGGACGCCACATTTTTTTGTTGGGTCCTCGAGGCCGTGAAATGTGCAGTGAACTTATGGCACATGTCGTCCTAAGAGTCGATGAAGTTCCTCCTGAGGTTTTTGTACTAGGTCATGGCTCCTCGTCGTAGAGTAGTGACGAAGAGTTTGCATTTTACTGCGCCTCGCACCTTTTTGTATGTGAGGACGGATTCAATGTTTTCGATGTGCTCGTCGGGATCAGTTGTCCCATCGTACAAGTCCATTTGTGGGGGCTTCTCCAACCCCTGAGGGATGCGTGCCTCTCTGATACGCCTTGTGAAAGGGATGTATGTTGGGCGGCCATCATCAAAAAGTGAGGAGGACAACAAGCGTATGTAATGCCTTGGCAGGGTCCTTCTTTCAGGGGATTGTTTGAAAGATGTCTTGCTGGGAGATCTAGATCCGGAAGGACGAGGACTCTCTCCCATTCTTTTACGTGGTGGGGAGAGGTGTCTTCTAGGAGGCGACAACTGCTTCCTCGAACGCTTTTTTTCAATGTCCATTAAGCGTCTGTTTTGCTCCTCGATAATCAACGTTTGACGTTGTGTCGTGCAAAGTATGTTGGTGAGCATGGCGTCACAAAGGATGTGTTGTTTGCCTCCCCGTTAGGTATCAGAGGACCGAGGAGGGGCTGTTCCTGCGGTGGTATCGCCGCTTGGAGGATCTGCTGACAGGTTTCCTCTCTGGGGCTGTCAGTAGGAGACGACGTAGAGGTCTGTCCGTCGCGGTAGACACGGTGGACTTCACTCCTGGTATGAGAATTGGCACCGTTGGTAGTCATGGTATATAGAGTTTGTTTGAAACCTTTGATTTTTTGTTAGTTAAAAAATGGGGATAACTTGTAGTTTTTCCACAGACGACGCCACTGATCGCACCTAATTAGAAGGTGACTACCGATGCAATTTTAATGCGGTGGTTGAATGCCTTTGCCGTTGGCTGGAACGGTGGGGGGGGGGGGGGGGGGGGGGGGGGGGTGGGTGGGTGTACCTACAAACACTCTGACGCTCAAGTCAGTATGAGATCAAAATGAGGGTTGAGAAAGTGAAGAGATTTTAACCTTGGGGGCTGCTGAGAGTCCCCTTTATATAGAGGTGGGTGTTGCATATGCCATTGTATGGCACACGTGTGGCTCGGCGGTTAAGAATTCGTAGGAATCGTAATCGTCGAGGAGAGATTTGCAGGAACGTGGAAGGAGACGTTATTGATTGTTTGAATCAGTCTCTGTTTGCTCCGAGCACCCCCCCTGCGGGGAAGAGGTGTGTTGCGAGTAATTCAGCAAATGTTAGCTCTAGGTCATTTTGTATTGGGCCTGAGTAAATGGGCCTAATGAGTTTGCTCGGTCCATAACAGTATGTAATGGTTGTCATATGTATGAGATGGATTACAGAGGGAAACATGAGTTGGATCTGAAAGTAGTATTGCATATGTTTTAGGTTGAGAAAACATAAGCGAATCTGAGTTTTGGTTTGAACATTCTGCGTGTAGATGAAGATATTGATGGAAGGGGAAACGAGGGACAACAGGGAGGAAGGAACTCATGAAGAAGATTAAGTCTTGTTTTCTTTTTATTCCTTTTTAATTCTGATTTTAATTTCTAAAATTGTTTTCAATTTTTTAAATAAAATAAATACCATGTGGAAACTAATTAAATTATAAAATCAAAAGTTTTGGAAAGATGGTAGGAAGAAGAAGATGAAGAAAACAAGGGTTTTACCCTTTAATTGCTTTAATTTGTGTTTGAGATTTAATTTTTAACTTAAAATTTAACAAAATCCAAGTGTAAGCTGATTAGATAAATAAAAGATGGAAATTTTTTTTACACAGTCAGCTTGACATGTTGGCAGATTCTGCTGATGTGTTTAAATGAGGAACCTAAAGTGGAAGATTCATAAATGACAGAGACATAATCTAAACTTTTTTTTACAAGGACCAAAAACTGAAATTCGCTAATATTACAGGGACCAAAAGCAGTATTAACCCTTTTTTTTATCTGAATCTATACATGTGCTTATGCATCACTTATGTTGGATATATTCTCACCCTCTATTGGACTGTACCCTCGCCTGGTACATATTCGCAGGAAGAAGAAACTTAGTAACAGTGAGTCTCGGAAGACGACGTTGGAGCCTTCTCGTTTTTGTTTATCGCTTTAGGGAGTCTTTATCGAGTCGATGCTCTGATTAGTAATACTAGGGATTGAAGTTTCATTTTTACTTCAGACTTTGTTTCCGAAATCGTCTTCAAATTCAGTTTTGATGTTAATACAATGATGTGACAGTTACTTTGATGTTTTGAAAATTATTCCGCTGCGACGTTTTTAATTTAAATTAAGTATTTCTGTATTGATGATGGATGTGTGACACTTCCTTTTAAAAAAAAGATGTGTGACACCTATCATGCTTAATTAATTATTGTATTTTTATTAGAAAATAATATATGAGATTTAGGGTGTTATGCGCAACGATTTAAGTTGAATTACCGCTCAAAAAATCGATGTTCATTTATTTATGTTTTGAGTGAATGTATGCATTCTTTAAACAAGACTCTAAAAACATAGAATAGACAACCCAACAAGTACTATATTAATATAGTAGTAATATATATTGGGAAATGTTAACGAGTGCCTCCGAGATACTCTTTAAGATTTTTAAAATTTAAATAGTAACTTTTTTATAAAAATATGTGTAATCAATACATTGAAAATCGAAATATTTGACTTTTTTATAAAATAATTTCTTCTTTTAGAATTCTTAAAGAGTACCCCGGAGATACTCGTTACCAAGACTCATGTATATTTTCAAAACATGCTGAACAATTATTCATATTCGTCCATCTAAATAATTATAATTTATTATTTTTTTTACACAGTTTATTAATTTTCATTTATTTGTCTTTTGACCGAATGCATATATATTCTTTAAACAACATCTTGAAAATATCAAAATTAAAGATATAACTCAAAACGATTACCAAAACAAAAAATTAAGACAAAAAGACGACCAAAAAAAGTAAACTCCAATTTTTATTTTTTTCCTCAAAACAGAAAACGACGCAACCCATCGCTATATTTAGAATTAAATTTATTTTAATTATATTTTTCATTAATAGAAAAGAAATAAAAACACAATTTCCGAAGAAGAAGAATGAAATGAAAACACTATCGCGGGAAAACGAAATCAACGCGCCCATGTTTTCCCGCTCCGCTCAACACAAACTCAACTACAAATCCACCATTTTCCATTTCCAATCTCATTCTCAATCTTTCTTTCATCTTTCTTCAATTTCTTCTTAGTTTCTTTCATCAACAATGCCTTCAATTGCATCATCCAAACGCAGATTCAGATCTCCCGCCACACCCACCACTTCTCCTCCCACTCGTAAATCCCCCCGCCGTTGCATCTCCGCAACTCCCAATTCACTCTTCTCATCCGTTGTTGTTCGTCGAATCATCACCGATGAAAATCAAATCGAATCGATCCAACCTGCATCCCTTAAATCCAAATGGAACCCCAAAGGTAAAGTCAGTCAGTCAATTAACTAATAATTACTTACTACTCCGTCCCAAAATATAAGCAAAAATGAGTCAACATAAGTTGATGTATTTGGTACAAATTTTGAACCAAATACATTAACTTTTGTTGACCAATTTTTGCTTATATTTTGGGACGGAGGAAGTATGTTTTTTTATTAGTTGCTTTTATTGTCATTTTACAACCGTCTCTGATAGATACATACATTTGAACTCGATATCTTGAAATTATAATGTTAAGCTGTTACCACTGAGCTGACACGTTTAATTGTTTAATTAATTTGTGTGATGTGGAATTGTAGATGGTGAGCAATTGAGGATTGTGAAGGAGGTGTTGCACTTGTCTACATCACCGTCTACGATGATGTGTCGTGAGGAAGAGCAAAATGTGGTGTTGGGGTTTTGTAAAGGGTGTGTTGAGCATGAAAAAGCTGGGAGTCTTTATATATGTGGGTGTCCTGGAACTGGGAAATCTTTGTCTATGGAGAAAGTGAAAGCGAATTTCCTCAATTGGGCTGCAGAGGTATATCTATATCTATATCTATATTTTTGTATATTCTAATTAATTGAATGATTGAAATTGGGATGTAGATTTGCGGAATAGTTTAGTGCCATAATTGATATAATTAACAAGTTGTAAATGTTATAGATTTAAAGGATATCTACTGCATGTGTAAATTAGTGTTCATCAGTTTTACACTTGCATTGAATACTAATGTGCAATTTTGATAGATGACCCCTCTTTTGCAAGCTCGTTTTAAAATTTGTAATTTGATTGCCATGCTTATTAAAGCTTGTGGGTTGTGTTAAGTTTATTGATTGATGGCAATGATGTTGATAGTTATACTTTAGCGAAAATGTTTTGAAGGATTTTACGGATATTTACTGTATGCGTAAATCGGTGTTAATTAGGTTTACACTTACATTCAATAACTATGCCGAGTTTTGATACATCAACCCTTTTTTGTAATTGCTTTTTAAAATTGGTGTAATGATTTTTAAAAGAATGGAGGGCTCGTTGAATGTTAAGTGTAAAACTGATTTACATTTACCATTGATTTGATTGGCATGCTTATTGAAGTATGTGGGCAGTGTTAAGTTGATTGATTGTTGCATTGATGTTGATGGTTATTCTCTAGTGAAAGTGTTTTTGTTTAATTAGACTATGATTGATTTGTATAATTACATACCAATACTATGATTGATGCACTCATGTTGATCCTTTTAATGAGCCCCTTGACTAATCATAGAGAACGAATATGATATGTTATGCTTGTTCATAATATGTAATTTGATGATCTCGTGTAACTTGAAGAACACACTTTTAGTAGATCGCTTAAATTGCAATGCTCACTGTATTTTGATTTTTGTTTCTTCCATTAACACATTTTCATTTGCAGGGAGGTTTACCGCTGCCCGATGTTTTATCTGTAAATTGTACATCACTGTCAAATACATCTGATATTTTCACAAAGGTAATAATGTCTAAGCACATTTTATTAAAGTTAACAACACTTAGTTGACTAGGTTGTAAAATAAACCTTACTTAGTTGACTAATCCACTCAATGTTATGGCAGATACTTGGATTACACAAAACCCTGGGAAAAAAGGGTTCAGGCACACCCTTACAGCAACTTCAGAACTTGTATTCTCATAAATCGCCTACATCGAACATGATGTAAGCAACATATTCTTGCCCTGGATTTGATTCGTACATATATCTTTGTCAGCCACATGTTATTGTCCATTACTGCTTGTTTATGTAATTTGGATGCTAACAAAGAGTATTATGTCACTATTGTAACAGATTGATAGTAGCAGATGAATTAGATTATCTAATTACCAAAGACAGAGCTGTGCTCCACGATCTTTTCATGCTTACCACTTTTCCATTTTCCAGATGTATACTTATAGGTAAATTTAATGTAAAAATCAAAATGCTGTTTCTATCCTTGTCATACCCTCGACTGTAAAACAGTTTGAGCTGTTGATGATCATGACTTATTGTGGTTGTTTATACAGGTGTAGCAAATGCAATTGATCTAGCTGATCGATTTCTTCCAAGGCTTACTTCATTAAATTGTGAGTAATTCAAGTCAGTCTACATAAAGAACTTCCATTTAATTTCAACTCATTAATGACTTTGTCTCAAATGACCTTAGAAAATGAAGCTGTCCTCTACTTGTGAACATTGGACCTTGCTCTCTTTTTAATTACCCTGTTTATCCGTTTCAGGCAAGCCTACTGTTGTAACTTTTCGGGCATATACTAAAGATCAGATCCTTAAGATTCTTCAAGAAAGGCTAAATGTAAGATTGTTGTTATAAGGTTATGCCACTTTAGCTTGATATATTGCTACTATGAAAATATCATGGCCGATTAAAAAAATTATTATCGCAACTCATTGGCAGCAATTACGAGTTACAATGAGTTGTGATGCAGGTCATGAACTAAAAGTAATATTTCTGCTTTGAGTATTTTTATTAATAGCTATTTCGTCTCACCATCAGGAACTTCCTTACATTGTCTTCCAACATCAAGCATTGGAACTATGTGCCAGGGTAAGTACAATAACATTGTCCAGATATGTTTATATTTGCTTATTTTGTTCAGTCTAACATGCATTAAATTCCAAAGTAATATTGTAGAAATGTATATAAATAATTTAATGTTATGAGGAGCACAAAGGATATTAGAACTCATCTTTAAATAATATACATATATTATACAGAGTCTAATTAACAATGCACATTGCAGAAAGTTGCTGCAGCTTCTGGAGATATGCGAAATGCTCTTTGTATATGCAGGTCTGTCATTCTTTAGTCATTATTGACTTCTATGTCCATTACAAATCAGTGCATCTATATTTACATTCAGTCCATTGCATATAGATTGAGCGCTTAAACTTTACATCTTGTGTTCAAAATCCTGGTTCCTGGTTCAAAAGAGGCCTGGAATTATTTGATAATTGAAACGGATCTTTGTTATGTGCATAACTTGTCCATAATTTTTTCTTTATTGTGTTCCAGTTGCAAGTTGCGATATTTGAATTTGAACCTATAACATATTAGGTGTCTTGCATTTGGAGATTTTAATAAAATATTTGATTTAGCAAAATCTAAGAAATGAATGTTTTCTGTATATTTTTTCAGGAGTGCAATAGAGATGCTAGAATCAGAAATTAGAGATTCTGCTTGCAATTTGAATGCTTTGGAAGAGAAATCATCCTCGGAACAAAATCTTCCTACAACACCGGACTGTGTTAAAAAACAAGAATTTGATACGGTAAGTGCTCAATGATTAGTTTCTAGTTTGCATAGTTACTCCCATTCCCATGGATAAATTTACACTAATGCCAAAATGACAACAGTTCAAGGATGAGTACAATTTTGCATTTATCATGAATCTCATTTGACTCATTGTTAATAAGCTGGAATGTATTTCCTTAACTTTAGAGGTCTAAGATCCTAACCATAACTTTCGTGGGTTGTATCTCCTTTCCTTGCACACCTTGTGCTTTGTTAGAGCTTTAATATATATATGCTTATTCAAAAAAAATTTTAGTGGTCTAAGTTTCAAACTCAGTTGATTGCCTTTTAGAAGACTTCAAAGTAATTTATTGAGGTAGATGCAGAACTTTCCGCATGATATATATTACTGGTTGTCATAAAAGGTATACAGGCAACTTAGTTATACAATAACATTCTGTATAATTAATGTTATAGGTTCAATTACCTATTTTATTTTAGCAGTTTGCAATCAATTCATTGTCACATGATTACTAAACAAGTAGAGTTCGTCTGTAATCCTCTCCCTTTTGTAGCCTAAGATCCTCTAAATTGAATGCAGGTAAGGATTGATCATATGGCTCTTGCATTGTCCAAAACATATAGATCACCAGTGGTGGATACCATACAATCTCTGCCACATCATCAACAGGTAACCTTGAACTATGAATATGCTATGTGAACCAAATGCTGAAACTGCTTACATTCTTCTTTATAAAAAAACTTATTTTCTAGACCTGCAATGTTTGCAGATTATACTCTGCTCCTCAATGAAACGTTTCCGTGGAGCCAAGAAAGACTTAATCCTTGGCGAGGTATGATTTATCGCTCGGTGACTGTCTTATAGAGATTGACTCATTTTAACCTTTATATTTGTGGTTTCTAAAACTGTAAATAATGATGCAGTTATATAAATCTTACGCGGAGATATGCAAGTCATCACTAATTCCCCCTGCTGGAATCATGGAATTTTCAAACATGTGCAGAGTGTTAGATGACCAGGTATCTGTCGTGAATTTCTTGGTATAGTTTTTGCCACTAAATTATTATATTACAAGGCTTTCTTGAGGCAAAGTGGTGATCAGTAATATGATGATACATAAATTATTACTGCAGGGCCTTATTAAACTAGGACAATCCCGAGACGATAAATTGAGAAGAGTGACACCCAAACTAGATGAAGGTGATATTACTTTTGCATTGCAGGTAATTTTTCATTCCCTTGAGCCGCTGTATCATTTGAATTTTACACTACCTTAGATTATTGTGCTTGTATTGGTAGTTACTCATGATTTTTGACACGATGAATTTCATTGCAGGGAATCCGCTTTTTTCGAAATTGTCTTCAGTGATCCTGCTTACTGGTTGTGGCAACATTTTCAGAAGCAAGAGATGTTAGAGGAATTTTATTTATTTTTTCTAGAACAAAAATATAGCAATTGATGTAGACATGAATTATATCTTTGATTTCACACTAATAAAGTGATTATAGTTTTCTTGACAAAAAAAAATGATTCTTTCCTCTGAAACAAAAAAACAAAAGATTCTTTCCTCAAATTTGGAATCAGCCGTGAATGTTATATTGAGTTTTGAGATTCGTTGGCACGGTTTGCAATCAAATGCAATATTATACTTCACTTGATGGAAATTTGGTGAATAAGTAGAGGTGAGGTGTCATCAATTGTTGGAAGTTATGCAGTGTTAATTGATGACTCAAGCTTTGGATGAATTGATGTTGCATCGATTGTTTTGAGCACTTTTGGAAAACTAGTCCCTGGAGTTAAGTATACATCCCTGCCAAAGTTGGTGTAAATTTATTTTTAAATTGATTTCTATAAAATTATAGTTTTCAAAATTACATAATGATTCCTCTAAAAAAAATTACATAATGATTAATCCAATACAAGCAGAGGTGTTATGCTACAAAAAGATGAATTCAAGTGTTTAGCTTTTATCCACTAATAAATAGCGACTTTCATCTTATCCAACAATTGAGTTAAAGAAGACTCCTAAAGATGGAAAATGTGGGAATTTCCCATCTATATGATCCAAACACAAGTAAATAAAATTAAATTCAGACAAGAATGCACCTTTTTAGAGAATAAAACGGAACCACAAAGCGCATGATCGATTGAAAATTCGGAAGGTAGAACCAAATTGTAAGATCCCACGCCAAGACAAGTTATCCTAAACTTTCAACGGTGCTGCCCTGTTTTTGAGGTGGGGAGTGACTTTGAGTATTGTAACATCGTCCTGATGGTGATCGACTTCTGGTGTTATGATGCCTTTAAGGCGTGCAACTACGGTTGTTCTGACGCCTAGATAATGATGTGTCGCATCGCTTTGAGCCTTCACCGCGGTGACACAGTGGTGAGCGTGAAGAGGAATCTCTCTGTATCCCACTCCTCCTTCTTGGTGAGACTAAGAGTTTAGATACTCCTTTGTTGTTGTTGTTGGCCGGCTCACGCTCATGGTGACTGGGTTGATTCTGGGAATCATCTCGTTGAACCTGGCTTATGGTATTAATTCTATCAGGACCCCACGATGGGGGCCAATGTTTATGTATGAACAGGTAAGGTCTACCTCATGAGCAGGAGCCATGAGGTGTGGTCTTACGCTGATGGCCTAATCCATTGTGACTGGTTGTACGCTTATTCTCCAAGCTAGTGGGATGGTATGCCTGCAAAAGATAACCTGACGTCCAAATAAGTATGGGTGCTAACAGGTAGTGAAACAAATATATAAAAACTGAAGTGAGCATACCTAGGGACGAGGTCCCTATTTTTAGTGATGTATTTTCATGACACTTCATGCTGTTGTTATTCTTGCTCCTACAATATTTGGTTCAGTCAATAACAAATGACCTCTATGTTAGTAGAAACAACCAAATGATTATGTGATAGTTCGTTGGCGCCTAAGACGGTGAAGTACGTTGACACTTAGCTTGTCCAAATGTAGGAACGAAAACGGTGAAGTACATTGACAACTCAAGAGGAAAGTTTTTTGACAACTCAAGAGAACTTTTGGTGTGAGTAGAACTAAGGAATGTGAGCTCTCTTTATAGGTGATAAACCAAAGATGAGTTTCAGATCCAACGGCCAAGATCATTTGACTGTTACAAAATTAATGATTTGACCCCATCTCATAAATGAGCAAATTGACTTGAGAATTTTTTAACTAACATTTCTTGTGTTCCAATTGAATTCTCAGCTCCTATCAAAATTACATAATTGAGAAAATTGACTTGAGAATTTTTTAATTAACACTTTGAAGGTGAGAAAAACACAAGAGGGGGGGGGGGGGGGGGGGGGGGGGGGTTGAAATGTGTTGCCTTTTTCTTTCTCAAAAACTAAGAGTTAGTTCAGCTTCCGATGTATGATCAGAATCTGAAACTAAGTACAGAGTTCAGACGTAGCGTATTGAAAGTAAATGAGAGTGAGAGAGAGAAAGACACAAGCAATTATCCTGGTTCCTTGCACAACCCGGAAGTAGTCCAGTCCCCTTGTCACTTACAAGAGATTTTTCACTATAATCCATTGATTACAAATTGCTCAAGCACAAAAGCAAGAGACTTCCAGATGCTCAAACACACAGTAAGATAATTCTAATTGCTCAAGCACACAAGCAAGGGACTTCTGATTGCTCAAGCACAAAAGCAAGAGACTTCTAAATAAACAGAGTTACAAAGAAATATGTTTGGTTTGAACACTTGATATACTATCAGTGGTGTTCACAAAATACAACAAAGTTTTCAGACTCTAGACTTAAGAAATTCTAAGATAGAAAAGTTTGTAAGAATTTCTAAGTGTTTGATGCGTAACGAGTTTTGCATAGTATTGGCACTTGTAAGAAATTGGTAGAGTCTTCTTAGTCAGTTACAATTCTTCAATTCTTCAATCCTTTATATAGAGGAGTAGAGAGACGTTGAGAAGGTGCCAGATCATCAATAGAGTCGTTTGAGTTGAAGCTTGATCCAACGTTGATTTGTTCCTTGATTTGGACTGCGTACCATGAAGAATACCGTTTGAATCCTTTCCTTAAAATGGATTGGATGTCTTGTCTAAGGAGACAAAGTTGCAGAGAACGTTTCCGACTCTGAGAAGTTTGCAGAGGTCGTGGTTGTACTATGTCCTTGATGACAGTGACACCAGTTGACTTCTGATACATTAGAGTCTGAGTCTTCAGCTTCTGATCCTTCGGCTTCTGATCCTCAGCTTCTGATCCTTCAGACTTCAGAGTCTGAGTCTTCAGCTTCTGATCCATCAGCTTCTAATCCTTCAGAGTCTAAGACTTCAACTTCTGACTTGCAACACAAGCTTCCAACAATATTTCCTTGCTCTTAAACTTGTTCCTTCAAAACCAAACTTGATTTATACTTGAGTAATTTTTAGTCTATGGTCCTGCACACTTGAAACAAGTATTAGCATATCCAATTTTCTTTTTAATACCTTGTTATCATCAAAACTCAAAAGAGGTATTGTTTACACATTTTGTTCCAACAATCTCCCCCTTTTTGATGATGACAAACACAAGTATTAATAAAAAATTGTTGTTAATTTAATTAACAAGTTGACTATAGGGTCTGAGGTTTGTAAGCTCCCCCTGAGTTCTATCCAGGTTAATTAAATTCATATTTTAATCAATAATAAGTATCACTCAAAATTATCTCATAGTTTAAGGTTCAGAGGCTAAGAGATGAGAAGAAGTTCTCCTAAGTTAATTAATTTTCAAAAATTAACTTATTGGCTCAGAGCCCGAAATTACTGTATTTTACTCCCCCTTTTGTCATCAACAAAAAGTTAAATAAGAAAAACATAAAAGAGAGAGAAAAATATTTGAGATCAGAGTGAGAAATTTTCATGCAGTCATAAGCAGTTATGTATCAGAGACAAGTATTAGAGCAAAATATCAGAGCATACATGATTTAAGACATTGCATTCAGAAGCAAGAGAAACAAAGACACATGAAAATGTTCAGAAGCAAACAGATTAACAATATTCAGAACAAAGTGAAAATTAAAGGCTAGGGTGTGCATTCTAAGGTTAGGGAGGTTTTTTCTGAATCTCCAAAATAGCACTAATCCCAGACTTCATCTCATCTTGACTTGCCAGAATCCGAGTCCGTTGTTCTGCCATAAATTGTATCTTGCTTTCCAAAACATCCTATCTCTGTGCAACCAACACAACTTGCACTTGCTCCATCATGTGCTTCATAATAGGCTCTCCTAAATCCAGCTTCGGAGCTTCAAGATTCAGGGGCTTCTGAGCAATCTTGCCTATGAATGAGTTCTGAAGTCCATACTTCAGAATCTCAGGAATCTTAGATTCTGTCTCCACTTCTGATGAAGAGCCACCTGGTAGCAATCTAGATGGGTCTCTTCTGAGTTCTACTGTTTCCATACTCCTGACTACTTCTGATAGCCATTTCTGAAGTGCTTCATGTCGAGACACTACTAAAACAAACTGTAGAGTGTCCAGGGTGGTTTTGACCATTTCTCTAAGATTGTTCCATTTCTCCATATAGTTTACAGTCTGAATAGGATTCTGCCTTGTAAGTACCAATTCTTCCAAGCTTTTGAAAATATTGCTACAAACACTCTGTAAATCAAGACTTGATGATGGGATAGGTGTTTGTTGAATATTTTGAGTAAGGTTAGAGGGTGAGGGTATGTCTGATACAATTTGATCAGAAGTATCAATATGAGGTTCTGATATATTGACCAAATTGTCATCATAGGCTAAACAGGTTTCAGTCTCGGGGATAACAGATTCTGATGGTCCACATAGAAGAGGAACATCAATATTGTCTTGGCTTAGTTTTTGAGTAGGTTCTGGTTTGGCAAAATGAATGGGTTCAACAATTAATGGTTGATCTTCTGATACTAAGTTAGTATCAAAAGCAGGTATAGGGAAGTTTGTTGTTTCTGATGGCAAGGTGGATGAGCTTTCTTGAACGTCTGAGGGTAGTTCTCCACCTAGGTGTTGTTGAAGCACCTCTAGTGAAGATGAAGAACTAGTGGTAGACACAGGTTTAGTGGTAGTAGGTTTAACATTATCAGAAACATTCAACAGAATTCTTCTTTTGATAATTTTGGTTAAAAGGGCTTCAGTTTCTGGTCTGACAGTTATGTCTAGGTCAGGTGTTTCACCATGCTGACAGGTTTGAATTGGGGGTATGTCTAATGGTTTTTCAGGTATGAAAGATGGTTGAGGTGTAGGTATAGGTTTTGGTGAAGTTGGTTTTGATGAGGCTGTTTCTGGTTGAGAGATTTCAGGAGGGGTGACAAATTAGCTTTCTCAACATGATCAGAGGCAGCTTCTTCTCTGTCAGAGAGATCTCTTTCAGATAGAATGCGTGCTCTTTTCTTGTCGAGAGCATCAAAGAAGTCTTGGGTTCTGAGTTTTCTCATAAGTGAGGGTTCATCAAGTCTTGGAATAACAAAAAATGAGTTTGCAGGAATACCTTTATCAGAAGCATCGGGCTTGGATGATGAAGGTTCTGCACCAGCTTCTGATACTTGCAGATGAGGGGCTAGCAGATCCTTAGCTCCTGACAGAGTAGATTTCTCTAACTCTTTGACCATTTCAGAAGCTTTCTCCATTTGTTCCTTAAGCTGAGTGGGGGAAATGGTTTCAGTAGCTTTCTGGACAGCAGGTAGAGTCCCCTTTTTGATAGCTCCTTGTCTCAGAAGCTCCTTTATCCTTGCTAGTTCTATTGATTCTTCCTCAGCAGTCATCTTGACTTCTCCCTTTGGCTCATCAGTTTCTACTATCATCTTCCTCAACTTCTTCTTTTTCTGTTTGGGAGGTGTAGCAACTTCTGAACTTTTTCTGACATCAGCCTTTGATCTTGTTCTTGTGGGAAGCATCTCTATAGGCTCCAGCTCTGCAGCTTCTGATATAGCTTCAGAAGTTGCCTTCTTAACAGATTTCTTCTAAACCTTAGCCTTCTTAACATGTTCAGCTTCTGTAGCTTCAAAAGTTGCTTTCCTCTTCTTCTTGTTGATAGTCCATTTATCAGCAGCAGTTTCTGGGAGCATGTCCCATGTAATCTCAATACCAGTCTCCTTGTAGTATTCTTGTATGAAATTAGCAAGAACCTCAGGATTGTCTTCTTTGGATATTGGGGGAAAGTCTTCCAAAAACTCTGACTTCTTCTCCAGGTTGAACTTAAGGTCCTGATCAGTAGTGATCACATCCTTCTTCTGGATAATCTTCATACTACCCAATGTGAGACCTAATATCATTTTACCCCTGATGATCCCTAGCTCCTGATCAGAGTCTATACCAAGAGTCTGAAGCCTCTCAATTAATCTCCCTTGATAGAAGATCTCTGACAGTAGTCTAGCATAGGGCACATATCTTTTCCTTGTAAGTCCTTCTGAAGCAGAAACATCAAGAAATGTTTGTTGTCCCAGGAAAGGTAATCAACTCCTCCTTCCCTGGGTATCAGACAACTCAGAAGAATCTTGTTCAACATCCTAACCTCTTTCTTCATGTCCACTGTTTTGTTGGACTTTGCACCTTCAAACAGAACTTCATGATATTTGCTTTCTTTGGTTGATTTGGATATGTGCATCCCTGAACTTATGGCACCAATGGCCTTGGCAATGGTATCCTCTGTAATGGTTATCTTGATACCCATTACTGCTGATCGTATCTCAGGAACTACTTTCTCCTTCTAACCCAAATCCGTCTTAGCTTTCCCTTTCTCATTACCCATTTTCCTCTTCCTCTCCATATCAGCAGCTTCTTGGCCATAGACCTCAGCAGGTACCCAGAAATCCTTCAACAACTCCAAGTAGGTTGGCCCATTCAACATATTGAAGTAAGGTACCCAACCTTGAAATTCAAAGAAGTGCTCAATTTTGCAGTCATTGAGTTCTAAGCTTGTGAAATCCACGACACTCTCAATGAAGACATGAAGTTCCTCTTTGGTCAGGAACATAGTTTTAGGCTTGATAACAGTTGAAGCTCCTGAGTCTATCTCCATAGCAAAAGAAGATGCACCAGTCATTTTAGGGTTCTAGGTTTTTTTTTTATTTATAAAAATGGATGATTTTCAGAGAGAAAGTTTGAAAAGATTGAAAGTGTGGGTTGTGAGAAGTGAGAGTGTGAACGTGTGAAAAATGTTTTTGTTCAAAACGTTTCAGAATCAAAATAGACAAACAACATTAAACACAAAAGCACATTAAAGACAATTGGGGGCGCTAAACACAGTATTCAAAGCATAAACATCATTTTCCAGGAGATAATACTCAGCAGTTAAAAGACCACACATCAAATAAACTGTTCAGATCCACTCTCATTAGTGGGCCACGTGTCAAGTGTCCACTAACAATGAGATTTATCAGAGGCTAAAAATTCAGATTCTGAAACTCAGACTTTGATGACTTCAGAAGCTGAACTTTCTTCAGACTCTCAATAATGAGCTTTTGATAATTCTTAGCTTCTGATGCTCTTCAGATTCTCAGTTCTCATTCAGACTCAAGCAGATTTTTCAAAGATAAAATGCATGTTCAGATTCTTTTTAATAAAATCAAATCTATCTTCTGCTAGAGGTTTTGTGAATATATCAGCCCACTGATGATCAATATCAATGAAATGAATATCCAAAACACCCTTCTGAACATAATCTCTTATAAAATGATGTTTAATTTCAATATGCTTGGCTCTTGAATGCAGAATAGGATTTTTAGACAAACATATAGCAGCAGTATTAGCACAAAAGAGAGGAATGTTGTTTTCATGAATCTGATAGTCTTCCAACTGATGTTTCATCCAAAGTAGTTGTGTGCAACAACTTGCAGCTGAGATGTATTCTGCTTCTGTTGTTGACAATGCAATAGTTGATTGTCTTTTACTGGCCCATGATATTAGATTCTCACCAAGGAATTGACAGTTTCCACTGGTTGATTTTCTTTCAATCCTATCATCAGTATATTCAGCATCACAGAATCCAACCAACTTATAATCTAAGGATTTCTTATATAGAAGTCCAAGATTAGTTGTTCCTTTCAGATACCTGAAGATTCTCTTGACAGCAGTCCTATGAGATTCTCTAGGATCAGACTGAAATCTTGCACATAAGCATACACTGAATAAAATATCTGGTCTAGAAGCTATTAAGTATAACAGAGAACCAATCATACCTCTGTAGAGCTTCTGATCTACCTTTGAGCCAGTGTCTTCTTTGCTTAAATTGCAGGTTGGATGCATTGATGTTTTCATCACTTTACAATCTTCAAGATTAAACTTCTTAAGAAGCTCCTTTGTATATTTTGATTGATGAACATACACTCCATCTTTGCATTGGTTGATTTGAATTCCAAGAAAGAACTTTAATTCTCCCATCATGCTCATTTCAAATTCATCCTACATTAACTTGGAAAATTCCTTGCAAAGAGTGGCATTAGTAGAACCAAATATAATATCATCTACATAGATTTGAACAATTAAGATGTCCTTCTTAAGTGTCTTTCTGAACAGTATAGTGTCAACTTGTCCTCTTACAAAATCATTTTTAAGTAAGAAATTACTTAGCCTTTCATACCAAGCTCTAGGATCCTGTTTTAGACCATAAGTGATTTCTTAAGTTTAAAAACAAAGTCTGGATGTTTTAGATCTTCAAAATCAGGAGGCTGTTTGACATAACTTCTTCAGAAATGACACCATTTAGAAAAGCACTCTTAACATCCATTTGATATAAAATGATATCATGATTCACTGCATAGGAAAGAAGTAACCCGATGCTTCCAATCTTGCAACTGGAGCAAATGTTTCAGTGTAATCAATTCCTTCTTGTTGACTATAGCCTTGAGAAATAGGTCTAGCTTTATTTCTGACAACCTCGCCTTGTTCATTCAGTTTGTTTCTGAACACCCATTTTGTTCCAATAATGTTCTTGTGATTTGGTTTTGCAACTAAATCCCAAACATCATATCTTTGAAACTGATTGAGTTCTTCTTGCATAGCCACAATCCATCCATCATCAGAAAGTGCTTCATCAACTGTTGTAGGTTCAATCATTAACATTAATCCAAGCATAGAATCATTCTGTCTGTTAGCTGATCTGGTCTTTCTTGGACTATCATTGTTTCTAATGATTAACTCTTCAGGATGTGAAGACTTGTACTTGAAAGTATTTTTGGGTGGATTTGCTTCTTGAGATTCATTAAGAACTTGTTGAAAAACATCTTGATCTTGATTAGCTTCTGGAGGAGTGTCAGCTTCTGAAAGGTTTTCAGCTTCTGGAAGATTTTCAACTTCTGAACTTTTATCAGACTCTGAATTCTGGTCAGGTTCTGAAGCATCTTCTGAGAGCTGAATATCTGCAAAGCTTTCAACTAGCTCTGACATATTGTCAGACTTCTTATCATCAAATTTGATGTGTATTGATTCTTCCACAACATGTGTTTATGAATTATACACTTTGTATGCTTTGGATCTCTCAGAGTAACCTATGAAGATACCCTTATGAGACTTAGCATCAAATTTCTTTAGATAGACTTTATTGTTTATAATGTAACATGTACATCCAAACTGATGAAAATAAGAAATGATTGGCTTTCTTCCTTTGAATAACTCATATGCTATTTTATTCAGAATTGGTCTAATGTAGATTCTGTTCTGACTGTAACAAGCTATGTTAACAACTTTTGCCCATTAGTACTTTGCAATGTTAGATTCATGAATCATGGTTCTGGCCATTTCCTGCAAAGATCTGTTCTTTCTCTCTACAACTCCATTTTGCTGGGGAGTTCTAGGAGAAGAGAACTCATAGAGGATTCCATGTTCTTCACAAAATGCCTCAAAAGGTTCATTTTCAAATTCACCACCATGATCACTTCTAACTTTCAAAATTTTCAAATCTTTTTCAGTTTGTACTTGCTTGCAGAAGTTATTAAACACATCATATGTTTCATTCTTGGGTCTGAGAAATTTACCCCAAGTCCACCTACTGTAATCATCAACAATTACCAATCCATACTTCTTCCCATTGATTGATGCTGTGCAAACAGGACCAAACAAATTAATGTCAAGTAGTTCTAAGGGTCTGGAGGTAGATACAATGTCTTTAGATTTAAAAGAGGTTTTAGCAATTTTTCCTTTCTGGCATGCTCCACAAAGAGCATCTGAGTGATAGTCAATGTTTGGTAAGCCTCTGACCAGTTGTCAAGGTTTGGAACATAGACCTTTCTCCTGTCATGTGTCGCGAGCAGCCAATGTCCAGGTACCATGACCTTGCCTTTTCTTTTACTCTTAAGCATATCTGCAGCATCAATGATTTCAAACTTAGGTACCCATATTTTTATGGGTCCTATTTGGTTAGTTCTGAAAGGATATGATTTATTTTGCACCTTATGTCTGACATTCTGAGGTTTAAAAGGTTTTGCATAAACTGATTTAGTATCCATTGAAGGTTTCCTAAACACAACTTTTTGAAAACGTGAGTCTGATCTTTTCAGAATATGAGGCTTCTTAGTCTTAGGTTCTGATCTTTTCAGAGTCTGAACCTTTGCAGGTTTAGAATCTGCTTTCCTCACAATCTTAGACTTAGAACCTTTTGGTTTTGATTTCAACAGAGTCTTAGATTCTGCTTTCATCAACACCTTTGGTTCAGAAGTCTTGGATTCTGAGTTGTTCAGAACTTCAGACTCAACAGTCTTTGATTATGATGAGTTCAGAGTCTCATCAATGTCTGACTTTGGTACAAAACATACCTCAGTACCTTTCGTAATATCTCCAGAACAGGATGTTAGGTTTGTTTCTTTTGAATGATTGAATGGATCACTTGAGAAACCAATACCTTATCCCCTGTTTTTGTTAATATTATAAATCATAGACACAACTTTGCTTCTGTTGATTCCAGTTAGTATGAACTCCTGAAGTGCAATTTCTTGCTCACTTGGGACTTCATTAGGTTTCTTATGAGCCATTTTTCTCAAATCTCTTACCTCTTCATCTATCTCATTGATATGATTATGAAGTTGGAGATTTTCATCAGACAGCAAGTTATATTTCTTTTTCAAAGTTTTTAATTGTTTTATCTTGCTTCTGAGATGGTTCATAAGTTCCTTAACTGTTTCAACAAGTTCAGATTGAGTAAGTTCAGAAAATACCTCATCTTCATCCTCAGAGTCTGATCCTGATTCTCTATCAGAAGATGATGTTGCCCCTAGAGCTAGATTAGCTTCTTCTTCATCTTCCTTCTCAGATTCAGATTCATTGTCAAGATCATCCCATGTTGCCATAAGACTTTTCTTGAGTTTGTTTCTGAAGTTGCTTGATTTAGAGTTGGTCTTCTTGGATTTCTCCTTTGATTTGTCCTTCTGTAACTCTGGACAGTTAGCAATGAAATGACTAGTCTTTTTGCAATTGAAGCAACCCTTCTGATCTTCCTTCTTGGAACCAGATCCTTTGAAGCCACTACCTTTGTTAGAAAGCTTTTTTTTTGTCTTTTCACTAAGTACTGAAACCTTTTGGAAAGCATTGCCAACTCCTCAACTTCTGAATCTTCTTCAGAACTTCCCTTAGGAGATTCTTCATCATATTCTATAGCTTTTAAAGCTTTTGATGACTTTCCTTTGGATTTAAGTGTTATAGACTTAGACTTTCTAACATGTTAATCTTCATTGAGTCCTAGTTCATGCATTTGAGAGAGCTGATAAAATCTTCAATACTACAAGTATTTAGATCTTTAGCTTCCTCAATGACAGTTACTTTAGGTCTCCATTTAGAAGGTAGACTTCTGAGGATCTTGTTCACATGGTCAGCAGTTGAGTAACTCTTTTTCAGAATCTGAAGTCCAGATACCAGAGTCTGAAACCTTGAGAACATAGTCTCAATGTTTTCATCCTCCTTCATTCTGAACAGCACATACTGCTGAACCAGAAGATTGGCTTTTGCTTCTCTAACTTTCTTGTTTCCTTCATAGTTAGAGCACAAGGAAGTGAAGATGGCCTTTTCAGTAGCTTTATCACTTAGCTTCAAATATTCATTGTAAGGTAGAGGATCCACAATGATACCTCTTACTCTATGATGCTTTCTGTAGATCTTTCTTTCAACATCAGTAAGGCTTTTTCTGTCAATACCTACTCCTTCTTCATCAACTGGTATAGTTATACAATTTCAATGATATCCCAGAGGCTATCATCTATTCTAATGATATGACTATACATCTTGCTTTTCCACCAAGAAAATTTTTCAGGATCGCCAATAAACATAGGAGGTTTATGGTGAGAGTGAGATTGCTTATCATCTGTACCATAGTCATATGATACAGCAGCTCCAGATCTAGGAGCGGGTTGAGAGGAACCACCAGAATCACTAGAAGCCATGTTTTTCTTAGGATATTTACTGACACATTGTTAAGTGATTGAATATCAGAACCAGAGCTCTGATACCAACTGAAGGTGAGAAAAACACAAAGGGTTGAATTGTGTTGGCTTTTTCTTTCTCAAAAACTAAGAGTTAGTTCAGCATCTGATGTATGATCAGAATCTGAAACTAAGTTCAAAGTTCAGACGCAGCAGATTGAAAGTAAATGAGAGAGAGAGAAAGACACAAGTAATTATCCTGGTTCCTTCCACAACCCGGAATTAGCCCAGCCCCTTGTCACTTACAAAAGATTTTTCACTATAATCCAATGATTACAAATTGCCCAAGCACAAAAGCAAGAGACTTCCAGATGCTCAAACACACATTAAGAGACTTCTAATTGCTAAGCACACAAGCAAGAGACTTCTGATTGCTCAAGCACAAAAGCAAGAGACTTCTAAATAAACATAGTTACAAAGAAATATGTTTGCTTTGAACACTTGATATACTATCAGTGGTGTTCACAAAATACAACACAGTTTTCAGACTCTAGACTTAAGAAATTCTAAGATAGAAAAGTTTGTAAGAGTTTCTAAGTGTTTGATGCGTAATGAGTTTAGCAGAGTATTGGCACTTGTAAGAAATTGGTAGAGTCATCTTAGTCAGTTACAATTCTTCAAGTCTCCAGTCCTTTATATAGAGGAGTAGAGAGACGTTGAGAAGGTATCAGATCATCAATAGAGTCGTTTGAGTTGAAGCTTGATCCAACGTTGATTTGTTCCTTGATTTGGACTGCGTACCATGAAGAATACCGTTTGAATCATTTCCTTAAATTGGATTAGATGTCTTGTCCAAGGAGACAAAGTTGTAGAGAACGTTTCTGACTCTGAGAAGTTTGGAGACGTCGTGGTTGTACTATGTCCTTGATGACAGTGACACCAGTTGACTTTTGATACATCAGAGTCTGAGTCTTCAACTTCTGATCCTTCAGCTTCCGATCCTCATCTTTTGATCCTTCAAACTTCAGAGTCTGAATCTTCAACTTTTGATCCATCAACTTCTGATCCTTCAGAGTCTAAGACTTCAACTTCTGACTTGCAACACAAGCTTCCAACAATATTTCCTTGCTCTTAAACTTGTTCCTTCAGAACCAAACTTGATTTATACTTGAATAATTTTTAGTCTATGGTCTTGCACACTTGAAACAAGTATTAGCATATCCAATTTTCTTTTTAATACCTTGTTATCATCAAAACTAAAAGAGGCATTGTTTACATATTTTGTTCCAACACACTTCTAGTGTTCCAACATAATTACAAGTTACAATCACATTAAACTTCTTTCTCCTTTCTCAATTATCTTGTTTCTCTCTCAAAATCAGCTTGTTTGCTCTACAAGCTTTGTCTGTTGTGCTGATAGACTATTACTCTAGCTACTAATAAATTAAGGCTGTAAAATAAGAGAAAACATAAAAAAAAAGACTACAATAGGTTTATTCATGACTTGCCAAGGGGCACTATTAGAACTTATATAGTTAGGGTTACTAGATTCATGGACCCACTATATGATGGGTTGGTGCCCCTTGAAGATAAAAGACTTAAAACATATTATAAGGTAGGAATAAAAAGGACCCATGTCTACAGGTTTAGTCCATTTAAGATACACACATAATCATCCAGCTTCTTGGGCTACTGCATAATTCTCTTGGGCCTATTGTAATTCATGCTATCATTACCCACTGCTTTAGAAAGAACCTTGTCCTCAAGGTTCGAGGCTACACGTGGCAAAAGCGGGTAGGAGCCAGTTGGAGGGGTAGGTGGCACAGCTGGAGTGGCACAGGCTTTGGTGGGAAGTTGATGGGAGGGTGCACGCATCACGTGGTCCTTCAACGGTGGAGATTGGATGGTATGGGACCCGCTAGAATCCAATGGTGTGACAACATCATGTGTGGGCAAGATGGGGGCAGCTGGAAGTGTGTCAGGCGTTGTTGTTGAGGTGCTAGGCGCGTGGGATAAGGAAGAGTCAGACAGTTTGGAGTCCCAAGGCGCGTGGGAGGGAAAGTGTTGTTCCCAGTCCCAGTTGGGGTCAATTAAGGATCTGAGAGGGTTAGATTCTGTATTTCCCCTCTTAGCAACTTTCTCAAATATTTCTTTCTCTCTTAACTTCTGAAGAACCAGTTTTACATTCTTCTTGGTGTGCATATGAAGTTCTTCCTTCTTTCCCATGGGAGTGTAGTTATTTTCCCTTTGCATGTCCTGTTCCCTTTCTTCATCCTGATTCTCCCGTGGGTCATTGTTGTTGGTGTTGTCCTGAAGGGAGAGGCTGTCCGGTAGAGGTTTGAAGTGAGTTGTGGGATCGTCCCCAAAGTAAGGCCGCAACAGAGATACATGGAAAACGTTGTGGATCTTGGTAGAAGGGGAAATATCTAGCTCATAAGATACTTTTCTGATCCATCGAGCCACTCTGAACGGGCCAAAGAAACGCTTTGTAAGCTTATGGGAGGAGCGACGGACAACTGTTTGCTGTCGGTATGGCTATAGTTTCAACAAAACCTAATCATCCACTTGGAAGGTATGGTCGAATATATTTTTATTAGCTTGAGTTTCCATCCCCTGTCTGGTTTTTCTAAGGTTATCCTTCAAAGTGCTTAAAATCACATGTTTGTGTTGCAGGGTCGTATCTAGAGAGGTGTTTGTGGTGGATCCTTGCACATAGTCAAGAATTATTGGAGGAGGTTTGCCATAGAGAGCCTGGAAGGGAGACATCTTGATGGAAGTGTGGCATGTGGAGTTGTTCCAATATTCAGCAAGATGGAGAAATCTAAACCATTGTAGCGGATGATCACTGGTGAAATAGTGTAGATACGCTTCTAAACAGCGATTCACCACTTTAGTTTGGACGTCTGTTTTGGGATGGTAAGCGGTGCTGTATTTAAGGGTTGTGCCTTGTAAACGGGACAACTCCTTCCAGAAGGCGCTTAAGAACAGGGGGTCTCTATCAGAGATGATTGATTTTGGGGTCCCATGGAGGCGAGAGATCTCGACCGAGAAACGACTGGCTAGATCATCAACTGAATATTTGCTGGGTAGGGCAATGAAATGCACGTATTTGGTGAGGCGGTCACATATAACCCAAATGGTAGTGTGGCCGAAAGATTTTGGAAGGTGAGTTATAAAATCCATAGTCAATTCTTCCCATACTTGGTTTAGAGTAGGTAAGGTCTGGAGTAACCCTTTCTTCTTTTGTGGCAGGTATTTGTTGTGATGGCAAACTGTGCAATGTTGGATGAATGCTTTGGTGTCCTTGTAGATTCCCGGCCAAGTGAAAGAAGCAGAGATTCTAGCCAAAGTTGGTTTGAGGCCAGAATGACCCCCAGCCGGTGTTGAATGGAACTCTTGGAGGAAGATGTGGTGGTGATCCGCTACTAGAGGTATTAATAGGCGCTCCTTAAAGTAGAGTAATCCATTGGTGAACCTGTACTTGTCCTTCATTTGGTCATCTGTTTGGGTTTTGATTACTAAGTTCTGTCCCTTTTTGTCAGAGGCATAGTAGTTGCGGAGGTGTTGTAGGATGGATGGAACCGTGGAAGAGACTGTGAGCAAAGTGGAGCTGTCATCAGAGAACTTGCGGCTGAGAGTGTCGACCACTTGATTGGAGGTACCAGGTTTGTAAAATATGTCAAAGTTAAACCCCTGTAGTTTGTGTTGGATATTTGAATGTTGGCTACATGTTTGCTAAAATCAAAATGTTCAAGCAATGCGTCTTCAGAAGCTATTTTGTGTCTTCAGAAGCTGGAAACTGGATTTCAGAAGCTGGTACTGTTCATCAGACGCTGAACTGGTCTTCAGACGCTGGTACTGTTCATCAGACGCACTGTTCAGACACTGACTTTTGTTGACCTTCAGAAGCTGCATTTCAGAAGCTGTATTTCGGTGTTCATTCTGTTAATTCTTTCACAATATCTTTCAAAGATTTGTTTGAAGATTTATCCAGGCTGATGTTTCTAGAAGGCTGATTAATTCGCGTAAAGATCTTTGTTGAAGATTGGTTTCTTTTATTTATGAATATATTTTCAAAGGAATCTTTGCAAAATATATTTCAGAAATATATTTCCTTCTATGAGCTTCTAAAGAATTTCAGAATTATATCTTTGAAGATTATATTGTTCAGAATTATGTGTGCTGCTGAAGACTATTTAAGGAGGACGCTGCTATTGAAGAATTGATGTATCAAAAACAGTAATCATTATAAGAGTCTTAGTGTTTTTGAGTCTGTGAGCTGTTGCTCTGTTTTGTACACCACTCATCTGTTAGAGTTGGTTTAGTTTGTTTTGAGTTGTAATTCACTTAAAGCTTTTAAGCACAAGTGATGTCTTTGATGTTTTGAAGTGTGACTTCGTACTTGATTTGTTGAAGAGTCTGATAATCACTAGGCTGTGATTACTTGATTAGGAAGTTAGTGGGTTCTTATATCTAGGAGTTCCTAGGTAGAAGTCTATACGGGTAGTGATTAAGTGATAAGGCTGGGAACAGGGGCTGTGTCTTGAGTCTTTGAATTGATACTACTTAGTGGATTTCCTTCCTGGATTGGTATCCTCCAGACGTAGGTGTGTTTGTCACCGAACTGGGTTAACAAATCATCTGTGTTCCTTTTATTTTCTGTCCTTTATTTTTCTGCTTCTGAACTGCTATTTTCAGACTCTGTTTTACGGTTCAGAACCAGTACCTGCCAGAATTTCAATTGGTATCAGAGCAGGCACCCTGCCTGTATTTGGGTGAGCTCCAGGGAAGGTATTTTCTGGCATAATGGAGAAAGAAGGAGGATTTGTTAACAGACCACCTCTGTTGGATGGGACCAACTATGAATATTGAAAATCTCGTATGAGTGCTTTCCTGAAATCTATTGATAGCAAGACCTGGAAAGCTATTCTGAAAGGTTGGGTACATCCTGTTGTGCTGGACAAAGATGGAAAGAAGACAACTGTGTTAAAGCTAGAGGAAGATTGGTCCAATGATGAAGATGCATTATCT
Source organism: Medicago ruthenica (assembly GCA_018208015.1). Taxonomy (NCBI): domain Eukaryota; kingdom Viridiplantae; phylum Streptophyta; class Magnoliopsida; order Fabales; family Fabaceae; genus Medicago; species Medicago ruthenica. The sequence continues at coordinate 39,068,441 of CM031373.1, read as the reverse complement.
CTTGCAAACTCCAAAGCCTTGAATGCTATATTCAATGGAGTGGACAAGAATATATTCAGAATGATCAAGCAGTGCACAATAGCTAAGGATGTCTGGGAGATTCTCAAGACTACTCATGAAGGCACATCCAAGGTAAAACTGTCCAGACTTCAGCTTCTCACCACCAAGTTTGAAAATCTCAGAATGTTGTAGGATGAGAACATACATGATTTTTACATGAATGTTCTGGATATGGCCAACTCATTTGAGTCTCTTGGAGAAAGAGTATCTGATGAGAAACTTGTGAGAAAGATTCTCAGATCCTTACCTAAGAGATTTAATATGAAGGTAACTGCAATTGAAGAAGCACATGACATCTCCAGCATGAAGGTTGAGGAATTGATTGGGTCTCTTCAGAACTTTGAAATAAGAAGAACTGATAAGAAGGGGAAAGGTGTTGCTTTTGTAGCAAATGATGAAAGCTTATCAGAGGATCTTGTGCTGCTGAGTAAACAGTTTAAGAAGATTCTGAAGAAGACAAGAACTGATCAATCCAAAGGTGTTCAGTGTCATGAGTGTGAAGGGTATGGCCACATTAGGACAGAATGTGCAACATATCTCAAGAAACAGAAGAAGAGTTTGGCTGTGTCTTGGTCTGATGACTCAGAAGGAGAAGAGGAGAATGAATCAGCTAAGCATGTTCTTGCTTTAACTGGTAGATGCAGGTCTGGTGATAAAAAGGTTTCAGAAGCTCTATCAGGTTCCGAGACATCTTTTGATACTGAGTCAAGTGATGGAGAATCACCCTGTGAATAACTGGCTACCTATTACAAAGAACCTACTGAGTTTTGCAAGAAGTTGCATGTTCAATTTGCAGAAGTGTGCAAGCTGCTGGAAGAACAGAAGAGAACTATTAGTCAACTTCAGTCTGAAAGATGTGACCATTTGGCACAAATTTCTGATCACAAAGATGAGGTAACCCAACTGAATTCTCAACTTGAAAATATGAAGAAGCAAGTCAGGATGATGAACTCTGCTACTGATGTGCTAGATGAAATATTGGAGAATCAGAATCAAGGGAAACCAAATGGAATTGGGTATGATGATAGGACTCTGAACAACAAACAGCAACATCCAGCTAAAAGGTTCACTGCATCTGTTAAAACATGTGATCCTATAATGAATAAACCTAAGTTGGAACACCAGAACCAACATCAGGGATCTAAGAACAAGAAGGCATCTCACTCTTGGGTATGTCATCACTGTGGTAAAAAGGGACACATTAAGCCTTTTTGTTACAAGCTGCATGGATACCCCAAACACTTTCAACAAAGAAAGCCTGAACCTGTTGCAGTCAATGTCAAGAAGGTATGGAGACCAAAATGTGCAAGTGTTGCCCAGAATCTAAAAGATAGGAAAGGAAAGGCTGTTGCTGCTGACAGCAGGCCCACTCCTGTTGCAAAGAAGAGTTCTGGTGCTGGACCATCTAAAGTCTGGAGCAAGGTTTTGGTTCCTGTCCCTGTTCAGAAGGCACTAAAAGGAAAGGAAGTAGTTCCTAGTAAGTCTGAAGATGTTGTTAAGCATGATATCATGTCCTGTGTTCAGAAGAGAATTGCTATTCTTCAGAAACAGATTGCTGGGAAGAAGGTTCTGAATGTGCCTGAAGTACACATCAACTGAGCAGCATCTGATGTTGTGTCTAATGAAGACTAAGCAACTTCTGATGTTGAGTCTGAAGACTGTCAAGTTTGAGACTGATGTCTTGGATTTCTGTTTGTGTTTCTGGTCTGCAATTGTGTTGTACTCTGCAGTTTTGTTTTGTTCTTCTGTGTGTGGATACTATGTGGTTCTGATCCTGATGCTGGTGCTGTGCTGAGTTCTGTGCTGTTAGTTTTGATGCTGATTTTTTGTGTGTTGTTCTGTGTTGTGTTTCTCTGCTCCTGAGGATTGCTGGTTGTTTTGTCAACATTGTTTGGCTAAAAAGGGGGAGAAAGAAGTATATGTATTGTTTCTAAAACTGTCAACAGTTCAGGGGGAGTTGGAGTTTTTGATTTGTGTGTTTTAGGGGTAGTTTCCTGTCAGAAGCTGATGAGTTTGTGCTTCAGGGGGAGTTTACTTGTGTGCTTCAGAAACTGAGTGTTTATTTGTGTGCTTCAGAAGTTGTTGTGGTACTTCAGAAGTTGAAGCTGTTTGTGTTAACATAGCATTTTATCCGCTGCTGACTCTGGTGCTATGTTTAAATATGTGTAGTTCTTCATGGTTGAATACTTTTGTTGAGTGAAGAACTTGTCTTTGTGGACAATTTGATTTTAGCCAAAAATTTGCCAAAGGGGGAGATTGTTGGATATTTGAATGTTGGCTACATGTTTGCTAAAATCAAAATGTTCAAGCAATGCGTCTTCAGAAACTATTTTGTGTCTTCAGAAGCTGGAAACTGGATTTCAGAAGCTGGTACTATTCATCAGACGCTGAACTGGTCTTCAGACGCTGGTACTGTTCATCAGACGCTGAACTGGTCTTCAGACGCTGGTACTGTTCATCAGACGCTGAACTGGTCATCAGTCGCACTGTTCAGACGCTGACTTTTGTTGACCTTCAGAAGCAAGTGTTCAGACGCTGACTTTTGTTGACCTTCAGAAGCTGTATTTCTGCGTTCATTCTGTTAATTCTTTCACAGTATCTTTTGAAGATTTATCCAGGCTGATGTTTCTAGAAGGCTGATTAATTCGCGTGAAGATCTTTGTTGAAGATTGGTTTCTTTTATTTATGAATATATTTTCAAAGGAATCTTTGCAAAATATATTTCAGAAATATATTTCCTTCTATGAGCTTCTAAAGAATTTCAGAATTATATCTTTGAAGATTATATTGTTCAGAATTATGTGTGCTGCTGAAGACTATTTAAGGAGGACGCTGCTATTGAAGAATTGATGTATCAAAAACAGTAATCATTATAAGAGTCTTAGTGTTTTTGAGTCTGTGAGCTGTTGCTCTGTTTTGTACACCACTCATCTGTTAGAGTTGGTTTAGTTTGTTTTGAGTTGTAATTCACTTAAAGCTTTTAAGCACAAGTGATGTCTTTGATGTTTTGAAGTGTGACTTCGTACTTGATTTGTTGAAGAGTCTGATAATCACTAGGCTGTGATTACTTGATTAGGAAGTAAGTGGGTTCTTATATCTAGGAGTTCCTAGGTAGAAGTCTATACGGGTAGTGATTAAGTGATAAGGCTGGGAACAGGGGCTGTGTCTTGAGTCTTTGAATTGATACTACTTAGTGGATTTCCTTCCTGGATTGGTATCCTCCAGACGTAGGTGTGTTTGTCACCGAACTGGGTTAACAAATCATCTGTGTTCCTTTTATTTTCTGTCCTTTATTTTTCTGCTTCTGAACTGCTATTTTCAGACTCTGTTTTACGGTTCAGAACCAGTACCTGCCAGAATTTTAGTTTGAATGCCAATTTTTGTTATTCAGGATTTTGTATGGTTTGAGCCAGCAAACTTTTCAAGCTTTTTTGATCTGTAAAGATGTGGAAATGCCTACCAATTAAATACTGACGCCATTTTTTGATTGCTTCAGTTACGTTGTACATCTCACGGACATAAGTGGAGGATGCCTGCATGCGGGGACACATTTTCTTGCTAAAAAATGCAAGAGGATTGCCCTCTTGGGACAGCACCGCGCCAACAGTAACAGAGGAGGCATCTGTTTCCACCATGAAGGTTTTGGCGAAGTCTGGGAGCATGAGCTGATGTAGTCCATGTAAACTTTGTTGAACAAAGCAAATCGGTGAGAGGAGCGGCGAGAGTGGCGTAGTGTCGCACAAAGCGGCGGTAGAATCCGGTGAGGCCCAAGAATCCTCGTAGCGCTGTGAGAGTCTGTGGTTCAGGCCAATCCAATATGGCTTACACCTTTTCTGGGTCTGGATTGACCCCTTGCACCGAAATAACATGACCAAGATAGTGGACCATAGGAACTGCAAAGACGCACTTAGATAATTTGGCAACAAAATGATGTGTGTTAAGTAAATCTAAAACAAGTCGCAAATGAATTAAGTGATCAGCCAATCAGCGACTATAAATCAAGATATCATCAAAGAAAACTAAAACAAACCGTCTTAGATAAGGCCTAAGTAAATCATTCATCGCTGATTGAAAAGTGGAGGGTGCATTCGACAACCCAAATGGCATGACCAAAAGTTCATAGTGGCCGTCGAATGTGCGAAAAGTAGTTTTATGAGTGTCTTTCGATCTAACCCGAATTTGATGGTAGCCTGAGCGTAAGTCTATTTTGGTGTAAACAATAGCTGCACCCAGTTCGTCCGCGTTGAGTGCATGATAATCCACACAAAACCTCCATGTGCCATCTTTTTTCGCACTAACAAACCGGGGATGAGAAGGGGCTGGTGCTAGGGACAATCGTCCCGTCTTTGAGCATGTCGTTAATGATAGCGGTCAATGCGTCTTTTTGAGAGTGGGGGTAACAGTATGGTTTGACATTGATTGGGGGTGTGTTTGGGAGGAGGGGAATGCGGTGGTCATGAGGGCGAGGAGGTGGAAGTCCTTGTGGATCGGTGAACACAGTACGAAAAGAAGATAAAATAGAGGTGACTTCGGTGGGAATTGATTTGTCAAAGGCTGGTGGGGTTGTGGTAGTATGTGTGAGAGGTATTTGTGTTGAATGTTGAAAGGTGAGTAGGTGTAATGAAGCAATTGAGACCGTGTGGAGGAGATGACAAAGCTGATTGAATATGGTCGGTGTTGGATTATTTTTGGGTTCACCTTAGGTCGTTGTATGAAAAGGTAATGGAGGGTATAGAGAAGTCGGCGTGTATAGGACCAAGAGTGTGAAGCCACTCCATGCCTAACACAACATTCGCCCCTTCGATGGGTAACAGGTAGAAGGGAAGGGAGAAAATAGTGTCATGAAGTGTAATGGAGACATCATGATAGATCCCTTTGCAATGTAAGTGAGAGATGTTTCCCACCATTACTGAGAACTAAGGGATAGGCGTAGTGGGAAGTTGTAAGTGAGCAGCAATGCGTGGTTGAAGGATTTTGTGAGTGCATACCGGTGTCGACCAAAACCATAACACACAATCCAGAAATAAATCATCGAAATTTGAGAGTTTGTGGAGAGAAATGGCCGCTAACCGCATGAGGGGAGAGTTGAAAATAGGTTTCTGTATTGTTTATCTCGCTAGATTCCTCCTCAATAGGTGGCTCTTCGTCTAGGGTAGGAATTTCGTCGTCGACCAAGAGCAATAGGAAACAGTTAGTACCACAACGGTGACCTGCAATGAATTTCTCATCGCAGTTGTAGCATAGACCTTGTGCTCGACGCTCCTGCATCTGAGCTGTTGTGAGGCGGTGGAGTGGTAGTTTTGGCTGGGCAGTAGGGGTGATTTTAGCCGGTTGGAGAGACGATGGAGGTGGGGTTAAGTTAGGGTTTTTGGAAGTTGATGGTAGTGCCTGGTGTGGGGGAAGGCGAGTAAAATGTTGGGTGTTATTGTAGGGGAATTGACGATTTGGTTTTGGTTTGGAATCTTTGATCTTAGCTTCAATCAACTTGGCTAGCCCAATGGCTTGGGAGATTGAATGGGCTTTTGGATGGCCATTTCATTTCTGATGTCGGTGGAGAGGCCCGAAATAAAACAGTTGAGAATAGCTTCTGGTGGTAGTCCTAGAACGCAGTTGCCCAATTTTTCGAATTGGGCTTGATAATCGGAAACTGACCAATCCTGGCGAAGTTTGAACAGTTCAGCCTGATGGTTAGCATAGGTTGACGACACGAAACGGAGCTCCAAGGCTTTGGTAAACGAAGACCAGTCGAGAAGGTGGTTATTTTGATACATCCACTTGAACCAACTAAGAGCATCACCTTTCATGTAGAATGCGGACATATGCAAACGGCTTTCCATAGGGATTTGGTAAAAACTGAAAAACTGTTCGGCTTGGAACAACCATTCGAGGGGTCAAATCCATCAAAATGGGCCAGATCTAGTTTGGGAGTTCGAAGGGTTGGGCCTGGGTTGTTTTGGGAGAGTTGGGGTGATGACGTTAGGGTAAAAGTAGGAAAAGGTAGTGGTTGGGTTAGGTTTTGTTGTGGGGATACTGATTGAGCAAAAGTTGGAAAGAACTGTGGTAAGGGTATGTTGGTTTGGAAGTTTTTGGGTTGAAAGTGGTATTGTGGCATAGTAAAGTAGGGAGGTGGTAGTGGGGGTGGCGGCGGTGTGGGTTGTGTGGTAAGGCGTATGGAGTGGGTGGCGGTGGTTGCCGTAGATGAGTTTGGTGGGAGGGTCGTGATAGCAAGGGTGGTGTTGGGATGGGTTGAGTATGGAGTAAAATCAGGAGTTGTGGGTGGTATGGTGGGAATGAGTATATCATAACCGGGATGGCAGTAGGGTTAACGGAAATACCTGATGATGAAGCTGCATGTGGTTGTTGTGGGATGAGATGTTGGGTGAGATCTGAGATCTGGGCGGACATGGCAGCAAATCGGGCATCTTGGGTTTGGTTTTGGTTGTCAATTTTTGTGTGCATCATACCAAGCTGGGTTTCGAGGTTCTGGTTGGTGGAATGGAAGCGTTGGTCCAGTTGCTGATTGTTTGTTTGGATGAAATCTTCAATGTGAGAATGAGCACCTTGGATTGCCTCTTCAAGGTCTTTTGTGGTTGGATGTGTTGATGGCGGTTTGGGAGGCATGGTGAACAAGAATGAAAGCACCAATGATAGATTATTACTCTAGCTACTAATAAATTAAGGCTGTAAAAGAAGAGAAAACATAAAAAAAACTGCAATAGGTTTATTCATGACTTGCCAAGAGACATTATTACAACTTATATAGTTAGGGTTACTAGAGTCATGGACCCATTATTGATGGGCTGGTGCCCCTTGAAGATAAAAGACTTAAAACATATTATAAGATAGGAATAAAGAGGACCCATGTCTACTAGTTCAGTCCATTTAAGATACACACATAATCATCCGATAATTGCTTTATCCACTTCATAGAAAGCTAAGAAACACCAGTATTTTACGTTTTTAACCCCATCGACAGTTAACTGCCGATGGGAAGCAATCCGGTGGCAGTTCACTGCCGATGGGAAGGAAACCAGCGGCAGTTAGCTGCCGTTGCCATGTTTTGCCTATATTTTCCAAAACTTCACATTTTTTCATCTTAATGTGAACAAAAACGATAAAATGACACACGATTAAAGTGAAAAAGCTAAAAAAAAAGACAGCTAATTTTTTAACTTAAAAATTGTTTTTAATTTTTTTTAAAAACAAATTTAATTTTAACAAAAACTAATTCTAACATAGTTTTAATTTAAAAAAAAAAACTGATTTTAAAAAAATCAGTTTTTATAAATTGTTTTAATTTTAAAAACAGTTTTCAATTTAACTAACAGTTTTACTTTTAAAAAATATCAGATTTATGACTACACAATGTGGTTGTGAATGTGTTGTTAGTTATAAATTGATAGTTAACAATGGTTGCCTTCGTGTGAGGAAAAACAAAATTCCAAGGTGATTGGTTTTTTATGTTTTGTTTTCTTCAGCCAAGTTTCATGCTCCACGGCAGTTAAGTGCCGATGGAGTGTTTTTTTGGAACGACAGTTAACTGCAACCACGAAAGAGCCATCAGTGTCAATAGGGGCATTTGAGTAATTTACTTGTGTGTTTTAGCTTTTTCTTAAGTGTATACAACAATTTTCTAATCATCCAGCTTCTTGGGCTTCTGCATAATTCTCTTGGGCCTATTGTAATTCATGCTATCATGCGCCAACACAAGTTATCATCGTAAATGATGTCACAAGGTTAAAAACAAAATCACGATACGGATTCCAGTAGTGGTACCTGTTAATTTGTATTGCTGCCACATCCAAGATTTATAATTACTCTGTGCGCCATTCCATCCAAGATTTGTGCGGAGTATTTTGGCATCACTAATAAAGTTTCAACTCGATACATTTTATTTTGAATTTATAAAAATAATTTTAGAATTACCCGTTTCAGATGTTATCAGTTATTTATTACATATTTATATCTACTATTGTGAAGAAAAGTCAAGTCCATAACGGATAGAGTGAATGAAAATGGGAGAGGAGCTAAGAATTTGTGAGTTAGTTTAGATGGATGGTGGCTTTGCAGCTTTGAGTGAGATGACATTAGTTAAACAATGGGTTGATGAATTTGGATTAGTTAGAGGAAGACTTTTCATATATTTTTCATGCCTTGTTTCCATGTCAATAGTTGAACGTGACCATCAATAACTTTTCTTGCAAATAAATGCTTCTTAAATCTCGGATTTAGTCAATCATATCAAAAGTTTGAAACTGCATCTAAAAGCGAATAAATCGATACCATTGATGCATATTCATTGTTATAGTGCCAACAAGTGTTTGGTATGACACATCAAACACATAAAATATAATCAGATTGAAAAAAAAAATCCTATCTATTATGATAAATCAGTTTATGCAACAGACTGATATATGTTATACAGTCACCATGGAGAAATTCTAGTATTGGCTAATAAAATGGAAACATAAAGGTTCATAAACACTATAAAAATGGTTAATAAATAAAAATTGATAATTTCCTCAAAAAAAAATTTGATAACTATTCAAATAATAGCAATATATGCCTAAAATAGAAACATAATTCTTCTCAAATGAAAAGTTATTGGCTGTGAACCAGTGGCATGGACACTAACACGTAGATAGTAATTTGAAATAAATAAATTAGTTAAATTATATATAACCACGACATATGTATGAGTGTTGTGTCGGTGTTGAACACAGAACACATTTTTGATCCAAAATATCAATGTCAGACACCGATGACGTATTAGATTATTAAAATAAGGGAAATGTTAATTAGTGCCTCCAAGACACATGTTAAGGACTTTAAATAGTAATTTTTTATAAAAATTTGTGTAATCAGTGTATTGGAAATTGAAACCTTTAACATTTTTAAAGAATAATTATATAATTTTGAATGTTTAAAGAGTGCCCCGAAGACACTTGTTAACAAGACCCTTAAAATAATCTAACCGACGATACCCTCAAATCCTTCCCATTTCAATTTCATTCTCCGAAGGTATTTGCTTGCTTGTTTTGTGTTGTGACATGCAGGAAGATATAAACTATCTTGGATAATGCTACATTGTTATCTTTTCAAGGTTATAGGTTATGCATCTTAGGGGATGGATGATCTAGCACTGGCTTTTAGTTTATGAATTTATCATGTGTAAAGGTAGTGCTGAGAAATAGTCGTTATGGTCTATATACTTTATATCAAATTTTATGGTACACTCAAAAATTTGAGTGTATTAGTATACCAAATCATTAAATTAATAGTTAAATGAGTTATTTTTTAAAGAAAAAATTATTTTCTATCACCTATAATTATAGTAACTAAATCTTATTTACTAAAAACGTCGACAACATAAAATTTAATTTTTCTGAATTTTTATTTCATAATAAAGAATTTTGATTATTTTTAACTATAAAATGTAAAAACTTTAGTATGATTTTTATAAACAATAAAATGATGTTTTTTATGAAATGATATTTTCTAAAATATATATCAACAAATAGCTCTTTATTTCATAAAAATGATAGTTAATTTATAAATTAAGCAACACTCGCAAATTAAGGTGTACCGGTACTCTTGCTCAAAAAATTTATAAAATTTACTTTGGCTTTTAGTCTTTTAAAAATTTTTCATCCACACTTTTGCTTTCTGCTTTTAAGTCAGGTCATGTCTATCATTTATATTCTTGAATGAGTTTTGGCAGGATTATTTAGAATATTATAAAAATCTCTCCCGAATAAATTAGATTATTTTAACAAAACATGAATTAAATATTAATTTTTAAGCCCCAAAAATATAAAATTAATATTTTATTCATGTTTTGTTAAAAAATTCTATTTTTGTTGAGAGATTCTTATAATATTCTAAACATTATTTAAAAAAATTCAAAATTTTGAATGATGTTCCCTTTCTCAAAGGCAACAGGAAGATATCAATTTCGAACAAAAAGGGAATCTCGAGTACAAGAAAAGGAGAAAGACTGCCATCTCAGGCATACCATCGACAGAGTTAGGAAAGGACAGGCAGAAAGCACACTAAAAAAATTCGATCTTTCAACTTTATCCCTTCTCCAGTCAACCAAGCTAATTCCCAGCTCCCTATGAGCTCGGAGTCGCTAACGCAAAGAGGAAGAAGAGCTACTTCCATCATTCCAACAGTAACAATGTAAACCGAACCCGAGTGAAGTTAAGTTGAGTCCTTTTCTTCTCCACTGCTTCGAAGCCGGAGGCAAACACGTGGGGTTCACCGGAGGCAAACTTTGGAGTAGCCATTAGTTTACAATCTTCAAGGTTGAACTTCTTCAGAAGCTCCTTTGCATATTTGGATTGATGAACGTAGACTCCATCCTTTCATTGGTTGATTTGAATACCAAGAAAGAACTTTAATTCTCTCATCATACTCATTTCAAACTCAGCCTGCATGGTCTTAGAAAACTCCTTACAAAGAGCATCATTAGTAGACCCAAAAATGATATCATCAACATATATCTGAACAATTAGAATGTCTTTCTTTAATGTCTTTCTGAAGAGAGTAGTATCGACCTGTCCTCTTTTAAAACCTTTTTCAAGCAAGAAATTACTTAGTCTATCATACCATGCTCTAGGAGCTTGTTTTAGACCATATAGTGATTTCTTGAATTTGAAAACATAATCTGGGTGTTTTAAATCTTCAAACCCAGGAGGTTGTTTTACATAGACCTCTTCAGAAATAACACCATTCAGAAAGGCACACTTAACATCCATTTGATATAGAATGATACCATGATTGACAACATACGACAAAAGTAATCTTATTGCTTCCAGTCTGGCAACATGTGCAAAGGTTTCTGTGTAATCAATTCCTTCATGCTGACTATAGCCTTTTGCTACCAGTCTGGCTTTGTTCCTGATTACTTCTCCTTGTTCATTGAGTTTGTTCTTGAAGACCCACTTTGTGTGATGTTCTTCTGAGGTGGTTTGACAACTAGATCTCTAACATAATTTCTTTGGAACTGATTCAGCTCTTCTTGCATGACCACAATCCATCCATCATATGCAAGTGCTTCATCAATTGAGGTAGGCTCAAGTAGAGAAATCAGTCCCAACATGGATTCATTTCTGAATGCTGATCTTGTTCTTAGAGGATTATATTTGCTTCCAATTATGAGTTCCTCTGGATGAGCTGACTTGTATTTGAAGGTTTTTCTGGATTGAGGGGGTTCTTCTGAATCATCATGGGCTTCTTCCTCAGACTCATCACCTTCTGGATTTACTTCAGGGATTGCATCAGTCTTTGGTACTTCAGATGTATCAATAGACTCTGGGACATAAGTGGCAGGTTCAGACACTTGAGTAGATTCTGGTAAGTCTTCTGATACCTGTATTTCTGCAAAACTTTCAACCAGTTCTGACATTTTATTATCAGGCTCTTTGTCGTCAAATCTGATGTGTATTGATTCCTCCATCACATTGGTTTCAAAATTATACACTTTGTATGCTTTTGACCTTTCAAAGTATCCTAAAACGATACACTTCTGAGCCTTTGCATCAAATTTAGTAAGATAGACTTTGTTATTCAGAATATAACATTTGCATCCGAATTGGTGAAAGTAAGCAATACTTGGTTTTCTTCCCTTGAATAAATCATATGTTGCTTTGTTCAAAATAGGTCTTATGTAGATTCTGTTCTGTACATAACGTGTTGTGTTTACAACTTCTTCCCAAAAGTACTTAGCCATGTCAGTTTCATGGAACATTGTTCTAGCCATTTCTTGTAAAGATCTGTTCTTTCTTTCTACAACCTCATTCTGCTGTGGAGTTCTAGGAGATGAGAACTCATGGAGAATTCCATGTGTTTCACAAAAATTTTCAAATGGCTCATTCTCAAAGTCTCCTCCATGACCACTTCTGACCTTAAGAATTTTTAGTTCTTTCTCAGCTTGTACTTGAGTTCAGAAGATGTTGAACACATCTTATGGTTCATTCTTAGTTCTGAGAAATTTCACCCAAGTCCATCTGCTATAGTTATCAACTATGACTAACCCATATTTCTTTCCATTGATTGATGCTAATCCAACTGGTCCAAACAGATCAATGTGAAGTAGTTCCAAAGGTCTGGTGGAAGAGACGATATTTTTAGGTTTGAAAATAGTTTTGACAATCTTCCCTTTTTGGCATGCTCTACAAAGAGCATTTGAATGAGAGTATAGCTTTGGCAGTCCATAGATTCAACTTGTTGAGCTTAGAAATTAATCTCCAGTTAGCATGTCCCAATCTTTTATGTAGAGCCACTTCTCATCATTCACTGACAGAAGGCAAACGACCTTCTGATCAACCAGTTCAAAAAAGTTTATTTTATAAATATTGAAATTCTAGCGCAGTAAAATCCTGATGTTGAACGTAATGCAAAGTACACAGTTTCAACGTTGAGCTACTGATCAATACAAATAACAAGGAAAGAAATAACAGACAGAAAGTAAAAGGCACAAGATGTTTGTTAACCCAGTTCGGTGACAAACACACCTACATCTGGAGGCTACCAAGCCAGGAAGGAAATCCACTATAATAGTATCAATTCAAAGTCCTATGTGAACAACCTCCAGTTTACCACCTTCTAACTTAATCACTACCCGTGGTATTTCTACCTAGGAACTCCTAGATATGAGACCCCCTTCACTTCCCCTCAAACAATCACTGCCCCAGTGATCTTAGACTCAAATAACAATCAAAGACGGAGACACACTCCAAACACACAAAAATCACTCTTGCTTAAAAGCTTCAAGTGATCTACAATTACAACTCAATAAACACAGTCCTAAGCTTGCATCAAGGTGACCCAAGAAAGGCTCACAATTAACAGACTGGAAACCTAAGAATACTCTTTAAATAATGGCTTTGGTTTCAGTTGATTTCTTCACTAGTGGCGTCTTCTATTTATAGCCTTCAGCAACAACATATATTTTAATCAATTATTCTTCTCAGAAATATATTGACTCAAATATTCTTCAGAAATATATTTTCCAAATATCTCTTTGAAAATATATTTACACAAATAAAACAATATCCAATCTGAAGAAATATATCTTACGAAAATATCTTCCTTCTGGAAACACACGCAGCTTGGAGAACAAGTAACATGAAAGAATTCTTCAATTAAATCTTCAAAAGATCATGTGAGATTATAAACAGCTCCAAGGCGCGAAAACAAGACTGCTTCTGAAAGTACTTCTGAAGATTCAGCGCCTGAAGGTTCAACGTCTGAAGTTTAGCTTCTGAAGATTCAGCTTCTGAAGGTTCAGCTTCTGAGGTTCTGCGTCTGAAGACTCAGCTTCTGAGGTTCTGCGTCTGAAGACTCAGCTTCTGAGGTTCTGCTTCTGAAGACGTACATCTTGCTTGTATATTTGATTTTAGCAAAAATGAAGCCAACAACCAAATATCCAACATTCTCCCCCTTTGGCAAATTTTTGGCTAAAATCAATCTGAGATCAGAGAGATATCACAAGGCAAATTCTTCACTCATCATAAGAACGCAACCATGAAGAACTTAAACGTAGCAACCATATAGCAACAGAGTCAGCTGCGGCACATAATAAACACAATCCTAACAAGAGATATACTACGTTTCCACACATAACTCCCCCTGAAACAGAGACTCCCCCTAAAACAAAGACTCCCCCTGAAACACGTCAGCTCTCACATTAGCTCTGTAATGCTTCTGAACTACTGTACTGCTTCTTGAAACTTCTTGAAACACTTATACTTGTCTCCCCCTTTTTAGCCAAACAATTACAAAGCAAACCACTCAGACACACATAGGAATAGTAACCACATCTGAACATAATACTTCTGAGCATTAACATATTTGAACCTCAAAATTTCAACCCACATCAGGTTGATCTTCAATCACATCAGGTTGAGGATTCTCAGGAAACTCAACCATATCAGAATCAGTTTGGGGAATCTCAGAACTGGTTTCAACACATTCACAAAAGTAATAAAAGCTTCAGTAACATCAGGATTTATATCCACAGAATCAAAAGGGCTTGTGGTAACAGCAACTGGTACAGGTGAAACAACAAGAGAACTCACATTTACAGCAGTCTTCAGAATGAGAATGATTTCCCTTATTTCTCGTGCAACTCTAGTTATAGTAAATATAAAGAATTTGTTTGCACGTTTCAACACCTGTAATTGCTATAACTCCTCATGCAGACAAACTCCCAGTTTACCCCTTGAAAAATCATCAACACAAACATAAACATTCTTCTTTCCACCTAGGCTTTCAACTTGCATAGACCCCATGAGATCCATGTGAAGTAATTCAATAATCTTAGAGTTGTTAAGATGTTGCAGCTTCTTGTGAGACATCTTGATTTGTTTTCCAATTTGACACTTACCACAAATTTTTTCTTCCTCTATTGTTAGATTGGATAATGTGAAATCTGATGGTGCTTCTGAAGCCTCAGAACCTAATGGTGCTTCAGAACCTGATGGTGCTTCTGAAGCCTTAACTTCATCAGATAACCCTCTGATGGCTTCTTCAAATATGACCTTCTTCATGCCTTTAAAATTGAGATGCCCAAGTTTCTGGTGCCCCAGTTTAACCTCCTCTTCCTTAATCACAAGACATGTGGTTAAGTGAACTTCTTCTTGAGGTACCCACAAGTAACAATTGTCCTTAGATCTCTTACCTCTTATTAGCACCTCACTTTTCCCATCAGTTACCAAACATTCAGTCTTGTTGAAGTTCACTTCCATCCCTTGATCACACAGCTGGCTTATGCTAATCAAATAGGCAGTTAGCCCTTTCACTAATAGCACATTGTCTAGCTTTGGTATGTTGGAACAAAATGTATGAAACAACTCTCTTTTGGATAAAGGGAGAGATTGTTGGAACAATTTGTATGAACATCTCTCTTTAAGGTTTTGATGATAACAAAGTGTTAAAAAGAAAATTGGTAATTGCTAATGCTTTGTTCAAGTTGTGCAGAACCACGATCTTAATGATTGGTATTTAATTATGGTTATCGAAGAACAAGCTTAGAGCAAGAAAGGAAAGCTCAGAAGCAATGTTGCAAAGTTGAAGGAAAAATGGGACTGAATGGTGCGTCTGAAGCTTGAGTCTGAAGGCAGCGTCTGAAGGCCGAGTCTGAGGGTCAACAAAAGTCAACGTCTGAAGACCAGCTTCTGATGAACAGTGCTTCTGAAGTTTGAGTCTGAAGAAGAGCTTCTGAAGTACTGTTCACGCAGAAGCTTCTGAAGTCTGACCTGGAAAGTTTCCTTCAGCATTTAATGTCTGCAGTGTCAGAACGCCTCCAATGGAACAGTTGTCTCCCTGACCCAAACATCCCCCAGCTTTTAAGTAAAGCTAATTCAAAAATGGTTGCTGCACTCTGATTTTTGCTGAAGTTTAGCTCGCATTTCAGCCTGGCCTAGCTCTCAATTTGCAACGGCTCTTTGCTTAATTTCTACAAATCTTCAACAGCTCTAATTCCCTCTATTTAAGGAAGAAGAATTGAAGAATAATTTTGCTAAGACTCTTGGAACAAAAACTGTCTGAAACTTGCTCTGTTTTGCTGTCCAGAAATTGTAGTTCACCAAACACTTAGAAATTCTTTCAATCTTTGTATCTTAGAATTTCTTAAGGTTAAGAGTCTTAATCCTGAGTTGTATTAAGTGAACACCTCTGATATTTTATCAAGTGTTCAATCCAAACTTACTTTCTTTGTAATTCAGTTTGGTTCAAGTCTTAGTCTGCGTGCTAAGCATTGTAAGTCTCATTACTTAGTGTTCTGAGCATTTAAAGTCTCATTCCTTTGTGGTCTGAGCAGGAAGTCTTATTCCTTTGTGGTCTAAGCAAGGTTGGTTCATTCCTTTGTGGTCTGAACATTAGAAGTCTCTTCCTTTGTGGTTGAGCAACTGGAAATCTCATTCCTTTGTGGTCTGAGTAATTGTAATCAGTTTGATTATAGTTGAAATCTCTTGTTAGTAACAAGGGGACTAGACTACTTCCAACTTGTGGAAGGAACTAGTATAAAAACATTGTGTGTCCTCTCTTTCCTTCTCTCTTTGTTTTTAATCCGCTGCATATACTCTTTGAAAAAGGTTCAAAACCAGTTTCTGAACTTATCTTAAGTTTTGAGAAGAAAAGAAACCAAGTTTTTGAGTCCACACAATTCAACCCCCCCCTTCTTGTGTGTTTTTCTCACCTTCAGTTGGTATCAGAGCTCCAGTTCTGATATTAACACTTAACAGTGTGTCAGTAAGATCCTGAGAAAAACATGTTATCTAGTGGTTCCCCTCCACCTCCTCCTCCTCCTGGTGGTAGACATACTTCTGTATCATATGACTATGGTACAGATGATAGAAAATCCAGGTCACACAATAAACCCCCTATGTTTACTGGTGACCCAGAAAAGTTCTCATGGTGGAAGAGCAAAATGTATAGCCATATAATTGGTATTGATGATTCACTATGGGATATTATTGAAGATGGAATCACAATTCCAGTTGATGAAGAAAGTGTTGCTGTCAACAGAAGAGCTTTGAGTGATGCAGAAAGAAAGATTTATAGGAAGCATCACAATGTGAGAGGAATCATTGTGGATTCCCTACCTCACACTGAGTACCAGAAGCTGAGTGACAAGTCAACAGCCAAAGCTATATTCACATCCCTCTGCTCTAACTATGAAGGTAACAAAAAAGTTAGAGAAGCTAAGGCTAACATTCTTGTTCAGCAATATGAATTGTTCAGAATGAAAGATGATGAAAATATTGAGACAATGTTCTCAAGATTTCAGACTCTGGTTTCTGGACTTCAGATTCTGAAGAAAAGTTATACCACAGCTGATCATGTGAATAAAATCCTTAGAAGTCTGCCATCTAAATGGAGACCCAAAGTGACTGCTATTGAGGAAGCTAAGGATCTGAATACTTTAAGTATTGAGGATCTTATAAGCTCCCTCAAGGTGCATGAACTGGGACTCAACGAGGATGAGTCTGTTAGAGAACCAAAATCATTAGCTCTGAAATCTAAAAGAAAGCCTGTTAAAGCTTTGAAAGCTATTGAATCTGAAGAAGAATTTCCTGAGGGAAATTCTGAAGAAGATTCAGATGTTGATGAGCTTGCAATGCTTTCTAAAAGAATTCAGTATCTAATGAATAGAAAGAAAAAGTTCTCTAACAGAAGCAGTAACTTTAGAGGATCTGGTTCAAAGAGGGAAAACCAGAAGGAATGTTACAACTGCAAGAAACCTGGCCACTTCATTGCTGAATGTCCTGATCTTCAGAAGGACAAATCAAAGGAAAAAGCAAAGAAGACCAGCTCCAAGTCCAGTAGTTTCAGAAACAAGCTTAAAAAGAGTCTCATGGCAACATGGGATGATCTGGACAATGAGTCTGAGTCTGATGAAGAGGAAGCAAACCTGGCCTTGATGGCAACTGCATTTTCTGATGCAGAATCATGTTCAAACTCAGATGATGTATATTCTGAACTCACTATATCTGAATTAATTGAAACAGTTAAAGATCTTATGAGTCACCTCAAAAGCAAGTTAGGAGAAATAAAATCTTTGAAAAATAAAACTAACTTGCTGTCTGAAGAAAATCTCAAACTTCAGAATCAAATAATTGAGTTTGATGAAGAATTTAGAGAACTCATAGATGAGACTCATAAGAAACCTGAAGCAATTCCTAATGAACATGAAATTGCTCTTCAGGACTTCATTTTAACTGGAATCAATAGAAGTAAAGTTGCTTCTATGATTTAAAGTATTTACAGAAACAAAGGTGAAGGTAGTGGATTTAACAATGATTCATTCAAACTTTCAAATGAATCAAACACACCTTCTTGTTCTGGAAATATTATGAATAACAATGAGATATGCTTTGTGCCTGCTTCTGATAGTTCTGAGAAATTGAAAATATCATAAACTGAGACTGAGTCTGAAGTTCTGAACTGCTCAGACTCTAAAGCTTCTGAACCTAAGGGTAAGATGAAGGCAGATGTTAAAACCTTGCCTAAATCTAAGCCAAAAGGTCCTAAGCCTAAGAGTAAGAGAAAATCAGACTCTAAACCTGAAAATGTTCAGAGTCTGAAGAGTTCAGAACCTGAAACTAGTAAGTCTCAGAGTCTGAAGAATTCAAACTCAAATTTTTCTAAGACTGAGTTTATGAAAACTTCAAAAACTACTAAACCAGTCAATACAAAACATTTTCAATCTTAGAATGTCAAGAAAAGCAAGCAAAAGAAAGCTAATCTATCTTCTGCTTCTGATTGGTTTAAGAAAGGTAAAACTGAAGCTTGCCTTGTGTCTGAAGCTAACAAAATTAGAGTTATGAAGAAATCAGAACCAAAGTACTCAATGGTTCAGACTCTAAACAAATCAGAACCAAAGACTTTCAAGTCTTAGGTTCTGAAGAAATCTGAGTCCAGACCTTTGAAAACTCAGGTTCTGAAGAACTCAGGTTCTGAAACCCAGACTTATTCAAAATTTAAGGATTCATATCTGAACAAGTCTGAGTTCTATAACTTCAGACACAAGATGAAAAAGCCAAAACCTTTCAGGACTAACCACAAAAGACCCATGAAAATCTGGATACCTAAGTCTGAGATCATTTCAATTGCAGATATGCTTGTCATCCAGAGAAAAGGAAAGGTCCTGGTACCTGGACAGTGGATGCTCGCATCATATGACAGAAGACAAGTCTATGTTCCAAACCCTGACTCTGAAAGAGGGAGGAACTGTGGGGTTTGGAGGAAGTCAGAAAGGAAAGATCATTGGTACTGGTAAGATAGGTAATTCTTCCCTGTACATTGATAATGTTTGGCTGGTAGATGGACTTAGACATAATTTACTTAGCATAAGTCAATTATGTGATAGTAATTATGAAGTCTTGTTTAATAAGAACACATGTACTGTAATCAATAACAATGATAAGTCTGTAGTGTTAAAAGGAAACAGGAAAAACAATGTTTACAAAATCAATTTTTCTGAATTGGTTCAGCAGAAGGTAGTTTGCCTTCTGTTTGTGAGTGATGAGAAATGGGTATGGCACAAAAGGCTGGGACATGCTAACTGGAGACTCATCTCTAAGCTTAGCAAGTTACAGCTGGTCAGAGGCCTGCCTAAAATTGATTATCACTCAGACTCTCTTTGTGCAGCATGCCAAATTGGAAAATTTTCTAAAACTTCTTTTAAATCTAAAAACATTGTTTCCACCTCAAAACCTTTAGAACTGCTTCACATTGATTTGTTTGGTCT
The DNA here is from genome assembly GCA_018208015.1 of Medicago ruthenica. Lineage (NCBI taxonomy): Eukaryota > Viridiplantae > Streptophyta > Magnoliopsida > Fabales > Fabaceae > Medicago > Medicago ruthenica. The sequence continues at coordinate 39,049,123 of CM031373.1, read as the reverse complement.
TGTTGGAACAGCTTCAATCAATGGGAAGAAGTATGGACTTGTAATTGTTGATGATTATAGTAGGTGGACTTGGGTAAGTTCCTTAGAACTTAAAATGAAACATATGATGTGTTTTACAAATTCTGCAAACAAGTACAAAATGAAACTGACTTAAAAATTTTAAAAGTCAGAAGTGATCATGGTGGGGAATTTGAAAATGAACCTTTTGAAAAATTTTGTGAAGATCATGGAATTCTCCATGAGTTCTCATCTCCTAGAACTCCACAACAAAATGGAGTTGTAGAGAGAAAGAACAGATCTTTACAAGAAATGGCCAGAACCATGATCCATGAATCCAAAATTGCTAAGTACTTTTGGGCAGAAGCTGTAAACACAACATGCTATATTCAGAACAGGATCTATATCAGACCTATTCTGAATAAAACAGCATATGAACTGTTTAAAGGAAGAAAACCAAGTATTTCTTATTTTCATCAGTTTGGTTGTACTTGTTACATACTGAACAATAAAATCTACCTAAAGAAATTTGATGCTAAGGCTCAGAAGGGTACCTTTTTAGGATACTCAGAAAGATCCAAAGCATACAGGGTGTATAATTCTGAAACACATGTTGTTGAAGAAGCTATACATATTAGATTTGATGATAAGAAGCCTGGTAATGAAATACCAGAGCTGGTTGAGAGTTTTGCAGATTTCAGACTCTCAGAAGAACCTTCAGAACCTGAACCTAGTTCAGAGTCTGAAGAAAGTTCAGAAGCTGGAAATGATGAAGAATCTGAGAAACTCTCTGATAATGACACTACTCCTGAAGCAAACTAAGACCAGCATGGTTCTGAACAAATCCCTGATGGTTCTTCAGAAGCTAATCCACCCAGAACCTCATTTAAGTACAAGTCTTCACATCCTGAGGAATTGATCATTGGGAACAAGAACAGTCCAAGGAAGACAAGATCAGCATTCAGTCAGAATGAGCCTATGCTTGGCCTGTTATCCATGATTGAGCCCACAACAGCTGATGAAGCACTTGCATATGATGACTGGATTGTAGCAATGCAGGAAGAACTGAACCAGTTTCAAAGGAATGATGTCTGGGATCTAGTTGCAAGACCTGATCATAAGAACATCATTGGAACAAAATGGGTGTTCAGGAACAAGCTCAATGAACAAGGAGAAGTGATCAGAAACAAGGCAAGATTGGTAGCTCAAGGCTACAGCCAGCAAGAAGGAATTGATTATACTGAGACTTTTGCTTCAGTTGCAAGACTGGAAGCAATCAGGTTACTTCTTTCTTATGCTGTTAATCATGATATCATCTTGTACCAAATGGATGTTAAGAGTGCTTTCTTAAATGGTGTAATTTCTGAAGAAGTGTATGTTAAACAACCTCATGGTTTTGAAGATATTAAAAATCCAGATTTTGTTTTTAAACTTAAAAAATCTTTGTATGGTCTGAAACAAGCTCCCAGAGCTTGGTATGAAAGACTAAACAATTTCTTGATTAAAAATGATTTTGTGAGAGGTCAAGTTGATAATACACTCTTTAGAAAAACTGTTAAGAAAGAAATCTTAATTGTGCAAATATATGTTGATGATATCATATTTGGTTCTACTAATGCCTCCCTTTGAAAAGAGTTTTCAAAGTTAATGCAGGATGAATTTGAAATGAGCATGATGGGAGAGTTGAAATTCTTTTTGGGAATTCAAATCAACCAATGCAAAGATGGTGTCTATGTTCATCAGTCCAAATACACAAAGGAGCTTCTGAAGAAGTTCCAGCTTGATGACTGTAAGCTGATGACCACACCTATGCATCCTACCTGCACCTTAAGCAAAGAGGACAATGGCTCAAAAGTATATCAGAAGCTGTATAGAGGTATGATAGGTTCTCTTTTATACTTAACTGCTTCTAGGCCAGATATTTTATTTAGTGTCTGTCTGTGTGCTAGATTCCAGTCAGATCCTAGAGAATCTCATATGACTGCTGTCAAGAGAATCTTTAGGTATCTGAAAGGAACAACTAATTTGGGACTTCTGTATAAGAAATCCTTGAATTATAAGCTAGTTGGATTCTGTGATGCTGATTATGCTGGGGACATGATTGAAAGAAAATCCACCAGTGGAAACTGTCAGTTTCTTGGTGAGAATCTGATATCCTGGGCCAGCAAAAGACAAGCAACTATTGCTTTGTCAACAGCAGAAGCAGAATACATCTCAGCTGCAAGTTGTAGCACACAACTGCTCTGGATGAAACATCAATTAGAGGATTATCAGATTCATGCAGATAATATTCCTATTTATTGTGATAATACTGCTGCAATATGTCTGTCTAAAAATCCAATTCTGCATTCTAGAGCCAAGCACATAGAAATAAAACATCATTTTATAAGAGATTATGTTCAGAAGGAAGTTCTGGATATTCAGTTCATTGATACTGATCATCAATGGGCTGACATATTCACAAAACCCCTAACAGAAGAAAGATTCAATTTTAATAAAAAGAATCTGAACATGCATTTTATCTCTTGAAAATATGCTTGAATCTGAATTTAAACTAAGATTCTGAGGTTATCAGAAGCTAAGACTTATCAGACACTCATTTTCTGAGAGTATGAAGAAAGTTAAGCCTGAAAAACTTCAGAGTCTGAAGGTTCAGAACCTGGATTTTCTGACTTCTGAATCTGATAAAAATCTAATGTTTGGTCAGAATCTGATAAGTATAACCCTGGGCAATGATGATTTAAAGCTTTGAAAGTTATACTTTGTCCCTCCCAAAGTCATCAATATGAAAATGTGTTTTTCTATTTTTGGTATCAAATGCTAAAATTGTTTTACCACAGACACATTTTTCAAAATGCTCAATTGTATCAGACATGTTTAGGTTTTCAAAACTTATTTAAAATTGGTATCAGTCTCTTTGTCTGAAAAGAATTCAGCAGCACTAAACCATATGCTATATCTTAGTATCAACACTGAACCAGTTTTGGTATCAGGTTCTGATATAAGTCCAAAAGTGCTAAAACCTTCAAGTAGGTATATGATCTGAACCATTTTGTCTCAAAATAGTTCAGTGATACTGAATAAGATATACTGAACAGCTATGTCTGAACAAAGAATGCTCTGATCAGAAGCTCTGAACTATTTTTTTCTGCTTCTGAACAACATTCTATTTTTCAAATGCAATGTCATATACTTCATGTAAAATCAAGTATGCTCTGATGCTCATCTTTGCTGCTTGATTACTTATATGATTGCATGATTATCTCACATGTTTTTCAAACTCTCTTATAAAAAGGGGGAGAAAATTTCCTGAAATTTTTTTCATTTCTAAAAATCTTTTTGTTTATGACAAAAGGGGGAGAAAAAGGAAACAAGTATTAAAGCTCCTGAGCTCAAAATATAAGTTAAATTCTGTCAAGTAATTAACTTATGAAAGGGGAGTAAAAGGCTTTAAGCCTGAGGCTCTGAACATAAGTTAAGTTCTGATCGAATTTTAACTTATGAGAACTGTTTTTAACTCTTAGCCTCTGAATTGAATTTCTGTGAGATACATTACTCTTAGTGAGTAAAATGAATTTAAAATAACTTGGATAAGACTCAGGGAGCTTACAAAACTCATCCTGTGGATTATCAGACTTAGGGGGAGAGCTTACAAACCTCAGAACCTGAAGTCAACAAGTTATTTATAATTCTGAGTGTTAATTTCACTTGATTGTTTTAAGTTGAGTTTAATTAACTTGGATAAGAATCAAGGGGAGCTTACAAACCTAACCTTGAGGATTATCAGACCCAGGGGGAGCTTACAAACCTCTCCTGAAGTCAGCTTGTTAATTAAACTTAACAACAATTCTGAAATTTTCACATGTTTTGATTTGAACTGAATTTAATTAACCTGGATCAGACTCAGGGGGAGCTTACAAACCTCATACCCTGCAGTCAACTTGTTAATTAAATTAACAACAATTTTCTTATTAATACTTATGTTTGTCATCATCAAAAAGGGGGAGATTGTTGGAACAAAATGTATGAAACAACTCTCTTTTGGATAAAGGGAGAGATTGTTGGAACAATTTGTATGAACATCTCTCTTTAAGGTTTTGATGATAACAAAGTGTTAAAAAGAAAATTGGTAATTGCTAATGCTTTGTTCAAGTTCTGCAGAACCACGATCTTAATGATTGGTATTTAATTATGGTTATGGAAGAACAAGCTTAGAGCAAGAAAGGAAAGCTCAGAAGCAATGTTGCAAAGTTGAAGGAAAATTGGGTCTGAAGGGTGCGTCTGAAGGCTAAGTCTGAAGGCGGCGTCTGAAGGCTGAGTCTGAGGGTCAACAAAAGTCAACGTCTGAAGGGAGCGTCTGATGAACAGTGCGTCTGAAGGTCAACAAAAGTCAACGTCTGAAGACCAGCTTCTGATGAACAGTGCTTCTGAAGTCTGAGTCTGAAGAAGAGCTTCTGAAGTACTGTTCATGCAGAAGCTTCTGAAGTCTGACCTGGAAAGTTTCCTTCAGCATTTAATGCCTGCAGTGTCAGAACGCCTCCAATGGAACAGTTGTCTCCCTGACCCAAACATCCCCCAGCTTTTAAGGAAAGCTAATTCAAAAATGGCTGCTGCACTCTGATTTTTGCTGAAGTTTAGCTCGCATTTCAGCCTGGCCTAGCTCTCAATTTGCAACGGCTCTTTGCTTAATTTATGCAAATCTTCAACAACTCTAATTCCCTCTATTTAAGAAAGAAGAATTGAAGAAGAATTTTGCTAAGACTCTTGGAACAAAAACTGTCTGAAACTTGCTCTGTTTTGCTGTCCAGAAATTGTAGTTCACCAAACACTTAGAAATTCTTTCAATCTTTGTATCTTAGAATTTCTTAAGGTTAAGAGTCTTAATCCTGAGTTGTATTAAGTGAACACCTCTGATATTTTATCAAGTGTTCAATCCAAACTTACTTTCTTTGTAATTCAGTTTGGTTCAAGTCTTAGTCTGCGTGCTAAGCATTGTAAGTCTCATTACTTAGTGTTCTGAGCATTTAGAGTCTCATTCCTTTGTGGTCTGAGCAGGAAGTCTTATTCCTTTGTGGTCTAAGCAAGGTTGGTTCATTCCTTTCTGGTCTGAACATTAGAAGTCTCTTCCTTTGTGGTTGAGAAACTGGAAATCTCATTCCTTTGTGGTCTGAGTAATTGTAATCAGTTTGATTATAGTTGAAATCTCTTGTTAGTAACAAGGGGACTAGACTACTTCCAACTTGTGGAAGGAACTAGTATAAAAACATTGTGTGTCCTCTCTTTCTGTCTCTCTTTGTTTTTAATCCGCTGCATATACTCTTTGAAAAAGGTTCAGAACCAGTTTCTGAACTTATCTTAAGTTTTGAGAAGAAAAGAAACCAAGTTTTTGAGTCCACACAATTCAACCCCCCCTTCTTGTGTGTTTTTCTCACCTTCATGGTAGTCCATTACTGATCAAGTCTCCAATCCCAAGAATTTCTCCTCTAGCTCCATCACCAAAAGTCACATAGCTACTGGTGTAAGGTCTTATATTTTCAAGAAATTTACTAACTCCAGTCATGTGTCTAGAGCATCCACTGTCAAAGTACCAGTCTTCCTTAGATGATGCTCTTAGAGAGGTGTGAGATATTAGACCAACATTATCACATTTGGATCTCCATTCCTTCTTGACATTGATTTTGTTTACAATGGGTTCCACTTTTCTTTGTTGAAAGTGTTTGGGGTATCCATACAGCTAGAAACATAATGGCTTTATGTGCCCCTTTCTACCACAGTAATGACATATCCAAGGACGAGATGCCCTCCTGCTCTTAGATCCCTAAGGTTCGTTCTGATGTTCCAACTTAGGTTTGCCCATCATTGGATCATATGTTCCAACAGATGCAATGAACCTTTTAGCTGGATTTTGATGTTTGTTGTTCAAGGTCCTATAATCAAACCCTATTCCTTTTGGTTTCCCTTGGTTCTAACTCTCCAATATCTCTTCTAGCATATCAGTATCAGTGTTCATCATTCTGACCTGCTTCTTTAAGTGTTCAAGTTGGGAGTTTAGTTGAGTTACCTCATCATTGAGATCAGAAATTTTTGCTAAATGGTCACTTCTTTCAGCATGCAGTTGCCTGATAGTCTTCTTCTGATTTTCTAATAACTTGCAAACTTCTTCACTTCTGATGTATAGTTCTTTGTAAGAGGCAACTAGTTCTTCAAAAGTTAATTCTCCATCACTTGATTCAGTATCAAACATGCATCTACCAGTTAAAGCAACAACATTCTTAGCAGACTCATTCCCCACTTCTCCTTCTGAGTCATCTTCATCTAACATAAAACAGCCAAACTTTTCTTCTGTCTCTTGAGGTATGTGGCACATTCTGTTCTAATGTGACCATATCCTTCACACTCATGACACTGAACTCCTTTGGATCGATTGTCTTTCTCATCAGTTCTTGTCTTCTTTAAGTCATTTGGTTTGGATCTCCTGTCAGCCCGCTTAAGGATCCTATTAAACTGTCTACCAAGCATCACAAGAGCTTCTGATATGCTTTCATCATCCTCAGCATCAACATTTGCTACAAAATACATTTGCTACAAAAGCAACACCTTTCCCCTTCTTATCAGTTCGGTTATTGAAGGCTATCTCAAAATTCTGCAATGACCCTATTAATTCCTCAACCTTCATACTGGAGATGTCCTGTGCTTCCTCAATGGCAGTCACCTTCATGTCAAATCTCTTAGGTAGAGACCTGAGTATTTTCCTCACAAGTTTCTCATCAAACATTTTTTCTCCAAGAGAATCAAATGAGTTAGCCATGTCCAGAACGTTCATATAGAAGTCTTGTATGTTCTCATCCTCCAACATTTAGAGATTTTCAAACTTGGTGGTGAGAAGTTGAAGTCTGGACATTTTTACCTTGGATGTGCCTTCATGTGTAGTTTTGAGAATCTCCCAAGCATCCTTAGCTACAGTGCACTGCTTGATCAGTCTGAACATATTCTTGTCCACTCCATTGAATAAAGCATTCAAGGCCTTGGAGTTTCCAAGAGCTAATTCATCTCCATCCTTGGACCACTCTTCCTCTGGTTTCACATCAGCTGTCTTCTTTCCATCTTTGTCAAGCACAACAGGATGTTCCTAACCCTTCAGAACTGCTTTCCAGGTCTTACTATCTATAGATTTAAGGAAAGCACTCATGCGAGATTTCCAATAGTCGTAGTTGGAACCATCCAACAGAGGTGGTCTGTTCACAAATCCTCCTTCCTTATCCATTATGCCAGAAGATAACTTCCCTGGAGCTCACCCTAAAACAGGAAGGGTGCCTGCTCTGATGCCAATTGAAATTCTGGCGCAGTAAAATCCTGATGTTGAACGTAATGCGAAGTACACAATTTCAACGTTGAGCTACTGATCAATACAAATAACAAGGAAAGAAATAACAGATAGAAAGTAAAAGGCACAAGATGTTTGTTAACCCAGTTCGGTGACAAACACACCTACATCTGGAGGCTACCAAGCCAGGAAGGAAATCCATTATAATAGTATCAATTCAAAGTCCTATGTGAACAACCTCCGGTTCACTGCCTTCTCACTTAATCACTACCCGTGATATTTCTACCTAGGAACTCCTAGATATGAGACCCCTCTCACTCCCCCCCAAACAATCACTGCCCCAGTGATCTTAGACTCAAATAACAATCAAAGACGAAGACACACTCCAAACACACAAAAGTCACTCTTGCTTAAAAGCTTCAAGTGATCTACAATTACAACTCAATAAACACAGTCCTAAGCTTGCATCAAGGTGACACAAGAAAGGCTCACAATTAACATACTAGAAACCTAAGAATACTCTTTCAATAATGGCTTTGGTTTCAGTTGATTTCTTCACTAGTGGCGTCTTCTATTTATAGCCTTCAGCAGCAACATATATTTGAATCAAATATTCTTCTCAGAAATATATTGACACAAATATTCTTCAGAAATATATTTTCCAAAGATCTCTTTGAAAATATATTTACACAAATAAAACAATATCCAATCTGAAGAAATATATGTCACGAAAATATCTTCCTTCTGGAAACACACGCAACTTGGAGAACAAGTAACATGAAAGAATTCTTCAATTAAATCTTCAAAAGATCATGTGAGATTATAAACAGCTCCAAGGCGCGAAAACAAGACTGCTTTTGAAAGTACTTTTGAAGATTCAGCGTCTGAAGGTTCAGCGTCTGAAGTTCTGCTTCTGAAGATTCAGCTTCTGAAGGTTCAGCTTCTGAGGTTCTGCGTCTGAAGACTCAGCTTCTGAAGACGTACATCTTGCTTGTATATTTGATTTTAGCAAAAATGAAGCCAACAACCAAATATCCAACAAATATTGTCTTTCCTCTGACCTATGAACACTGTGGATTGATCAGATACCAAGAAGGTTGTGTCTAAGGAGTTTTTGATCCTTACATATATAAGTAGATTTAATCCGGTCAGATGAGTTGACTTAAAAACATGGATCAATAGCGGTAATAGAAAATTTTTGAAGGACTAAAATTCGAAAGAAAACTTTAGGGGGACTAAAATGAAAAGTTTGAATATTTATAAGGACCAAAAACATATATAACCCTAATAGTCAAAACATCCAAATACAACTTCAAACTAATATCATTATCAAACTTCTATACTTTTTTTTTTTGTTGTGAAAAACCTTATATACTTTTATAAAACATTGTCGTTAACATATTTTTCATATCGTTAACCAATTTTTTGTATGAACACGAAAATAGCAAATCAATTCAAGAATGCTCAAAAGACGAAAAGCATATCGTTGGCCCCTCAAAAGTTGAAACATTATGCAATGATGACCACTTAATGCATGGCCCTTGGAAGTTGGAAAGTGACCAAGATATTTTCTCACTTCTTACATGCTACCGAAATATCCTCCACTCATGTATCATCACAATACTAAAATTTTTGTTAAGAATTTGGCTGAGAATAAGGTCTAGATGGATGTCAAGGTCTTTTATTCATTAATTGGAAAAACCATATCTTGTTAGCAAAATGGAACAAACAATAGCTAACCATTAGCTAGTGAGATTGAGATTAGAAAAGAGCTATCAAAGGCTTTTTGATTTGGTTGGAAGAGAAAGAGTAGCCAATAGATGAGGAGATAAGATGCTTGAATTAATTGGGGTGGCAGTGATATCAACTTTTTCTTCATGTCTTTGTCCCATAAAAATATAGTAGTAATTAGTATAATTGTGTGTATATGTGTCGACCACATGTAAATTGGAACTGTAATAATCTCTTTTTTGCTCAACATTTTCCTTCTAACATGTTTGGATTTATTAGCACATGTTTATGTTTATAGACACTCGCTTTTGGATTAACCCCTTTCCAATCACTTTTAATTTCTTGGACTCAACTGAAACAGGTAAAGTTTTTACATATACGTATTGTGCATATGAAGAAAAGCAAATGGAAACATCAAACATGACTCTGTTCTTACAAATCTTAACTACTGTGAGCAATCAAATTCAAGTAACACTGTTGAAGCGTAATTGAAGTTTATGTCACATTATATATCTCAAATTAATGTGATAAAAAAAGTAATGCCCAAATAAAGAAAATATTTTATCATGCAATTATAAGATTGCCATGTTTATGGGACGAAATATTTGGGTGACAAAAAATCAACACTAGAATAAGTTATCTCGGTAACACAATGATGATAATGTTGCGCTAGATCAGTGAAAATAATGGATAAGATATGATTATAATTACAAATGAAAGCAAAATTATTCATGTTTTGAATTTGTATTTAATAAATACCTCTCTTTTGTGTTTTTTCCTTTTTCGTTGTGGGAGTTTAGTCCATTCTGTTAGACTCAACACCCGTTTTTTATAAACAAAAAAAGTTTTCATTTATATAGGTTGGTGAGCAAATAATTTGAAGTAATAAAAATGTATACAAGTATAATCAGCAGTATATATTATACAACAATATGGACCAAAGAAAAGTAATAATTTTGAGATTGATCTTTAGGTACATAGCAACTGTTCACAAGCACATCAAATTACTAAAAATACTTTTATCAGTAGTTAACTATCGTTCATCACCTTTTAAATAGATTCACATCACTTTTTAAATTGGTTAGACCTATTTAAAAAGTGATTAACTATCGTTAAATACCGTCTGGGTGTTTTTTTGAGGTGTCTGAGAACAATTGCTAGGTTCCTAAAGATCTTTCTCCTAATAATTTTCTCTCTTTAAATCCAAAGATGCATCCCACTTTTGATGATCCATTTTCTACTTTGGTCTGCAAAATCTAAAGGACGCGCACAATATCGATCAATATCCTTTTATAATTACACAAGCTATCAGTTTTGAGATATTCTTTTCCCACCATCTGCATTTCTTGCGCTCCCTCCAAATTTATATTTTTACCCACGTTCAGATTTTATAGTCCGAAGCGTACTTGACGTTTTCAGATTATAAAATCTGCATTGTGTTTAATCAGACTTTTCATTAAAATGACATAATATAATTTGGCAACGAAGATTAATAATTCAACAAAATTTATTATTTCATCAAGAATTCATAATACATTGACATTAACATAACATTTAGTACAACAAAATATTAGACGACCTCACGTCTCCCCCGCCGCCCGCGCCACCCTCTGCAACAACTTTTTCCTAATTTGTTCCTGTCACATAAGACAGGAACCACCCTCATTTGTTCCCGTCACCGCCGTCACCAGATTCATAATCTCTAACACTTGTCGTCGAAGAACTCGTTGTTGCCGGAACTCACGAAGGTGAAAGAAATGGCGTGCAGAGGTCAAGGAGAGAGAGAAGGTAGGGGGTGAGAGAGGTCAAGGAGAGAGAGAAGGTAGGGGGTGAGAGAGAAATTCGATCTGTTAGAGATTGATTGGATATGTCGGAGATCGTTCTGAATGACCGACGAGGGAGAACGCCAATGGCCGGAGATCACCATATTGGCTGGTGGTGAGAGAAGTCGGTTGATTGCGTGTGTGTGTGTGACAGAGAGAGAGAGGGGTGCAGAAAAAATAGTGAAGAAAGAGAGTTTGGAGGGGGGTTACACATGTCACATTTGTGTGTGAAGGTTAAAGGGGTGTGTGCCATCTAAGGGTGTGCATATATAAGCACTGAAATTATAATATGTTTTATGGATTTTGACGGGTTTCAAATCATTTATTCCAAAATCTTGCAAAAAGATTTATATTATAAAATTCAAACAAAAGAATTTTTGAAATTTTGGAGAGAACGCTTGAGAAAGTTAGTAGGTCTCTTCAGTTTTATCTTCTTTATCTCTGGTCCAATTAAGCCAACTATAGTAGCAATTGAACTTTTAACAGGACCGTTCCTATGAAAATGGAGGTCCGGCTCTCATACTAAAGATAGGCCGGAAAAAATGCAATTTTTTTATGAGAGCAAAAATAAAAAGTTTGTAATGTTTGTTTTATTTTATTTTGAGAGAAAACTTATGATGTTTGTTAGTGTTCTAAGAAATAATATGGGCCAAAAATTACAACAAGTGGTCTAAAAGAAAATTAGAAGAAAAAAAATAATTATATTATATTTTTATTTGTAAATATATTTAGTCCAAAAAAAGAAATTAATTTAAGAAGAAAAAAGTAGAACCTAAGAGTTGAACCATGAACCATTGCATAAACATCAACGCATGCCACCACTAGGCCAAGTTAACAAGTATAAAAATATTACCACGTAACTTCTATATATTCGGTCTTTACACGCATTATATACAAAAAAATATACTTTGGGCCCTCAAAATTTTGGAAGCCCAGCTCTGTTGAACTGTTTGCACCCAAAGGAACGACCCTGACTTTTAATATGACACGACTTTCTGCAATTAGAATATAGACATTAACGACTGAACTATTTCTATGTTGATGGATAATTCTCTTACTTTGGTTGTCGTGGAATGTCCGAATCATCATATAGTTTTTTTATTATTATCTTAAGAGACAAGAATTCAAACCTCTTCAAAATATTTATAAAATAATTATTAGTGTTATATTATTTTAAATAATTTATCTTTTTCCAACTTTTTAATATAAAAAAATATGGTTTTTTCTAGGCTATTCTTAAATAATTGTTAGTGATTTATCCAACAACCAATAAAAGTTAGTCACATGAATAAATTTGTTAGGCTGTAAAAGTTGATTTGTTGATACAACTTACAAACTTATTTGCGTGGTTAATTTGATTGGTTGAGTAAACTTCACACAATTTTTAAAAGGTTCTGTGTATCGGGGCACCGCCTATAAATTTGCATTCTCTATATTGACCATTGTACGGAAGCAAGCACTCTAATTCACTGGCGGTGTATACAACTTAAGGGAAAAATATCGTTTTCACATATTGAGGTATTATACATAATGCAAAGATCGCAGAGAGGTTCTCAAGATTTTAAAGAAGAAAGTTCGGAATCGTCGGGGCGGGAATAGTGAGAAACACGTGGTTAAAGTGGTAAATCAGGGTTGTATTGAGGATGACTGTAACACCCCAAATTTTAATTATCTAATTTAACAGAGTTAAGTAAATAGTGTTTTAATTATTATTGTGGTGAGGCAATTTACTCGAAAAATAATATACCGTTGTTGAGAAAAAAATAGAGTTTTGGTGGTTATTAATATTTTATGTGAATTAAAATAACGAAGAGAGGTATGATATAATAAATAATAGAGATGGAAGGTGAGAAATAGAAGTAATAAAATAAGTGGGGGAGGAGGGAGTAAATTATGATAGGTTGGGGGGGGGGGGGGGGGGGGGGGGGAAGAAAAGTAATAATAATAATAATAAGAATTAACCTAGTTTCCTAGTATAAATAGAAGAATAGAAGTCAGAAAACATTATTGCTGCACGTGAGAACCAGAGAGAAGAAGCGAGGAAATGAGGCAAACCCTAGCTAAGGAGAAGTGAACCAAAAGCTACGTTTTTCGGAGAATTCTAGGTAAGGGTGAGGAAACTTTCATCATAGGGTATTCTTATTCCCAATTGAGCGGTTGTTTTCCATTCTATAATTTTGGTGTTGTTATCATGAGAATCATGGTGAAAAATCAGAGATGAATTGATGCTGATTAGGGTTGTTGTTATTCTTGAGAGTTTAAAAGTGAGAAACCAAAGCTAGGATAATTGAATAGGGAAAAATATCATGTGAGAGTGGGTGTAATTGGATAGGTTGAGTGAAAATTGGTGCTAGAATAATAGGGTGATGTTTGGGGTCAAATTTGGTGAGTTTAGGGTCAAAAACGGAGTAAGGAAAGGTCCCCCTAAGAGAAATCACAACAAAACTACGATTTCTGGAATCAGACTGACACGCACTGCCGTGCCACTAGGGCGCACGATCCGTGCTCAACTTTCTGGTCACTTTTTCGTTTTGTATTGTTTTGTGGGCGCACAGTCGTGCCCCTAGGGAGCACGGTCGTGTAACCTTCCCAGACTTAGAAAACTCTATTTTTCTTCCTTAAATGAGTTCCTAAAGTTAAGGTTAGGGTCCCAAACCAATGTACCTAAGTGAGGAAGTGTGCTTAGGGGTATTTAGAAGTGATTCCTCAAAATAATGGCAAGCCTAAAACATGAATTAGTTGAGGGAGTATAAGACGATGATAAAAGGAGATATATAGAGGGGTAGTTTATGATAGTTGATGATGACAAAGGTAATTCCTTAGAGTAATAAAGCATCTAAAATAGTTGTTAGATATAGGAGTAAAAGATTAAAGTAAACAAAGAATAGGGTGTATACGTTAAGATAAACGACAAAGTGAATGGGAAATGATAATGTGGGTTTAGGCCTTATTTATGATATCGAATCCTGATGAGTTGATTCCTACATATTTACAATGTTGAATTATAAAGTGTTGAATTTTGCTGATGACGTTGATGAGATAATATTGTTATATAATGTTGAATAATGATGAGATAAATGCTGCTTATGATGAAAAGTAATGATGAGACATATCTTGTTTATAATGATGAGTTTGATGAGATAAATCTTATTGAAGTGTGAGTTACTAATGAGGTTTAATGTGTAGTATTTAGTGAGTCTTTCCTCATGCATCATATCATATTTAGGAAAATGATGAGAATGATGAGTTTATGTTTAGTAACACAACTCTGACATACAATAAATAATGAGTAGAAATGGCACCACATGCATATAGATGATAAGAATGAAGTACATCTGCATATAAATTGTGATATTTGAACTTGGAGTGTGTACTGTGAAATGATGTGTAAATGATGACGACTGTATGTGATCAATATTTTAATGTTATTAATGTGCTCTAATTATACTTTATGAATTGTATTCTCACCCTTTTTGTTGTTGTCATTATGTGTTTGTGGCGTCTGTACTCGTTGGGTACAGATACTTAGGACGAGGAGCTCTAGCTGCTGGACGATTAGAAGGTGGCGACATGAGTTTTTTTCGTCATTATTTTTTATTAGTGAAATTTATGTAGACGAACACGTGCTCTGATCTGTAACACTAGGGTCGGGGGTTTATCTTTTGATTTATGTTTCTGAAGTTTAAAGTTTTAAAAGTTTTAAAAGTTTTGTTTATTTTACCTTGGTGACGAGAACTTAATTTGTTTTATTGTGATGGTTGAACTATTCCGCTACTGAATTATGATTTTTGTGTTTATGAAACGGTGAAATGACGAGTATGTGTAATACCTTTTATTTAAATATATTCTTTTTATTGAATAATTCAAAGTCGGGGTTTTAGGGTGTTACAATGACTTCTCGTCCGCGTCTGTGAATAATGATTGGAAACATTAGATGGTTATGCATGAAAATAAAAAGGTGGTTGTTGAGGATGTCTGGGGTATAGGGAAAAAATTGGTGTTAAATTTAATGGGGACAATGTGAATATGTTTAGTGTTTTATCTAGGGCAACTAAAGGAAAGAAAGTCTCACAAGGAGTTCAAGATGGGGCGGGGAGGAGGTTCGGTGGAGGTGGGTTGGAGCGGTGTTGGGGTGGGGAGGATGAATATTATTTCATGAAATTTTAGGGGGTTGGGGTTTTGTGTGTGTGGGTGTGGGGGGGGGGGGGGGGGGGGGGGGGGGGGATTAGGAAAGAGGAAGGATGTCTGAAAGTTGGTGGGGAAAAAAGGCCATTTATCTTGTGTCTCCAAGAAACTAAGATGTTGGTGTGTGATGAATTTTTTTGCGCTTCTTTATGGGGTAATTCGCCTCATGCTTACTCTTTTCGTCATTCAGCAGGGGCATTGGGTGGTTTATTGATAATGTGGGATTGTTCTAAGGTTGGTCATTTGTAAGCTTTGAGCATGTCTTATTGATTCATGGCAGGTTTATTCAGTCTGATGAGGAGTTTTATTTAGCTAATGTATACGCTCCTTGTGAGACTGGTGCTAAGCAAGTGTCGTGGGATAGTCTAGCAGCAAGACTTCAGCTTTTGGTATGGAAGAAGGTGTCTGTTTGTGGGGATTTTAATGATGTCCGACGTGTGGAAGAACGACGTTCTGTAAGAGCAGCACATAGTTCTCTTGATCATGTTCCTTTTAATCGGTTCATAGATAATAATGTGTTGATCGATTTACCTCTTTGCGGTCGAAAGTATACTTGGTATAAAAGAGATGGTCATTCTATGAGCCGTCTTGATAGGTTTATACCATCTAAGGAGTGGTGTCTGCTTTGGCCTGGATGCATGCAGGTGGCTCAGATGCGGGGTTTGTCGAATCATTATCCTTTGATGTTGTTTGTTATTGAGGAAAATTGGGGTCATAGGCCCTCCCGTATGTTGAAATGTCGGGTTGATATTCCGGGGTACAAACAATTTGTGAGTAATAAATGGAAAAGCTTGCAGGTGGACGGCTGAGGTGGTTTTGTGCTAAAGGAAAAATTGAAGTTAATTGAATTGGCTCTTAAAGAATGGCATGTTTCTCAGGTTAAAAATTTAACGGGAAGGATTGATTCTTTAAAAGACCATTTATCTGTGTTAGACTGTAAAGGAGAAGATGTGGTGTTATCGGAAGCATAGATTGCGGAAATGCATGGCCTTACATCCGACATTCATTCTTTGTCTCATATAAACACTAGTATTTGTTGGCAACAATCCCGATTATTATGGCTTCGAGAAGGTGACGCAAATTCTAAATATTTTCACTCTGTTTTGTCCATTCGTCGACGGGGGAATGCCATCTCATCGATTCTTGTTGATGGCGTTTATGTGGAGAGCATGACTCGTATTCCAGAAGCTTTTTTCTCGCATTTTGCATCTCATTTTAAAGCGTGTAATCTGGAATGGCCGGGTGTAGACAATCTTCAGTTTCAGACCTTGAATCACTTGGAAGGGGTCAATTTGATTAAACCTTTTTCTTTATAGGAGGTTAAGGCTGTTGTGTGAGATTGTGACAATTATAAGAGCTCGGGTCCAGACGGCATAAATTTTGGCTTTATTAAATATTTTTGGGTTAATCTATAGGATGACATTATGAGGTTCATATCAAACTTTCATCGAAATGGGAAACTGACAAAAGGTATTAACAATACTTTCACTGCTCTATCCCTAAGATTGATAGTCCGCAAAGATTGAATGATTTTAGACCAATTTCTTTGGTGGGAAGCTTGTATAAAATTATGGCGAAGTTGTTAGCAAATAGATTACAGTTGGTATGGGAAGTGTAATATCTGAGTCACAGACCGCTTTTGTGAAAGATAGGCAGATCCTAGATGGAATTCTTATTGCGATTGAGGTGGTAGATGACGCTTGAAAGTCTAATAAGGAGTTGATGTTATTTAAAGTGGACGTTGAAAAAGCATATGATTATGTTGATTGGGGCTACTGAGATGCGGTAATGGGGAGAATGTCTTTCCCAAATTTGTGGAGGAAATGGATCAAGGAGTGTATTTGTACGACTTCTGCTTATGTGTTAGTTAATGGTAGTTCAACCGATGAATTCCCATTAAAGAGGGCTCAAGACAACGTGACCTTCTCTCTCCTTTTCTATTTTTTTTGGCAGCGGAAGGCTTGAATGTGATGATGAAAGCCATGGTTGAGTCAAATATTTTTATTGGGTACAACATTGGCATGCAAGATCCTATTGCCATATCTCATCTTAAGGTTGCTGATGATACGCTACTTTTTGGGGGTAAAAAGTCGGGCTAATGTTCGAGCTTTGCGGGCTGTTCTTGTGCTCTTTGAGGTGATGTCGGGTTTGAAGATTAATTTTCATAAAAGTATGTTGGTTGAATGAGGCGGCTTCGGTTTTGAGTTGTAAAGTGGGAAGAGTGCCTTTTATGTATTTGGGTCTTCCTATTGGTGGGGATGTGAGGCGTTTGTTGTTCTGGGAGCCGGTATTAACCCGCAATAAGAATAGACTATCTAGATGGAAAAGTATATTTCTTTCTTTTGGTGGTTGTTTGGTTCTCCTAAAGTTTGTCTTGTCTTCTTTGCCTGTATATGCCCTTTCCTTCTTCAAAGCTGACTCGAGTATAATCTCTTCTATTGAATCTTTATTGATTAAATTTTTTTGGGGTGGGAGTGGGGACCATAAGAAAACTTCTTGAATTGGTTGGAAAAATATTTGTTTGCGTAAGGAGGATGAAGGGTTAGGGGTTAGGCAGTTGTGGGAGTTTAACATTGCTCTTTTAGGTAAATGGTGTTAGAGGATGTTAATTGATAGAGGGGCTTTATGGAATAGGGTGTTGGCTGCTAGTTATGGTGAGGATGGTGGTCGGTTGATAGAAGGGGTCGAAATGGGTCCTCTTGGTGGAGGGAGGTGGCGAGAATCTCTGATGTTGTAGGTGTAGTCGGAGGAGGTTGGTTTGAGGAGTGTATTACGGAGAAGGTGGGTAATGGGACATGCACTTTTTCTGGATGGATCCGTGGTTAGGAGGGTCTCCCTTGTGTGTGCGGTTTAGGCGTCTATTCGACTTGTCTATGAATAAGTCGAGTACGGTGGCAGATATGTTTGCTTTAGGGTGTGAAGAAGGGGGTGAGGCTTGGAAGTGGCGGAGACGGTTGTGGGCGTGGGAGGAGGAGATGCTAGGGGAGTGTAGGATTTAACTTAATGACATTACTACACAGGCTCATTTTACAAATTAATGACAGTGGAAGCTAGATCTTGGTGGCTGTTATTCAGTTCGTGGTGCGTATTAGTTGCTTACTAGCCAGGAGTCTCACAAATTAGATGCAGTTTCAGATTTAATTTGGCACATATAGGTTCCCTTGAATGTTTCTATTTTTGTGTGGAGACTTCTTCGAGACAGGTTGCCGACAAAGGATAATTTGGTGGCGCGTGGTATCATCCCTCATGAAGCCCAATTATGTGTGAGTGGGTGTGGAGGTGTAGAGACGGCTCAACATTTATTCCTTTCTTGCAATATTTTTAGCTCCCTTTGGAATCTAGTTCGGTCCTGGATTGGTTTCTCTTCGGCTGAAATGCAACATATTCTGGATCACTTTGTTCAGTTTGTTTATTCGACAAGTGGTTTTAAAGCGCGACGCTCCTTTTTGCAGCTTATTTGGCTCTCTTGTGCTTGGGTATTGTGGAATGAAAGAAATAATAAATTATTCAAGAAAAGGGAAAGTTCCAAATCTCAGTTGTTGGATAAAGTTAAGTTAAATTCCTTCTTGTGGATGAAGGCAACACATGCTATTTTTGGTTTAGGCTGTCACATCTAGTGGTCGAGCCACTTGCTTGTTTGGGCATTGACTAAATTTTGCCTAAATGTGTTTTGCTTTTGGCTTGACTTTGTTGTAAATTTTTGTGGACTTCTTTGACACACTTTATGCTAAAGAGATTCTTCTTTTGGTGTTAACATAATCCATTTTTGCTTGTTGAAAAAAATTGTTTTCTTCATAATTATGAGAAGGTAGAAAATTAATCATTGGTATTTTCTTTTATACCGTATGTTTTTCACTCTGCAGTAAAAACAATGTGTGGTGTTGCGTTGGGAAAAGAAAATGTCTCAAAATAGATACAGCTGTCAATTTCAATATAATATTTAATCTTCCATTTTAATTTTACCATTCATGTTGGTGCAACAAATTTATAGGCATAAAGCAAACGTTGAAATGAAGTCATTTTAAAATTAACAACAATAAATTTAGAGGTCCCTTAAAGATAATTAGTTTTTAGAATATTAAGCAGTACTAAAATTTATATTAAATGCATTCACATAATTGATTAATTCTGTATTGAATTAATTAATAGTAAAATTAGTGAGTGAAATTTATACATATTTTTTTTGAAAGGAGTGAAATTTATATTTTGATGCTTAAAAAATAAATACTATAAATTAATTTTTTTTTTTGAAGAAGCTAAACAAATTTTATTAATAAAAATAACACAAGCTCCTCTAGCACAAGAAGTACCAAAGGGAGCTACCAAGTCCAATAATTACAAAGACAAAACCAAACACCACTACGAAGTAGCGAAAAGAACCTCTATGTTACAGCCTGAAGACAGAAAACAGGAGTAACCCTCCAAACGGAATAATCAAATTCAAAAGCTGCAAAAGAAGATTTAAACCACCAAAAAGCTTGAAGTTTAACCTTTTCCAACAAAGATGGGAGTTCTTCGGATTTGTGGTGAAAATGCCTCAAATTACGATCCTTCCAAATGGTATAAAGAGCGGAAATCCAAATAATATTATAAGCGAGACGAGACTTGTTGGAAAAGCCCCCAAGACCTCCAAACTGAAGTAAATTTTCAAACAAAGATCCTTGTAGAGTTGTCGAGTAGCCTAGCCATCCGGATATTAAAAGCCAAATGCCACCATAAAAAACACAAGAAAAAAACAAGTGATCCTGATCCTCAATAAGTCCGCACGAAGCCGAACAAAAAGCTTCATCATAATCCAGAATGTTCCTCCTAAACAAATTCATCTTAGTTGCTAATCTGTTCAGGAACAACCGCCAAACAAAAATATTGACCTTAAGCGGAATTTGCTTTAGCCATAAGACATGGTTACAACGGTCGTCAATTGTCAGCTCCGAATGAGTCAAGTAATTATAAGCACTTTTAACCGTGTACTTATGGGAAGAATGAAGCTTCCAGACCCACCTGTCAGACACATCAACCTGCAAAACCACAAAAGAAAGTTGTTCCACACATTCACGCAACAACCCCTCCTCCCACGCAAACAGACTCCTTCTCCACTTCCACGCCTCACCATTAACCTCCCAACCCAACGAATGCATTTCCGCAACAGAAGCACATTTGTTTTCAGCAAGATCAAATAATCTACCATATCTAATCTCTAAAGACACACCATCCAACCAGGGATCCTTCCAAAACAAGGACGAGACCCCATCCCCCACCTGCCTAGAAATACCATCCAACAACCACCGATCATCTAACAAACCGCCCCCCTCCTAACATTGTTCACAGTCTGCCACCACACAGAACCCCCACCGCCACCCACACACAACCACCCCCCCTCCTCACCATACTTCGCACACAACACATTATCCCACAAACTTCCCCTTTCCTCCAACATCCTCCACACCCATTTCCCAAGAAGGGATAAATTAAACTCCTTCAGCCTCCTTGAGGCCTAAACAAATGTAAGGCTCAAAGCAGCTGCTATACTTGCAAGCCCCTTGAGTCAGCCCAGTACCACCAAGTGAATTTCTTCATGTTCATCACTCTTAAATTCATTATAATCCACTTTATATTTACGAAAATAATGCACTATAAGGATAATTTTGTAAATTTGTTCAGCTCATGACCACTTTTAAAAATTGTATAGTTCCACACTTTCAATTAACTTGTAAAAATTGTACCAAAAAAAGGCACATTCTTAAGCAAAATGTGCAGCTCATTGACACTATAAGAACAGAAAAGAAAGACCAAAACAACAAATTATTGGCTGTGGTTATTATGCTATTATTATTCTTCACACTTCCATCAGTTTCATCTCAACTACTATAGACTTGAATAAGGCCACAGTCACTATATATAACGTATAACTCACGCAATGACCAAAATGACCATGCTGTGAGATAGAACATAGTGTTTGGTCACTTAGTTTGAATCTTTGATAATTAATTTACGTAACAGCTTTTATAGGTAAACAGTAGGTGGAAGAAGGAAAATTAGTTAAAACACACACCACACTTGACCACACTAGTGTACTTATAGTGCGAGTATGCGACCGTACCAACTTTAATTTTCCAAAATTGAATTATTAAAAGTATATACTCCCTCCGTCCTAAAATATAAGCAAAAATTGGTCAACAAAAGTTAATGTATTTAGTTCAAAATTTGTATCAAATACATCAACTTATGTTGACTCATTTTTGCTTATATTTTGGGACGGAGTAGTATAATATATACTTTGTTCATATTAAATATAAATAAATTAAACTAGGTAGCTAATGAATTCTAGTTGAAGAAAATTTGTTGAAAAGAATTTGAATTCGATTCCCGACCGAAGCGTTTTTTGACGTGTCTTTACATATCTTTCAGCCAAAGTTTAGATATCAATACTATTGTTGAAAATATAAACACTATATAGTTGAAAATCCATAGTCTATATATCAAAGTATCGATATCATATTAAAGTAAGTTTGTCTTTTTCATCCACTCTTATTTTGTTAACGAATATCAAGTGTCGAGATAAGCTACGTACAGCCATCGTATTTGACTATTCATTGAAGATGGAACTATGAGCCAAGTCACTTATATTAGACAAGCAAGACCAAAGAACCACCACCTCTCATTGATTTTCAATTCTTCTCAAGCACTTATTTGATGGAACTTGGTGATGGCTTGGAAAAATGTAAGTCCCACATTAAAATTGATAAGCTCTAAAAAGAGTTTATAGATAGTTTAGTGACTAAATTTGAGAAAGTCATTGGTTTATTTTTTGTAGGCTTGAAACAAACTTATAAGCTTTGTCTCACAAAAATATAGGTTTTCTTAAGTAAGGATCCAAACCTCAATTCAGAAGAAAAACTACTTGTGTTTGGTTACTTCATGTTAGCTATTGATAAAAGTTTTTAAAAAAAAAAGCGAATCATAAAAGTTTTATTCACACATATTAATTTTTTTTTACTTAGAATTTTTTGGTACTCTGAAATTTTGTAAGTAAAATAAATTCAAAATTTAAAAGAATATAAAAATATATATATTGACGAGTATATATTCAACCAAACTTTAAGTACTTATTGGATGAATTGACTTAATTCGGATCTCATTATGTGTGGATATATAACCTAAGAGTAAAGTCAAAAAAGAAAGGACGTGCTATATTTTTGGTATGATGAGCAATAACTGACGTAATAGAAGTTTTGATCCATGGTTTTTTCTTTTTCTGGTAAAAAAGTTTCGTCCATGACCATGGTTATGCATGCTGGTACAAACTTCGATCATGAATTGGTCTAAGGCTATAATACTCTAATATGATTCCATGGCCAGCTGCAATAATCACTAGTGGAAAATATACATTTTACAACATGGTCAAAAATGTTTTCACAACAGTTGAAATAATACCTGATGTAATAGTTAACACGGTGACATTTTTGAAATTACTAACAAAGTTTTCACATCAGTTGAAAGGAATAACTGATGGGAAAAGTAAATGATAAAAAGTTTTCACAACAGTTGATATAATACCTGTAGGGAAAGATACACGCGGTGGCAGTTTTGTAATACTGAGCAACTACATTTTACATCAGGTGCATATGACCTGTAGGGAAAAACCTTTCAATATTTCATTTTCCCCTCTTCTCTGAAAACGTGACTTTCCCTTTTCCTTCTCAGATTCGTTTTCTCTCTCACAGAACCCTAGCCTCTCATCTCTCACAACACAAATCGGTGGAAGAAGAAAAAAATCATCATAGCAACCTTCTTCTTTGATTCGTTTCTCAGATCCGTTTTCCCCCTCTGGGCAAAATCGTTTTCGCCTATCACCTCTCACACTCGATTTCCCTCTCACTGGCCCTCTTTTCACAGATCGGTTAGTATTTTTCGTTTTCGTTTTTAGTATTTCCATTCAAACACGATTACGAACTTCAAATAGTTTAAATAGTTTTGGTTTCAGTTGCTCAAATCGTTTTCGTTTTTAGTATTTCATAGATCTCGTTTTCGTTTTTAGTATGTGGTTTCATCTAGCATCGAGCATCAATCAGCGAGCTTCTGAAGCTATCGACAAGTGTAATTTTTCGAAACTCTGTTTTTCGTTTTTCTAGATCAACGTTCAAAAAAACGATCTCTGTATTTGATTTCGTTCGATTTACCTATCGTTTTCGATTCACTTTTCTGCATAACAAATCGATTAGAATTATATAGAATCATCATCCTCTGTTATATTTGTATTCCTTCTCTCCGATTTTTCGAAAGTTTTGGCGAATTAACTCATACTGTTTCGTTAAACAATTTAATCAAGTTTCGAAAGTAGAATTCTATACTAATTTGATTATCGCTTAAACATTGTCTCTGATTCAAAGAATTTGCATCTTCGCAGTGATTTCGCAAGGAATTAATGCTGGAGATGTGAAGAAGCTTCAGGACGCAGGGATCTTTACCTGCAATGGCTTGATGATGCACACGAAAAAGGTTTAACTCTAAACACTTCTCTAATTCGAAAATCTAAGAATGTTGAATTAGGCTGAAGTTTAATCACTTAAATAATGTTGTTATTTTTTTCCGCAGAATTTGACTGGAATCAAAGGTTTATCTGAGGCGAAGGTTGATAAGATCTGTGAAGCTGCTGAGAAGCTTGTGGTTAGTGATTATAATATCTGAAATCTAAGTTAATTTAGAATCTATTTTAATTTTATCTTATTTTGATTTCTCACTTCCGATGCAGAATTCTGGTTACATTACTGGAAGTGATGCGCTGCTCAAGGTACGTTGTTTATTTTGCTTCTAGTTTTTTGAATTATGGATTCGATTTTGTACTCTGTTAATAAAGCTTAAGTACATCTTAATTATTTTTATTTAATTTAATAATTTATTTGTACTCTGTTGTTGCAGAGAAAGTCTGTGGTTCGAATTACTACTGGAAGCCAAGCGCTTGATGAACTGCTAGGAGGTAGATTTTCAACGAGAACTTCTTTTTTATAGTTTTGCGTTTTTCTACTTATATGATTCGTTAATTTTGAATCCTATATGTTTGTAATTATTTTCTCTTTGAATTTCTTTTTAATGTTTGATAAAGGTGGAATCGAGACACTGTCGATTACTGAAGCATTTGGAGAATTCCGGTATGAATACAGCATGTAACTAGTTTCAAATAGATTTTATTCATTTTCAGTTTCAGAAGAAGTTTATGCTAACAATAGCACTTTATGTATTCAGATCTGGGAAAACACAACTTGCTCATACTCTCTGTGTGTCCACTCAGGTTTAGTTCTATCATCTATTATTTGTCATAACGTATTTGGTGTTAGTTAATATTAATGACTTTTATCATCAAAATCATGTGTTTATATCTATTATTGTTTGCATTCATAGCTTATCAAACACCAAATTTTTTTATGCATACAGTACTAATCTTATTTTCACGCACATTGAAATATTTGTTGTATACTACATACTAAAAGTATGTGTTTTTAAGATTGATGCAAACGCACTTGGCTCTAAAGTTGTTGCAGAAATTTTAGTGAGAAGGGCTATTAGGGTAAACTTGATTCTGTTTCGTCGTCTGTTCGGTCTCGTTTGTCAAATCGTAATTTCTCTGTTTTTCTCAACCCCACATTTATGTTAACACTAGAAAATTTCTTTTGATAATTGAATTGTGAACACTAGTCAGTTTGCCTAGTTTGTTGTTATTTATTTTAGATTTTTGCGAATTAGGTAAGACTGAAATTATTTTTGAATTGTTGTGTTTCTATGTTGTTTTAGTTGGAACATTTACCAACAATGGTTGCTAGTGTTTGAAGTGATGCTAATAACTTGCAGCTTGAATGAACCTTTCAATTTCGAATGCTTCTATCGATTGGTTCGAAATTGGATTGATTACTCTCATGCGATATTTAGTGATTTTTATTTAATTAATGTATCTATGATTCAATTGAATTTTTGTGTGGCAGTACATACTCCACATCCACTGATTGAGGAGGTTATACAGACTGGTGTAGTGTCTCGTTTTGTTGAGTTTCTGATGTGGGAAGATTTTCCACAGTTGCAGGTCTGTTGTATACTTGTTTATTATTCATTTATTTGTGTATTAACTTCGTAATTAATGTTTTGTTGTTGCTGATACATGGGCTTAACAACATGTATTGTGTGTTGTAGTTGAATGCAGCTTGGGCTTTGACCAATATAGCTTTTGGAACATCCTAAAACACTAAGACATTGACCATGGTGCTGTCCCAATTTTTGCATGTATTTTGTGAGTTATCTCCATAGGTATTTTATATACTTTAACTTCTATACAATCTTCTGTCACAAACACAAGTGTTTAAGAGTCTATATCTGGAAGGGACTTACCTGATTTACTTGATTGACAACCAGGTACTATATAATTTCAAAGGTTCTTCCTGTGAGATGCTTTATGTGTACCAAGATTTATGGTCATATTCATGAAATTAGGTATGATGAATTAATTTACCAAGATTATGTGTACCAAGATTTGTGTGTCCCTTTTATTGTGATTACTCTGGTTGTCACTTGTCAGGTAAAATTTTGATTTTTCCATTGTGCCAATTTTTATTTTGAGTCGTACTCAAAATTATAGTACTTTTGATTGATGGGTTTATAATGACTTGTTAGGATGAGTTGTTGTGGGGGTGCTGCTTGGTTACACAAAGCTACAAAGAATCCAATGTACCTAAATTACATTCAATATGCCCCAGGTAAGGTCCCTCTTTCTTGTCTCTCAGTTTTAACTCTATTGGTTTCATGTGTTCCAAGTTGTAACTGTTTTTGAGCTTGTGAAACTTTACATGTGGGATTTTGTTCAAGATGAGTGATAGTAACATGCAATATGTCACATCCACTAGCTTCTTACTGGTAGCTTATGTCAAGTACTTGACCAAATCACATATTGTTGTGCATTGTGGTGGTACCATAGTAACACCAAAGAGTCTCCGAACCTTATTGAGTGATAGTGCAATGTGCTTGTTAGATTTATTTGGTGATGAAATTGGAGAAATTTTGAATTAAGCTAATAAGCTATTTAATAATTGTTAGATTTATTTGGTAATGAAATTGGAGAAATTTTGAATCAAGTTAATAAGCTATTTTAAGCTTTTAATAAGATACTTACTAATTGTTATATTTATTTGGTGATGAAATTGGAGAAATTTTGAATTAAGCTAATAAGCTTTTAATAAGCTAGATAGTAATTGTTTTATTTTTGCTGCATGTTGTTGCTATATTAAGGTAATTAGTATTTTTTTTTTCATTTTGATATAATAAGCTACTTAGTGATTGTGTTTTCATTTTTATAGTGTTCTCGTAACTGGATATGGTCAAATCTCCACCAAAACGCCATGAGAAGTGGATAAGGCCGACACGACAAAAGTCGTCAGGAGAGTACATGTCAGAAGAAACACATATTGCCGATAAAATTGTAAGTATTCAATCGACTTAAATTGTCTATGTGAAAGGGTAAAATTTTAATAGAGCTATGAGATTCTGGTATGTACAGTTATGCAAAGACTGCAATATGTGAAAGTGGCTCTATTATGCAAATGATAAACTACTTTCTATAATCTTCATAGTTTTACCAAGAACATAAACTGCTTCTCTAACACTATCCTCCCTCTCTTCAATAGCACAATTCAAACCTTTAACTGATATAGCATAAGGCAAGTTAGTTAAACATGCACCTAATATATCAGCAATCATAACCATCACAACTTCAAACAGCCTCTCACTTGTATTATGGTCTTTTACAACATCTTGATTCAACAGCAGAATGGTTTTGCTTATTCTGTACATTGCATTGGATGCCAATACTTTAATAGGCCATGCTGAAGGACTTACCTTAATACACACAAGATAATATTTTGTTTTATATTTTTCATACCTTGTTTTCGCAAACTCAGCTAATGTCTCAAGTGTCTCTTTGGGAGTCTTGTTTTGAAGGGAGAGTTTACAAAGATCTACATCTAGCCACTTTCCATAGAGATCAGCTCCAATCCAAACAATTTCAGCTGTTTTTCTAAGTTTAATCAATTTCCCTTCTTTGTCAATGTTATTTTCGATGAACTTCACATAAGGTAGGGCTTCATTTAGAGTACTAATCAAATTTTTCACCAAACACTTCTCCATATTTGGAAGTGCAACTATAATGCTTGCTAGTGTGACAATAGGAAGTGACCAACTATATGGAGGTTCTACACCATGCAAAGGAAGAATTTGGTCACAATCAAATTCTCCGACTCCTTTAAATCCTTGCAACATTGAACATTTTTTTTCTAACAATTCAATAACAAGTTTTGGCTGCTTTTTTTCACCTTGTTCAACCCAATGGGTAGTTGCATCACAATTAGCTTTCATCATCACCTCAACCAACTCTTCCTCACCTTCGAGATGCAGAATAAACCGTCTTAGGTCCTACTTTCTGCCTGTTCCTAAACCCGAATCTGTACCATTGAATTTTGATTTCCAATTCTTGAAATATTCACAAAATCCCAAGATCCACAACATAGGGTAAATCGAAACAAATTGTGCAGCTTTACACACTCTAACCATCCCCATCTGTAGTTTAATACAGAAACACAACAGAATCAGTTTCACATCATGAGCCAACTTCCTAAACCACCGGTTACCAATCCGAAAACTAATCGGACTCTCTCGAAACACCACTAAACTATCAGTCCAGTAACCTTCTACTTGAAAAATTCTCTTGCGACTCCTATTCCTCACATTTGGACACCTATATTTAACAGCAACAAACCACCTAAAAGCAGGAGCAATAGTACCAACACCAACAGCAGCAACCTGAACTATAAGAATCAAGATTATAGACCATTTGTAATCTTCATAGTGTTAGAGAAGCAGTTTATGTTCTTGGTACAGTTTATCCAAGTAACAAGTCCATTTAGGTCCATGTTCTCTACACTACTTTGGTTAAGTTTCATTATTATTTTTTTGGATAGAAAAATGTTACCAAGTTAGAAGTTATATTAGTGCTTATGCATCAATTAAGTTGATGTTATATGCTACAGGGTGCATGTTCCATGGCAAACCACTGTATGTTTATTTTGCTCAGAAGAAAGAGGATAGAAAAAGACTATTGCAGCACAAGCATGCTCAGAAACTAGAAGGATTAACAAAACATTTTGTAATTAAGTTGATATGTATTTTCTTTAATATATTGTATTGATATGTATTTTTTTTTAATATATTTTGGAATATTGATGTGAAAAGTTGCGGATTGATTATGTAATATCAAATTAGATAATATAACTTCCTTTTTGGCATTAAAATTATCCATATTTGTTTTTATATTTTTAATATAAAAGAAAAGAGCAAGTGTTAAGCTTATTTATTAAGCAATTTAAAAAAAAAATATATAGATTTCGCATCAGTCCTTAACTTATACCTGATGTGAAAAACACATATTTTACATCAGTCCTTAACTTATACCTGATGTGAAAACCCCGTTGTGAAATTTTAAAGTGCATCTATTACAACAGTCGAAAATAGAACTGATGTAGAAAATAGGTTTTTACATCAGTCCGTACCCGATGTAAAAAGTAGTGCACATACTACATCAAGCCACCTTACATCGGTTGGCAACTGATGTAAAAAGTCATTTTCGACTGATGTAAAAAGTCATTTCTGTAGTAGTGAATTCAAGATAATCGAGTCATAAAATTTAGGATAATTGTATATTTTCCACCTATTATTATATGATATATGATAAAATCGACATAAAAGTTTGGGTCATCATAAGAATTGCACTAAACTCGCGGGTACATGAATAAAATCCATTTTAACTAGAAATCATAAATTACGAAACGTAAAAAATGTAGACAGGAACCAGTAGAACAGTGTACAATGTGATGTAACTAAAAGTTCAGACTATCTTGGAATAAACCATCATAATTCATTTTCATCGATAAACCTATTTTTTTTAAGCGTTTCATCTATAAACTATTATTTACTTATTAATTTGGATTTGCAAATAAAAATATATTAGATAGTTAGTGATCTTACCTGATTAGAAATGGGCTACCGGTGCAGTAAAGGATGTAGTTGTGAGTGTTTGCTATTGGCTGGAACGGTGGGGGGTGTGTACCTGCAGACACTTCGACGCTCAAGTCAATATGAGTGTGAAGATGGAGGTTAAGAGAGTAAGAAGAATCTAACCTTGGGGACTTCTCAGAGTCCCCATTTTATCGAGGTGGGTGGTGCAGGAGCCGTTGTATGGCACACGTGTGGCTCGGCGGTTATGAATTCCTAGGAACTGTAACCGCTAAAGAGAGATTCGCGGGAACGTGCGAGAGACGTTACAAAACATTTGAATGAGTCTCTGTTTGCTCCGAGCACCCCCCTCGCAGGGAGGAGGTGTGTTGCGAGTAATTCTGCCAGATATTGGATCTGGGCTAGTTTGTATTAGGCCTAAGTGAATGGGCCTAATTGTTATTTGCTTTCTCCAGAACAGAAGCCCCCCAAGTCGTTGCTCTTGGCAAAGAGTGATGACTTTGAATAGGTAAAAGCCATGTTCGATAGAAGTTTTTTGGAGGCGAGGACCTCAGTTGTTTTGAAGAAGTGTTCGCGCAGAACTAGTTCGTATGAGGGGCAACCAGCTCGCGTATGAGCGGACTGACCCGCTTTGGAACGGTGTTGTTCATAAGGGAATGTGACGTTCTCCCTTACCAAGGATATTTCAAACGTGCTCCCCTGGTCGCTAATGGAGTTCAGATTGAGGAAGATTAAGAATGGTCAACTGAATCTTGAACTTGAAGAAGATCAAGAATGACTAACAGAATCTTGCTCAGGAACCTTGAGGAAAGTCAAGAATGATCAACTGAATCTTGAACTTGAAGAAGATCAAGAATGACCAACAAAATCCTGCTCGGAAACCTTGAGGAAAATCAAGAAGGATCACTTGGATCTTAAACTTGAGGAAGATTAAGAATAATCAACTTAATCCTGTTCGAAGGTTTCGCTCGCTAGGATCGTTGCAAAGTTTGTTTTATCATGGTTGGAGCGAACTCAATGAGGTGAGGGAAGTTCGTATTTGTATCCCAGCTCGTCCCTCGATCTCTGGGTCGTTGGAGTTGCAAGATTCCCTTGTCAGATGGTTGGTAGTCTATCTATCTGCATTTAATGCCCACGTCTTTGAGGTCGTGAGTGAGGGGACAGGACGTTTGGGTTTTGGTTGCCACGTGTAAAGGCTAGTAATGCACTTGATTACATAGTCCCTTGAGTGCGTCTTGGGAACCGTTCTCGAGGCTCCATCATCACCGTTGATGAGTCCTGACGTTTGGGACTCCTACGGGTTTAATCAAGGCCGTTGGATATCTGATGGGATGCAATCTGAACCGTTGCTTTGACTCTTTGCATGGGGTCACAGTTGAAGCCCTGCACCGGATCGAACTCGTTGTATTTCTGAAAGGTTGCGAAGGAGGTATAAATATCTCCAAGTGTTTTTGAGAAACACTTTTGCCATTTTCGCTCGGCAAATTTCAGATTCTCAGAAGTTTAAGGAAATATCTCAGTGAAGTTCTGGCGTGTTTGAGTCTTCGTCCCTTCATCGTTCAACTTCCAACGTAATCTTCGTTTAACAAGGTATGACTGCTTCATCATTGTGCTTTCTTTTTTTTCGTATTTCTGCCATTTCGTTCTTGTGATTGAATAGGCTAGTGTTTTTTCAGTAGGAATTTGGTGGATTCCACCATAGATGGTGGTTGTTTCCACCGTAGGTTGCGCCTTTTAGGATGTATGATCACCTTTGCAGTCCTGTCGTACGTGGATGCCTTTTGCATTGTCTTTTGGTTTTCCCTCCAAACTGTTAGTTTTTTTAAAACTTTTGATCTTTCCATTTGGGAGGACGATGAGCCTTTCCCCGCCGTGATCGAACTGGAGGTGAAGGAAGGGTGGATTTGAATGCGAAATTCACTTCTTTTCCTTCCTCCTCTTTTCAGGTATAATCATGGCCGGAAATCCAAACAGAAATGAGGCCGAAGAATATGACCCTTCTTGGATAGGGGATGAGCTGTTGAAAGCGGCTTCTTTGTTTGCGCCGGATGGCACGTCAGAAAAACGGTTCAGTAACATCGGACGTGCCGAGGATTGGAAGGTCTGTCTCCCGTGTATATCTGATAGGATAAGCTCTCATTACACGGGGAATAGGTTCCCTATGTATGAGGTCATATTCAAAGATATGGGATTCAGACTCCCTTTTTCCCCCTTTGAACGCTCAGTTCTGAGGTGGACGGAGTTCTCGCCTTCGCAGCTCCATCCGAACTGTTACCCCTTCATGAAGGCCTTTGAGTTAGTATGTAGGCACTTGGAGGTCGAGCCTACCAAACATTTTTTCTTTTCATTCTTCATTGTCCAGCGAGGGACAGAGAAAGGTGGGGGTCATGCTTGGGTCTCCTTCCGCCAGACAAGAAAGCTTTTTTCTCTTTTCGTGGGCAAGGTGAAGCCCTTCAAAGATCGTTTCTTTCTGGTGCGACCAAAGACGACGATTGTTTTGAAGAACATCTTGAAGACGGTGAGGACAACCCAAGAGAATGGAGGGGAAGACTGCTGCAGGTTCACATATTCCCTTTCTACTGGTGCAGGGATCATTATGGGCAAAAAACCCTCTGATTTCGGTTCTGGGTATTCTAGGCTGAATGGCGGGGGAGAAGAGTTACGAAAAGTTGTGGGTCTTCGTATCTTCTTTTGTGCCCGCAAGAATCTTGAGGGAAGATGGCGTTCCTTTGGTTGACTCTGCTGGAAGGGAGGTGACGGAGCCTCGATACATCAATACGCACGATCTCGTGCTTTTTGAAAACCCGACTGAACTACTCGATAGAACTTTGTAGGATTTACTTTAGATTTTTGTATCGATATTTTTCCAAGTCTGTTATTGATATTTTTCTGCTCTTTTTGCTCGCAGGGGAAATGTCTTCAATGAATGAGCTGCTCAGACGCTCAAGCAAGAAGGTCAACAACCGCGGGGCCGCCCGGAGGAGCGACGTCCACAACGTGAATCCTTTGATAGCTGGGGCTGCTGGGGGCTCTTCTTCTCGTCCGGCTATCACACCAGTGCAGGTGCTCGAAGATGATTCGATGGAGGAGGTTGTCGAGTCCTTCAAGAGGAAAAGGGTGGTTTATGCTAGAAAGGGGCAGGTTGTGCCCGCCACATCCTCATCTGCTCAGCCCGAGGGCGGTGAAGGCCTTGGAAATTGTTGTGGCTCTGAAAAATTCCTCCAATGAGGACACAGTCCGAGCGGACCTGCTGGTGAAGGAGAAGGAGGATTTGGTGGCCAAAGTGACCAAGTTGGAGGCTGACCTTGCTGCAGTAGTGAAGGAAAAGGACGGCCAGATTGCTTCCTGGGTGAAGAAAGCGAAGAAGAGTCTGCTCAAGCTGGAGGAGGCCAGCCGCAAGTGGGAGGATGATCGGAAGGATCTCCTAGCTGCCATCAATCCGAGCGCCGAGGAGGCCGAGGATACCGTTTGCCTGGATTGCGCTGGTTTGGTGGCGAGGATTGGCGAGCTGGAGTGTAGTCTTGTAGAAGCGGCCATTCATGCTTTCGAGAATTCCATCCAGCAGATGAAGATTGTGAACCCTGGAGTTGAACTCTCAACTGAAGGGATGCATCTCTTGAAGTGGGTCGAAGATGGCGCTCTCAAGTCCCCTCCTCCGGAAGAAAATGATGGGCGTGTTGATTAAGCCCGGGCCTAAATGGCCTTGTAATATTTGAATTTTTATTTGGTGTAACCGGCCTTGTGTCATGACAATGTGCGCCCATTGTGGTTAGCACCCTTTATTTTATACTATTTCTTTATTTTTAATCTCTGCTCGCGTCTTTCTTTTATACTGCGAAAATGTATGTTTAATTTTCTAAGTATAGTGTGCGATCAGAATGCTCGTTGTATGAGGCTTTTATATTCGACGTGTGGCGAATATTCTCGCGGACGAGGATTGTTTCTACTTTAGATGTATGCTCGTAGGGTTAGCTTTAAGTTTCGAATAACCAAGCATTTTTGAATCAAGAGTAGATTGAATGGCCGAGGGTAGGGCCCGCCCCCTCGTAGCCATTGTTTTGTTGCGAAGTAGCGGCTATATTTGATGCGAGGTTAGAAACGGTGAATGTCGAAGGACTTGTTCGTCTTTTCAAGAAGTTGAAAACTTAGAGATGTTGCCTTTCCTCCGCCAAGTGTTCGCTCTGATCGTAGGGACAGCGTGCACTTACGTGTTTTGTACAGGGGAATCCGAGCATGATAGTTCAGAGCTTTACGCGGGGTATACGTCATAAGGGTTCATGTTCAAGAGATGTTTATCTGAACATGTGTTCGAGTCCGGCTCTCGAACGAGTAACGGTGGACGAAAGAAAAACTCAATTTAAGTTCAATGCCCCGAGGCATGAATCTCCCATCGCGAGCTAGGGTTCTGCCTAACATGCCGAGCAGTGATGCCGCAGCTGAGAGCGAGCATACTGTGGATTTAGTGAATCCGTCATGTAGATTTCACTAATCCTTTTAAGATTTTGGATTCAGAGTGGCACAATTCTCCTCTTCCGTTGTAATTGCTCGTTTGTGAGAGCGTTTAGTTCGTTAATTCTTGGGATTGGACCCTTGATGAGGTCTTCGAGGCCGTAAGCTCCCGTCCCCGTTTTCATGTGGATTCGATAAGGGTCCTCCCAGTTGGCGGCGAGTTTCCCTTCGTCCAAAT
This sequence comes from Medicago ruthenica, assembly GCA_018208015.1. Taxonomy (NCBI): domain Eukaryota; kingdom Viridiplantae; phylum Streptophyta; class Magnoliopsida; order Fabales; family Fabaceae; genus Medicago; species Medicago ruthenica. The sequence continues at coordinate 39,015,330 of CM031373.1, read as the reverse complement.
CCTTTTGGTTCCTTCGGAGGACGAGGTCGCCAACTTCGAATTCTCGATTGATGACTTTTTTGTTGTGGCGGGCGGCTATTTTTTGTTTTAGCGCTGCCTCCTTTAGAGCTACTTCACTTCTGATTTCGTCAAGAAATTCAAGTTCTTCTTGCAGGTTTTTGGTGTTGGCTCGGAAGTTCGTGTTGGCACCAGTTCGCTGATTGAGCTCGTTTTGCTCAATGGGAATGACTGCTTCCGTTCCGTACGTGAGGCGGCAAGGCAATTCGCCAGTAATTGAGTGGGGGGTCGTCTGATAGGCCTATAGAAATGTATGAAGTTCTTCCACCCAGTTACCTTTAGCTTCATCCAGCCTTCGCCGAATTCCTCGAAGAATAATTCTATTTGTTGATTCTGCTTGCCCGTGTGTTTGGGAATGTTCGACGGAAGTGAAGTTGTGGTTGATGTTCAGGTTTTCTAGGTATTCCTGGAACCTTCGGTCTGTGAACTGAGTTCCGTTGTCAGAAATCAGGAGGGTCGGTACTCCAAACCTTGCAAGGATATTCCTTTTGAAGAATCGAAATATGTTTTTTGTTGTGATTTTGGCGAGGGGTTCAGCTTCAATCCACTTTGTCGAGTAGTCCACTGCTACCACTAGAAATTTCAGTTGGCCTTTGGCTTTGGGGAAAGGTCCCAACAAGTCGATACCCCACCATGCAAAGGGCCATGGTGACGCTAGTGCGGTGAGTTTAGCCGGAGGGGAGATGTGCCTATCTCCATGTCACTGGCATTTGTCACATTTGGTCATGTACTCCTTGGCGTCTTTTAGCATGGTAGGCCAGAAGAAACCTGTTCGTAAGACCTTTTTGGCAAGTGCTTTAGCTCCGAGGTGCTGCCCGCAGATGCCCTCATGTGTTTCAACAAGGGCTTCTTGGGCTTCGACCGGCCCAAGGCACTTGATTAGCGGGGTGATGAAACCTCGTTTGTACAACGTTCCCTCCACTAGTGAAAATGAGCAGGCTCTCCGTTTAAGCTTAGTTCTTTCTGAGGGATCTTGAGGGAGTTCCCCGTTAGAGATGTAACAAATCAGGGGTCCCCGCTAGTCTTGTATCTGTTAAGTCTTTTGGTGTTGGCTGCATATTTTGGCAAATCCAATGTGTTGAATAGAAGCATCTCATTGTCTAGAACAAATCTTCAGTTGCAAGTTTTTCATTTTGAAGTCATTCAGAAGCTGAAATCACCTTCAGAAGCTGAAATGTGAGTCTGATGCCCGCGTTGACTTTCGTTGACTTCATCATAAGCTGGTTTTTCTGAATTGTTTTGGCGCGAATCTTTGCGAGATTTAACAAGGATTTATTCAAGCATGTTGATTCTAGAAGGCCTGATTAAATTGGAGAAGATCTTTGAAGATTTGGCTCGTGTTTATGAAAGTTCTTATTTTACTGAAGCAATCTTTGAGAGATATGTTGCAGTTTTATTTGTTTCCTTTTCAAGCCATTCATTATTCAGAATCATATCAATTCAGAAGATTTGTTTCAGATTAATGTTGCTTGCTGAAGATTATAAAAGGAGAGTTGCTGCCATTATTCAAGATATACGAATTAGAGAGAAAAATTCAGAGAATTGAGTCTTAGTGTTTGTAGGCTTTAAGCTTTGTTTGTGCACCACTCTCTTGAGTTGGTTTAGAATTTTTAATTGAGTTGTAATCACTCTAAGCCTGTAGGTACGAGTGCAGTCAGATGTATTGAAGTTGTTCTTCAAAACAGAGTAGTTTTTGTTAAGGGGTTCAGTAACAGGTTTGTTACTTGAATAGGAAGTTAGTGGTCTCTAATACTCAACGTGTTGGGTAGAATTCAAGACTAGGAGGAAGTTAATTGCTTATGTAGTACCCCAATTTTGTCCTAAGCCTTTTCAAAACAATTTTCAAACAAATCAAAAAAAAGAGGAGCAAAAGTCAAAGTCAACAAAAGTCAACCAAAAAGTCAACATTTCAAAAATGGTGACTTCGCAGTGCGAAAGTCACTTCGCAGTGCGAAGTCTGCGAATTTTTTGCAGATTTTTGGTTTCTTTGATTTTAATTCCAGTTTTTGTTACATTTGACTTTTATTATTGTTTTATCATCATTCATGGCCTTTTTGGCTCAGCAAAGCCAGAGTTGAAAGACTTGCCATTAATGCCAAGGAAAGAAGCTTTTTCTTCCAACCTAGCATGTGGCAAGCAAGTGGGCTTGCCCTTGGGCAGCTCTTGTCCCTCCCAAGTGACCTGCTACTGACCCTGAGGTTGCCAGCCACAAGCTTGAGGACTTTCTTCCTGCTTTCTCCCCCAAAACCAGTCAAACCCAGCTGGTTTTCACTTGCAAAAAACCATGATTGCTGCCCTGTTTTTCAGCAGCTTTTCCTCCTCCTCACACCAGCCCACATGTTGCCTTTTGCTTCCCCCAACCTCTGCACATCACAGTGCACTTTTTTATTACCCAACCATCAAGATTGCAAGGACCAATCCCCAAGCATAGCCAATTGCAATCCAGCTATGTTTCATCATCATTTCTATCCAAAGACCATTGAATTTGTGGCTGAAATCAGTCAAGGTTTTAACCCTTGGCACAAGGCAAGGTTACCTCTATCCTTTAACATTAAATGCAAAGCCATTTAGCCTGAATTTAGCCCACAAATCAGCTAGGTCCTATGGATTTTCCATCATTGCATTGGATTGCATTTTGGCCTATAAATAGAGATGCAAGGCAAGAGGAAGTGCAGCATTATTCTAACTTAGAAATAGTACTCATTAACACTTGATACACTTACAAACAACCAGAGAAAACCAGCACAAAGCACTAGCAAAAAACCAATTCCAATACAAAGCATTACAAAGTTCATTGCTCATCACCAACATTCAAAACCTTTGCAAGAACCTTCAACCAATCCAAGTTCATTGCAGCAGGAGCTTTGCTAAGGATCTCTGTAAGTATTCTAAGTCATTATCTTGCATTTACAATTGTGCTTGCATATCAATTTTGGTTCAAAACCTTTTGCTCTAAAAAACCCCTTTTGAATTTCAAAAGAAATCCCAAGGTTTGCAAAACATCAAAAACTGGTTTGTCCAGCCCTTTTCATTGCAAAACTCAAAGCTTTTCACTCTCCTAAAAGGTCCTGAGTTTGTTCAGAAGTTGTTTCTGAACAACAGTTCAGAAACAGCTTCTGAACTCAAAAATTCGCATTGTTCGCAATGCGAAGTCATGGTCGCAGAGCGACCATGACAGAACTCAGAATCTGAGTTTAGGCTCCCAAATGGCCAATTTTTGAGGTTCTAGCCCAAGAGCTCAGAACCTAGGAGGTTTGAAACTCATTTTATTCAAACCTTATCAAGGATTTTGCATAATTTTGAAGGATTCGCAAGTTCGGGTAACACTTTGTGGATAACTTGCAAAACAAGTTATGTCCACAAACTTTCAAAACAACTTGAACAAATAAGCTATGTTCATCATTTTCAAATCCAAACTTGAACAAAAAACATTGTTCATGATTTTCAAACCAAAAACGTGAACTTAAGCCGAATTTGTTCGCTTTTCAAAACCGTTCGCAAAATGAGCCGAACTTATGCGTTTTTTCACAAATTGTTAAAACCTCTCCATTTTTGGGTTTCAAACCAAATGTTTTGATAAACTTTGGGATTTCTAAGAAATTCAACCAAAAACTTGAATGAAAAAGGGATGGTTTGACGTATGTCTCTCCATTGCCCCGATTGTACGAATGCGTGACGTATGTCTCGTCGTTCGGACAATCGTCATTCCATTTTCAACGCATCCAACCATACCAAACCAATTCTTGGCCCCTTGTGGTCAATCCGAACCTTTTGGTCCCCCGTGGCCACTAGATTCAATCCCTCGACTCATTTGAGTCCCTTCGGTCAATGTTCGACTCCATTGAGTCCATTGTACCCGTTCTTGATCCCGATGGATCAATCGAACCTTTTCCCGACTCGTTTGAGTCACTTCAGTCAATGATCGACTCGTTTGAGTCCATTGCACCCCTTTTGGTCCCATAGCGACCAATTCGAACCCTTTTACCCAATGGACATGCCTTTTAACATTCTAGCGCGATTTTAAACAAACGCTTAATAAGCCTCCCATGCGCGAGCATACAAGCTACGTTTAATCGCAAGAATTCGGTTAAAACATCGTCCATCTAAAAACAACCAACATATGTACGTTTTTCTACCAAAGAACTACGTACGCTTTGAATTCTCCGACTACCGGGAGATACGTAGGAGCAAGATCGACATCTTGTCAAGCGCAATAATAAAAAACTTTATTTTCCCCTTGCATCATTTTTTTCTTTTTCCCTTTTTTACATAGATAAGCATGCGCGCAAAACATTTAAAAACATTTTAAGCCTTAGCCAAATAGGAGGTTCCCGTTGAGTACAACGGACGTGAGGGGTGCTAATACCTTCCCCTTGCGTAATCGACTCCCGAACCCAACAATGGTTGCGATGACCAGTCCTTTTCCTCATCGTCAAAGGGTTTTATTATCGTTTCCCTTCAAACAAAAAACTTAAGGGTTTATCAACGTTCCCTTTACACAAAAACTTTGGTGGCGACTTCACAAGGCCTCCCGAGCGTTCGTACACGTCTCGGGGGATTGCGCGTTTTTTAACGAGTGCGCACAGCTGGCGACTTCACTGGGGATCACTTTTCCCACTAGCGAGTCAAGCCTATCCTATTTGGCTTTTAAGCTAATTGTTTCTATCTTCTTTACGCGCATGCTTTTATTTTATTTATCTATGTCATTCCCATGCTTTATGTTTATAACTGCTTTATTTTGCTTTATATTCATATCATATATATCAAATGCGGGGGTTACTTGAGCGATGTTACTCCACATTGTTCGGGTTAATGCCGGACGTGTGAGGCTCTCTACCCGAGCTCGAGAAAAAACTAAGTTAGAATGGTGGTTGTGAGCGGAAGCCCGCGTTGACGTATGTCCGTGAGGTAGGATGCCCAACCCCGCTTAGAGGAGATTTTCACGTGGAATTAATTGAAGTCATGTGACGTATGTCCATTGACAACCTTAATTCCATGTGAGATCTATGACTCTAGGGACCTCTTCTTAGGAAATTTCACCTTTAGAGCCTACACGTGAGGATGGGAGAAATTCCGAACCTCTGCATATCACCCATTCGCATTCATTCATGTTTGTTACATTGTGTTTCATTTTATCAGGGGCAATCAACAACTATTTGTTTATTACTTGTTTTTATATGCATAATCATAGTTGGGGATAGAAATGACCAATATGTTGAGGGGTAGCATTTTAAAAATTGTATTTTCAGAATTTGATGACTTCGCAGAGCAAAGGTATCTTCGCACTGCGAAGTTAACTCTGAGGTTCGCAGAGCAAAATTTTTATTTTCAAAATGGCTGACCCTTCATTTACTCCCTCTCAACCACCCATTTCCACTATCTCCTTTATCCAACCGTTTTCTTTTTTTTCTTAACTCTTAAAACTAAAAAAACAACACTTTTATTCCATAACTTCAAAAAAAACTCTCAATCTTTTTTAAAAAAAAAGGCATACCCATTTTTTTTGAATCTTCCCTTTTCTTCATTAAATTTGTGTGTTATTCCATTCAGAATCAACAACAAGGTACGATTTCCTTTTCTTTCTCCTCTGTTTATTCTCTGATTCGTATTACAACAGTATGGGTTTTAGGGTTTCTAATTTTAAAATTCCCATTTTTAGGGTTTAAGTTTATAATAAGCTGCATTTCGTCTCTAGTTTGCTATATTAGGTTGTAATTTAGTAAGCATGCGTTATGGGTATCTGAAACAAGCCTGTTTCTTTCAATTTCCAAGTTGATTTTTTTTTGAAAACCCCATTTGCAAAAATTGAAAGAAGGAGAGCTGTTAAGAGTTTCTTTTTGATACCCAGCCATGATTCTAAAGTCATTTATCTACATGCATTGTATTTTAGAGGGAAGCTTAACCCAGGGATGCAGGTTAGATTTCTGGGGTTTTTGCTGTCATGGTCGCAGAGCAAAGTTCAACTTCGCACTGCAACCGTTTTCTGGGCAACCCAGAATTTCTCGAGCACCTTCGCACTGCGACCATGCCTTCGCAGTGCGAAAGAAGCAGAACAGAACCTATATTTTTCCCCATGTTCCCTTTCCAATTCCATTGATTTCACCCCTTTTTGCTTGTAATTATGTAGGCTGTTTACTGACTTTGCCTTTTTTCTTGTAGATGACACCAAGACCAACCGGAAAACGATTAAGGGGTGAAGCATCAGGATCAAGACCCCAAGGGGCATTCGACGCCTCCCGCTTCCTCAGCCTCCGGAATCAGGAGAGGTACGAAGAGCTTCTCAGCAGGACGTTCTGGGCTGAGAGGCAGTTCATCATAAACGAGCAGGGCACCTATCGAGAGTTGGCCCGGTTGATAAATCATCGCCGTTGGGGAGTTTTGGTGAACCTCCGCTAAACCTTAATTATGATATTATCCGGGAGTTTTATGCAAACGCCATTCCCGCGGAGCCGGAAGGAGAGTTCACCTATCAAACCATGGTGCGTGGTCGGGTCATTAGATTCGATCGCGACGCCATCAACACTTATCTCCGCAACCCCTTCCAACTTGAGAATGATGAACTTTGTGCTTTCCATAAGTACCAAAACCGTGGTAATTGGAACCACGACCTCTACTCCCAGACCATCTTCCAATCCGGAAGGGGCTATGAGCTCAATGCGGCGGGGCAGCCTACCAAAGCCCTCAAAAACAACCTCACTACCTACGCTCAAGTCATCTTCCACCTCATTGTTACCAATATAAAGCCAAAGAGCCATACCTCCTCCACCACCTTGGACGTCACCCCCCTAATCTACTACATCCTAACCCATAAACAAGTAGACGTGGCCAGGGTAATCTGTTAAGAGCTTAAGATAGTGGTCGAGAGTGGCATCAAGCCACCGGCCAAGAAGATGTGCCCGCTCACTTTCCCGGGTCTAATTATGGGACTCTGCCGGGAGGCACGAGTAGCGATCCCTCCTCATGTGTCCGAGACCATAAAGAACCCGATCACGGATGATTACATCTCCAGACACTGCACAGGAAGGAGAGCGGCGAGGGCACAACAGCCACGGCCTAGGCCCCCACCGGCATCACAGGGTCATCACACCTACACTTTCACATGGGAGCAGAATGCTTCCACTCATAGATACATGACCATGATGCATGATTCCATGTATCGCCTTCAGAGACAGTTGGGTAGGCCGACAGATCCCGACATTCAGATACCGACACCCGAGATGTTCGCAGCTCATGGTGCTTGGCCCGGGGATAGGCCAGAGTATTCAGAGGGTGGAGGCAGTGGTGCAGCGGCCGGAGGCCAGGGAAGGGATGATGAGGATGATGAGGACGAGGGTGACGAGGACGAGGATGACGAGGATGAGGAGACTGAGGATGATGAGGCTCTCACTCCTTGAGTGGCCCCTTTTTTTTTTATGCTTTCTCATGTTTTTGTTGTTTATGTTTTTGTTATTTTTCTCGTACACTCTTTAGAAGCTTCCTATGTTTAATACTTTGTATCTATATTCGTACTCTTGTTTTGTTGTTATTTGAGTACTCTTTCTTTTATTGCTTGGCCTTTGCATCATCTTCATGCCTGCTTGATTTTAATATGCGTAAATGTCGAAATTTCTTGCTATAGATCATTGGTAATGTGAATTTGACAAATCTTCCCGCAACGGATTAAGCCAAAGTTAATTTGATTTAGCCATAGACGAATGGTAATGATAAAATTGGATTAATTTTCGCAAAGCTAAAATGCATGTTTCCTATTTTTCCATGATTAAACTTGAAAGGAGAATATGTATTCAATACCAAGTTATACCATACAATTTACGTTATTAATATATTTGTTCTATGAACCATTTAGAACCAGCCAGATGTGAGGAATCCTCAAAGGTCATCATAACACATATGCAGGAGACCGACATTTTTGTTCAACTCGATCTTTTTATGTTAAATCTGAATTTTCTTTTTAATTGTATAAAAGCATTGACATGATCAAGGCATTTGTTTGAATATGAGTGAAAACAATTGACCACAAATAGCCCACCCTGTGAGAAGTGAGTATTTGTTAACCCCTTCGAGCTTAACAAATCAGAATTGTTAACCATAAACTGCCAACTTTCATAAGCTCAACTGCTTAATGAGATTGCCGGAGTTTGTAAAAAAAATATTTTTTTTTTCAGTTCATGGTTAAATCATCACTGAATTCTGATAATTTCCTTTCAATTTTTGAACCCTTAACCGTCATGATTATTGTCCCTTGCCAAAAGAGGAAGGAACATTCAATTAGGGTATCATCCCGAAATAAGGGAGGTTGTGAAAGTCAAGTAACGGTGAATTTCTTAAATGATCTTGACAACCAAAGAAAAGAAAGAAAGAAAGAAAGCAAACCAAGAAAAAGAAAAGAGAAAAGAAAAGGAAAGATCGATAATATCCAAGAGTTGTCAAGATCAAAAGGAAAGCATTTGTAAATCACCAAAAATTGTGATTTGAACAAGAAAAGGTATAAGTTAGAAAAAGTGTTCCTTCTTGCTTGGCCATTTGAATTCAATTTCCCCACATAGGACATTTCTTTTGTAACCAAGCCAAATTACAACCCTCAAAGACCTTTTGATCAATGCTTTTATGTTTTTAAGAAATAATAATTAGATGGACACATAACTCGATCAGAATGTTAGCAAACTTGCCGGATGAGTGTTCATTACCCCTCACATTAATACTCAATTTGTTCATTTACTTAAATGAGTGATAGGTTGGTTCATTGATAAACATGTTATTAACTTGAACTGTATGATATAATTTTTTGTGTGGTATTTATTTCGAATTTTTCAGTACAATCTCGGAATAATGGGGACATATAAATTGCATGCGCAAATTTCATATGAGTCATCCAACCAATCAAAGTCCGACCTCGCTCGGCATCCAAACAAAACCAAAGCCCAATATTCATTGGCACCCAACAAATAAATCCCAATTTCCATTGACACCCACAATTTTAAACCAAAACCCGATTATACCCGGTGCACAAATCATTTAGAAAGCCCAACCATGCTTGGCACTCTCCCTACAATTCACAAAAAGCCCAGTTGTCATTGACATTCATCAATCACCCAACAAAGGGCCCAATTGAAGGAGCCACACCTTAGGGGCAGGTCACCACCCCATTAACAAATTTCTTCCCAAGCGAAGTCTTTTACTTTTGTCAAAATTTCCCATTTGATTCTATTCATTCATTTCTTCTTTTTGATTATAGTACTAAAAACAAAATCTTCAAAAAAACTTACTTATGTGGAATCTTTTTATGTTTTTGAATAAATAATAACAAACGCATTTTCTCTGAACTGTGAGTACTTAAAACATGCGTCAATATCCATAGAGCAGATAAACCTCGCAGGCCGAGTATGGTTAATTGCTAAAAGGATTTCCCCAGCAGGGTCATCGGTGAATCAAAAAGGAATATCACCAATAAATCGAGAGCCTGAAGGGACAATTCAGGCAAGATTGGCCAACCAAAGCACAAGCATCCCCAGCGGAATCATCAGTTCTTTTCCCCAGCGGATTAGCACGATTTGCCTTGCGGAGTAATAATCCCCCACGAGGTATTTACTTCTCATCAATTACCGCAGTTTTACCCCGTCAATATTCAGATGTATCCCCTGAGGCATCATCCCCTTTAAAGGATTACCAAGTGTTTATAATGCAATACCGGTTCACTTTTTATTTTGCCGGTCTAATCTTATCTCATCAAGTTTATTATCCCCCACGAGTGGAACAAAATTCCCCATTCAAAACACCCCAAACATCTCTTCCATCAACCAAGGCTGGATATCGATCATGCTTCCAAAATGATCCTTATATCCCCATGAAACCCACGTCTTATTGACATTCCCCAGGGAGTGTCAACCCAAAAGAAAGCCCAATCATCATTGGCAATCACAAACACAAATCCCCGAAAGCCTAACCATGCTTGGGATCTACTTACATCCAAATACAAATTCCATCAAAAGCCCGACCTTGCTCGGCATCCAATCATAACTCCCAGCATTCAACATGCATCCCACATATCATTCATAATTCATACATGCATCATGTCGAACTCATTCATGCATGCATATCCAAATCATTCATACACATGCATTTCATATTCATGTCATGCATCCTCAACCAGGATTCTCTAGTGAATATCACATATTCACCAGCATCCATCAACAGTTAAGCAAGTGTTCCCCAGTGAACCTCCTTCACAAACTGTCCCCAATTCCCCAGCTGAGTTTCCCCAGCAAAAATTCTTGATTGAGTCTACCTCATATCATATCATATTGCATATCATACTGCAACATGAAGTATATCATGCATCATACAATCATGTTTCCCTCTTTCAACAATCTAAGTACTAGCCCCGCCTAGAGACGATTACACTCCACCAGGCACCTATTCAGGGTAAGACCATTCCAGTTTAGGTATCCACCTCTAGTGCTAGCGGCTAGATAAGATCACATATCCTCAGTGTTTCAACCTTCAGTGTAAGCGGCTGAATAAGATCACTTTATCCCTAGGTATCCACCTCTAGTTCTAGCGGCTAGATAAGATCACCTATCCTCAGTGTTTCAACCTTCAGTGTAAGCGGCTGAATAAGATCACTTTATCCCAAGGTATCTACCTCTAGTGCTAGCGGCTAGATAAGATCACCTATCCTCAGTGTTTCAACCTTCAGTGTAAGCGGCTAAATAAGATCACTTTATCCCTAGGTATCCACCTCTAGTGCAAGCGGCTAGATAAGATTACCTATCCTCAGTGTTGCGACCTCTAGTGCAGGCGGCTAGATAAGATCACCTTTGCCCTTAGGTATCTACCTCTAGTGTTAGCGGCTAGATAAGATTACCTATCCCCAGTGAATCTACCTCTAGTGTAAGCGGCTGGATACGATCAACCTTTATCCCTAGTGGATCGACCTTCAGTGTAAGCAGCTGAATAAGACCACTCCATCCTTAGAGATCTACCTCCAGTGTCAACGGCTGGATATGATCAACCTTTTACCTTTGTCCATTTTTTACATTTGCATAGCAGTATTTTCATTTCACTGCAATCTTTTCGTACCGCGAAGGACAAAATTCGGGTCCTTCTTTTACTTAATTGCTCTTCGCAAAGAGTTCATGAGCTGCCATTGGCACTCACACACTCTATGCAAAGACACAATTAAGTAGGGGCAGCTGTAGTACCCCAATTTTGTCCTAAGCCTTTTCAAAACAATTTTCAAAAAAATCAAAAAGAAGAGGAGGAAAAGTCAAAGTCAACAAAAGTCAACCAAAAAGTCAACATTTCAAAAATGGTGACTTCGCAGTGCGAAAGTCACTTCGCAGTGCGAAGTCTGCGAATTTTTTGCAAATTTTTGGTTTCTTTGATTTTAATTCCAGTTTTTGCTACATTTGATTTTTGTTATTGTTTTATCATCATTCATGGCCTTTTTGGCTCAGCAAAGCCAGAGTTGAAAGACTTGCCATTAATGCCAAGGAAAGAAGCTTTTTCTTCCAACCTAGCATGTGGCAAGCAAGTGGGCTTGCCCTTGGGCAGCTCTTGTCCCTCCCAAGTGACCTGCTACTGACCCTGAGGTTGCCAGCCACCAGCTTAAGGACTTTCTTCCTGCTTTCTCCCCCAAAACCAGTCAAACCCAGCTGGTTTTCACTTGCAAAAAACCATGATTGCTGCCCTGTTTTTCAGCAGCTTTTCCTCTTCCTCACACCAGCCCACATGTTGCCTTTTGCTTCCCCCAACCTCTGCACATCACAGTGCACGTTTTTATTACCCAACCATCAAGATTGCAAGGACCAATCCCCAAGCATAGCCAATTGCAATCCAACCATGTTTCATCATCATTTCTATCCAAAGACCATTGAATTTGTGGTTGAAATCAGTCAAGGTTTTAACCCTTGGCACAAGGCAAGGTTACCTTTAACCTTTAGCATTAAATGCAAAGCCATTTAGCCTGAATTTAGCCCACAAATCAGCTAGGTCCTATGGATTTTCCATCATTGCATTGGATTGCATTTTGGCCTATAAATAGAGATGCAAGGCAAGAGGAAGTGCAGCATTATTCTAACTTAGAAACACTACTCATTAACACTTGATACACTTACAAACAACCAGAGAAAACCAGCACAAAGCACTAGCAAAAAACCAATTCCAATACAAAGCATTACAAAGTTCATTGCTCATCACCAACATTCAAAACCTTTGCAAGAACCTTCAACCAATCCAAGTTCATTGCAGCAGGAGCTTTGCTAAGGATCTCTGTAAGTATTCTAAGTCATTATCTTGCATTTACAATTGTGCTTGCATATCAATTTTGGTTCAAAACCTTTTGCTCTAAAAAACCCCTTTTGAATTTCAAAAGAAATCCCAAGGTTTGCAAAACATCAAAAACTGGTTTGTCCAGCCCTTTTCATTGCAAAACTCAAAGCTTTTCACTCTCCTAAAAGGTCCTGAGTTTGTTCAGAAGTTGTTTCTGAACAACAGTTCAGAAACAGCTTCTGAACTCAAAAATTTGCATTGTTCGCAGTGCGAAGTCATGGTCGCAGAGCGACCATGACAGAACTCAGAATCTGAGTTTAGGCTCCCAAATGGCCAATTTTTGAGGTTCTAGCCCAAGATCTCAGAACCTAGGAGGTTTGAAACTCATTTTATTCAAACCTTATCAAGGATTTTGCATAATTTTGAAGGATTCGCAAGTTCGGGTAACACTTTGTGGATAACTTGCAAAACAAGTTATGTCCACAAACTTTCAAAACAACTTGAACAAATAAGCTATGTTCATCATTTTCAAATCCAAACTTGAACAAAAAACATTGTTCATGATTTTCAAACCAAAAACGTGAACTCAAGCCGAATTTGTTCGCTTTTCAAAACCGTACGCAAAATGAGCCGAACTTATGCGTTTTTTCACAAATTGTTAAAACCTCTCTATTTTTGGGTTTCAAACCAAATGTTTTGATAAACTTTGGGATTTCTAAGAAATTCAACCAAAAACTTGAATGAAAAAGGGATGGTTTGACGTATGTCTCTCCATTGCCCCGATTGTACGAATGCGTGACGTATGTCTCATCGTTCGGACAATCGTCATTCCATTTTCAACGCATCCAACCATACCAAACCAATTCTTGGCCCCTTGTGGTCAATCCGAAACTTTTGGTCCCCCGTGGCCACTAGATTCAATCCCTCGACTCATTTGAGTCCCTTCGGTCAATGTTCGACTCCATTAAGTCCATTGTACCCGTTCTTGATCCCGATGGATCAATCGAACCTTTTCCCGACTCGTTTGAGTCACTTCGGTCAATGATCGACTCGTTTGAGTCCATTGCACCCCTTTTGGTCCCATAGCGACCAATTTGAACCCTTTTACCCAATGTACATGCTTTTTAACATTCTAGCGCGATTTTAAACAAACGCTTAATAAGCCTCCCATGCGCGAGCATACAAGCTACGTTTAATCGCAAGAATTCGGTTAAAACATCGTCCATCTAAAAACAACCAACATATGTACGTTTTTCTACCAAAGAACTACGTACGCTTTGAATTCTCCGACTACCGGGAGATACGTAGGAGCAAGATCGACATCTTGTCAAGCGCAATAATAAAAAACTTTATTTTCCCCTTGCATCATATTTTTTCTTTTTCCCTTTTTTACATAGATAAGCATGCGCGCAAAACATTTAAAAACATTTTAAGCCTTAGCCAAATAGGAGGTTCCCGTTGAGTACAACGGACGTGAGGGGTGCTAATACCTTCCCCTTGCGTAATCGACTCCCGAACCCAACAATGGTTGCGATGACCAGTCCTTTTCCTCATCGTCAAAGGGTTTTATTATCGTTTCCCTTCAAACAAAAAACTTAAGGGTTTATCAACGTTCCCTTTACACAAAAACTTTGGTGGCGACTTCACAAGGCCTCCCGAGCGTTCGTACACGTCTCGAGGGATTGCGCGTTTTTTAACGAGTGCGCACAGCTTAGGCTGGGAACTGGGAGTCAGTGTCTTGAGTCATAAGGATTAATTCCTATAGTGGAATTCCTTCCTGGATTGCTATCCCCCAGAGTAGGAGGTGTTTACTCCGAACTGGGTTAACAAACCTTGTGCCTTCTTTAGCTTTCCTGCACTTTTAATTTCTGCTGATTATCTATTGTTAATTGTGCTAAGTTTAGTTCAGAACCTGTTTGGTTCAGAACCTGTTTTCTCTTTGTTATTGCCTGTCCAGAATTTCAATTGGCATCAGAGCAGGCACCCTGCCTGTGTTTTGGGTGAGATCCAGAGGAGTTAATTTCTGGCAAGCATGGATAGAGAAGGAGGCTATGTCAACAGACCACCCCTACTTGATGGCACAAATTATGAGTACTGGAAATCCAGGATGTATGCATTCCTGAAATCCATTGACAGCAGAACTTGGAAAGCTGTGCTTAAAGGCTGGGATCATCCTGAGGTTTTGGACAAAGATGGTAACAAAACTGGAGTTTTGAAGCCTGAAGAGGAGTGGACCAAAGCTGAAGATGACTTGTCTCATGGGAATTCAAAAGCCTTGAATGCAATTTTCAATGGTGTTGACAAAAACATGTTCAGACTCATCAAGCAATGTACAGTTGCAAAGGATGCCTGGGAAATCTTAAAAACAACTCATGAAGGAACTTCTAAGGTGAAGATGTCCAGGCTCTAGTTGCTGACCACCAAATTTGAGAACCTGAAGATGATGGAAGATGAAACTATTCAGGATTTCTACATGAATGTGCTGGACATGGCAAATTCCTTTGATTCACTTGGGGAAAAGATGTCTGATGAAAAAATAGTAAGAAAAATCCTCAGGTCCCTGCCCAGAAGATTTGATATGAAGGTTACAACCATAGAAGAAGCTCATGACATCACCACCATGAAGGTTGAGGAGCTGATTGGGTCTTTGCTTAATTTTGAGACTGCATTCTGCAAACAGCCTGATAAGAAAGGGAAATGAGTATCATTTGCACTTAATTCAGGAGCTGATGATCAACAAGAGTCTGATGAGGAGGATAGTGATTTATCATAAGCTCTAGTGTTGCTTGGAAAACAATTCAACAGAATTCTTAAGAAGGTTGACAGAAAATCCAAGACCAAAGGTCAGAATTTCAGATTCAATAACAAGAAGCAACAAACTGATGAGAAGAAGACCAAGTCTGAGGAGAAAAGTAACCAAGCCAAAGGTGTGCAGTGCTTTGAGTGTGAGGGGTATGGACATATCAAGTCTGAATGTCCTACTTTTCTTAAAAAGCAGAAGAAAAGCCTAGCTGTTTCATGGTCTGATGAAGATTCAGAAGAAGATTTTGAGAATGAATCTGCTAAGGGTGACACTAGTTTGATGGTAAGGTCAGGAGCTATCTTAAAGAAGGAAGTTGTTTTAGAGTCTGAGACTTTTTCAGAGTCTGACTCAGAGTCTGAAGCTTCATCTGTGTCTGAAGCTGCTAAAACCTCATATGATGAACTAGCTGATAACTACAGGAAGCTATATACCAGAAGTGCTGAGGTATGCAAACAAGTTCTGGATCAGAAGGAGACTATTTTTCAACTGGTGGCTGAAAAAGGAGAACTTCTAGTGAAAAATTCAGAATTAAAAGAAGAAGTGAACCAGCTATATTCCCAACTTGAGCATATGAAAAAGCAGGTTAGAATGATGAGTACTGTTACTGATGTGTTGGAGGAAATTCTGGATGCTAAGAAACAAGGAAAAACTGGTTTAGGATTTGTGAATGAGAGTCTGAACCTCAAGCAGAAAAATCCAGTTCAACAGTTTGTTCCTGCTACTCAGACTCATAATCTTATGATTGGAACATCTAAGATGAGATCTCAGAAGGAAGCCCAGATGCAAGGTCAGAAGCAAGCTCAGATGAGACCTCAGAAGCATACTCAGATAAGACCTCAGAATCATGTTCAGATGCAACCTCAGAAGCATGTTCAGAACAGAAGAAGGAGGAATCATTGTGGTAAGGAGGGACACATTAAACCTTTTTGCTTTAAACTATATGGTTATCCTGAACACTTTCAATATAGAAGAGTGCAACCAGCTGCACCCAAACACAATGTTCAGAAGGTGTGGAAACCTAAGGTGCAAAATGTAGGCCTTATAGCTCATACTTCATTGAGAGCCACCTCAAAAGAAGACTGGTATTTTGATAGTGGGTGTTCAAGACACATGACTGGTGTTAAGAAGCTGCTGAGTAATATAAGACCTTATTCCAGAAGCTATGTGACATTTGGAGATGGAGTAAAAGGTCAGATTCTGGGTATTGGTGATTTGATCAGTGAAGGTTTGCCCAGACTTAATGATGTGCTACTGGTGGAAGGATTAACTTCTAATCTGATCAGTATTAGCCAACTTTGTGATCAAGACTTGAAGGTTAATTTCAACAAGCAAGAGTGTATTGTTACTGATCAAGAAGGTAAGGTTCAGATGAGGGGCTGCAGATCCAAAGATAACTGTTATTTATGGGTGTCTGAAGAAGAAAGAAGCCTGACTTCCTGTCTCATGAACTCAGAAGAGGAAATCAGACTCTGGCACCAGAAATTGGGTCATCTGCATCTGAAAGGCATGAAAAAAATCCTAAGTACTGAAGCTATCAGAGGTGTACCTAATCTGAAGATCAATGAGGACAATGTTTGTGGTGATTGTCAAATTGGGAAACAAACAAGAAAGTCTCATCCCAGATTAGTTCATCAGGTAACTACTAAAGTACTAGAACTTTTACATATGGATTTAATGGGGCCTATGCAAGTAGAAAGTATTGGAGGAAAAAGGTATGCATTTGTAATGGTAGATGACTACTCAAGATTCACATGGGTTAACTTTGTTAAAGAGAAGTCTGACACTTTTGAAGTATTTAAAGAGTTGTGCATTCAACTACAAAGAGAGAAGGACTGTGGTATTGTCAGAATCAAAAGTGATCATGGCAAAGAATTTGAAAACAAGAGTTTCTCAGAATTCTGTGCTTCTGAAGGTATAAAACATGAGTTTTCTGCACCTATCACACCTCAGCAAAATGGTGTAGTTGAGAGGAAGAATAGGACATTAGCAGAATGTGCAAGGGTTATGCTACATGCTAAGAAGCTACCTTATATGTTTTGGGCTGAAGCTATGAACACTGCATGTTATATCCATAATAGAGTTACTCTGAAGAAGGGAACAACTTGTACCTTATATGAATTATGGAAAGTAAGAAAGCCAACTGTGAAATATTTCCATGTGTTTGGGAGCAGATGTTACATTTTGACTGACAGGGAAAATAGAAGAAAACTGGATCCTAAGTCTGATGAAGGTATATTTTTGGGATATTCAGTAAACAACAGAGCCTATAGGGTGTTTAACTCAAGAACTAAAGTTGTGATGGAGAGCATAAATGTTGTTATTGATGATCTGTCTGCTGAGAATGAAAAGGATGAATATGAAGTTATTCCAGAGTTTGAAGCCTCAAAAGAACAAACTTCAAAAGCAGAAAATCATCCAGAGTCTCAAGAAGCAGAAGTGCATCCAGATCATGATTCTGCTGCTAAAGGGCCGTCTATTAGAGTTCAGAAGGATCATCCTAAGGAGCTTATCATTGGGAGTTTGGATAAACGGGTCAGAACCAGAAGATCAGACTCAGCTGCTACTGATTCTTGTTTTGTGCCTAAGTTTGAACCCAAAAATGTAAAAGAAGCCCTAACTGATAAATTTTGGATTGAAGCAATGCAAGATGAGTTGAATCAATTCAAAAGGAGTGAAGTGTGGGATCTAGTACCAAGACCTGAAGGGTTGAATGTGATTGGCACTAAATATATATACAAGAATAAAACAGATGAAAATGGTATTATGGTCAGAAACAAGGCAAGGTTGGTTACTCAGGGTTATACTCAAGAAGAGGGTTTGGATTTTGATGAAACCTTTGCACCTGTGGCCAGACTAGAGTCCATAAGATTACTGTTGGGTGTATCCTGCATTCTCAAGTTCAAGCTATTTCAGATGGATGTAAAGAGTGCATTTTTGAATGGATATCTGCAAGAAGAAGTATATGTTGAACAACCTAAGGGTTTTGTGGATCATCAGTTTCCAGATCATGTGTACAAATTGAAGAAAGCTTTATATGGATTGAAATAAGCACCAAGAGCATGGTATGAAAGGCTGACTCAATTTCTTGTGGCTCAAGGATACAGAAAAGGTGGTTCTGATAAAACCTTATTTGTGAAAGATGAGAGTGGAAGTCTGATGATTGCTCAGATCTATGTAGATGATATTGTGTTTGGTGGAATGTCTGACAAAATGGATAAATTATTTGTTCAGCAAATGCAGTCTGAATTTGAAATGAGTTTGGTTGGTGAGCTGACATACTTTCTTGGATTGAAAGTCAAGCAAATGGAAGATACCATCTTTATTTCTCAGAGTAAATATGCTATAAATATTGTGAAAAAGTTTGGTATGGAATCTGCTGCTCATAAAAGGACACCAGCTGCTACTCACCTGAAGTTGACTAAGGATGAACATGGAATCTCAGTAGATCAAAGTCAATATAGAAGCATGATAGGAAGTCTATTGTACTTGACTGCAAGCAGACGTGATATCACATTTGCTGTTGGAGTGTGTGCAAGATATCAAGCTGATCCTAAGATGAGTCATCTGACACAAGTTAAAAGGATCCTGAAGTATGTGAATAGCACAAGTGATTATGGAATCTGAAGGTGAGAAAAACACACACACAAGAAGGGGGGGTTGAATTGTGTGACTCTAAAACTTGTTCTTTTCTTTTTCAAAGACTTAGCACAAGTTCAGAACCAGGTTCTGAACTGTTATCAGAATATATGCAGCGGATTAAACAAGTAAAAGAGATAAGGGAAGAGAGACACACAGAATTATACAGGTTCCTTCTCAATGTGAGAAGTAGTCCTGTCCCCTTGTATCCAACAAGAGAGTTTCAATATAATCTGAAGATTACACAATGCTCAACCACACAGGAAGAGACTTCCAGTTGCTCAATCACAAAGAAAGAGACTTCTATGCTCAACCACCAAGGAAGAGGCTTCCAATGCTCAAGTCACTAAGACAAGAGACTTCCCAATGCTCAAGTCACTAAGACAAGAGACTTCTGACTCAGACCACAAAGGAATGAGGTTACAATTGCTTAGTATACAGACTAAGACTTAAGGGACCAAACTGGTTTACAAAATGAAATAGTTTGGGATGAACACTTGATCAAATATCAGAGGTGTTCTCTTAATACAACACAGGTTAAGACTCTTAACCTTAAGAAATTCTAAGTTACAAGACTAAAGAATTTCTAAGAGATTTTATGAACTTGACAGTTTTTGACAGAAAACAGAGTGCAGGTTCAGCAATACGTTTCAAAGAGTCTTAGACATTTTCTTCTTCAAGTCTTCTTCCTTTTATAGATGAAAATAGAGCTGTTGAAGATTTGCTTGAATTAAGGAATTTAGCCGTTGCAATTGGACTAGGTTACTGCAAATGTGTGCTGCACTAAATCAGTCAGAACAGAGCAGGTGCCATTTTTTAATTGGCCCACCTTAAAAACTGGAGAATGTTTGGGTCAGGGAGACAACTGTTCCATTGAGTTGTTCTGACACATCCAGGCATTAAATGCGCACAGTACTGGTCAAAATCCATGCCACATCAGCTTCAGAAGCTTCTCAGTGAACAGTGATCAGAAGCTGCTTCAGTTGTACGGATCAGAAGCTGGCTTCAGGAGTTGACTGTTGCGTTGACTTCATCAGAGGCACTCAGACTTCAGAAGCTGCCTTCAGACTCAGAAGCTGCTCTTCAGGAGCACCACTTCAGGACCACTTCAGAACCTTCACTTCAGGAGCACTTCTTCAGGACCTCTTCAGAAGCTTCACTTCAGGAGAACTTCTTCAGGACCTCTTCAGAAGCTCTTACTTCAGGAGCACTTCTTCAGGACCTCTTCAGAAGCTCTTACTTTAGGAGCACTTCATCAGGAGTACTTCTTCAGGACCAGTTTCTTTCTAGCCTTGCAACCTTGCTTCTTGGCTTTCCTTCTTGCTCTTTAGCTTGTTCTTCATAACCATTATCAATCAATACTTATTAAGCATGTGGTTCTGAAACACTTGAACAAAGCATTAGCAAATAACCAATTTTCTCTTTAATACTTTGTTATCATCAAAACCATGAAGAGAGATATGTTCACACATAATGTTTCAACAATCTCCCCCTTTATACATAAGAGAGTTGTTAAACACATTTTGTTCCAACAATCTCCCCCTTTTTGATGATGACAAACATAAGTATTAAAACAGAAAATTGTTGTTAACTTAATTAACAAGTAAACTACAAGGTGTGAGGTTTGTAAGCTCCCCCTGAGTTTGATCCAAGTTAATTAAGTTCAGTTAAAAACATAACTGTGAAAATTTCAGAATTGTTCTTAAGTTTAATTAACAATCTGACTTCAGGAGAGTTTTGTAAGCTCCCCCTAGGTCTGACAGTCCTCAAGGTTAGGTTTGTAAGCTTCCCTTGGTTCTTATCCATGTTAATTAAGCTTAACTTAAAACAATATAGTGAAATTAACACTCAGAATTCAAAATGACTTGTTGACTTCAGGTTCTGAGGTTTGTAAGCTCTCCCCCTAAGTCTGATAATCCACAGGATGAGTTTTGTAAGCTCCCTGAGTCTTATCCAAGTTATTTTAAATTCAATTTACTCACTAAGAGTAATGTATCTCACAGAAATGTATCAGAGCCAAAAATTTACTTCAGAGGCTAAGAGTTAGAATCTGTTCTCATAAGTTAAATTTAGTCAGAATTGTATCAGAGCTTAACTGATCAGTATCAGAGCTAGCTTAACAATTGTATCAGAGCTTAACCCTAACAAATTGTATCAGAGCTTAATAAGCTTATCTTCTGACAATTTTAACTTATTTTTGAGCTCAGGTGCTTTAATACTTGTTTTACTTTCTCCCCCTTTTGTCATCAACAAAAAGAATTTTACTTTCTCCCCTCAAGACAGAAAATTTCTCTCCCCCTTTGTTCAAGAGAGTTTGAAAATATATCCGTATCAGAGCAGAAAAAGGATTTTGAAAGCATGTATCAAAGCAGTTCAATTTCCCCTTTAAAAGAGTTTTAAAAGAGTTCTGACACCAAGTTTGAAAAAAATATTTCAAAAAGATTCAGAATTGGGGGGGTTGAATCAACCAAGATTGTGAGATATTTGTGCAATCATATGGATAACCAAGTAGCAAGGATAAACATCAGAGCCTACTTGATTTTCAATGAATATATGACTTGCAGTAAAATTAGAATGCTGTTCAGAAGCAGAAAAAGGTTGGAGCTTCTGATCAGGTCATTCTGTGTTCAGACATTACTTGTTCAGTACAAACTGGTTCAGCATTAGAGCAAAACAACCAAATTGACATTTCAGTGCTGATACCAAGATAAAAAGAGTTCTTAAGACTGAACATGTCTGATACACTTTGGGCTTTTAAAATGTGTATGTGCTAAACATACTGATACCAAATGAAAATTGTTTGTCAAGCAATATTAACAATGAGTATCAGAGCATAAAATCACATTTTTAAATTGATGACTTTGGGAGGATTAGAGTATAAACTTTCAAAGCTTTAATCATCATTGCCCATAGCTATACTTATCAGATTCTGACCAACATTAGATTTTTATCAGATTCAGAAGTCAGAAAATTCAGGTTCTGATCCTTCAGATTCTGAAGTTTTTCAGGCTTAACTTTAGTCAAACTCTCAGAAGATGAGTGGTTGATAAGTCTTAGCTTATGATAAACTCAGAATCAAGGAATACATTCAGATTCAAGCACATTTTTCAAGAGACAAAATGCATGTTCAGATTCTTTTTAATAAACTTGAATCTTTCTTCTGTTAGGGGTTTTGTGAATATGTCAGCCCATTGATGATCAATATCAATGAACTGAATATCTAAAACACCCTTCTGAACATAATCTCTTATAAAATGATGTTTTATTTCTATGTGCTTGGCTCTAGAATGCAGAATTGGATTTTTAGACAGACATATAGCAGCAGTATTATCACAATAAATTGGAATATTGTCTGCATGAATCTGATAATCCTCTAATTGATGTTTCATCCAGAGCATTTGTGTGCTACAACTTGCAGCTGAGATGTATTTTGCTTCTGCTGTTGACAAAGCAATGGTTGCTTGTCTCTTGCTGGCCCAAGATATCAGATTCTCACCAAGAAACTGACAGTTTCCACTGGTGGATTTTCTTTCAATCCTGTCTCCAGCATAGTCAGCATCACAGAATCCAACTAGCTTATAATTTAGAGATTTCTTGTACAGAAGTCCCAAATTAGTTGTTCCTTTCAGATACCTGAAGATTCTCTTGACAGCAGTCATATGAGATTCTCTAGGATCTGATTGGAATCTAGCACACAGACATACACTAAATAAAATATCTGGCCTAGAAGCAGTTAAGTATAGGAGAGAACCTATCATACCTCTGTACAGCTTTTGATCTACCTTAGTGCCATTATCCTCTTTGCTTAAGGTGCAGGTGGGATGCATTGGTGTTGTCATCAGTTTGCAATCATCCAACTGGAACTTCTTCAGAAGCTCCTTGGTGTATTTTGACTGATGAACATAAACACCTTCTTTGCATTAGTTGATTTGAATTCCCAAGAAGAATTTCAGCTCACCCATCATGCTCATTTCAAATTCATCCTGCATTAACTTAGAAAATTCCTTGCAAAGGGAGGCATTAGTAGAACCAAATATGATATCATCAACATAGATTTGTACAATTAAGATTTCTTTCTTAACAGTTTTTCTAAAGAGTGTATTGTCAACTTGACCTCTTACAAAACCATTTTTAATCAAGAAGTTGCTTAGCCTTTCATACCAAGCTCTGGGAGCTTGTTTCAGACCATACAATGACTTCTTAAGTTTAAAAACGTGATTTGGATATTTAACATCTTCAAAACCAGGAGGTTGTTTGACATACACTTCTTCAGAAATCACACCATTTAAGAAAGCACTCTTAACATCCATTTGATATAGGATGATATCATGATTAATAGCATAAGAAAGAAGTAACCTGATTGCTTCCAGTCTTGCAACTGGAGCAAATGTCTCAGTGTAATCAATTCCTTCTTGCTGGCTGTACCCTTGAGCTACTAATCTAGCCTTGTTTCTGATCACTTCTCCTTGTTCATTGAGCTTGTTTCTGAACACCCATTTTGTTCCAATGATGTTCTTCTGATCAGGTTTTGCAACAAGATCCCATACATCATTTCTTTGAAATTAGTTCAGCTCTTCTTGCATTTCTACAATCCAACCATCATCAGCAAGTGCTTCATCAGCAATTGTGGGTTCAATCATGGATAACAGGCCAAGCATGGACTCATTCTGAGTGAATGCTGATCTTGTCTTTCTTGGACTATTCTTGTTTCCAATGATCAACTCCTCAGGATGTGAAGACTTGTACTTGAAGGAGGTTCTGGGTGGATTAGCTTCTGAAGGGCCACCAGGGATTTGTTCAGAACCATGCTGGTCTTGATTAGCATCAGGAGTAGTGTCATTGCTGGAGAGTTTCTCAGAGTCTTCATTGTTTTCAGCTTCTGAACCTTCATCAGAACCTGAACTGGGTTCAGCTTCTGAAGGTTCATCTGAGATTCTGACATCTGCAAAACTCTCAACCAGCTCTGGTATTTCACTACCAGGCTTCTTATCATCAAACCTAATATGTATAGCTTCTTCAACAACATGTGTTTCAGAATTATACACTCTATATGCCTTGGATCTCTCTGAGTATCCTAAAAAGGTACCCTTTTGAGCCTTGGCATCAAATTTCTTTAGGTAGACTTTATTGTTTAGTATGTAACATGTACAACCAAACTGATGAAAATAAGAAATACTTGGTTTTCTTCCTTTAAATAATTCATATGAAGTTTTATTCAGAATGGGTCTGATGTAGATCCTGTTCTGAATATAACATGCTGTGTTTACAGCTTCTGCCCAAAAGTACTTAGCAATTTTTGACTCATGAATCATGGTTCTTGCCATTTCCTGTAAAGACCTGTTCTTTCTCTCTACAACTCCATTTTGTTGTGGAGTTCTAGGAGATGAGAACTCATGGAGAATCCCATGGTCTTCACAAAAGTTTTCAAAAGGTTCATTTTCAAATTCCCCACCATGATCACTTCTGATTTTCAAAATTTTCAAATCAGTTTCAGTTTGTACTTGTTTGCAGAATTTGAAAAACACATCATATGTTTCATTCTTGGTTCTGAGGAATTTAACCCAAGTCCACCTACTATAATCATCAACAATTACAAGTCCATACTTCTTCCCACTGATTGAAGCTGTTCCAACAGGACCAAACAAATCAATGTGAAGGAGTTCTAGAGGTTTTGAGGTAGAAACAATGTTCTTTGGTTTAAAAGAAGTTTTAGAAAATTTTCCAATTTGGCATGCTGAACACAAAGCATCTGAGTGATAATCAATCTGGGGTAAGCCTCTGACCAGCTGTAACTTGCTAAGCTTAGAGATGAGTCTCCAGTTAGCATGTCCCAGCCTTTTGTGCCACACCCATTTCTCATCACTTACAGACAGAAGGCAAACTACCTTCTGCTGAACCAAATCAGAAAATTTTATTTTGTAAACATTGTTTTTCCTACAGCCTCTGAACACTACAGACTTGTTTTCATTGTTGATTACAGTGCAAGTGTTCTTATTAAATAAGACTTCATAATTACTATCACATAATTGACTTATGCTAAGTAAATTATGTCTAAGTCCATCTACCAGCCAAACATTATCAATGTACAGGGAAGAACTACCTATCTTACCAGTACCAATGATCTTTCCTTTCTGACTTCCTCCAAACCCCACAGTTCCTCCCTCTTTCAGAGTTAGGGTTTGGAACATAGACTTGTCCCCTGTCATATGATGCGAGCATCCACTGTCCAGGTACCAGGACCTTTCCTTTTCTTTGGATGACAAGCATATCTGCAATTGAAATAATCTCAGACTTAGGTACCCAGATTTTCATGGGTCCTTTGGGGTTAGTCCTGAAAGGTTTTGGCTTCTTGTGTCTGAAGTTTTGATATTCAGACTTGTTCTGATACTTAGGATATGAATCCTTATATCTTGAATAAGTCTGAGTTTCAGAACCTGAATACTTCAGAACCTGAGTTCTCAAAGGTTTGATCTTAGAATTCTTCAGAACTTGAGACTTGAAGGTCTTTGGTTCTGAATCCTTCAGAGTTTGAGCCTTTGAGCATTTTGGTTCTGATCTCTTCAGAATTCTAACTTTGTTTACTTCAGGCACAAGGCAAGCTTCAGTTTTGCCTTTCTTAAAACAGTTTGAAGCAGAAAACTGATTGGTTTGCTTTGGCTTGCTTTTCTTAACATTCTGAGATTGAAAATGTTTTGTGTTGACTGGTTTAACAGATTTTGAGGTTTTAATAAACCCAGTCTTAGAAAAAATTGAATCAGAATTATTCAGATTCTGAGACTTACTGGTTCCAGGTTCTGAACATTTCAGATTCTGAACCTTTTCAGATTCAGAGTCTGATTTCCTCTTACTCTTAGGGTTAGGACCTTTTGGCTTAGATTTAGGCAAGGTTTTAACAGTTGCCTTCATCTTACCCTTAGGCTCAGAAGCTTCAGAGTCTGAGTTGTTCAGAACTTCTGACTTAGTCTCAGATTCTGATACTTTCAATTTCTCAGAATTATCAGAAGCAGGCACAAAGCATATACCATTGCCTTTTAAAATATTTTCAGAACATGAAGGTGAGTTTAAATCATTTGAAGGTTTGAATAAATCATAGCCAATGCCTTCACCTTTGTTTCTGATCATATTATACATCATGGAGGCAATTTTAGTTCTGTTGAATCCAGTTAACATGAAATCCTGAAGAGCTATTTCCTGTTCATTAGGAATCTCTTCAGATTTCTTATGAGTCTCTTTTCTGAGTTCCTCAACTTCTTCATCATATTCAAAAAATTTGATTCTGAAGTTTAAGGTTTTCCTCAGACAGCAAGTTTGTTTGATTTTTCAAAGACTTAATTTCTTTCAACTTGCTTTTAAGATGACTCATAAGATCATTAACTGTTTCAATTAAATCAGATCTAGAGAGTTCAGAATATACCTCATCTTCTTCATCATAATCTGAACATGATTCTGCATCAGAAGATGCAATTGCCATCAGGGCCAGGTTTGCTTCTTCCTCATCAGATTCTGACTCATTGTCTAGATCATCCCATGTAGCCATGAGACTCTTCTTAAGCTTGTTTTTAAAACTGCTGGACTTTGAGCTGGACTTCTTTGCTTTTTCCTTTGATTTTTCTTTCTGAAGATCTGGACAATCAGCAATGAAGTGGCCAGGCTTTTTGCAGTTGTAGCAACTTTCCTTCTGGATATCCCTCTTTGAACCAGAACCAGATCCTCTGAAGTTACTGCTTTTGTTAGAGAATTTTTTCTTTCTACTCATCAGATACTGAAGTCTTTTAGAAATCATTGCAAGCTCATCAGCATCTGAATCTTCATCAGAATTTCCCTCAGGAAACTCTTCTTCAGATTCAATTGCTTTCAAAGCTTTAGCAGGTTTTCTTTTAGACTTCAGAGCTAATGTTTTTGGTTCTCTAACAGACTCATCCTCATTGATTCCCAGTTCATGCACCTTGAGAGAGCTTATAAGATCTTCAATACTTAAAGTATTTAGATCCTTAGCTTCCTCAATGGCAGTCACTTTAGGTCTCCATTTGGATGGCAGACTTCTAAGGATTTTATTCACATGGTCAGCTATGGTATAACTCTTCTTCAGAATCTGAAGTCCAGAAACCAGAGTCTGAAATCTTGAGAACATAGTCTCAATATTTTCATCCTCTTTCATTCTGAACAGTTCATATTGCTGAACAAGAATATTTGCCTTAGCTTCTCTAACTTTCTGATTACCTTCATAGTTAGAGCAGAGGGATGTGAATATTGCTTTGGCTGTTGACTTGTCACTCAGCTTCTGATACTCAGTATGAGGTAATGAATCCACAATGATTCCTCTCACATGATGATGCTTTCTATAGATCTTTCTTTCTGCATCACTTAGAGTTCTTCTGTTGACAGCAACACCTTCTTCATCAACAGGTATTGAGATTCCATCTTCAATAATATCCCATAGAGTATCATCAATCCCAATAATGTGACTATACATTTTACTCTTCCACCAAGAGAATTTTTCTGGGTCACCAGTAAACATAGGAGGTTTATTGTGTGACCTAGACTTCTTTTCTTCAGTACTATAGTCATATTGGACATTTCTTTGATTTCTGGGAGATGGTGGATTTCTGGGAGAGGGTGGAGGTGAATCACTAGTTGAGGCCATGTTTTTCTCAGGATCCTACTGACACACTGTTAAGTGTTAATATCAGAACCGGAGCTCTGATACCAACTGAAGGTGAGAAAAACACACACACAAGAAGGGGGGGTTGAATTGTATGACTCTAAAACTTGTTCTTTTCTTTTTCAAAGACTTAGCACAAGTTCAGAACCAGGTTCTGAACTGTTATCAGAATATATGCAGCGGATTAAACAAGTAAAAGAGATAAGGGAAGAGAGACACACAGAATTATACAGGTTCCTTCTCAATATGAGAAGTAGTCATGTCCCCTTGTATCCAACAAGAGAGTTTCACTATAATCTGAAGATTACACAATGCTCAACCACACAGGAAGAGACTTCCAGTTGCTCAATCACAAAGAAAGAGACTTCTATGCTCAACCACCAAGGAAGAGGCTTCCAATGCTCAAGTCACTAAGACAAGAGACTTCCCAATGCTCAAGTCACTAAGACAAGAGACTTCTGACTCAGACCACAAAAGAATGAGGTTACAATTGCTTAGTATACAGACTAAGACTTAAGGGACCAAACTGGTTTACAAAATGAAATAGTTTGGGATGAACACTTGATCAAATATCAGAGGTGTTCTCTTAATACAACACAGGTTAAGACTCTTAACCTTAAGAAATTCTAAGTTACAAGACTAAAGAATTTCTAAGAGATTTTATGAACTTGACAGTTTTTGACAGAAAACAGAGTGCAGGTTCAGCAATACGTTTCAAAGAGTCTTAGACATTTTCTTCTTCAAGTCTTCTTCCTTTTATAGATGAAAATAGAGCTGTTGAAGATTTGCTTGAATTAAGGAATTTAGCCGTTGCAATTGGACTAGGTTACTGCAAATGTGTGCTGCACTTTATCAGTCAGAACAGAGCAGGTGCCATTTTTGAATTGGCCCACCTTAAAAACCGGAGAATGTTTGGGTCAGGGAGACAACTGTTCCATTGAGTTGTTCTGACACATCCAGGCATTAAATGCGCACAGTACTGGTCAAAATCCATGCCACATCAGCTTCAGAAGCTTCTCAGTGAACAGTGATCAGAAGCTGCTTCAGCTGTACGGATCAGAAGCTGGCTTCAGGAGTTGACTGTTGCGTTGACTTCATCAGAGGCACTCAGACTTCAGAAGTTGCCTTCAGACTCAGAAGCTGCTCTTCAGGAGCACCACTTCAGGACCACTTCAGAACCTTCACTTCAGGAGCACTTCTTCAGGACCTCTTCAGAAGCTTCACTTCAGGAGCACTTCTTCAGGACCTCTTCAGAAGCTCTTACTTCAGGAGCACTTCTTCAGGACCTCTTCAGAAGCTCTTACTTTAGGAGCACTTCATCAGGAGTACTTCTTCAGGACCAGTTTCTTTCTAGCCTTGCAACCTTGCTTCTTGGGTTTCCTTCTTGCTGTTTAGCTTGTTATTCATAACCATTATCAATCAATACTTATTAAGCATGTGGTTCTGAAACACTTGAACAAAGCATTAGCAAATAACCAATTTTCTCTTTAATACTTTGTTATCATCAAAACCATGAAGAGAAATATGTTCACACATAATGTTTCAACAATCTCCCCCTTTATACATAAGAGATTTGTTAAACACATTTTGTTCCAACAGAATCATGTATTCACACAGTTCAAGTTCTGATTTAATGGGATATTGTGATGCTGACTGGGCTGGAAGTGCTGATGACAGGAAGAGCACCTCAGGAGGTTGTTTCTTTTTAGGAAATAACTTAATTTCTTGGTTCAGCAAGAAACAAAACTGTGTTTCATTGTCAACTGCTGAGGCTGAATATATTGCTGTTGGGAGTAGTTGCTCACAACTGGTGTGGATGAAGCAAATGCTTGAAGAATACAACATTGAACAAGGAACTATGACCCTATTTTGTGACAATTTAAGTGCAATTAATATCTCTAAAAACCCCATACAGCACAGCAGAACTAAACATATAGATATCAGACACCACTTTATCAGAAATCTTGTGGAAGATAAAATCATTCAGCTGGAACATGTGGACACTGAGAATCAAATTGCTGACATTTTCACAAAGGCTTTAGATGCTAAACAGTTTGAAAATCTGAGGAGCAAGTTAGGTGTGTATTTGCATGAAGAATTATAGCAATTAATGCAAATTGGATGTGAGGAAGATAGAGTACCTGCCAGTTTTTCTAATGATGAGTGTATGCTTGAATCTGAGTCTGAAGTTCTTTCAAGGATCTGTGTTACTTGTTTTGTTTTTCAACCCTATGTTAAGTTTGTAGTTTGTCATAATTTTGTGGCTAAAAAGAGGGAGAAAATCTTATGTTTGAGCTGATCAGAATTAGAAGATGTGTTGCTGCTCAGAATTAGTTCAAATTTTAGATGTTCAGCTTTCAGTACTATTCAGAAGCTATTTGTGAAGCTCAAAGTTCAGAACCAATGCAACAAGAGTTGTCAAGATGTTATTGAGGGGGAATATGTGTCTCAGGGGGAGTACAAGGTTGTCATGTTCCTGAGTGAAGATGTGTTCCTGAAGTGTTTGAGGCTGTGTCAGTTTTTCTGAAGTTACTTGTTTCACAAGTTACTGCAGTTCGGAATTGAGGGGGAGTTTTTATGAAGTAATGTTGAATGCTGAGTTGCAGGGGGAGTATTGTGAAGCTTCAGGAGTGTTTGTGATGATCAGGAGTTGATCAGTAACTGTGTTTTGTGAGCTTCAAGTGTATCAGAAGCTTTTTGTGTGTATCAGTGTTCAGAAGCTGAAACTGATTGGTTTTTAATGTGAACATAGCTTGAATCCGCTGCTAATCTGTTTGCTATGTTATATATTTGTGGAGTTCTTCATTGCTGAGTTAATTTTATGGGAGATTGAGGAACTTGGATGTGTGAACATTGGTTTTAGCCAAAAATTTGCCAAAGGGGGAGATTGTTGAGTCTTTTGGTGTTGGCTGCATATTTTGGCAAATCCAATGTGTTGAATAGAAGCATCTCATTGTCTAGAACAAATCTTCAGTTGCAAGTTTTTCATTTTGAAGTCATTCAGAAGCTGAAATCACCTTCAGAAGCTGAAATGTGAGTTTGATGCCCGCGTTGACTTTCGTTGACTTCATCAGAAGCTGGTTTTTCTGAATTGTTTTGGCGCGAATCTTTGCGAGATTTAACAAGGATTTATTCAAGCATGTTGATTCTAGAAGGCCTGTTTAAATTGGAGAAGATCTTTGAAGATTTGGCTCGTGTTTATGAAAGTTCTTATTTTACTGAAGCAATCTTTGAGAGATATGTTGCAGTTTTATTTGTTTCCTTTTCAAGCCATTCATTATTCAGAATCATATCAATTCAGAAGATTTGTTTCAGATTAATGTTGCTTGCTGAAGATTATAAAAGGAGAGTTGGTGCCATTATTCAAGATATACGAATTAGAGAGAAAAATTCAGAGAATTGAGTCTTAGTGTTTGTAAGCTTTAAGCTTTGTTTGTGCACCACTCTCTTGAGTTGGTTTAGTGTTTTTAATTGAGTTGTAATCACTCTAAGCTTGTAGGTACGAGTGCAGTCAGATGTATTGAAGTTGTTCTTCAAAACAGAGTAGTTTTTGTTAAGGGGTTCAGTAACAGGTTTGTTACTTGAATAGGAAGTTAGTGGTCTCTAATACTCAACGTGTTGGGTAGAATTCAAGACTAGGAGGAAGTTAATTGCTTAGGCTGGGAACTGGGAGTCAGTGTCTTGAGTCATAAGGATTAATTCCTATAGTGGAATTCCTTCCTGGATTGGTATCCCCCAGAGTAGGAGGTGTTTACTCCGAACTGGGTTAACAAACCTTGTGCCTTCTTTAGCTTTCCTGCACTTTTAATTTCTGCTGATTATCTGTTGTTAATTGTGCTAAGTTTAGTTCAGAACCTGTTTGGTTCAGAACCTGTTTTCTCTTTGTTATTGCCTGGCCAGAATTTCAGTATCTCTGAAATTGCGTGAATTTCGAGTATACGAGCTTTGAATCTTTTGACACTTGGTTCAGTAAGAACTTCTTGGATTACTGTTTTGTTTGCGTTGCTGTTCGCGTGATGGCAAGTTTAGAAAGAATGTCTGCTCGGGCGTTATGTTCGCGGGGAACATGTTCCACTTCGATAGATTTGAACTCTTTCATTTTGGTTTGATCCAGATGAACGTATTCTTGCAGATATTCCTCTTTAACTTGGTATTCGCCAGTGACTTGGGATGCGACCAGCTAGGAGTCAGTGCATATTTTGATTACTCTGGCTCCCATGTCTTTGGCTATTCGTAAGCCGGCCAAGAAAGCTTCGTATTCTGCGGTATTATTGGTCATCGCGAAGGATAGCCCCAACGATTCCCTCATCATTTTCGATGATTACTCTCGCTCCACTGCCTTTCGAATTAGACAATCCATCAACGTAAACGGTCCAGACCCCATCCTTCTCTTCCTCAGAAGGAAAAGTCATTTCGGCCAAAAAAATCAGTGAATACTTAGGCCTTGAGCGCATTCCGGGGATTCATAATGAATGTCGAACTCGGATAATTCGAGCGACCATTTCATCATCCTTCCAGCGACATCAGGTCGTCCAAGTACTTGTCGTATGGGTTGGTCCGTTTGAACGATGATGGTGTGTGCGAGGAAATACTGCCTTAGCCTCCTGGCTGCTTCAACCAATGCAAGAGTGACTTTCTCTATTCTTTGTTATCAGGTTTCTGGCCCTTGTAGGGCTTTTCTAGTGAAATACGTAGGTCTTTAGCCCTCCGGAGTTTCTCTGATAAGTACCGCGCTAATAGAGGATCACGTCTTGATCCGGCCGCGACAGGACAGGAGGTTGAGACATGGCGAGCTTGAGATGGTTCAAAGCGGCTTCGCATTCATCACTCTATTCAAACGCGCTCTTTTTTCATAGTAATTTGAAGAAAGGGAGTGCGTGTTGCGCTTATTTAGCAACGAATCACAAGAGTGTTGTTAGCATTCCATTAAGATTTTGGATGCACTTTTTCGACGTGGGAGTTGGATATTCTGTAAATGCTCGACATTTATCTGGGTTAGCCTCGATGCCTCATTTTGTAAGATAGAAACCGAGGAATTCTCCCGCTTGTACCCCAAATGTGCACTTCTCAGGATTGAGTCTCATGTTGTACTTTCGAGTTTGTTCGAAAACTCTTTTCAAGTGAGCGGTATGATTAACCTCTTGTTAGGATTTTACGATCATATCGTCCATATATACTTCAAGAACGTCTCCGACGGAGTTCTTGTCGTATACTTTGTTCATCATTCATTGATATGTGGCCCCTGCGTTTCTAAGACCGAAAGACATTACGTTGTAGTAATAGTTTCCTGATTCGGTCATGAAAGCGGTTTTCGTTTTATCTTCGTCAGCCATGGGTATCTGATTGTACCCAGAATAGGCGTCCATGAAAGATAACAATTTATAGCCAGACGAATTATCAACTAATTTATCTAATTAGGAAGAGGATATGCATCTTTAGGGCAGGCCCTATTAAGATCAGTATAGTCAACACACATACGCCATTTTCCATTAGATTTTTTGACAAGTACAACATTGGAGAGCCAAGTTGTGTACTTAGCCTTAGAAATAAAATTTGCCTCTAGGAGGACTTTCATGGCTTTTTCTACAGCCTCTGATTTTTCAAAAGACTGTTTCCTACGTCGCTGAGCTACAATGCTAGCACTAGGACTAACTGTCAGATGTGGCACGCGACGCTAGGGTCTATTCCAGGCATGTCAGCAGCGCTCCAGGCGAACATATCAGCATTCTCTCTCAAGCAAGCGACCAGCTGGGCTTGCACAAGGTCTGAAAGATCCTTTCAGGTCTTGAAGCTCCTTGACGGATCATCTCCAAACGAAATCAGCTCGAAATCGCCATCAATGATGGGCCTTAGGATTTCGGTGCTGAGTGGGTCATTCTTCTCCTTCTTCTGCTCCTTGAGATCGGACTTGCTGAATCTAGACTCAAGTTCAACCACATTTGTGTCCAGAGTGCTCGCATCAACTTTCTCGTCATCCTTAGAGGATGGTTTTGACGAGGAAACCGAGCTCTGGTTCTTGTTCGCCTGTAGGAAACATCTTCTTGCAGCTTCGATGTCCCCATGCAGAGTAGCGACAGTGTCGTTTTTCGCATGATATTTCAACTTCAGATGAGCGGTTGAACATGCGGCTCCCAATCCTGCTAATCTCGTTCTCCCTATAACGCAGTTATAGAGAGAAGGGCAGTCGATCACCAGGAAGGGGATCTTGATGGTTTTCCTAGCCTCCTCTTTCCCGAAGGTTACGAGCATTTCCATGTAACCCCAAGGCTTGGTCGACGATCCATTGAATCCGTATAGCTCGTATCCAACATAAGGAGAGAGGTTTTTCTCCGTCAGCTGGAGAGTCTTGAACAGCTCGGTGTACATGATGTCACACAAGACCCCTGTGTCAATCAGGACTCGTCGGACATCAAAGTTGGCCATGTACACTTGAACCAACAGGGGTATGGCTGAATTAGGAGCTCCTTCGGGCAGCTCATGATCATGGAACGACAGTGGTGGTTGACCCCCAGACGGGATATTGGGGAGGACCAGCTAGTTGACGCTCATGAGTTCTTCAAATTTCCCCTTCATGCTTCCTATGGAGAGGTTTATCACTCCGCCAGTAATCACGTTGAAGGAAGGGAATTATTCCCAGGTGCACGAGTATGGAGTTATCTCTACGTGCTCTGGGAAGCTGTCCAACACTTCGACAGACATGGCAACAACAATGTCTTGACTATTGCCATCAGTGATCTGGTCGACTGTCTTTCTTTCGGGAGAAGTAGTTTTTGTGAACTACTTCAACCGACCTCGTTGTATGAGGATTTCGATTGCATCCTTGAGATGAATGTAATCGTCTGTCAGGTGCCCGTGGCACTTATGGAACCGGTAGTACTTCGTCTTGTCGACTCCTTTCTTCTCGTGTTGGAGGCTTGGGGTATTTGATGCCCGCCTCCTTCAGATCGGCTGCTGCGATCTCAGTGAGGATCTTCTCCCTCGACGCCGCGAGTGGTGTATATTCGGCAAAACGACAAATAGGTCCTTTGCTCTCTCGAGTAGGCTGTTTGCCTTCGCGAGCAGTTTTCTTGCCTTCCCTCTTTTTCTCTTGGAAGGGCTTTTTGGAGGATTCAGCGACAGGCTCCTCCTTCCTGGACTTATTCATGTTATCGGCATACAGCTCTTCTTCGTACCTGATGTAAGTCTTTGTGATCGCTAGGAACTCGTTCAGAGTCCTTGGGCGATCTAGTTGTACAACCTTCTTCATAACGGTGTCGTGGCAAAGTCCCTTAGAGATAAGGTATTTCTTCATTGTCTCATCTGCACCTTTAACCTGTACAGCTTCTTTGTTGAACCTCTCAATGTAGTCTCTGAGGGGCTCATTCTTCCCTTGCACAATAGCTTCAAGGAACGCCACAGTTTTTGGTTGGGTCCTTGAAGCAGAGAACTGCGCGGTGAATTCGTGGCACAAATCGTTTCAGCAATCGATAGAGTTCCTACGAAGACCCGTGTACCACGTCATCACTCCTCGCCTTAGAGTGGTGACGAAGAGCTTACATTTGACGGCCCCCCGCAGCTCTCTGTAGGTGAGAACGGCCTCAATGTTCTCTATGTGCTCGTCGGGGTCGGTTGTCCCGTCATACGTACGAGTCCATTTGCGGGGGCTTGTATAGCTCCGGTGGGATGCGAGCCTCGAGAATACGCCTTGTGAAAGGGCCGTATGCGGGGCGTTCGTCATCAGATGCGGATGCAGATGTCGAGCGTCTTCTTCGCCTAGGTGGAGTCCTTTCAGGGGATCGTCTGGAGCATCTCCTGCTAAGGGACCTTCGGTTAGGCGATCTCCTGGTTGGAGATCTCCTGCGGACTAAATGTCTGGGCAACCTTGATCTGGAAGGACGCGGGCTCCCTCCCCTTCTTCTACGCGGTGAAAAGGGAGGACTTCTGGGCGATTGATGTTGTTGTTGCGGACGCTCATTCTCTATCTCCATTAGGCGTCGATTCTTCTCCTTGAAAATCAACGTTTGACGTTGTATCGTGCGGAGGATGTTGGTCAACATGGCGTCCGCGGGGGACGAATTGTTTGCTTCCTCGCTAGGCCGATTGGGACCGTAGAGAGGTTGCTCCTGCAATGGTATGCCAACCTGAGGGATTTGCTGGTGTGCCTCCTCCCTAGGACTATCTGCAGGGGACGGTGTGGAAGTGTGTCTGTCGCGGTAGACGTGGTGGACCTCACTCTATATCTGAGATGTAGCACCGTTGGTAGCCATGGTTTATATGAATATATATATATATATATATATATATATATATATATATATATATATATATATATATAGAAGCTTTGGTTTTTTGTTGGGTAAAAAACGGGGAGAGCTTTTTTCCCACAGACGGCGCCACTGATCTTACCTGATCATAAATGGGCTACTGGTGCAGTAAAGGATGTAGTTGTGAGTGTTCACTGTTAGCTGGAACGGCGGGGGCTGTGTACCTGCACGCACTCTGACGCTCAAGTTAGTATGAGTGTGAAGATGGAGGTTAAGAGAGTAAGAAGAATCTAACCTTGTAGACTGCTCAGAGTCCCCGTTTTATCGAGGTGGGTGGTGCAGAAGCCGTTGTATGGCACACGTGTGGCTCAGCGGTTACGAATTCGTAGGAAGTGTAACCGCCGAGGAGAGATTCGCGGGAACGTGCGAGAGACGTTACAAAACGTTTGAATGAGTCTTTGTTTGCTCCGAGCACCCCAATCGTGGGGAGGAGGTGTGTTGCGAGTAATTCTGTCAGATATTGGATCTGGGCTAGTTTGTATTGAGCCTAAGTGAATAGGCCTAATTGCTATTTGCTTACTCCAGAACAGTTGGTAAAAAATATATATTAGATAGTCTCTAAACTAATTTTAATTTATCAAGATATATTCTCTAAGTTATTATTTTCTCTCTTAATTTTAACGAAAATAAAGAACTATCTTGATAAAAGAACTAATTATATTTTTATAGTTAAATGAAATTAAAAACTGAGAGATAGTACATTTAACTATAAGGAGTTGACTCATTCGCAAAGTTGTGGGTTCAATTCCCGATGTCGATGTGAGGATCTCTTTGATATGTGATTTGTAAGTACCTTAGTAAGCGATTTTTTAACTTTGAAGTCTGCTTTGACCCTGATGAGCCTTCGGAGCTCAACTCGATCATCTAAACTTTTAATTTTTCTTTTTAAAAAAACTCTAAAGTTAATTTATCCATAATAACTAATTTTAGGCATACATTTTTTTAGACAAAAATAATACCTTAGTACCT
Source organism: Medicago ruthenica (assembly GCA_018208015.1). NCBI lineage: Eukaryota > Viridiplantae > Streptophyta > Magnoliopsida > Fabales > Fabaceae > Medicago > Medicago ruthenica. The sequence continues at coordinate 38,978,630 of CM031373.1, read as the reverse complement.
TAATTTAGTTTGACATTTTACTGTAAAAATTTGTCTTTAATAAAACAAATTTGTTGTCATTAACATACAACTTCATTTATAGTTGCAAAGATGTTATTATACATGAGTCTGGATTTGAATTCGGTATTTTCTACTTCTTCACGCATAAGATGTGTTATGTGTGAGTCTAATCACTAAATTAAATGACAAAAAGTACATCCTTTTCAAAATGAAAATGCAACACCTCTAATTATTTAAGAGTACTAGATGCATTTATTTTGGGACCGCCTGAGCTTATTCCTATAGTCAATGTGATACCTTCTTAACAATTTGGGGGAATATTCAAGGGACAATACCCGTTCACTCTCCCCCTTAAATTCTTAGTACACCAATTATTGGTGGTTGATGTCAATGAATTCGTCAATTAGTAACTTTTCCTAAGCAAAGGTGCCAATGTGAAACACATATTTCGTTTTTTTGTGGTATTGGTAGTAAGCTCTAGCCATACGTTTGCCTGGTTCAATGTTTTCAAGTATAAAGAGCATATAGGGTTACCCCACCTTTTATGACCCTCCGCCAAACAGGGACAATGGTTAATTAATTAAGCCCTAGCTTTGCCCACCTTAAATTAAATGCAGTAACCATCTATTTCCGCCAAATAGAAGTGTGACTGATGAAAAAAAATTAACAATTCAATTATTTAAGATGAAATTACAAATTCACAACACATTATCTATGTTAAAGACTATTTGAATTATCAATGGAAGTTGGGTCCAACGGATTGGATAAACTTCCACAATATCTTAAATTAATTAATGTTCGAATATCAACTGAAAAATATGTGTTTACATTTAATGTGTGACAATGTCTCGGCTATAATTACCTCAAGTGAAGGTAATCTATGGAGAGAAAGAAAAATACTTTTTTCTTTGAGGGGGAGAAAAAAAAATACTTGTTTAAGTTTTTGTTAGAGACTAATATGTTCTAAATGAAAAATTCGGAGAGATCATAATGAACTTTTTTATTAAGGGACTAATTTTTATTTTACCGAAATGTCTACAAATTATGTTTTTAGTTACAAACCACTTTGTTTTATTTTTGAATAAATACAAACTACATTGTGTCACAAACTACTTTGGGCGTTTAAACTTTTAGTAAAGGACTAATATATTTTATAATTGGTAATTTTGAGAGACTAAGAAAATATTAAATTCTTTTGCTAAGGAAGACATTATTATAGTATAAATGTATTTTGCTTAATAGTAATTGAAAAACAACAAAGGAGGTTAATTGTGATTCTGGAACATTACCTTAAAGGACAGAGACAACCGATCCATAGCAGCATTTGACAGGTGTTGTGTATTAACTCGTGAGGAAAAATGTGGAAAGAGAAAAAAACATGGTAGTTTTAGGCAACCACGTCCACGTGGTTTTGGCTCAACTTTTATCAACATTTTGCTCTTAAAAGCTAGAGATAAAACGTGCTTTCTCACGATTCTTCCATAGACTTGGCATGTGTTTGATTTAGTGGCGGCAAGAACTGATTTTGATAGAATTGAGTTTGAAAGAATTGATTTTAGTTAAAAAATGAGTTGAATGTGAATTGATTTATGTTTGGATACATTCATTTAAAATTGATTCTTATGAGTCGATGTTGTTTGGATTGTTTGAATCAAAATTGATTTTGAAAGTATAATGACCAAAATATCTTTTTAATTGTATTTTAAACTAAATATATATCATTTTTATTTTGGATGTATAATTATAAAAATAAGTTCTAATATATGTATTTAATATATTTATTTATAATTAAATTTCAATTAAATTTTAAGTAATTATTTAAATTTATGCTGGATTATTCAGTTTAATTATTTTTGGAGTTATAAAAAAAAGTAATTGAATTCTCCAAATAAAACAGTAACTGAAATGTATACCATATTATTATAAGTATTATGAGCTGGAATACAATCACTAAAATTCCAATGCAAAGGTTTTTTTTTTTTAAAAAAAGTATAACACAAGAAAATAATATTGTATGAAATATTAAAATGACACAAATAGTAAGTGTGGTTTGATCATCATCTACATAATACATGTTTTACATTAAACATTAGTTGGCTTTTCAAGTCACATTTACTCTGAATATTGACTGGTGCAAGACTGATACATGCCAACTAAGAACAGTAATTACACATAATATTCATTTTTTTCATATTCATGCATGGGAATGTGAAGAGCCGTAATAACGAGTTGAGTTTTTGTGAATTGCAGTAATGGATGGGGAAAACCGATGTACAGATGCAATGCTGAATGCATATGTAAAAGCAATTAAATGTGGGCCATTACTCTAATTAGAGGTGAGAATTTGGATAGACAACAAATAAAAAAGACAGCAGCATACATTAGCAAAAAAATAAAAGCCGCACTAATCAATTATGATAGTATTTAATTAACACATTACTAGTATTTTATAATTTGCACATCTAAATTTTTTGCACAGAGAAATACAATATATAACTATGTAAGTTTGGTACATGGGCATTGTCTATTACCGTATGACTGCAATCGAAAACCGGTTTTTTTGGATGTTAAGCACTATATTAAAAAAACCACACCAGTTTTTGTGGCAACTCCATATTTTTCAAAAGCAAGGAAAAATATCATAGACATAATATTCATATTTTCGCTTACAGACAAAAATTATATAAGCTTTTATATTTTCGCGGCGACGTGGTTTATCCAAACTATAATCCGTTCATTAGTGATTTGCTTTGTTAATATTTTTTATTGGAAAAAAATTACTTTTTGCTGCACAATATTGGCTTAGTTAATTCATTAGAGTGTGGATAAACGAAATATCCATTGTACTAAATATTATTTGTTTCTGAATTTTATTAAGGAAGTAAAGCAATTTCTTAAGCAACACAAAAGAAGAGATTTTTTAAAAAAAAAACTCAACGATTGCAAGTCCTTTTCAAAAACTCATCAGTTGCAACAAAACAAATACTACAACCTAAAAGTGTAAACATTTAAAAGCAATCATACATAAAACTCAAACATATTTTGTGCCTAGCTTACAATACGGTTGATTTATAACATTTTTTTCTTTTACAAATGCTACATAAGTCATAACATCAATTTGAACAAAAGACAACAAATATGACAAGTATTAACTTTACAAAATCAGGTCATGTTATCAAGTATATCTCTTTTGGATCGTACTCTACGTGATAGGTACACCATTTAAGCCTCAAGAGATAAATATAAGCTTGATCTGTTGGTTCATATTCTCATAAAGCCACATATGTAAAAGCCAAAATCATAAGAAAGACATCAGATACAGATAGCAAAACCTCAACTCATATGAAAACGAAAATGCAGATAAAGATAGTATCGTTTGAGGAAAAAAAAAACTTCTTTGGCAGTGAATGGAGAATTTTGTGACATTTATGGCAGATTGACTGTCCATCATGGCTACCTCTTATGTGAATGGCGATATCTTTGTTGTTATGGCAAAACAAATCTCAGTGTGTATATATATAGTACTTGAAATAAGTCAATTGTCCATTAAGCTCATTCCTTTCGTGTTTCTCATAGGCATTCATCACTAATGATGATACTTAATGTGTGTGTCTATTTCCAATGCTAATTAATTATTTTGTTATGTAACTTCCAAAATTTTGAAACTGAAATGGCAAGGTAAATCAAAGGTTAACATTACATGGTTGACTAAATAAATAACAATAAATGTGCAACAAAATTCAAATTTGAAATTAGACTGGAGAGAAGATTTTTAGGGTTGCAATCTTTAGCATTTATTGTATTATAATTAGAGGGAAAAAAATTAGGTTTATGTGTTGCTAGACCTAATAACCTTTAAGAATAAGAGATCCACTGATTTTTTTTTTACCAGCAAAATGCATACTGTGAATTATAACCTAGCAATCCCTTCGTGAAAAAAAAACCTAGCATTCCTTAATAAAAAGAATTATAACCTTTTTTTGAAGAATTATAACCTAGCAAATACTTCTTTTTTTAAAAAAATTAAATAAAAAAAACACTATTCAATTGGCTCACATACATTAATGGGTTGGGTTGTTTAAACAAGTGAAGCCCAATTTGTCCTTCATCTCTAACCTTAGAAAACATGCTACATGGAACAATATGCAAAATTACAGAACATCAAATGGCCATGAAAGGGGCAAAACTGGTAAAAGAGAGAAGGGCAAAAGAGATAAGTTGATTGAATCAAAAGTACAGTTGAGAAAATCGATTTCAAGAAGCTAGGAATTGAAGCTTCACCTAAAATTGATTTTGGAAAGCAAAACGTACGATGGTGGCAAAGAGGTGAAGGAGAACCAAACACAATAACATCGTTTTTGAGGTGATGGACGTGCGTTTTAGCCTTTTCACCGGGTAACCAAACACATACTTCAACAAATTTGTAGGCCTCTGAATTACGTAAGACCTTGAAAAACATCCTTTTATCATTGCTACCTGTAAATAAGTTCCTTTTGTATTGCTTTTTTTTTTTTTTGAGGAAATCAATCGAATGCTTTTTTGTATTGCTATAATATACTATATAGTAGTATATACTTGTTTGTTTATGTGAGAAAAAGATGCAGTATATTTGGTTTTTTCCTCTAACTAAAATTATTGAATGGTTGTACCAAATATAAATAAATAATTCAATGACATTACATATTTACATTGGCATTTTACTTTTGGAAGCTTTGTTTTGTCTGGTTTAATCATATTATCTCACTCGTCCTGCTCTCTTGGTGTTCTTTGCTATTTATCGACAAAGAACATGCATAATGTCACAACGCAATGCACATAGCCACATGATGCTTTTACGTAGGATTGTTGTAAATAGAGAAAAGCATTAGTTCTCAACTACTTAAATTCGTGAATTGTTTGTTTGAACTCCTTTGTTTAATTAAAGTTAAATTAATAGGTAGGTTCTTAAACTACTTGAGAAATTTTAAATAGGTCTGTGAATTAAAAAAATTTAAATAGGAGTATATATTTTTAAAATTATGCTCTTTCATTACATTTTCATTAGTCAATCGTTATGTTTATGAATGCAAATATAATAAAGGAGAGATGATATTTAAATTGAGTCTAGATTAGTATTTTCTTCGGTGAATAAGTCTGGATTATTATTATTTCAGTTATAATTGTGGTCCATACTATGTTGGGTAGGGGTGAAGGTTTACTCGAAGAGGATAAAGGAATCTATTGTGGCCAAAATCCAAGGTGGAAATGAGGGCGAAGGAGGGAATGTATATGCAAACAATGTGATACGTTGATTTCACTTGTTGTATATGCCAAACAAACGTGGAACTTCAAATATTTTCCAATTTGAAAAATAAATAAAAGGAGACTGGGTGTTCGCATAAATCGTTTAGCTATGCATTTGTACTAAATAAATGGTACGACTATCTATAGTTAAATATTAAATAAAATGTGAAACAAAAACAAGATATTAAATAAAATTAATAAGTATAACTCTATAACAAATTCAAAAAATATATATTTTAACTAATAGAGTGGGTGCAAGGGCGAATATCAATACCTCCGGCTCCACAACGTCAAATGTCAGAAAAAAAAAAAACTCGCACCTAATCAAAGTTGGAGTAGATTTGGGTGGATTCAAACGGATGTGATTTATGTTATCACGACTAGAAACAACAAACAAATAACCCATAATAGACTTATAATTTCATGTTCTCGTAAGCTTAGTTTGTAAAAACATTGTGAAAGACATGACAGGGTTTAAACTTCAAATATTTTACTTACTCACTTCAAAAGGCAAATTTCAAATCTGTAGATTACTAAACTGATCTGTCTGGTGAGGAAGTTATGGAGGCAACGGTGGCGGAAAGTGCTCCGGTGCGGTGGCGATGAGTTTTCACAGTGAGATGAAAGGTGTCTACAGGCACGTTAGCAATCCGACGATCAAGTAAGTAATGGAACTGAGAAAGAGTGCGTGAAAAGTGTGGATAAAGTGAGTCGTACCTTGTGGGTGAAGCTAACTCACCCTTATATAGGTGTGTGTGAGAATAACTGCCTCCAGGATATGTGGCGTGTGATTAGGGGACGGTTAGAGAACACATGTGCGATATCTGATGCACAGGGGGCGTGATATGGTGCGGTGACGTGCACTGATGCTGGCTTGTGCCCTCAGGCGACACGCCTTGGAGTGGTGGTGTTTTTATCCAAGTGTCACTGTTTGATTGGCCTTCTGGCAGGTCCAGGACAGTTGCCCCCCAAGTCGTTGATGCCTTTATGGAGCAATGGCTTAATCATATGAGGCGCTCTATTGGGGCGTTCTCAAATATCGGGCGCCCTTAAGGTTATGCTTTTGTCCTACGTTAGTGAGGACGGCGCCCTGGATAGGTGAGTGGGGGTAGTTACATTAACTTCCCTGAGTTGAAACGTCTTTGACGCGATGACTGTTCAGTTTTGCTTTCCACGTGTCAGCCTCGTGGGCAGCACACGTACCTGGAATTGCACTTCACGCGCGAGCCACTTGAATGCACTTCGTTGTTCGAGATTTCTTCTCAGCCGTTGGATCGAGACCTTTTGGTTTCCCTCGATCTGGGCCATTGATTTGAATGCTTCAGAGCCTATATAAGGAGGGAAACTCCCCATTTCCACTCTTTACACTTCTAAGACTTTAGATATATCCAGAAATACTTCTTATCTCCCCTCGACTCTGCAAATCTTTCTTCCAGATACTCCTGCATTTTGTCTTGCTTCCTTCTCCGATTTTCTCCGGTTATGTCGAGTGAAAATCCCTATTTCTCGAGCTAAAGTTGTGGGATCCTGCAGTTTCTTCGGAACTTCTTCTTTCCTTTTTCCAACAATCATCTAACCCTAAAGGTATTATCTTTTTCCTCCTTCTTTATATTTTCTCATTTTCCTTGCTTTTCTGGATCGAGGGAGGAAATATTAGCATTTGTTATGAGAACTCGGTGGAGTCATCGTTCAACGGTTACTCCCCTTCTAGCGGTTATGAGAGCGAGATCCAGGAGGGCCGCCATCTGGTGGCCGACTCCGAGGACGATGTTCCGTACCTTAAGATGAGGGGGTCCCTAACTATATTCTTGAAACGTCCGCCCTCTCATGAGGAAATCGTTTGCTGGTTAGAGAAGTGCTCTAGGGCACGTACTCATGGTTTTCATTATCTTTTTAGAAGGAACAACGTTATCCTAATGGCAGAGGATTCAAAACCTTCGCGTCCTGCAGTCGATTACAGCTAGGTCCATGAAGAGGTCCTAGCTGAGGAGACATATTATTATTTAGAGGAAAGACTCTAGGAGATCGTCTGGGATGAGTGGCTTCCTGGCAAATGGGCCGTTGAAGGGCCATGTGGGTCGAAATGGGTGAACAGCCAGTACAGAGGGTGCTGCTTCACCATGCATGACATTCTAATGAAGGAGTTGGACGCGTCCGTTCCCTTCAACGACTTCGAACTTGGAGTCCTTCATCACCTGAAAGTGGCTCCCTCTCAACTCCACCCCTTATCATGGGTGCTCATAAAAATGTTCCAATTCTGGTGCGAGACAAAGGCCAGCAGCCTTCGGTGTGCCTGTTCTTTACTATGGTCCAAGTTCAACGGAAGCACAAGGAGGGGCCTCAAGGTTGGGTGTCCCTCAACCAGGAAAAGAAATTAATTAAAAACTATGTGGACTCCTTGAAGTCCTGGAAACACAAGTACATGGTGCTCCGCCCCTTCAACAGGCGCGCCCATGAGTGCATTTGCCGCGTCCCTATCGGGCATCCAGAAGAGCTCTTGGATTCTAAAAGCCCGGATTCCGAGGCTACCCAAGATTCGGACTATGTCGCGGTTGCGGCGAGGAGAGAGCGCACTCAGAGTGAGGCTTGTAGTGGCGGCTCCTCTGGTGCGTCTCCTACTCCGGATGAGGTTGCGCATGCACCTCTTTTTTCCCACTTTTGGAGTGAAGAGCATCAAAACTCCTCCCTATTCGAGTATACTTATAATACGGACGCTGGACTTACTCCTTCCGAAGTACATCTAAAGTTCGACTTGGGGGAATTCGTGTCCTCGTTTGAACTGGAGTAGAACCAAGATCCCAACTACCGAGATGACCCAACCAAGACGGTTGGTAAGGCTCGGTTTGTGGGCACCCGGACGGTCATCCGAGGGAAGGATGCCACCCATCGGAAGAAAATATTTGGTAAGCGTTGGGAGCGCGACTTATCATTTGTCCTTGTCGCCGCCCATATTGCTTTCTTGTGCAGAATCCATAGCTTCTTTGGAGGCACTAAAGCCATGAAGGAGGAGATAGGCACCCCTGGTGTCGTTGGGGGGCTTGTTCTTTAGAAAAACAGTACAACCCTCAGGAGGGTGTCATTTCTCCTGAGCTTTCCAAAACTCTTGCTGAGAAAAAGGTGGAGTCCGCGAAGGCGATTGGCCCTTTGGAAGTTGCCAGGGATCACGTCTCGGTCATCGTGAATAGAAATTCAAGGCACCCTCCAAGTGCTCGAAGGAAGTCTCCTAAGGGTCAAAAGAGGGGATGTCCATGACAGTGACGAAGGAGATAAGGATGGCCACAGGGAGCCTCTCAAAAAACTTAAAGGGCCCGCCAATCTGGTCAGCATGGAAATGGGTGGCGGGGGTTCCAATGACGTCTCCCAGGTTGCTTCAATGGTGCCCACAGCTAGGGTCAGCCAAAGGTCCGCGTTTCACCTCCCCGACATCTACACCGGTTTCATCCCTCAATCTCGAGAGGAGTAAGCGGGCGCCCTAGCGCCAGATGACCGGGCCTTCTTTGATAATCTGGATGTCTCCTCTTGGCGGAAGCTGGTGTCGGACGGGCGCATTGAGCGCTTATAAATTAATGGGTCTGTGTATTATGATGGCCGCCTATGATATCACTCCTTACATGGATCTGAGGCGCCGGGTTGAATTTGAGAATGGCTTAAAGGCTCTGGACGAAGCCAAAAAGAAGATAGGCGAGCTTGAGCAGTCTCACGAGGATGCAGTGGAAGAACTTTGGCAGGTTAAGAAGGCTGCTGCTAAAGAGGCTGAGGATGCTAAGGAAGCTAGGGAAAAAGTTGAACAGTCCCTAGCTTCAGTGAATGACAAGGTGGTGGACCTGACTGTAGATCGTACTCAGTTAGAGAAGAAGGTACATGACGTTATTTCCAAGGTATCTGCTCTCGAGAGCGTTGTCGCCACAAAGGACTTGGAGCTTAAAGAAACCGTTCAGAAGTTTGAGGCTGGGGCTACGGCGGATGAGGCGTCTCTTTGGGCTGCCCTGGATGAGAAGGCTGCCACTCAGAATGAGACGGCACTGTATAATAGGAAGCTTGACGACTTTGTGGATCTTGGTATGCGGGTCTTCGAGGAAGCCTTTCAGGATGCGCTAGATCAAGTGGAGTTCATTTACCCTCCCACCAAGATTGATCGCTCCAAGGTCCACATTGATCAAGACATGCATAAGCCTCCGTCTTCCCTGGCATCCTAGCCTCCCTTTTTTTTGTTTTAATGATGTAACTCCATTGCGGCGGCACCGTTGTAATTAATTATAATGTATATAAAATGAACTTTCTTTTCTGCGTATTGCTTGCCCCTTTTATTTTTTTCTGCACTATGTTTGCGACGTTATTTTAGTTCCACCGTCACTTCCCTTACGCGTTTGCATTTAATTCATGCCGCGTTGGGAGTGTTTGATTGGCCCCATGTTGACTTAGCGTTGTGTTTCATCCTACAGCTGAGTTGTCGCCTTACTCCTAGGCTTTGTGCCTCGACTTCTGTGCACTTCTCTTTGATTGGTGCCTGGGTAAACGTGACCGGTCAAGGTTATGTTCCCCCTTTGGAGGGCGTATGTGGGGCTAGACGCTCTGCATAGAGGGTGGCTAGCCCTTATGAGGGTCTGTCGCGGTTGTTTACGCTGTCATTTCGCTTAAGAGTATAATCCAGGCAACCGCTTGGTCTTCATTGGTTGAATGCTCCTGTAGATGTAGGATTTCCTGCCCTGTTTATCCAAATGATATAACAAACGCATTTCTTTTTGAGCAAAAGTTGTCCAATTTATTAATATCAGAAAATGGATGTACAATGAGTCTATATATTTACCGCGGAAAATGGTAAGTGATTTTATTTTAGGAATGAAATTCAAGAGTTTATGGGTACTTAGCTACTTCAATATTTTGAGTCTCGCAGTATCCGTTCTTCTGTCGATGGTGACTGGCCATGTTTAGCTTTCATCATTTCGTGGCAGTGTCCCTCGCCACGGCTCCTTTCAAAATGGGGCTGCGCTTTAGTACGAAGGCGGACTCCATCTTTTGAAAGGCTTTGTAGCATCTGTTGGCGTTGTCTAGGTCCGCGTGGATGGTGATAACTTCGCCGTTCTAGTTATGATATTTCCTTTTCAAATGAACGGTAGTGGTCACTGCGTCCAGCGCCGCTAAGGTAGAGTGCCCCAGAATGCAGTTGTACACTGATGTGACGGGGACTACCGGGAAGAATGTCTCTACTGTCCTTTCCCATGTCCCTTCACCAAAAGTCACATTCAAGTTAATATAACCCCACAGATGTGTGCTCGTTCCGTTGAAAACTTACAGCTCAGTTCCATGGTAGGTCTTCAAATCCTCATTCTTCAGACCCAGCTTTTCAAAAGCATCTTTGTACAAGATGTCGACAGAACTGCCTTCATCAATCAAACACCTGGCAAAGTCATGGCCACGGATGCCAGTGATGATGATGAGCGGAAATATTTCGTTGGAGCCTCCGTTGATGGTGAATCAATTCTACCACTTTCCTCTTGGTCATCCCCTTCGAAGTGTTCCGTGGGGCGGCGAATCCTCCTATGATGGTGCCAAGGAAAACCCGATTCGCTTTCTCTTTATCTTCGCTTGAGTCGTCACGACCGTTCGATCCTCCGTCCACGACCCTTATCACCTTCCTGGGGGGTGACCTCTCCTGCTCCGGGGAGCACCTTCTTTTTAGAGATTCGTTGTGGCGGGAAGATTTGCGCGAGGAATCCCTTTTTCGCTTGTCATCCTTGCGATGGGTGTCGTGGGTGAAGCGTTTCAACTTCCCCTTCTCTATTAACTCCTCAATCGCATCTCGAAGTTGGTAGCAGTCGATGGTGTCGTGGCCATTGCATTTGTGGAAATGGTAATATTTTGATTTGTACGTCCTCCCTGTTGGAACAAAATGTATGAACAACTCTCTTTTGGGTTTTGATGATAACAAAGTGTTTCTCACCTTCACTCCCGAATTCCTTCAGCTAGGGGTGTTCGCGGTGCGGTTTGGTTCGGTTTTGAGGCTAAAAGTCATCTGAACCGCAAGATAAAAAAGCATGCGGTTTGGTTTGGTTCGGTTGACTTCTAAAATAAATCAGAACCAAACCAAACCTGATGCCCGCTTCAGCTGCTGGGGCGGCCTGATGCCCGCTTCTTTGAACTCCGTGTTCAGGCATTCATGGAGGATAGTTTCCTGCGATGAATTTAAGGGTGTGTAGTCGGTGAAACAGGTGCATTGGCTCTTTGCCTTCTCGCCTTCGCCAAGCCACTTGTTATCGTTGCCCTTGCCGGACTGCTTGTTTTTCACCGCTTCTTCGGCCAGCCTCTTTTCCTTGTAGTTGATGTATGGATGAACGTGCGTCAGCAGATCGCTTATGTCTCTTGCTGCCCTGAGGCCCAAATCTTCTTTGAATTTACAATCGTCGTGAATATTATTCTCGAAGATGAAGCACTTCAGGCTATCCTGCGCGCAGTGTACTTTGACTCCCGCGCACGTGAATCGTTCAACGAACTCTCTCAGACTTTCCTTCTTTTCTTGAACAATGGCGTTGAGCGCGGCCGTGGTTTTTGGTTGCTTCCGCCTCGCGGTGAAGTGAGATGCGAACTCTTCGCACATCACCTCCAACGAATCGATGGAGTTGTCTTATAATCCTTTGAACCACGTCATGGTGGCGCCCTTCAAGGTTAGGACGAACAACTTACATTTCACCGCTCCTCGGGCCTGGTGATAATCAAGGACGGTATCTATGTGCTCCACGTGCTCGTCAAGATCCGTAGTTCCGTTGTATGTTTCCAGCTTGGGCGGCTTCGTGAAGATGCGAGGAATAGGATAGTCCACTATCCGTCTAGTGAATGGTCCCTTCCAGTGGTTCTTGCGGGGATGCTTGTTGGAACAAAATGTATGAACAAGTCCCTTTTGAGTTTTGATGATAACAAGGTGATAAAAAGAAAATTGGATATGCTAATGCTTGTTCTAAGTGTACAGGACCATATATTTAAGTCATGTATGTATAGTGGTTCTGAAAGATCAAGTTTAGAGCAAAGGAAAATATTGAAGCTTAGGTATCAAGTCAGAATCTGAAGACTGAAGTCTGAAGTTCGGAGTCTCAAGACTGGAGTCTAAAGACTGGAGTTTGAAGTCTGAAGTCTGAAGGAGAATCAGAAGTCAACTGCTGTCACTATCAAAAGGACAAAGTACGACCACGACCTCTGCAACAACCTCAGAGTCAGAATGTTCTCTGCAACTTTGTCTCCTTGGACAAAACGTTCAATCCATTTTAAGGAAAGGATTCAAACGTTATTCTTGGTGGTACGCAGTCCAAATCAAGGAACAAATCAACGTTGGATCAAGCTTCAATTCAAACGACTCTATTGATGATCTGGCATCTTCTCAACGTCTCTCTACTCTTCTATATAAAGGGCTGAAGACTTGAAGAAATGTTACTAAAGAAATACAAGACTCTGAAAAGATCCAATACTCTGCCAAATTCTATACTCATCAATAACTTAGAAATTCTTTCAAACCTTCTCATCTTAGAATTTCTTAAGTCTAGAGTCTGAAAATTGTGTTGTATTTTTTGAACATCACTGATAGTATATCAAGTGTTCAACTCAAACATATTTATTTGTAACTTTGTTTGATTAGAAGTCTCTTGCTTTTGTGCTTGTGCAATTAGAAGTCTCTTGCTTGTGTGCTTGAGCAATTAGAAGTCTCTTACTGTGTGTTTGAGCATTGAGAAGTCTCTTGCTTTTGTGCTTGAGCATTTGTAATCTATTGATTATAGTGAAAAATCTATTGTAAGTGACAAGGGGACTGGACTACTTCCGGGTTGTGGAAGGAACCAGGATAATTGCTTGTGTTCTCTCTTTCTCTCTCTCTCTCTCTTTCTCTTTCTCTCTCTCTCTCTCTCTCTCTCTCTCTCTCTCTCTCTCTCTCTCTCTTTTACTTTCTATCTGCTACATCATAACTCTAAATTTAGTTTTAGATTCTGATCTCCATCAGAAGCTGAACTAACTCTAAGTTTTTGAGAAAGAAAAAAGCCAACACAATTCAACCCCCCCTTCTTGTGTTTTTCTCACCTTCAGTTGGTATCAGAGCTCCGGTTCTGATATTCAATCACCTAACAGTGAGTCAGCCAAGATCCTGAGAAAAACATGTCTTCTGGTGAATCTGGTGAATCCTCACAAAGAAGTGGTGGCGCTGCTGTATCATATTATTATGGTACAGATGACAAGCAATCACACTCACACCATAAACCTCCTATGTTTACAGGTGACCCTGAAAAATTTTCATGATGGAAAAGCAAGATGTATAGTCATATCATTGGAAAAGATGATAGCCTTTGGGATATCATTGAAGATGGTATAACTATACCAGTTGATGAAGAAGGAGTTGCCATAAACAGAAAGAATCTTACTGATGCTGAAATAAAGATTGGCAGAAAGCATCACAGAGTAAGAGGTATCATTGTGGACTCTCTTCCTCACAATGAGTATCTTAAACTAAATGATAAGTCAACAGCAAAGGCCATCTTCACTTCTCTCTGCTCTAACTATGAAGGAAACAAGAAGGTTAGAGAAGCAAAAGCAAATCTTCTTGTTCAGCAGTATGAGCTGTTCAGAATGAAGGAGGATGAAAACATTGAGACTATGTTCTCAAGATTTCAGACTCTGGTTTCTGGACTTCAAATTCTGAAAAAGAGTTACTCAACTGCTGATCATGTGAACAAGATTCTCAGAAGTCTGCCATCTAAATGGAGACCTAAAGTGACTGCTATTGAGGAAGCTAAAGATCTAAATACTCTAAGTATTGAAGATCTTATAAGCTCTCTCAAAGTGCATGAATTAGGACTCAATGAAGATGAACTTGTTAGAAAATCTAAGTATATAGCACTTAAATCTAAAGGAAAGTCTTCAAAAGCCCTAAAAGCTTCAGAATCTGATGAAGAATCTCCTTAGGGAAGTTCTGAAGAAGATCCAGAAGATGAGGAGCTAGCAATGCTTTCTAAAAGGTTTCAGTACTTGATGAAAAGACAAAATAAGTTCTCGAACAGGAGCAATAACTTCAAAGGATCTGGTTCCAAGAAGGAAGATCAGAACGGTTGTTTCAACTGCAAGAAAACTGGTCATTTCATAGCTGATTGTCCAGATCTCCAAAAGGACAAATCAAAGGAGAAATCCAAAAAGACCAACTCAAAGTCAGGCAACCTCAAAGATAGATTCAAGAAAAGTCTAATGGATACATGGGATGAGCTTGACAATGAATCTGAGTCTGAGAAGGATAATGAAGAAGAAGCAAATCTAGCTCTTGTTGCTACAACATCTTCTGATGCATAGTCAGGATCAGACTTTGAAGATGAAGATGAGGTATATTCTGAACTTACTCATTCTGAGCTTGTTGATTCAGTTAAGGATCTTATGAATCATCTCAGAAGCAAGTTGATTCAATTAAAATCTTTGAAAAAGAAATATAACTTGCTGCCTTTTGAGAATCTCCAACTTCAAAATCACATCAATGAGATTGATGAAGAAGTTAGAGAACTCAGAAAAATGGCTCATAAGAAACCTGATGAAGTTCCAAGTGAGCAAGAAATTGCACTTCAGGAGTTCATCCTAACTGGAATCAACAGAAGTAAAGTTGCTTCTATGATTTACAATATTAACAGAAACAGGGGAGAAGGTATTGGTTTCAAAAATGATCCGTTCAATCATTCAAAAGAAACAAACCTACCATCCTGTTATGAAGAGATTGTGAAAGGCACTGAGGTGTGTTTTGTATCTGCATCT
The DNA here is from genome assembly GCA_018208015.1 of Medicago ruthenica. Taxonomy (NCBI): domain Eukaryota; kingdom Viridiplantae; phylum Streptophyta; class Magnoliopsida; order Fabales; family Fabaceae; genus Medicago; species Medicago ruthenica. Next base: position 38,963,582 of record CM031373.1, on the reverse strand, counting down.
AACATTTCTGAGAAACTAAATTTACCAGAAACTGAGACTGTTGAAATTGAAGTTCTGAACAACTCAGAATCCAAAACTTCTGAACCTAAGGAAAAGATGAAGGCAAAATCTAAAACCTTGCCAAAATCTAAACCAAAAGGTTCTAAGTCTAAGATTATGAGGAAAACAGACTCTAAATCTGAAAAGGTTCAAAGTCTGAAGAGATCAAAACCTAAGACAAGCAAGTCTCAGACTCTAAAAAATTCAGACTCGCATTTTCAAAAGACTGTGTTTGTAAAATCTTCAAAAGATAAGAAACCAGTGTATGTAAAACCTTTCAAATCTCAGAATGTCAGACAAAAGGTACAAAAAAAGTCATATCCTTTCAGAACTAACCAAAGAGGACCCATAAAGATATGGGTACCTAAGTCTGAATCATTTCTGTTGCAGATATGCTTAAAAGCCAAAGAAAAGGAGAAGTCATGGTACCTAGACAGTGGTTGCTCGCACATGATAGGAGAAAGTTCTATGTTCCAAACCCTGACAATGAAAGAGGGAGGAACTATGGGATTTGGAGGAAACCAGAAAGGCAAGATCATTGGTACTGGTAAGATAGGTAATTCTTCCATTTCCATTAATAATGTTTGGTTGGGAGATGGACTAAGACATAACCTACTTAGCATAAGTCAATTTTGTGACAGTGGGTATGATGTCTTGTTTGATAAGAACACTTGCACTATGATCAACAACAAAGATAAATCTGTTGTGTTCAAGGGAAAGAGAAAGAACAATGTGTATAAGATTGATTTTCCGAACTGGTTAATCAGAAGGTAGTTTGTCTTCTGTCAGGGAGTGATGAGAAATGGGTATGGCATAAAAGGTTGGGACATGCTAAGTGGAGACTCATCTCTAAGCTTAGCAAGATACAACTGGTGAGAGGCTTACCAGACATTGACTATCACTCAGATGCTCTATGTGGAGCATGTTAACACAGCATGTTATATTCAGAACAGAATCTATATTAGACCAATTCCGAATAAAACAGCATATGAATTATTCAAAGGAAGAAAGCCAAGCATTTCTTATTTTCATCAGTTTGGGTGTACATGTTACATTCTGAACAACAAAGTCTATCTAAAGAAATTTGATGCTAAGGCTCACAAGGGTATCTTTTTAGGATACTCTGGGAGATCTAAAGCATACAGAGTGTATAATTCTTAAACACATGTTGTTGAAGAATCAATGCACATTAGATTTGATGACAAGAAGTCTGATAATAAAATATCAAAGCTAGTTGAGAGTTTTGCACATATTCAACTTTCAGAGGATACTTCAGAATCTTATCAGATTTCTGAGTCTGAAGAAATTTCAGAAGCTGAAAATCTTCCAGAAGCTGAAAACCTCTCAGAAGCTGACACTCCTCCTGAAGCTAATCAAGATCAAGATGTTTTCAAACAAGGTCTTAACGAATCTCAAGAAGCAAATCCACCCAGAAACACGTTCAAGTACAACTCTTCACATCCTGAAGAGTTAATCATTGGAAACAAGGATAGTCCAAGAAAGACCAGATCAGCATTCAAACAGAATGACTCTTTGCTTGGATTACTGTCAATGATTGAACCTACAACAGTTGATGAAGCACTTTCTGATTATGGATGGATTGTGGCTATACAAGAAGAACTCAATCAGTTTCAAAGAAATGAAGTTTGAGATTTAGTTGCAAATCCAAATCACAAGAACATTAATGAAACAAAATGGGTGTTCAGAAACAAACTGAATGAGCAAGGAGAGGTAGTCAGAAATAAATCTAGACTTCTTGCTCAAGGCTATAGTCAACAGGAAGGAATTGATTACACTGAAATATTTGCTCCAGTTGCAAGATTGGAAGCAACCAGGTTACTTCTTTCCTATGTAGTGAATCATAATATCATTTTATATCAAATGGATGTTAAGAGTGCTTTTCTGAATGGTGTCATTTCTGAAGAAGTGTATGTCAAACAACCTCTCGGTTTTGAAGATTTAAAACATCCAGACTTTGTTTTTAAGCTTAAAAAATCACTGTATGGTCTGAAACGAGCTCCCAAAGCTTGGTATGAGAGACTGAGTAATTTCTTACTTAAAAATGATTTTGTAAGAGGACAAGTTGACACTACACTGTTCAGAAAGACACTTAAGAAAGACATCTTAATTTTTCAAATCTATGTGGATGATATTATATTTGGTTCTACTAATGTCACTCTTTGCAAGGAATTCTCTAAGTTAATGCAGGATGAATTTGAAATGAGCATGATGAGAGAATTGAAGTTCTTTCTTGGAATTCAAATCAACCAATGCAAAGATGGAGTGTATGTTCATCAACCAAAATATACAAAAGAGCTTCTGTTCAAGCTTGAGGATTGTAAATTGATGACAACACCAATGCATCCAACCTGCAACTTAAGCAAAGAAGACACAGGCTCAAAGGTAGATCAGAAGCTGTACAGAGGTATGATTGGTTCTCTGTTATACTTAACAGCTTCTAGACCATATATTTTATTCAGTCTATGCTTATGTGCAAGATTCCAATCAGATTCTAGAGAATCTCATATGACTGATGTCAAGAGAATATTCAGGTATCTGAAAGGAACAACTAATCTGGACTTCTGTATAAGAAATCCTTAGATTATAAGTTGGATGGATTCTATGATGTTGATTATGTTGGTGATAGGATTGAAAGAAAATCAACCAGTGGAAATTGTCAATTCCTTGGTGAGAATCTGATATCTTGGGCCAGTAAAAGACAATCAACTATTGCATTGTCAACAGCAGAAGCAGAATACATTTCAGCTGCAAGTTGTTGCACACAACTACTCTGGATGAAACATCAGTTGGAAGACTATCAGATTCATGAAAATAAAATTCCTATCTTTTGTGATAATACTAATGTTATCTGTTTGTCTAAAAAGCCTATTCTACATTCAAGAGCCAAGCATACTGAAATTAAACATCATTTTATTATAGATTATATTCAGAAGGGTGTTTTGGATATTCAATGCATTGATACTGATCATCAGTGGGCTGATATATTCACAAAACCTCTAGCAGAAGATAGATTTGATTTTATTAAAAAGAATCTGAACATGCATTTCATCTCTGAAAAATCTGCTTGACTCTGAATAGAAACTGAGAATCTGAAGTACATCAGAAGCTAAGACTTATCAGAAGCTCACTTTTGAGAGTCTGAAGAAAGTTCAGCTTCTGAAGACATCAGAGTCTGAGTTTCAGGATCTGAATTTTTAGCTTCTGATAAAACTCATTGTAAGTGGACACTTTACATGTGGCCCACTAATGAGAATGGATCTGAACAGTAGTCTGACACGTGGTCTGTAACTGTTGGGTAATAACTGTTGGGCTATGATGAATTAGTTTTGAAAGTTGTGATTAGCGCCCCCTATTATCATTAATGTGCCGTTGTGATTAATTTTCTTGTCTGCTTTAGTTTCTGAATCGTTTTGACAAAAAACACTTAGTCACTATCACACGTTCATTTTCACATACTACACATTCATCTTTCTGACTTAAAAACTCTTCCTTTTCAAAAACCCCCTTAGAACCCTAAAATCTCAATCCTTCAGAATCAAATGGCTAGTTCGTCATCTTCATCTCAAAAACTCGCCATGGACGTGCAATCTCAAGGAGCCACTTTCATCAAACCCAAAACCATGCCTCTCAACAAGGAGGATTTACAACTTATCATTGAGAGTGCAGTGGATTTTGAGTCATTGGCTTTGAATGGGTGTGACATCTCAAAGTACGTGGACCATCAGCAATGGAGACCATTTTTCAACACGCTAAATGGACCATCATACACAAAACTGGTCAAAGACTTCTGGGTTAGAAGCGAAGTCTTTGATAAAGAAGAAGCTAGAAAGGAATAAGCTCAGATGGTTGCTGAGAATCCGGGATTAAAAGGGAAATCAAGAGCTGAAATGGGTTTGAAGGAGTTCAGTTGTACTGAAGTTAGGTCTTCTGTGCTGGGAATACCAGTGACAATCACTGAGGAGATAATAGCAAAGGCTATTAGTGTCAAAAGAGGTGGTTTGTTTCAGACAAACACCAAGAAAACCAGCACATGGGTTCCTCTGATCAGACAAACTTTGTTTCTAGGGAGAGAGTCTGAGAAGACAGTTGATATGAAAGCTGAGCACAGGGTTATGCACAAGTTGCTGCTACAATGCATAGTTCCCAAATCAGGAGGATCAGACTTCAAGTCCTGGGATCTAATGCATATGCTGACTTGGTGGTATTTGAAGAGACCAGTCAACTTGGAAGCTTACATCTTTAATCATCTCTGCACTTCTATCAGAGAAAGTATGAAAGGAAAGGTTCAAGTTCCATACACCAGACTCTTGTCTGAAATCTTTCACCAAGGAAAGCTAGTTGATAATCTAAAAACTCTTGGAGTTGGATCAGACTCTAAGCTTGGAGTCTGCAGTGGTGCTATAATTTCTGGAACAACTCTGGGTCATATGAAGATCATTCCCAAAAAAGTGGTAATTGTTGAGTATCTATGTGTTGGCTGCATGTTTGGTAAAATCAATGTGTGCAAGCAAGCGTCCTCAGATGTTAATTTAAGTCTTCAGAAGCTGGAAATTGGTTTTAAGAAGTATCAGAAGCTGAAATGGTCTTCAGACGCAGGAATGACCTTCAGACGCAGAACCGGGCTTCAGACGCATTGTTCAGACGTTGATTGGCGTTGACCTTCAGAAGCTGCCTTCAGAAGCTGAACTTGGAAGCTGGTTTTTTCTGCATTAATTCTGTGCGTATCTTTTGAAGATTTACTGAAGAATTATCCATGCATTTGTTTTCTAAAAGGCTGATTATTTTGGTGAAGATCTTGGTGAAGATTGGCTTCGTGTTTATGAATGAATATATTTCAAAGGGATCTTTGCATTATATGATTCAGAAATATATGTTTCCTTTTTGAGCTACAAAGAATTTCAATATTATATTTTGAAGAAGATATGATTTAGAATTATGTGTGCCTGCTGAAGACTATATAAGAAGACGTGTTGTTGCATTGAAGATCAGTTAATCAAAAACCAGAAATTTGAGTCTTAGAGTTCTTAAGAGTTTTTGAGTTTGTAAGCTTAGGCTTTGATTGTACACCACTCATCTGAGTTGGTTTAGATTGTTTTTGAGTTGTAAATCATTCTAAGCTTTTAAGTACGAATGATGTATGTGTTGTGTTGAAGAGTGTCTTCATCGTATTTGGTTTTATTCAGAAGTTGCTAATCACTGGGTTGTGGTTACATAATTGGGAAGTAAGTAGTGTCTTATACTTAGGTGGTGTTCCTGAGTAGAAGTCTAGACTAGTGGAGATTGATTGCTAAGGCTGGGAACAGGGGGTCTATGTCTGAGTCTTTGAGTTAATTCCTCATAGTGGATTTCCTTACTGGATTGGTATCCTCCAGACGTAGGTGTTGTTTATCACCGAACTGGGTTAACAAATACTTTGTGTTCTTTACTTTCTGCATTGTTTAATGCTGCTTCTGAACCTGTTTGTTTGTGCTCTGTTTTACATTCATTGTACTCTATTTTTCGTTCCTGATCAGTACCTGCCAGAATTTCAATTGGTATCAAAGCAGGCACCCTACCTGTTATTGGGTGTGCTCCAGCGAAGACTTTTCTAGCAAGAATGGACAAGGAAGGAGGATATGTTAACAGGCCACCTTTGTTGGATGGGACAAATTATGAATACTGGAAGTCTCGTATGTGTGCATTCCTGAAATCCATAGACAGCAGGACCTGGAAAGCTGTGCTAAAAGGTTGGGATCATCCAGTTGTGTTGGACAAAGATGGAAATAAGACTGAAGTGCTAAAACCAGAGGAAGAATGGACAAAGGCTGAAGATGATCTGGCTCTTGGAAACTCCAAAGCTTTGAATGCACTATTCAATGGAGTGGACAAGAACATGTTCAGACTGATCAAACAGTGTACCATAGCCAAGGATGCCTGGGAGATACTCAAGACCACTCATGAAGGAACTTCATTGGTAAAGCTGTCCAGACTTCAATTACTTACCACAAAATTTGAAAATTTGAAGATGTTGGAGGATGAGAACATTCAAGACTTCTATATGAATGTCCTGGATATGGCAAATTTTTTTGAGTCTCTTGGAGAGAAGATGTCAGATAAGAAGATTGTTAGAAAAAGACTCAGGTCACTTCCTAAAAGATTTGACATGAAAGTGACAGCTATTGAGGAAGCTCATGACATCTCTACTATGAAGGTTGAGGAGTTAATTGGATCCTTGCTGAATTTTGAAACAGCTTTCTGTAAACAGACTGAGAAGAAAGGGAAAGGAGTAGCTTTTGCAGTCAATTCTGAAGCTGATGATCAACAAGAGTTTGATGAGGATGATGAAGGCTTATTAGAAGCACTTGGGGTGCTGGGGAGACAGTTTAACAAGATTCTGAAGCTTGTTGACAGAAGATCCAAGTCAAAAGGTCAAAACATCAAATTCAACAACAGTAAGCCTCAAAGTGATTTGAAGAAGACCAAGACTGATGAGAAGAGCAATCAATCAAAGGGTGTTCAGTGCTTTGAGTGTGAAGGTTATGGACACATCAAGTCAGAATGTCCCACTTTTCTCAAGAAGCAGAAGAAAAGCCTAGCTGTTTCCTGGTCAGATGAAGACTCAGAAGAAGAAGTAGAGAGTGAATCTGCTAAGTATGTGTTAGCCCTAACTGGAAGAGACAAGTCTGTTGTTAAGGTTAATGCCTCAGAAGCTCTTTCAAAGACTGAAGCATTTTTAGAGTTTGAGACATTATCAGAGTCTGAAACTCTATCAGAGTCTGAAGCAGAGTCTGAAGCTTCATCAGTGTCTGAAGCCAGAGTTGAGAAATCATCATATGAAGAACTGGCTGACAACTACAAGAACCTATACATCATAAGTGTAGAAGTTTGCAAGCAACTGGTGGATCAGAAGAAGACAATCTGTCAACTGGAGGCTGAGAAAGGTGATCTCTTACTGCAAAATTCAGATCTCAAAGATGAAGTGAGTCAACTGAATTCCCAGCTTGAAAACATGAAAAAGCAGGTCAGAATGATGAATACTGCTACTGATGTGCTGGAGGAGATATTGGAGAATCAGAAACAAGGGAAACAAAGTGGCTTAGGATTTGTTGATGAGACTTTGAACCTCAAACAGAAGAATCCGGCTAAAAGGTTTGTTCCTGCTGCTGAAACTTATGATCCTATGATAGGCACTTCTAAGATGAAACCTCAGAAGCAACCTCATAAGTCTTACAGAAAGAAGAGAAATCATCCATGGATTGTCATCATTGTGGAAAGAAGGGGCACATTAAACCATTCTGCTACAAGTTATATGGTTATCCTGAGCATTTTCAGTACAGAAAAGTGGAACCTGCTGCAACAAGAATCAATGTTCAGAAGGTGTGGAAACCCAAAGGTAATACTGTTGGCCTCATAGCTCATACATCTTTGAGAGCCACCTCTAAGGAAGATTGGTACTTTGATAGTGGTTGTTCCAGACACATGACTGGTGTGAAGAAGCTTTTGAGTAATTTGAAGCCATATTCCAGCAGCTATGTGACTTTTGGTGATGGAGCTAAAGGGGAGATTCTTGGTATTGGAGACTTAATCAGTGATGGATTATCAAGACTGGATAATGTTGTCTTAGTGAAAGGGTTGACCTCAAATCTGATCAGTATAAGCCAGCTGTGTGATCAAGACTTGAAAGTGAATTTCAACAAGGAAGAATGTTTGGTAACTGGTAAAGAAGGTGAGGTTCTGATGAGGGGTTGTAGATCAAAGGACAACTGTTATTTGTGGGTGTCTGAAGAAGAAAGAAGCTTGTCCACCTGTCTCATAAGCTCTGAAGAAGAAGTCAGACGCTGGCACCAGAAACTGGGTCACTTGCATCTGAAAGGCATGAAGAAAATCTTGAATACTGAAGCTATCAGAGGTCTACCTAATCTGAAGATTAATGAGGACAGTGTTTGTGGTGAATGTCAAATTGGAAAACAAACAAGAAAGTCTCATCCCAGATTAGAACACCAGGTAAGAACTAAAGTTCTTGAATTGTTACATATGGATTTAATGGGACCTATGCAAGTTGAGAGCATTGGAGGAAAGAGGTATGCATTTGTAGTGGTTGATGATTATTCAAGATTTACTTGGGTAAGCTTTGTGAGAGAAAAATAAGATACTTTTGAGGTATTTAGAGACCTGTGCACTCAGTTACAAAGAGAGAAGGACTGTGTCATCATCAGAATCAGAAGTGATCATGGGAAGGAGTTTGAGAACAAGAAGTTTTTTGAGTTCTGTGCATCTGAAGGGATTAAGCATGAGTTTTCAGCACCTATAACACCTCAGGAAAATGGTATAGTTGAGAGGAAGAACAGAACCTTAGCAGAATCAGCTAGAGTTATGTTACATGCTAAGAAGCTACCTTATATGTTCTGGGCAGAAGCAATGAATACAACTTGTCACATTCATAATAGGGTGACTCTGAAGAAGGGTACTACATCTACTTTGTATGAACTGTGGCAGGGAAGAAAGCCTACAGTCAAATACTTTCATGTTTTTGGCAGCAACTGTTATATTTTGGCTAACAGAGAAAACAGAAGAAAGCTGGATCCTAAGTCTGATGAGGGAATTTTTCTGGGTTACTCAGTCAACAGCAGAGCTTATAGAGTGTTTAATTCCAGAACCAAGGTTGTGATGGAGTCTATTAATGTTGTGATTGATGATCTGTCTGCTGAAAAAGAAAGAGATGAGTCTGAAGTGGTTTCAGATACTGAAACATCAAAAGAACAACTGTCAGAAGCTCCAGTTGCAGAAAATCAAGTAGAGTCTGAAGCAGAAGAAATTCATCCAGATCATGTATCTACTGGTAAAGGACCCTCAATTAGAGTTCAGAAGGATCATCCCAGAGATTTAATCATTGGGAGTCTTGATCAAGGTGTCAGAACCAGAAGATCAGATGCTGTTACTACTGATTCATGTTTTGTGTCAAAATTTGAACCCAAAAATGTTAAAGAAGCTCTAACTGATGAATTCTGGATTGAAGCTATGCAAGAGGAATTAAATCAGTTCAAAAGGAGTGAAGTATGGGATCTTGTTCTAAGACCTGAAGGTATGAATGTCATTGGCACTAAGTGGATTTACAAGAACAAAATAGATGAACATGGAACTGTGACCAGAAACAAGGCAAGGTTAGTTGCTCAAGGATACTCTCAAGTGGAAGGACTTGATTTTGATGAAACCTTTGCACCTGTGGCCAGATTAGAGTCCATAAGACTGCTTTTGGGAGTGGCATGCATTCTTAAGTTCAAACTATTTCAGATGGATGTGAAGTGTGCTTTTCTGAATGGTTATCTACAAGAAGAAGTTTATGTTGAACAGCCAAAAGGTTTTGTGGATCCTAAATTTCTAGATCATGTTTACAAATTGAAGAAAGCTTTGTATGGATTGAAACAAGCACCTAGAGCTTGGTATGAGAGACTCACACAGTTTCTTGTTACTCAAGGCTATAGAAAAGGTGGAACTGACAAGACTTTGTTTGTGAAAGAAGAAAATGGAAGTCTTATGATTGCACAAATTTATGTTGATGACATAGTGTTTGGTGGGATGTCAAACAAGATAGTTCAGTTATTTGTTCAGCAGATGCAGTCAGAATTTGAGATGAGTCTTGTGGGTGAGCTAACATATTTCCTTGGTCTTCAAGTCAAGCAAATGGAAGATACTATATTCATTTCACAAAGCAAATATGCCAAGAATATAGTCAAGAAGTTTGGAATGGAGAATGCTAGCAATAAGAGAACACCTGCACCTACTCACTTGAAATTAACTAAAGATGAACAAGGTGTTGCTGTTGATCAAAGCCAGTACAGAAGCATGATTGGGAGTTTGTTGTCTCTAACTGCAAGCAGACCAGATATAACTTTTGCTGTTGGAGTCTGTGTCAGATATCAAGCAGATCCAAAGATGAGTCATTTGACTCAGGTGAAGAGGATTCTGAAGTATGTGAACAGCACAAGTGATTATGGGATTATGTATTCACACAGTGCAAGTTCTGAGTTAATTGGGTATTGTGATGCTGACTGGGCAGGAAGTGCAGATGACAGGAAGAGTACTTCTGGTGGATGTTTCTTTCTGGGAAATAATTTAATTTCATGGTTCAGTAAGAAACAGAACTGTGTTTCTTTGTCTACAGCTGAAGCTGAATATATAGCAGCTGGAAGTAGTTGTTCTCAATTGGTATCGATGAAGCAGATGCTGGAGGAATACAACATTAAACAAGGTGTTATGACTCTATACTGTGATGATTTAAGTGCTATCAACATTTCAAAGAACCCCATACAGCACAACAGAACCAAGCACATTGATATCAGACATCATTTCATCAGAAACCTTGTGGAGGAGAAGATTGTGCAGCTTGAGCATGTGGATACTGAGGAATAGATTGCTGATATTTTCACAAAAGCTTTGGATGCCAAGCAATTTGAGAATCTGAGAAGCAAGCTAGGAGTTTGTCTGCATGAGGAGTTATAGCAATTACAGATTGCAGAGGGTGAGCAAGCTGGAAGTGAGGGAGATGAAGTTGGGTATGATACTGAGATGAAGATGAAGATGAAGATCTGTGATAAAAACTCTGTTTTTGTTCCCTTTGTGAAGACTATGTTTTGTCAAGATTTTTTGGCTAAAAAGGGGGAGAAAAACTTGTGTTTGGTTTCAGAATGTAGCTGTTCAGTATGTGTTAAGTTTTAGAATTCAGATTTAATTTTGGTCAGAATTCAGGTTTTTCAGATGACAATTTTATTCAGAGTTCAGAAATACAACAAGAGTTGTGTAGTTTTGTTTGAGGGGGAGTTTCTGGCTCAGGGGGAGTGTTTAAGTGTTAAGTTCCTGAGCTGTGTGCTGTTTCAGTTTCAGAAGCAATTTCTCAGAGCTTACTGCAGTTCAGAATTAAGGGGGAGAGTTGTTTGTGATGTGCTGAGTTGCAAGGGGAGTTTTCTGGATGTTTAGAAGCTGGTGTGTGTTGCTGGTGTGTGTTTGCGCTTCAGGGGGAGTTCTCTTGTGAAGTTCAGAACATGTGTGCTTCAGAAACTGAGTGTATGTGTGTGCTTCAGGATGTGATGTGATATTTCAGAAGCTGATTTAGTTTGAGTTTGTTTGATTTAACATAGTTTTTTCGCTGCTATCTCTGTGGCTATGTTGGATGTGTGTAGTTCTTCATGGTGGATTTATTTTTGTAGAGTGAAGAACTTAGTTTTGTGGTTTATTTGATTTTAGCCAAAAATTTGCCAAAGGGGGAGATTATTGAGTATCTATGTGTTGGCTGCATGTTTGGTAAAATCAATGTGTGCAAGCAAGCGTCCTCAGATGTTAATTTAAGTCTTCCGAAGCTGGAAATTGGTTTTAAGAAGTATCAGAAGCTGAAATGGTCTTCAGACGCAGGAATGACCTTCAGACGCAGAACCGGGCTTCAGACGCACTGTTCAGACGTTGACTGGCGTTGACCTTCAGAAGCTGCCTTCAGAAGCTGAACTTCAGAAGCTGTGTTTCAGAAGCTGGTTTTTTCTGCATTAATTCTGTGCGTATCTTTTGAAGATTTACTGAAGAATTTTCCATGCATTTGTTTTCTAAAAGGCTGATTATTTTGGTGAAGATCTTGGTGAAGATTGGCTTCGTGTTTATGAATGAATATATTTCAAAGGGATCTTTGCATTATATGATTCAGAAATATATGTTTCCTTTTTGAGCTTCAAAGAATTTCAGTATTATATTTTGAAGAAGATATGATTTAGAATTATGTGTGCCTGCGGAAGACTATATAAGAAGACGTGCTGCTGCATTGAAGATCAGTTAATCAAAAACCAGAAATTTGAGTCTTAGAGTTTTTAAGAGTTTTTGAGTTTGTAAGCTTAGGCTTTGATTGTACACCACTCATCTGAGTTGGTTTAGATTGTTTTTGAGTTGTAAATCATTCTAAGCTTTTAAGTACGAATGATGTATGTGTTGTGTTGAAGAGTGTCTTCATCGTATTTGGTTTTATTTAGAAGTTGCTAATCACTGGGTTGTGGTTACATAATTGGGAAGTAAGTAGTGTCTTATACTTAGGTGGTGTTCCTGAGTAGAAGTCTAGACTAGTGGAGATTGATTGTTAAGGCTGGGAACAGGGGGTCTGTGTCTGAGTCTTTGAGTTAATTCCTCATAGTGGATTTCCTTCCTGGATTGGTATCCTCCAGACGTAGGTGTTGTTTATCACCGAACTGGGTTAACAAATACTTTGTGTTCTTTACTTTCTGCATTGTTTATTGCTGCTTCTGAACCTGTTTGTTTGTGCTCTGTTTTACATTCATTGTACTCTGTTTTTCGTTCCTGATCAGTACCTGCCAGAATTTCAGTAATAACTTCTGAACAAGATTTGCAGTTCAGATTGGGAAATTCTGAATATCTTGATGACTTCCCTCCCATCTCAAAGGAAGATCCTCATGAAGTGTTGGCACACTTTGTTGCACAACACTTCAAGGAAACAGGAGTTGCTATCACATGGGATATGATCCCAGACAGACCAAATGAACCATGTAAGGCTGTGAAGAATAGGCAACATTCTTCAGAACCTAAACAACCTGAACAGTCTGAACCTGTGAAGAAGGCTAAAGTTTAGAAGCCTGTTCAGAAACCAGCTGTCAAGGCTAAAGTCTCTGAAGCTGTGGTGGAAGCTGAAGAATCGGATCAAGTGGAGATCCTTCCCACTAGAACAAGGAGCAAGGTGGCAAGGAAAGCAAGGTCAGAAGCTGAAGGAGCTTCTGAACCAATGATAAGAAAGCTAAGGAAAATGATTGTGGAATCTGATGAGCAAGAAGAAGAAGTTCAGATGACACATGAAGAGGAAATTGCAGAAAATAACAGGATTAGAGAGATTCTGAGGCAAAGTGCTATTAAAAAGGGTACTCTACCTGGTGTTCAGGAAGCTGCTGAGGAAGAACCTCTGATAAGGAAAAGAAAGGATGTGGTAAATGCATCTGAAGCACAAGTGGCAAGCAAAATAAAGGAAGACCTGGAGAAGGCTGTCAGTTTAGCTAAGGAACTAGAGCATTCAACAGTTTCAGGAGCAAGGGAAATTCTTTCTTCTCATCTGGAGATGAAGAGAGAAAGTACCTCTGAAGCACTTCAGTCAGAACCTGCTTCAGAATCAGCTTCTGATAAAGGTAATGCTGCAATCCTTACCAACTTAAATTTAAATTCTGATGATATTCTTGACCTAACCACTCAACCAGAAAAAGCCCCATCCAAACCTTCATCACCCCCTACAAACTGGCCACAACAGGATTCAGTCAATCTTGAACCTTCCCTGGTGAGTGAACTTAAGTACAAAGACTTTTCAGTTGCTCTCAACAAGAAAAGAGCACACATTCTTTCTGAAAGAGATCTCTCTGACAGAGAAGAAGCTGCTTCTGATCCTATTGAGACAGCTAATCAGTCATCCCCTCCTACCTCACCTAAAACCATATCTTCACCTCAACCATCAAACACCCCTGAACAACCTTTAGATATATCATCTCTCCAAACTTGCTTACCTGGTGAGATATCAGATCTTGAGAGAACTTACCAACCCCAAAATGAAGCATTTGTCACCAGGATCATAAAGAACAGAATTCTGAGTGATGCTGGTGGTATACCTCAATCCTGCATCTTAACTGTACCATCCTTCAGTTCCAGTTCCTCATCATCCTTAGAAGATCTGGAAAAACACTTAGGTGGTGAATTTCCCACTGAATCAACTTCAACCATCCCATCTGACACAACTCCTCATACCATCCAACCTGTTACCACTTATGATGCTGACTCAGTATCAGAAGCTAAACCAATAATTGCTCAATCAATTCAATTTGACAAACCTGAAAGCTCTGATGTTCTTCTCCTATGTGGAGCATCAGAATCTGACCTACCTACATCAGAATCTGACCTTCCAACATCAGACCCTAAACCTGCCTCTGATTCAAACCTGATAAATGTTTCAGAACCTCATACTAAAACCTCTGATCAGATTGTATCAGAATCAACCCAAACACCTAACCCTGAACAAATTGCACTCTCATCACCCAGCTATCAAAATATTTCCCAAACACCAAACCATTCATCAGATTTGAATTTAAAAGAGGTTTGCAGCAATATCTTCAAAAGCTTAAAAGAGCTGGTGCTTGCTAGATAGCATCCCATTCATGAAGTCAACTATGTGGAGAAGTAGAATAAGCTGAGATTCCTAGTCAACAATACCCTGGACACTCTACAGTTTGTCTCTGTAGTGTCTCAGTATGAGGCACTTCAGACATGGTTGTCTGAAGTAGTCAGAAGTATGGAGGTTGTGGAACTCACAAGGAATACTTTAAGACTGATTGAATGTGGAACTTCTTCAGGAGTGGTAAATGCTTACAATGTTGATCTATTGGAAATTCCTGAGATTCTGAAGTATGGTCTTCAGAACTCACTCTTGGGAAAGTTTGTTCAGCAACCATTAGATCCCGATAACCTGAAGCTAGACTTGGTTGAGCCTATCATGAAGCACATGTTTAAACAAGTTCAAGTGGAGCTGGTAGCACAAAGAGCTAGACAAGATGCTTTGGAAAACAAGATTCAGGAGCTGAGAGCAAAACAAGACATCATGGCTAATCAGCAAACTCAGATTCTGGCTAGTCAAGATGAGATGAAGACTGGAATTTGTGCTATCTTGGAGCTTCTAAAGAAACCTCCCCAACCTTAGATGCACACATAGTTTTCATTGTCTTTTGTCCTGAATATTATCTTGTTTATCTGTATTAAACTCTGAATGCTAATATGTCCATGATATTTTATTTGCTTCTGATTGCTTGTTTGGAAAATTTTATCTCACTTCTGAACTCTCTTTTGTTTTAATTCTACATTTTTTTTGTTGATGACAAAAGGGGGAGTAAGTTACAAGCATTTTAGGCTCTGAGCCAAGTCAGAATAAGTTAATTTTTTTTAAAAATTAATTAACTTAGGAGAACATCTTCTCATCTCTTAGCCTCTGATTATATTTCTGTGAGATATTTCTGAGTGATTTTTTTCACCTTTTTGATTTAAATTGAATTTAATTAACCTGGATAAGACTCAGGGGGAGCTTACAAACCTCATCTTGTGGATTATCAGACTCAGGGGAAGCTTACAAACCTCAGACCCTAGAGTCAACTTGTTAATTAAGTTAACAACAATTTTCTATTAATACTTGTGTTTGTCATCATCAAAAAGAAGGACATTGTTGGAACCAAATGTATGAACAAGTCCCTTTTGAGTTTTGATGATAACAAGGTGTTAAAAAGAAAATTGGATATGCTAATGCTTGTTCTAAGTGTGCAGGACCATATATTTAAGTCATGTATGTATAGTGGTTCTGAAAGATCAAGTTAAGAGCAAAGGAAAATATTGAAGCTTGGGTAACAAGTCAGAATCTGAAGACTGGAGTCTGAAGTTCAGAGTCTGAAGACTGGAGTCTGAAGTCTAAAGTCTGAAGGAGAATCAGAAGTCAACTGTCGTCACTGTCAAAAGGACATAGTACGACCACGACCTCTGCAACAACCTCAGAGTCAGAACGTTCTCTGCAACTTTGTCTCCTTGGACAAAACATTCAATCCATTTTAAGGAAAGGATTCAAACGTTATTCTTGGTGGTACGCAGTCCAAATCAAGGAACAAATCAACGTTGGATCAAACTTCAATTCAAACGACTCTATTGATGATCTGGCATCTTCTCAACGTCTCTCTACTCTTCTATATAAATGGTTGAAGACATGAAGAAATGTTACTAAAGAATTACAAGACTCTAAAAAGTGCCAATACTCTGCCAAATTCTATACTCATCAATAACTTAGAAATTCTTTCAAACCTTCTTATCTTAGAATTTCTTAAGTCTAGAGTCTGAAAACTATGTTGTATTTTGTGAACACCACTGATAGTATATCAAGTGTTCAACTCAAACATATTTTTTTGTAACTCTGTTTGATTAGAAGTCTCTTGCTTTTGTGCTTGAGCAATTAGAAGTCCCTTGCTTGTGTGCTTGAGCAATTAGAAGTCTCTTACTGTGTGTTTGAGCATTGAGAAGTCTCTTGCTTTTGTGTTTGAGCATTTGTAATCTATTGATTATAGTGAAAAATCTCTTGTAAGTGACAAGGGGACTGGACTACTTCCGGGTTGTGGAAGGAACCAAGATAATTGCTTGTGTCCTCTCTTTCTCTCTCTCTTTTACTTTCTATCCGCTGCATCATAACTATGAATTTAGTTTCAGATTCTGATCTCCATCAGAAGTTGAACTAACTCTAAGTTTTTGAGAAAGAAGGCCAACACAATTCAACCTCCCTTCTTGTGTTTTTCTCACCTTCAATGCTCTAGAGAATAAATATCCTTCTTCTGGTGTCCTCGGCATGGAGGAGAGTCTTTCTCGCTGCGCCGCCCTGAAGACTTGCAGCGGTGATGGCGACGAGGAGAATGACTACTACTTCCCCTGTCAGAATCGTTTGGAGGTTTCCCGCCGCCTCTGTGGCGGTTTGTTGGAGCAGAAACGGCGTCATCGACAACCGCCGGGGTTCCGTGGCGTTGATTATGCTGAGCAACCTCGATTTGCGTAGCAATCTCGATCGAAATCTTCTCATGATTCTCCTCAACGCGTTTGAGTCTGCTATTATATTGCTGGAGCAGATTCACCAGATTTGCCAAGAGTTTGTTTGTCTCGGACGAAGTAGGCAGAGGAACGTCTTTTGTACGCAGATGAGGTGGAGTGACGTTCTCCGTGCACGGAGGAGGTGAAGGAAGGAGTGTCACTTCTACCGCCGCGGAGGGAAGAGCGCTGGTCGGTTCGTCAGGAACAGCAGCATTCGCGTTCGCTTCTTGATTTACTGGCTCAGGAACTGGAATCGTTCGATCTTGGAGGATTTGAATCGCGGAACGCGATTCTCGTATAGTGGAGGAACCGCTCGTGGTGGCTCCTCTACCAGTTTCGGCCATTTCTTCAGTAGGAGGAGCGGTAACTGTCAACCGTTGCAGTGGAGGAATGTGTATCTGAAAACGGTTACGGTGGAGGAGCGCGTAATAGAAAACGGTTACGGTGGAGGATCGTTAGACCGTGGAGGTTAGCGAACGATCCCATCCTTCTAGCGCCAAATGATCTGTCCGGTGAGGAACTGATGGAGGCAATAGTGGCGGAAAGTGCTCCGATACGGTGGCGATGAGTCTTCGCGGTGGGACGAAAGAGTTAGCACTCCAACGATCAAGTTAGTAATGGAACGGAGAAAGAGTGCGTGAAAAGTGTGAGTAAAGTGAATCGTACCTTGTGGGTGAAGCTAACTCACCCTTACATAGGCGTGTGTTAGAAGAACTGTCTTTGAGATATGCAGCGTGTGATTAGGGGACAGTTCTGATGCACGGGGGCACGCTATGGTGCAGTGACATGCACTGATGCTGACGTGTGCCCTCAGACGACCCGCCTTAAAGTGGTGGTGTTTTTATCCACGTGTCATTGTTTGATTGGCCTTTTTGACATGTCCATAACATTGAACAAAAATAAAAAAAGCTATAATTTCCATATCCAACGTCAAAAATATATTCCTTCTCTTACATCACGCTTCCGAAACAAGAGAAATGAAAGAATAGACATGTACTATTAGTATTTAATATATTATCATGCACATATCGTACTCAAATAATTCATCATATTCCCACGAGCAGGGGCGGCAGCACCCCCCAGCAAGCCCGGGCACATGCCCGGGCTCAACCCATATTTTTTTTGTATTTTAGTCCAACTCAATAACCCATTAACCCACTTGAAAGAAAAAAAAAAGGGCAATTGAGATAATTTTATTCATTCTCCCTCTTACACTCACCACAAAACAATCAACCAGCAAAAAAGAAAGCATATGCGTTTCTTCTCTCAACTAGTAAAAGACCCGTGCAAAAACGCACGAGTCACGTAACATTGCGATAATTATATTTTTTTTTAAGGATTGCGACAATTATATAAAAACTAATTAGATTGTTAATATTGTAGAATGTTTATAGATATTAAATGAAAATTATGAGTATTAATGTAATGTTTCTATTAAATATTTTTTCTTATATATACATAAATTTGTTAAATAGTTGAGTCATACCAGTTATGAATTTTATTTGCTTATATATGCGAAAACAATTTTTTATGTAGATATATGAGAACATTGATATGATAAAATTTTGAAAACTCATGACTATTTTCAAAATCAAAATTAATATAGTATTTCTATTAAATAGTTTTTTATTTTATATGCAAAAAACTATTCAATATTTGCACCGCACCCGTTGCAGATTTTATATACTTATATCTGCATAAACAAATTTTTATATACATATATGAGAAAAAGTCGATATGATAAAATTTTGATAACTCATGACTATTTTTAAAATCAAAATTAATGTTGTGTTTCTATTAAACAACTTTTAATTTTATATGCAAAAGACTGTTCAATGTTTACACCGCACCCATTGCAGATTTTATGTACTTATATCTTTATAAACAAATTTTTATATACATATATGAGAAAGTCAATATGATGGAAATTCATTACTATTTTGAATATCAACATTAATGTAGCATGTCTATTAAATAAATTTTTATTTTATATTTAAAACACTGTTAAATATTTAAACCGTTAAAATGACAATTATGCACATAAAATTAAGGAGATCATGAGTTTTAATAAAGATGATTACGAAACTTGGTTGGACTTCGATTTTTATATATTGTTAGTAGATTTATATATTGTTAGTAGATATGACCATTATACAATGTGAATTTACTGTTAAAATTTTGCCCAGGCTATGTAAAATTTCTGGCTCCGCCACTGCCCACGAGTACGACAAAGTACTAAAGAATCTCTCCCCCCCTTGAAAGTTGAAACCATTATCAACACAAGAAAACAGAAATTGAAATCATGCTAGGGAATCTATCTTGACCGTGAAGATAATCTCAGTGTAAGATTTAGCCGTTGATTTGATTCCATTGTCTCTCTCGTGGAGCCACTTTGATCGAGCAATTTGGCCTTATTTTCATTTCTGTTTTTTTCCATATTATTTTTCTCTTTCGAGTTTCATTCTGCACCGTTGGTGTCTCACCTTCTTATTTTAATTCTCTAGCCAAAACTTTAGATATGATTTTTTTTTCTTCTACTCTTTTGTTTTTGCATGGTGCTCATAAATAAATAAATAAAGTCGAATCATTATGGCTTTTTTTGGCACTCGCCGTCATTAGTGCCTTATCATTAAATCTTAATAGCAAATGGCTAACTAAAATATTAAAATTTTCCCACGTGCCCAAATGCATTACCTCATATATAATATGCATTTCATTTTGATTCCAGCAACTTCTAGATCATTTGTTTCACCTTATTTTCTTAGTCAATATATAACTTGTGGACTATACATGGTGATGGGTCGTGGATGCATACTATATTTAACTGGAATATTGCATATCTGTATATATAACTTTTTCTTTTACCATGTTATGTGAATTTGTGGAGTACAAAGAAATGTATTCTCATCCGTCTACCAATTTTTTTGATACACAAAAATCAACAATTAAAATCATAGCAACTTGTTTAAGAGTTTAAATTTTTTATCACTTGAATTAAATTATTATTGTTGTATGTATATATTTCTTTTTTTAAGTAACATATTGGCTAGAAATCCATCCATTAAGGTGAATACGTGAAAAAATTAGAAGTTTAAACTTCGATCTCTAAAAACCTCTATTGAGAATTATCCTTGGAGTCGGGCTAATGTTAACGTTTTTACACATTCTTATCAACATTCTTTTCCAATTCGGACAATCAACTAGACCTTTTCTTGATAGGAATCCAAGCACTTGGATAATCCTCTCTTAAAAAAAATCTATATTTAATTATATATACATATATATATATATAAATATATATATATATATAGACTTAATTATGTATATAAAATAGATGTAAATTTTTTGAATAAATTAAAATTATCAATTATTTTTCAATTAATAAATTATAACTTTCAATAATTTTTTCACATTTATCTATCAAATCATTTTCTTTGGTAATTTTTCAATAAATTATAATTGCCTCATTTCTTTTAAATTGTAAACATACATGAAAAAAACATTCAAAATTTTAAAGTTTAAGAATAAATAAACAAATTTATTTTTAGCAAAGATTAAAACTCTGTGCAGCAAAACTTGTAGGACGATAAAGTGCCACTTTTTGCGATGACAAAAACTGATAATTTTGTTAGGACTAAACATTAAATTTAACCTCAAAGAGAGGTAATAACTAAGCATAAAATATTGCACACATAAGATTACTAACGAGAAAAATGATTAACAATTTTTTTTTTAAAACGAGGAGAATTATGGTATATTCAATTATTTCAATATACAAAAGTCCAGTGGCTATTCATGTCCAGAAATGGACAAATGCTTCAAGTCCAACAACATAAAGCCAAAGTAGCTTGCGTTGTAAATGGTTTAATAAATTTATTTGGTTTAATTGCATTTTGATTTACTATGTTATCACACTTATAAAAGTAGTTCTTATATTTTTAAATCGAACTTTTTACTTCTTTGATTTTTTGCCTCAAAATTTCTGATTGTTCTGTATTTGGAAATTTGAAGAGAAAATATTAGTTACGGTCAAAATAGCAAGTTTTTAAAGGTAAAAAAGAATATGACTTATGGCTAAAATTACAACAAATGTGATAATTATGAGATTAAAATGTTCAATTTTAAAATAGGAAGACTTTTTATTATTGTGATAAAATAGAGGATCAAAAGTGCAATCATGCCAAAAAAATTAAATACACATATACTTGATTTTTTATCAGGAAATCTGAGTTGAAGTTAGGGTAGGAATATGATAGGCACTACAATATTTTGACTCTAGAACAACGCCTAAATTTTGGAAGGTAAAAAAATCGTTCTGGTAGAGTCACATAGGCAACGCTTATCTAATTTTGTAGTTGTGAAAATCGAAAACCGTTCTTAAAAGAAATCTAATACTACAGATTTCTGAACCATGTTCCTGTTTGTGATCAAAATTGTTGTGTATTGTCGCGGTGATTTTTGGAGATCAAGCTATTGATTAGCATTGACTCACTAATTTATTTCACAACTGAACTTTTAATTTTTCAAAAGAAAATGGGAAAAAGTTCTAAATTACCACATTTTTAAAGATTTAGGGTTCGGGGGTTAGTTACGTTTAGGGAAGGTGTTAGCACCCTAAACGTTCGTAGTACTCTACGAGAACCTCTTGATTTTATTTATTTATTTTGGCTATAACTTGCTTATATTTTTTTTAAAAGAAAAGAAAGAATTAGAGTAGTGAGAAAAAAAATGTTTTTTTATTTATTTTTTATGATTTGGAAGGACAAGGTCCTTTGCCTACGTACCCGTGAGGGATCAAAACCTCGTAGTTCGGGGTAAAAATGACGGTTGATTTGTTTTGTATTTTTTATTGGTTTTTTAAAAAAGTTTTAAAGATAAAATAAAGGCCAAGTGGCAAAATGAAATTGGTTTGTGTTTTTTATTTTGAAAATGATTCAAGTGTTATTAAAGTAGATTAATGGTTATTTAAAGAAAATAAAAGAGAAAAAAAGGACACTTGATTGAAAATCAAGGTTTGTTTAAAAAAAAAGATTTTTTTGTGAATTTTTTATTATTTGCATTTTTTTTGTTTTTTTTTTATAATGAACTAAGACTAAAACATAACTGAAAGCTAAACGCGAGGAATTTCCGTGGTGACGTTGGATCACCACGAAATCCTTTTGAAAATAAATTAACCTAATATTTTTTGTATTTTCTTTGTAAAGCGAAATAAAAAAAATAAAAGACATAAAGCGGAATAAATAAAGTGTGGGTGTCGGTGCATATTCTCATTTATGATTTACATTGCTCCTAAATACATTCTAATAAAAATAAAAATAAAGACAAAATAATAAATAAAAATAAAATTGCAAATGCACTAAGATAATTATGCTAAAGATAAAGGAATAAAAATGCATGAAATGCAAAACAATAAATAAATATGTCACATAAAAGTAAATAAAAAATGCATGGTATGCTGAATTATGAAGCATTAAAATGAATAATGGGAAAAAAATGCATGATGATTAACCTAGAGAAAAACTACAAAATTAAGAAAATAAAATAAAGTAAGAAAAATGAAGAAAATGCAAATGATAAAAAACAATAAGATGAAATGCATGAGGAATAAATAAAGGATGAGAAATGCAATAAATAATAAGAAAATGCAAGAAAAAGAAATAAAATAAACAAATAAAAATAAAATAAAAGGGGGGTGCAGTAAGCAGGAAGGGGGTGTGGGTAGTAATCAGAAATATAGAGGGAGAAAAAGCTGGGCCGTGTTAAGCCTGTTGGGCTTGAAGGGGGGAGAAGACCGGACCGATCCGGTTTAAGCGAACCGATCCGGTTCGGTGCTTATAAAAAGGAAGTGGTCGGTTTTTTTCATTTGTCTCAAATCTTTCTCTCTCTTCTCCTTTCTTCCCCAAACTCTCCTCTCTCTCTCTCTCTAAAAACACGCCTGGCCGGATTAATCTTCCGGCGCGGCGGCCGGCCGGCCCAGGGGGCGGCGCCACCGCGCCGGAGTAACAAACTTCCCCTTTTTTAAAAAAAAAAAACGTTTTTTTAGAGGTTTTCTCCTCCTCCTTCTAAATCCGGGCTTGGTTTCCACAAATCCCTTCTCAAAAAAACTAGATCTAGGCAAAACTACCTTGTTTTTGCTGAGTTTTTGTTCGGTTCTTGGGCTTTGGCTCCGGTTTTTGATGAGGTTGGGGTCTGGACGTTTGTTTGGGTTTATGCGATGGGTTTGGATTCAGATTAGATTTTAGTTTTGTGTGTGGTGTTAGAGGGTGGCGGTAGTGGTAGTGTGTATAGGTTGGGGAGGTGGCCGGTTTTGTATGGTTTTTTAGGTAGGTGGCCGCGGCTGGTGATGGCTGGATGCGGGTTTGTGTTGGGGTTTTCGTGTTTGATGGTGGTGGTGCTGTGTGACCGTGTATGGGTGAGGGTGGTTGAGAAGGGTTGGTCGTACGTGAGTGTGAGTGGGAGTGGTGATAGGGGGTTGTTTGTGTGGTTCTTTTGGTTTTGTGATTCTGATTTTTGTGTCTGACTGTTTTCGTCTTTGATCCCTCGCTGAATCCCCCTCTTTTGGTTGCTGATGTCTCCCTTTTAATCATGCAGTGTTGTTAATTGTAATTAAAAGTCATTGATGGACAATAAAGTTAATTAATCAGCAAGGACCAAAAAGGCAACCATTAAAATGGTCCTTAAAACTCATCAAAACAAACAGTCAACTCTTTTTTGAAAATAAAATAATAAAATAAAAAAAAATCCGAAAATAAAATGTAAAATAAAAAAGGAAAATAATAAAGATAATAATAATAAAAAAATAATAAGTAAAAAATCAAATAATAATAATAAAAAAAACTGTCGCCTTCGGAACCAAAAATGAGGTATTTTAAAATACCTCCCTGCCGAAATTTCGTCTGAAACGACGAAAAAATTCCGAACCAAAAAGACGAGTGAAAAAAATAATTTTAGGTCAAAAATTGGGGTATGACATGTATTGTTAAGACAACGCCTCGGTTTGCCACGACAAGAAACCGTTCTAGTATCCAATCGAAACGGATTTTTCGGTATTTGCAACAATTTTTGGCGTTGTCGTAGGATGAAAATGTTGTAGTGTAGGGTAGACTTTGCCTTGACTTATCACTTATGTACTATAAAATGTTAGGCTTTAATCTGATATACAATATTACTGTGTGCTACTTGCAGATGAAATTGAAAGAAAAAAACCATGATTATAAAAAACATGTAAAAAAAATTCCTTTCTTTTTTTTTCTAACAAAAATCATTTTCATCAATCAATGGTTATTGCCAAATCAGATCTGAAAACGTTGCTTTGTCTATAACACAACCGATGACATGAGGGAGTGGTGGTGTGTGGTGATAAATTTTAGTTGGAAATTGGAATACAAAGAAATTAAGATTGAAGGTGAATTAGATATTTTGTTCTGGGTTTTTTTAGGAAGATTTGATATTCTGAGTTTTATTCATGAAAATATGGATTTTGTTTTCTGGTTTAAGGAAGGAGAGATGAAGATGATGATGAAGAATATGAATGCTCATTTGATTTCTGGGTTTTTTAATTTTTAATATAAAACAAATTAACATAAATACAGTTATCCTACATGGCTTGCCACCTCATCAGTTTTTAATAAAAAAATGAAAAAAAATGTTAATTTGTACAAGTTTATAAAGATAAATGACTTAAGTGGGAAAAAAGAAGATAAATGACTGATATATTACAATTAAATAAAATAAAGGACTTCTTAAGTAATTTTGCCTACAATCTATCATTTTATTACACCATCTAACCATCTCTCGGATATGGTGAGTACTTACTGTATTTTATCACACTTTCTGGGTTTAGTACATTTTGTACTTATTTTCAACTTAAATTAATATAAATATTTTTTTGCTGCTAAAAAAAATTATTTTTAAGTTTTGGAAGTCTTAATTTCTTGCTATATTAATATGTATAATGATCACATAAATAACGTAAATTTGTGAAAGAACAAAGTGATTATAAATGACTTTGGTAACTTGAGTGTTCTCAACTATCATTTTTGTCTCCAAAATACATCTTTACTTGAGATTTAAGTTTTTACTTTTAAACTTTAAGCACGGATTGTCCGAAAAAAAAAAACTCAAGTTTAAATCATAAATTAAAAATAATCACTTATCAGATTTTAATTATCTTTCGACTAATCTTCATATTTCTAAAATCCTCTTCTTTAAGAACTGAAGGGTTGAAATAAAAGAAAAACTTCATATTTAAATTAAAATTTCTTGTTCAATTGTTTTTACATAAATACATCTAAACATTAATCATTTTTATATATTTAATTTATTTATAATCAAAATCCATTCAATATTTTTCCTTACAAAAATATTATTGATGAATTTCTTTTTTTTTGGTAGATATTGATGGATTCTTTTGTCTGACAAAATACTATTTATGTAAAATCCACTTTTGTTCAAAAGAAAATAGATATACTAAAAAAAGTCTATTGATCAAAGTGTACACTAAAATGAGGTCTCAAAATCGACACACTTTCCTCTTTGCTACATATGTTCAAGCGTGGATAAATATCTCAACGTGAAGTTGTACTATTCCATCAAGAAAAAGAAAGTGAAGCTGTACTAATACTACTACTTTGGGTCCTACGATTGAACAACTCCTATAATGTAGGAGAATACAAAGGAAGAAATTTGGGAGCCATGTTGTTGAGGGGAGGGTACGTGTCCTTAGAATAATTGTAGTTGAAGGGTCGGTGAGGATTCACGGTATCTTAATCTTTACGACGACCTTTTAGTTGGCAAAATATTTTGCCCATAAAAGTAATTAAATGCATTACTTCACCACATGGCAATACTTTAAGGGCCATTGTGGAAGATCGGATCCACAAGTTCTCGTGAAAAAACCGCGTGGGACTCAAAAGTCCCCTTTTATTTTATTTTTCAAAGGTTTCATCTATCGGAGTTAATCATATTAAGATGTATCAAATGCTAAATATGAGTTTTTGTCTCACTTAGAGTTCAAACTCGGTTCGCTATATTGTAGGAGTATAGCTCATTCCACTAAATTCAACGCATTGACAATCAACTATCTTTAATATTAGCGTCAAGATGAGCAATAACGTATATGTATGTTCACTTTTCTATTGCTCTTAATTTTATGTTTATTTTATCGTATGTAATTATTTGTACAAAATTATTTTCAAAGTATTGGTGAATAGGATGAAGCCTCTGCTATCAAAGTGTATATCAAATGAGCAATCAACCATTGTGGAAGATCGTTCAGTCCTCGATAATGTTCTTGTTGCATCAGAAATACTCCATCATATGAAGTGCAAAATGAAGGGAAAAATAGGGGAAATGGCGTTGAAGATCGATATTAGCAAAGCATATGGCCGAGTGAACTGGAATTTTGTGAAGTTTATGATGAAGGGAATGACGTTTCTTGATACGGGTTAATAGGGTGGGTCTTTGTATGAAAAGTGTGCAGTACCATGTGCAAGTAAATGGTGAAGGAACTAGTTTACGAAAACCGGCTAGGGGGTTCTATCAATGGAATTCTCTATCTTCATATTTGTTCATCATACATGCGAATGGATTGTCAATTTTACTAAAATGATTAGAAGCGAAAGGAGACATTCACTGTGTCAAAGTGTGTCGAGGAGCACCAATCCTGACACAAATTTTATTTAATGACGATTGTTTTTTATTTTGCAGGGCCAAAGAAAATGAAGTGAGAGCTCTTATAGATACTCTTCGCCTATATGAAGAGGTGTTGGAGAAAGCTATCAATTTGAAGAAATCAAAGATATTTTTCACCAAGAACACCAACAATCAAGTGAAGGAAAAACCGCAAAATATTTTTCAAGTAATAGAAAGCATTGGTTCTGGTAAATACCCTGGCCTTTCTTCTATGATAGGCCGGAAAAAGAAGGCTATGTTTAACTACATTCGGGACATGATTTGGAAGAGGATTAAAAGCTAGTCGAGGATACATCTTTCTAGAGTAGGAAGAAAGGTATTAATTAAATTAAGACTTAATTGCACTTTTAGTCCCCTAAGTATCACGAACTTGCGATTTTGGCCCCCTATAAAAAACAATAACAAATCAACCCTCTAACTTTACCCCCTTTGCAGTTTTGGCCCCCCGGTCTGATTTTGACCCAGTCAATGCACACGTGTCACCTCACTTAAGTGAGTAGGATGCCACGTGTGTTATTGTCAATTTAAAAATAAATAAAAAGGACATGTGGATATTTCATTAATTAAAAAAAAAACAAAAAAGGAATGAGGGAAACAAGGAATCAAGCTTCTTTTTTTTTTTCTTTTTTTCAGTTTTCTTTCTCATGAATGAAGAACGTGTTCTTCTTCACACCATCACCATCAATGCCAAACTTTCAACCACCATTTCTCCATCATCACACACCCTTTTACCACGCCATCACAACCATTAAAACTCTCTCTTCTTCCTCTACACAACCACTATTTTAATTTTTAAGATCTAAGATGTTGAAAATTTGTAGCTACCACCTTCTCTCTTCTTTTCCGGCCACCACGAGCCTTGATTTAAAAAATTAAACCTACCATAGTCATCCTCATGAGGTCCGCATCAAAAGCCCTATATTTATTTCACGATCAGAGCAATTTCGTCGGCGACCACCGCACCGGAAACCGCTACTGTCGGCGACGAAACGTTGTTGTGATCTGTTATAGTAGGTTATAATCCTAAAAAGTCTGTGTTTTATGATTTCTATTTTTAATTTTAGTCATCTATTTTTTTTAGCAAAAAAAAGAAAATCCAGTTACAAAACATGACAATTTTTTTATAGAACGAAACATGACATTAATATTTAATAAAATTACAATTTATATTAACCCGAACAAATATAATAAAATTAAGATAATAATATTTTTTTTATCGACGCAAACCTGAATAATCTATATCTTCTATAACAATATAAATGAAGTATATATTTTTTGAGCTGTATTTGTTTCTTTCATTTTTAATTTTTATCCTTCATTCAAACTATTTAATTATTTTATAGTGTTATTTTAATTATCAATTAAAAAATTAGTTAAATCTCATTAAAATAAGAACTATCCACAACAAGAATAAGAGGAACTATTCGCAATAAAAGAAATAATATTGGACACCCAAAAAAAACTTATTTGACTTCATAAAAAAATTGTGTTTTGATGTAATTTTTTTTTCAATTTTACCTTTCACTTAATTATTTTTTACTATTTTATCATTTTTTATCAATAAAAACGAACACGATAGTTTCCAGCTTAACGCTAATTAAGATGATAAAATTACAATTTAAGTTGTCCAAGTCTCAGGCATTGCTAAAAAAAAGTCTCAGGCATTAATTTTAATAAAAGAAATTAAACTAGCAAGAACACAATTACGGCAAACAGCGAATGCTAAACCACAGTTACAAAGCAAATGTTCTTTCATAATTATATTATCCTTAGTTTCATTATGGACTAATATAATCGATTTAAATATAACTCAAAAAAAAATTGATTTAAATACGGACAAATGAGTTAACAGTAAAAGACAATGACAAAAAATATGATTAAGTGCAACCAAGTCTAAGTAAGCATGAGATAGGAAGCAACTTGTTGCACAGATTCTCTAAAGTACATCTAGATCGTTTTTTCAAATCTATGACTCCTATTTAACGGGTTCAAATTTGAACCCATCTTTTTAATGGTCCAAACTAAAAAATATCAAATAAGAGAGTACTCAATTCATTCACGCATATTACATCATTCATTTCTATAACCGCTCTATACAATGCCTTCTAGACAATTCCAAAACTTGGATTCAACTTTTGCTTTCCATCATACTCTTAGAAAAGGTTACACATGTGCATATTAGCTTGCCAAAGAGGGCGCAACCATAGTTATCTCTCTTAAGTTTAGACATGTTTTACCTGTTGCTGCTTTAGGTGTTGTTTGCCCTCGAGTCTAGTTTGGTTTTTTTTTTTTTTTACTTTGCTTCTGTTTTTGATGTATAATAATTTGTATAAAATGCAAACGTATGCATTTTATACCAAAAAATTGAAATGGACAAACACAATTTTATTATGTATATAATTTTCTATTATTGTAAAATTTATTTATTTATGAGATATAAACTATAAATATGAAGTAGTTAAAAAACTTACACAAATTTACAACATTTATACTACGATTAGTATGTTGTCTTACTTCCAAAGACGCTAATAAAAGGGTGTCTCAATCATCATAGATCGAAAACAAAACTAAAACTTATCTACCAATTTTTTGTGTTTAAAGTTTATTATCTTTTCTAACACAAAAGGTATCTATTATCTTTTCTTAGAACAATATTTCGGAAAGATGAAGTATAGAATTTTATCTTTGCCAAAAAAGTATAGAATTGTATCCATTCCATTTAAAAAAATTCATATTTAATAGTGAATTATAATGTTTTTGTATAGGAACAGTAAATATTGTTATAAAAAACATTATTGTCAAAATATTATAAGTTTTTTTTGTTGAAGAGTTCATTAGTAAAACTCATACCGAATTCCGGAACAACGATATCGCATATTCAAACGTTTGTCTTTGCATATTAAATGTTCCTTTATAATGTTTTACCATAAATTGTACTCCCTCCGTTCCTTTTTAAGTGTCTCTTTTGGAGAAATTTTTTGTTCCTATTTAATTGTCACTTTCAAAGTTCAATGCAACATTGAATGTTGTTTTACCAATATTATCCTTAGTTATTTATTGCGGAGAGAGAAATATATGAAATGAGATATTAAATGAATAAGGTCATTATAGTAAAAGTATAAATTATTGTATCAAAAGTAGTAACAATTATTGATTGTCTTGGTTTGTGTAAAATGTCAAAATGTGACAATTAAAAAGGAACGGAGGTAGTATTTACGAGATAACGATCTTATTTAGTGAAATAATATTAAACTGTAGTTGTTTTTACAAGATAATGTTATAATCATTTGAGTACAAAAATATTGTAAATTTTTAGTAGTACATAATTTACTCTTTTTTTTTGTTCTACTTCTAATCTACACATTTTTTTTTTATTTTTTTGGTACAAAATCTACACATATTTTATTGAAAGTTTAACTAATAATATTCCTAGTTAATTATCATCAGTACGTTATCTTTTAAAATTATACTACACGTTAAAAAGAACAAAATCTCATGATTTACCCCCTCCCCTTTAATTGGTTAACAACAATACTTTATCAAACTTAATGGTTCCAAAGTCGGAAAGCCACAATAATAAATTTTGAAAACAAAAATAACAACAACTTTTTTTTCAAAAAAACTCTATTACTCGAATACTTCGTATTTTTTAAATCAAAATTGTCTTTCTTAAGTCATATCCTCAATTTAAAAATCAATTAACAATGAGATGAAAAAAAACACAGCAGATAGTGGTGAAGCATTACCAATCACAATTTGCAAATGGTGGGTCCACAAAAGTGACCGGTAACCATAGAAAATTGTTCTTCTTCCTTGTGTTTTTACTGATTCACATGATTACGTAAGTTAATTCACTTTAAAAAATACTTAACATAAGTTAACTCGCATTAAAAATGTTGAATTTGAGTTAACTGCGTCGAATATAATCAAATAAATGAGCGATTTTAAAAGAGAGAAAAACAATTTTCTTACCTGATGCAGCTGTAAAACACTATGGCGGTACATAAAATATCAGTGGGCCCACTGTTACCGTCGTAGGCTGATATTTTTCTTCTTCATTTTTCTTCTTTGCCTATATATACATCACACTCATATGCTTAACCTTTTTTCGATATGACTGAAGCTGCAACACTTTGCACTTCTCCTCCGTCGTCAAACTCACCGGAATAATCTCCCCGCCGTGGTATTACATCACTAAACATTTCCACCACCGTTTGAGTAAGTTTCTTTAAATATAAACACATTTTTTTACTCACAGACACGTATACTCACTTGAATTCTCTTGGATCTTGTTTTCCTCGAGCTTTGTTATACGATCCGATTTTCATGGCTTTTGTAATCATTTTCACACTCTTTTGTGATGAATCTATTTCATTTTTTTAATATATTTTTTTTTTATTTTTGCAGGTTAAAAGGAAGACTTTTTGTTCAAAAGGGTTGTTCCAAATTTTCCAATTTGTAAAAAAGTTTATCTTGTGTGCCTCAGATTCGTCTTTCCATTTTTGTTCCTTAATTGAAAAAAAAAACATTATGGGACTTGAGGTTTTGCAATTGTCACATAATGTTTTATCTCATTCACCATCTTCATCACAAACACTAGCTTCAGCAATTTCATCTCCGTCATACAAATCACGAAATAAATTCGTGGGTGGTT
Organism: Medicago ruthenica; assembly: GCA_018208015.1. NCBI lineage: Eukaryota > Viridiplantae > Streptophyta > Magnoliopsida > Fabales > Fabaceae > Medicago > Medicago ruthenica. Next base: position 38,932,570 of record CM031373.1, on the reverse strand, counting down.
CATTACCCACGAATTTGTTTCGATCCACCAATTTTGTTCTTCACAGGTCTCGATCTTTGGAGAACCCACTTTCCACAACCACAAGAAAAGGAAGAAGAACAATAAGAAGGGCTTTCAGTGCAAGCTTAGATTCATTCTTCTCAGACGAAGAATTCGCGAAGAAAATTGAAGATTTAGCTCTCAGATTCCAAATCTCCAACGAAAACAATGCAATTATGGATTTGGAAAGTTTTGAAGAGAGTTTAACTTCCTCTTCTGGTTCTTATGGTTCTCAGGCGGTTAATTTTGAGCCACCGGAGTTTATACCAGCGATGATTGAACGAAAAGCGAACAGCGTGGAGTTACCGTTTTCGTTGAGAATCATAAAAAAGAAACTGAAGCTGAAGGAAGAATTTAGAGAGGTTGGTGAATCAGCATGTTGTTCAGTGAAGAAAGCTTTTTCTTCTATGGTGTTCATCATTAGAGAGCTTCAATGTTTCACTTTACAAATGAGAGAGGTTCTTTTGTATGAAGATTTACAAGGGATTCTTGAAAGAGTACAAAAGGAAATGCATGCTTCTTTTGTATGGTTGTTTCAACAAGTTTTTTCACATACACCAATGTTAATGGTTTATGTTATGATCCTTCTTGCAAATTTTACTGTACATTCTATGTCAAGTAACAACGCTATAGCTGCAGTTGCAACCCCGGTGGAGACTTCTTCTTCTTCTATAATCGAAGTTCATAATGACAGTCACGTATTTAAGAAATTTGATTCTTCTGTTATTAAAACGTTCTCCGTTTCCAATGGAAATAATAATAATAAGGCCTCTGTTGATGGTGGAAGCGGCCGTGGTGGGAAATATAAACCGGTGGGAAGTGGATTTGATGGGGATGGACGAACCGGTTTCTCCAATGGTGGTGTTTATAAAACCGGGGAAACAGAGGTGAATGATGAAGAAGAAGAAGAAGAAGAAACTAAGCTATGGGAATCTATGGTTGAAGAGGCTTATATAAACCAAGAGGGATTGGATCATGAAGCAATGAAACAATTTGTTTCACCAGTTTCTGCTAAGATTGAGTCTGATGATTATGCAGAGTATTTGAGAACAGAACTTGTTTATCAAACAGGCTTGTCTCAAGAACCAAACAATGCTTTGTTACTTGCTAACTATGCTCAGTTTCTTTACGTCGTTGCACATGAATTTGACAGGTGCGTATATTCCATTGCATCTTTTCATTTTTTTAATTTTGAAATCTTGTTTCTTCAATTTTGGTAGCTAATTTATATAACAACTTAAAATCTACTCTCTTTATATGTTATTACTTTGATTCTTTCTTATTGACAATGATCTTGAGATGATTTTCTTATTCAATATGTCTAATTCTTGTTATAATCCTATTGTTGGTTAGACTATACTATTGAAATTTAGGATTTGAATTGAAAAATAGGTGTTTTGGGGACTAAAAATAGTATATTTTTTAATTAATTCCTTATTTTTATATTTTGAAAATTCTAGTATTACTTATCTTTAGTAACTTGATTTCATGTTAACTACCCTTTGATGCTATTATAAGCAAAAAAAACAAAATCATAAGCTAAAAACAAAATTAGTTTCTGGATTCATTGAAGAACTAATATATCCTCAAAATTAGTTATTTAAAGAACTTTATTGAAATGAATGAATTAACTTTACAGGGTTGTAAATTTATAATCATCATAGAAATTTACAAACAACTTAATTGAAATTTTTATAATCAAAGAACTTAATTGAAAATTTCAATGTAAAAATTGAAAATAAGAAAAGTTTGTATTTTAAGCTACCTGTTTCTAGATACATTAAACAATTTGCATTGGAGATTTTTTGGAGTTAAGTTTACCAATTATGGAATAAAATGAGATTTATTATGCATTTATTTTGAGGAAAGTCTAACCAAAAATGGAAGAAGGAAAAAAACAAAATGGGTTTTTGTGGACTTGAATATTGAAAGAGGAGTTTGCGGTCTAGTTTCTCTGTACCACTGATTCATGAGCCAGATTTATTTACTTCTCCTCCACGTGATGCCCTCGTGTATCATAAGAAAATATCTCACACGCAATCTCATTGACTTTACCTTTCAGTCGTACCAAGCACATGAATAAAATATGTAAAGTAGTTGAATTGTTTAGCTTGTAAACACAATTAACATGTGAAAAGTAGTTGTATAATTGACAATTTGGTTTATGCTTTTGAATAATCAGGGCAGAGGAATACTTCAAGAGAGCTATAGAAGTGGAGCCACCGGATGCTGAAGCTTATAATAAATACGCAACCTTCTTGTGGAAAGTGAAAAACGATTTGTGGGCTGCAGAAGAGACTTATTTGGAGGCTATTTCAGCTGAACCTAGCAACACATATTATGCTGCAAATTATGCTCATTTTCTTTGGAACACTGGTGGAGAGGATACATGTTTTCCTCTATCTGATTCTTCTCAGGAAGTTTGAGTTTAAAATCCATAATAACCAACTAAAACAAGATCAAAATTAGGGGGGGGGATATATAGAGGAGTGAAAGAGAAAAAGATAAATGAAAAATTTTTGTAGCTTTATATCTTTTTTCAATCTTTTGAATTTTTTTTTTTCCAAGGGGATGGGTTGAGGTGAAGATCAAAGAAAGATATGGAATAATCATATGCATATTTGTACAATTGTAACTATATAACTGTACATAACTCTTACAGGAATCTTTTTGATTTTATGGTACATGTTAATCTTTGATTAAGTGATGATTTTGTTTGTTATTGTTATGTAGTTATAGGTAAATACTCTCTTCTCACAATGAGTGTGTCACATTTACTTATATTGTAAAATAATATAATAAAAAAGGAGTGATATAAAACACTATTGTTAAAGGATATGTATAGATATAAAATGAATTCGGATAGTAATATAACGTAGAAATTATTATATATATAGGATAATGACCACATCTCACATATTATCAAGTCTATGCATATGTATTATTAGGAGTAATATTTATACGGGATGAACCTACTCTGAGAATACTATACAATATGTTATAAAGGTGTCGTAAGCTACTATCATAGTGATAATGATGCATACCACTCGTAGACCTGAAACCACTATGATCCCTAATTGTGAACTCAAGTGTTTTATTGTCATTCAAGTGTTGTATGTAAGAAAATAACTATAAAATTGGTTCATTAGCACATCAAGAATTATGCTTATAGATATGAGTGATTTAGATGCGATATGCCCCTCCAGCATAACGTGAAAAATATATGTAAGCCTCTTGATGGAATATGATTAGGGGTGTTCAAAATGAACCAACCTAATAGAAAAAGCGCAAACCGAACAACCCTTAACTGAACCACAAAAAACCACATTTTGTTCGGATGTATTCAGATGATATTCTTACTCAATCGCATGGTTCAGTTTGATTTGCGGTTTTTATTTTACCAACCGAACCAAACTAAACCAAATCGCAACATAAGAAAACGCTAATTAAACATATGTCACCTAGACCAATACTCATAGAATCTTAATGGAAAAGTTTATAAAATGACAAATTTTTCTCTTGTCAAGTTTCTTCTTTACTTTTATTTCAAAAACGTATTTATGTGCTACTTGAACTTTTAGAGAATTATAAAACCTTAGTCTTTTGCATTTCTTACAGAATATGATTACTTTTTGTCTCCGTTTTTAATTTGGTCTATGTTGTTGGGAACATTGTTGGATGAAAATGAAATTGTAATTTCTGAATCAAGGAACATACATATTAGACTATACAAGGGTGATATGATCTATGTCTTGTGTTCAATATAGATATAAGGGTATTTAACGGTGTTTTTGGTAAACAAGAAGACTAGTTTTAAAATGTTGCTTGCAGGATCAAACTAGAAATCCTAGGACATGTTGTGCACTTGTTTTCCAGAAAATGTATGAACATTCATCATATTCATGAGTTTGTTTATGAACAAGATGAATAAAACTGCTCTTATATGAAGATAACTGCCAATTTCGGCAGGAATCAACAATAAGGTTTTATGATTAAACAGTAAAAATACTTGAAAGTTTAAACACAGAAACTTAAAGAAAAAGGTAAATTGCATTGCATTGAAATGTAAATGGTTCAACAAATCTTTACATACATTCCGTGACTCGTTTCTCTAGACGCTAGTACTTTGAGTTTTTAGAATTTTGTAAGTATGATTTGTGACTGACCAGTTTTTCCTATGAAAAACTATTATTATATATACATAAGAAAACATAACTAAACAAACCAACGGCTAGAAACTAAATCCTTTCGACAACTTTGGCTTGTTTTCCACGTGTTTTGAACAACTGATCTTGCTTCTCCAAAGAATTTGAATCTTCTTCCAGTCGAAATCAGAGTCTGTCGAACTAGACTTGTCAAAATCATCATGCCTTTGTCTTGGACTTAGAAAATCTTGCAGTTTTAGACACCTTTTTCCCGTCGAAAAAGCTTATGTTGCATCCTACACTTATAGAATTTTATGGCTTCATAACCATTTCTCCTGTCGAATTACATACTTGAAAATACAGGCTAACACCAGTCGAAGTGAACAAACACTTGTCGAAAACCTTCTTATAACTCCTGTCAAAATACTTGTACTTCCACTTGTACTTAGAGAATTTCGTGGTCTTCATAATCGTATTGCATGTCGAAATGCATGTTCAAAAATCCAGGCTAACAAATTGCCCCCTAAAAATGTCATTTTCGAGTGAAAAATGAAGCAGAATATTGGCATTTTTGAAAATTCCATATATTCTTTGGAGAATGACTATATCTAGTTTCAACATCGTTCAAGACTCAACTGAGATAATATATGGCTCTTTCGACACCATTATCATCTTCTTGTGCTACCATGCTACCTATTGTCGAATCAGACGCTGAAATGTACAATTTCATGTTCTTATTTCTAATTGGAGGCAACAAAATTCGAGGCTTTGTTAAATAATCTTTAATTGTGTCGAAAGTCTTTTGATGTACCTGCCCCCAGTTAAAACTGTCCTCTGTCTTCAGTCGAAGCAATGGCGAAAAAGCATGTGTCTTGCCACTTAAGTTTGAGATAAATCTTCTTAAAAAATTGATTTTCCCCAACAAAGACTGAAGCTCCTTCTTGGTCGAAGGAGGCTTGGTTTCCAATATAGCCTTGGTTTTATTTTGATTGATCTCAATGCCTTTTTTATGTACAACAAAACCCAAAAAGTCACTTGCACAAACACAGAAGGCACATTTTAATGGATTCACTTTTGATCCATATTTTCTCATTCTTTCAAATGACTATCGAAGATGGTTTAAATGATCATCTCTCGACAAAGATTTAACAACAATGTCATCAATGTAAACTTGCATAAAATTTTCAATAAAATCATAAAACATTGAATTCATTGCTCTTTGGTATGTAGCACTAGCATTTTTTAGGCTGAAAGACATTACTACCCATTCATAGGTACCTAAGGCCCCTAGGTAACAAAATGTTGTTTTCGACACATCTTCTTCAGCAATAAAGATTTGATTATAACTAGAGTAACCATCAATTATACTCAAGTATTCAAATCCTGCTGCTGAATTAACAAGCATTTCTGCCACTGACATATGATATTCATCATTTGGTGTAGCATTATTTAAGTCCCTAAAATCTATACAGACTCTAAGAGTCCCATTTTTCTTAATTACTGGAACAATGTTAGCTAACCATTCGACATACCTTGCAGTTCTAATGAACTTGCTTTTGAGGAGTCTTTCAATTTCCTCTTTGATCTTCGACATTATTTAAGGTGAAAACCTTCTTGGAAGTTGCATTACTGGCTTTTTGTCTGGTCGAATTGGTAACTTCAATTCCACCATTTCCCTGCTAAGTCCAGACATTTCATTATAATCCAAAGCAAAGCAATCTTTATATTCCTTCAAAAGTTCAATAGTCTAAAATTTTAAATCAGGATCAATCTTTGAACTTATGTATGTTGGCCTTTTAACTGAACCATCACCCAAATCAATTTCTTCCAAAGGATCACGAGCTTGGATTCTTTTGGTCGAAATGGATGGATCCTTTTCAAATCCCAAAGGCTCATCATCATATATACAATCAAGCCTTTGGCCTTCAACCGATTTTTCATCAAGATTTCCATCAATGGTTTCGACAACCATCTTTTGTTGCAATTCAGCCTTTAAGGCCTTTTTTACTTTGTTTTCGGCCACATATGCTGTAATCTTGTTCCAAGCTTCTTGTTCAGACATAGAAATTTTCATAAATGTCTCACCCAGTTGGGCGAACTGTTCCCTCCTCAAAGGAATCTGTCTCTGGGACTTCCCTTTCCCCCATAAATCCATGAGTGGGGTGGAGTCTGACGGAACAGACATTCTTCTGGCCCACATAACCAGATTCTGCACCAGAACATGGCGCTATATTCGCCAAGTTTTTGTCAAATGTCTTTCTGGTGACATGATTGAATTCAGCCATGAAGTAGCTTTGGTCGGCTTCAATATTTTCAACCAAACCATCTTCGCTCCAGATGGCAATTCATTGGTTCATAGAAGAAGGCAGAGCACCAACTCCATGAATCCATTCCCTACTCAAGAGCATAATGAAGTTTGACTTAGAAGATACCACCATTAATAAAGTGGACCTAGTGATGGTTCCCACAATTAGATCCACTTGTATAGCACCAAGTGAATATCTAACCTTGCCTTCATAATTCGACAAGACAATATTGTGCGGTTTCAGATGAGTGTCAAATTTTCCAATCCTTCTCAGCAAAGATTGGGGCTTTAAATTGACAGTTGTCCCCTCATCTACTAAAACCTTGTTGACTCCAACATCATCAACTCTGGCTTGAATAAATAAGGGTTTCAGATGGCTCTTCATAGAACCATTTGGTTTTTCAAACATGGCTTGTTGCTCCTCAACACAGCCAAAATTGGTTAAGTAATAGCACATTGGTATGTGGTTGGCCATATCTTCTGGGTCAAAGTCATCCTCATTGTCTTTGACTTCAGACACCACATCTTGTTCTGTAGGAAGAATGGAGACCACATTACACAGAACGTCGAAATCAGGTTCTGAATTTGTCGTTAATTTTTTTAAAAGTCTTGTTGAAAAGGAGTCTGGATGTGTGATCAAGTGTCTAAGAACAGAGAGGAGAATACACTTCATCAACATTCAATGAATTTTGTAGTTCCAATGGAATCAAAAGACAACTCACCACATCTTACACGCCACAACAAAATGGTGTATCTGAAAGAAAGAATGGAACTCTGATGAATATGGTAAGGAGTATGATTTGAGCTAGAGATGTACCAAAGAGATTTTGTCCTGAAGCAGTAGTATGGGCTACTTATGTTCTAAACAAAAGTCCCACTTTATCTGTAAATGATATGACTCCTGAAGAAGCATGGAGTGGTGTGAAACCCTCAATGCAACACTTTAGAGTCGTTGGATGCATAACATATGTTCATGTGCCAGACGCTCAAAGAAGAAAACTAGATAACAAGAGCTCAAGATGTGTTCTTCTGGGCCTAAGTGAGGAGTCCAAAGCTTACAAACTCCATGATCCCAAAAGCAAGAAAATAGTGATAAGAAAATATGTCATCTTTGAAGAAACTAAGGGATGGAACTAGAGTACTACAGTCAAGCAACAACCAAATGAGGTTTCAATTGATGATGATGGGATTGAATTAACCGATAATGTACCAGTGAATGAGGTAAATCCTAAAATTTTGCAAGATACTCCCGAAAGTTTAGAAAATATGAATGAAGATGCACTCTCAAATCATGAGGAAGATATGGATTTAGAGTCATCTGATGAATCTGAGCTGCTCCTTAGAGCAAGAAATCCTCCTAGTACATATAAAGAAGAAGAAGAAGAAGAAGAAGAAGAAGAAGAAGAAGAAGAAGAAGAAGAAGAAGAAGAAGAAGAAGAGTTGATAAATAACTTAGTTTTGTTTAGTTATTCTTCTGATCCTAGCACGTATGAAGAAACTTATAAACTATAAGTATGAAGGGCAACCATAATGAATGTTTTTGCTCATGTGGCTAGATGGGATACAATAAGAGTTATATTAGTTGTTGCAGCGTGCAAATGGTGGAATGTATATCCGTTGGATGTCAAGAGTGCTTTCCCTCATGGAGATTTAGTTGAAGATGTATATGTGTTGACAGTTTTTCTGCAAAATAGAGAATTCAGGGACCTAACTCATCCTTACAAAACTGGTTTGTAAGGTGAGGAGTGCCTCCACTTTATAAAGTGTCAATAACGAGAGTCTCCTCTTTATAAACTCTCATCAAGAGTCATATCAATCAAATGCAAGACTGGATTTTTCTCAATACACCCCCTCACGCCCAACACTCTTGGGCTTGGTGCGTGTATATAAATGGTCGGTGGTCCGATCAATAGGCTCTGATACCATATTGAAATTTAGGACCTAACTTATCCTCACAAAACCGGCTAGTAAGGTGATGAGTGTCCTCCTCTCTATAAACTCTCATCAAGTGTCCTATCTATCCGATGTGAGACTTGAGTTTTTTTCCTAATAGTATGCATTCTAATCTTCTTTTCTTTACTTGATTTTATCTCATTAAGTTTTCATGGTAAGATTTTTAATGAGACATTGTATGTAATATTTGTCTCTTAGGCTTTGGTCTCCAAGATTGCTTTTCTTTCGATAATTTTTATTATGTCTCTTTGAGGTGCTACAAATGATTGTGAGGAGTTGGTGTTCCAACCTAGCTGAAAACTTTTCTTTTTCTCTAATGCCTATACACCTCGTTGATTTATATATAAAACAAAAGTTAAACACCATTCTTCAAGAAAAAGAATTCAGTTAAACATCCATCGACTTTAAATAGAGAGAATGAAAGAAAAATGAAGAAGATAATCCATTTTAAACAGAGCGCTATATATAGTGTGGATCCTCCCTAATGTGAACAGGCAATTAATGGACCAATGACTTTGGAAAGGAGTGGATGGCAGGCTCTTTAGGATATGCTTTTGCACGTATTATCATGTTCCTTTTTGAAAGATACTCCCTCCGATCCTTATATATAAGAAATTTTTTAAAAAAAATTGGTCATAATTATAAGAAAATATCACAACTTTTAAGATTAAGTTATTGCTTAAAAGACATTTTTACCCCTTATTTAATGTTTTTGTTTTTAATATTAGTAAGTGTATTTAATGCTTCACAACTTTTTATGAGAGTATATTTGTAAAAATATTAAAAAAGTTACATTAATTAATTATTGAATTGGTTTTGATATTTTTTTATTTTTATTTTTATAATAAAGAGCAGAGGGAGTATTATATTATCATGTTCCTTATCTTTAATTTTTTGCAACAAGCAGATTCACATAACGCGTGTAATTAAATTAGCGTTACGTACCTGTGATCATAACTCAGTTGGCAGAGACAACACATTATCATATGCAAGAGGCCGATGTTCGAACCCCAGACACCCCACTTATTCACTTTAAAAAGTGAATTTCAGCCACCTAGGCTATCTAAAAAAAAAAATTAGCGTTACTATTCATTTTTGTACAAAAAATAATAGCTTTAATACGACGCCGTTTTTGCTCAATACTATACTATATAAAATAAATAAATGCTTTATGCTTTTGGCGATGAAAGGACCGTGATTCACGTAGGATATTGACACTAAGGTTATCATTTTATATTGATTTGAATATTTGATTATTGAGATGATTTCATCTGCATATGTAAGCAACACTGTTGGACAGTGCTTGGTTGGTGCGATCTGTGATTATTTCTTTCTATTTAATCTTCAAAGAATCAATTATGAAGACATAAAGCAAAGGCTGAAGGACTGGCTGAAGGATGGAAGGGATTTTATTTGTTTCTTATGCATAGCATATTTTCTTTGGAAGGTGGGGACGATTGCTAGTATTTTTCAACCCTTTATATTTGAAAAATCGATGAAGAAATTAATGCACAAAATCTAAGATAAATTCAAATACTATGTTATGATATATTGCACATCATAATAATGACATAAACTAGAATATTAATCCCATCTCAATTCTCATGGACATTAATCTCTTGATTTAGTTGTATAAATTTAAGACATCATATTATAATCTAAGAACTGCCTAAGGAACAAATGAGGTAATGTTTTTTAATCTTTGTAAGCAATGCATGTGTATTTTGTTTTTTCTTAGGGGTGTGTATTTGCTGTTTCTCATATTTTAAAGGAAGATAATAGTTGTGCCGACACACCGACATGTTTTGATTTACCAATTTTTTTTTAAGCACAACGTATAGAAGATAATTGTATGCACATTTTTGTATTTATTCTAAAAGGAAAGCTAGCAACACACTTTTTTTTATTAGTTAAAATGCACATAGATTCCAATCAAATCATGTGAGTCTCATATAAATTTGGTGGGACCCATATAAATTTGAACCGATCAAAGAAGACGTGTTGCTAACATTTCTCTTTTATCCTAAAGTCCCTTGTTGTTCTCGTCACGCGAAAAAACTCACCCGCCTGAAAAGTTCCACTACTCCACAAACACAACCAAAACTAGATCGTCTTATTCTTCTTCTTCCATTTTATTCCTTAAATAGCATCATCCAAATTATACCTCGTATATACTTAACTAGGTTAAAATCTCAGAGACTAATTTTTTTTTTGTTGGACACTGATTTTATTTAAGTAAATCTAAAAATCTCTGATGTGCGTTTTATCGTCTAAAAAATAAAGCACAAGACATAACAATTCTAATTGTACAACATTTGACTGTAAAATTGTTCCAATGGAAGGTCAAACTAGGGGGCAAGACACACGAAAACACTGAAATTATTGTCTCTCACTAAACCACAACAATTTTTTGTTTGTCTAAAATATCAAAATAGTCTTTAATCCGCAAAAAATCATATAAGATCGAAAATTGTGCAAACCATAAAAGTTTGTCTTGTGTTGTGTAGTTCTGTCTTATGTTGTTTTGTCTAGTACTTCTTTACGGATGAAACACACCCTCAAAGACTATAGCTAGAAAGAAGAAGGGTAAGCATGGTATGGTTTATTTTAATCTTGTAAAATTTCCAAGTGATTATATAAGACATCACTAAATATGTATAATGCATAAAATTAGGAAAATTCAAAGTGAGCGATATGATTCAACGGTTGAGGTAAACTATGTTCTATCACCCACAAGTAATATTTTAACTCATTAGCAAATAATTAATGTCACATTCTCAAACATCACCTTTTGAATATCTGTATTATATTCTTGTATGATTGTAGTTTATTGTTTTCTTCTTATTTGTTTCGAGACTTGTGTTTCCAAACATAAGTAAAAAATAAGGGGATCAAACAGAACATTAGGTAACATGATGAACAATTGATGGGCTTCTGATGAAGCATATGACATGCGTGCATTGTATTAGTTAGGAATGGGTGTTCTACTATTAAGATGGAGTAGTATTAATTGAAGTGAATCCAAGCACAAAATGACGCAATTTCACGTGAGAAACTAAGAGAGGAATTGTTGGTATACACTATAGAGGTTATTATCAATATCAGGTTCAGGCAATTCAGTAGTGTCTCCATCTTCCATCCCATACTGCTAATTTGCCACCGTCAATATTCTTCTTCTTCTTATTATGATTCCACCTACTAGATCACATCACTGCACCACTTTATTAAATTGTCCATACCTTACTAATTTTCGTTGAAGAAAAAGAAGACCAAAACCTTATTTTATAAGCAAATATATTATAGTAAGTATAATGAGTACTCTAACCCGTTACAACCAAAATAGGCTACGCATACTTGAAGAAAAAGTTGGTTTGGTTTAATCGGATTGATATATTTAAAATTTAAGAAGTTTATGTTAAAAACCAATAAACAATTTTTTTTCAAACACAATAGAATTTTAACTACTAAAATAAGTACATAAGTGCAACATACTTTTTAAGATAAAACTATTAATACAATGTGAAATAATAATAAATATAATGGTTTTAAATTAAGATCTCGATTGATTGATTTTAAATTATATGAAACTGATATCTGAGTCTATAATGATTAGGTTTGATTGGTATGTTTCTATTTCAATCAAAACTTGAAAATAAAAACCACCAATTTAATTATTTAAATTGGATGGTCCAATCATCGGATAATTTCTTTGGTTTTTACACCTAATGTTTTAAAAATTAGACTGGATATCAAATCGGTAAGACCACCGGATCATGGTTCAACTAGTTGTTGAACGGTTGTTGAACCAGATTATTGATTAATAAGTAAATATACAATTTTAATAGATGAGAGATATTTTGACTTCAAGAGTAACTCTTTTGAGTTACTCCAAATCACATCCCTCCATTTTGTTTTAATCTAACAACCCTAATTGATTATTAAATCATCTCTCATGATCAAGTAGTACTAAATCATGCCCTTGCTGTATGAGTAGAAACGGCACGGGTCTTCTTCCTCCCACACAGTTCTTAAGAAACAAGGATTTGAATATGAATTAACTAAATTCATTGGTAAGTTCAGTTTTTTTTCTCGATAAGTTTCAGATCTTTGTTTTTAAGTTGCGAAAATTATGAATTACACTATGAAAACAGAGTATAATACGCAGAACAGAGTATAATACGCAGAACAGAGTATACAGTTCAGAAGCAAAATAAAAGACAGAAAGAAAAGAACACAGGTGATTTGTTAACTCAGTTTGGTGACAAACACACCTACGTCTGGAGGCTACCAAGCCAGGAAAGAAATCCACTAAATAGTATCAATTCAAAGACCTATGACAACAGCCCCTGTTTCTCAGTCTTCTCACTTAATCACTACCCGTATAGATTTCTACCTAGGAACTGCTAGATATAAGAACCCCTCTTACTTCCTACTCAAGCAATCACTGCCCCAGTGATTGTAAACTCTAAACAAACAAGGATGAAGTCCCACTTCAAAACATCAAAGTCACTTTTGCTTAAAAGCTTTAAGTGAATTACAACTCAATAAAAACTAAACCAACTCTAATAGATGAGTGGTGTACAGAAAACACAGCACAAAGCTTACAGACTCAAAAACTAAGACTCTCTCTATAATGACTTCTGTTTTTGATGTACATTCTTCAATCAACAGCGTCCTCTATTTATAGCTTCAACAACAACCATAATTCTGAACCAAATCTTCAAAGATATGTTACCAGAATTCTTTTAGAAGCAAATAGAAGCAATTATATTTCTGAAATATATTTTCCAAAGATTCTTTTGAAAATATATTCATAAATAAAAGAATCCAATCTTCAATAAAGATCTTCACGCAAAATTCTTCTTTCTTCTAGAAACGCAGCTTGGATAATTCTTCAATTAAATCTTCACATAAAGATCATGTTCTGAAAATACACAGCTCCAAGGCGCACAAAATAGAACGCAGAAAACCAGCTTCTGAAGTTACTTATGAAGTCTGCGTCTGAAGTTCTGCGTCTGAACAATTCAGCTTCTGAAGGTTGCTTCTGAAGGTCAGCGTCTGAACAATGCATCTGAAGGTCTGCGTCTGAAGGTCCAGCTTCTGACGTTCAGCTTCTGAAGTACTGTTCAGCTTCTGAAGCCGCACAGCTGCTTGTATATTTGATTTTAGCAAACATGAAGCCAACAACCAAGTATCCAACAATCTCCCCCTTTGGAAAATTTTTGGCTAAAATCAATTTGAGCATAGAGAGATACAACAAGCAAATTCTTCACACATTAAATTCTTCACAAACGCAACCATGCAGAACAACACAAACGTAGCAACAGAGTCAGCAGCGGCATAAACACTACGTTTCACACAAATACTCCCCCTGAACAGATCAATTTCTGACAGGAAACACAAAAACTCCCCTTGAACTACCTCTGAACAGATACTCAGGAACAACACAACTCAGGAACACACAACTCAGGAACACACAAACTGAAATATTCCCCCTGAGCTAGAGACACTCCCCCTGAAACACAGAACATCAGCACTCCTGACAGAGACTTCCAGCTCCTGTACAATTATACTTTTCTCCCCCTTTTTAGCCAAACAATCTTGACAAAACACAGTCTTCACACAGAAAACAAAAACTCAATTAGAAACAAAGACTGCTTTGACATCAGATTCTGTATCAGACATAGCTTCTTTATAAGGACCATCATCATCTTCATCTCCCTCACTTCCTGCTTGCTCACCCTCAGCAATCTGTAATTGCTATAACTCCTCATGCAGGTTAACCCTTGAAAAATCACAAACAGAGACATTCTTCTTTCCACCTAGGCTTTCATCTAGCATAGACATCAAGAGATCCATGTGAAGTTTAAGATGTTGCAGCTTCTTGTGGGACATCTTGATTTGTTTTCCACTTTGACACTCACCATAAATTTTGTCTTCATTGATCTTAAATTTTGGTTCCACAGACATGCCTTTTTCTTCAGGTACCCATAAGTAACAATTGTCCTTATATCTCTTACCTCTCATTAGCACTTCTCCTTTCCCAGGAGCTACCAGACACTCACTCTTGTTGAAGTTCACTTCCATCCCATGATCACACAGCTGGCTTATGCTAATCAAATTGGAAGTTAACCCTTTAACTAACAGCACATTGTCTAACCTTGGTAGTCCATCACTGACCAAATCTCCAATTCCAAGAATTTCTCCTTTAGCTCCACCACCAAAAGTCACATATCCACTGGTGTGAGGTCTTATATTCTCAAGAAATTTACTAACTCCAGTCATGTGTCTAGAGCATCCACTGTCAAAGTACCAGTCTTTCCTAGATGATGCTTTTAGAGAGGTGTGAGCCATTAGACCAACATCATTACATTTGGGTCTCCATTCCTTCTTGACTTTGACTTTGTTTACAATGGGTTCCACTTTTCTTTGTTGAAAGTGCTTGGGGTATCCATGCAGCTTGTAACACAATGGCTTTATGTGCCCCTTTTTACCACAGTGATGACATATCCAAGGATGAGAAGCCCTCTTGCTCTTAGATCCCTGAGGTTGGTTATGGTGTTCCAACTTAGGTTTATCCATCATTGGATCACATGTTTTAACAGCAACAATGAACCTCTTGGCTGGATTTTGCTGTTTGTTGTTCAAGGTCCTATCATCAAATCCTATGCCATTTGGTTTCCCTTGGTTCTGACACTCCAAAATCTTTTCAAGCATATCAGTACCATTGTTCATCATTCTGACTTGCTTCTTCATGTTTTCAAGTTGAGAGTTCAGTTGGGCTACCTCATCTTTGAGATCAGAAATTTTCTCTAAGTGTTCACTTCTTTCAGCATGCAATTGACTGATAGTCTTCTTCTGATTTTCCAACTGCTTGCAAACTTCTTCATAGGTAGCCAGTTCTTCACAAGACAGTTCTCCATCACTTGCTTCAGACTCTGATGAAGCTTCAGACTCTGATAGTGCTTCAGAACCTGATGGTGCTTCTGAAACCATAACTTTATTATCAGACATGCATCTTTAGTAAAGGCAGCAACATGCTTAATAGCCTCATTCTCTTCTCCTTCTGAGTCATCAGACCAAGAAACAGCCAAACTTTTCTTCTGTTTCTTGAGGTATGTGGCACATTCTGTCCTGATGTGGCCATATCCTTCACACTCATGACACTGGACTCCTTTGGATTGATTGTCTTTCTCATCAGTTCTTGTCTTCTACTTCAGAAACTTCTTAAATTGTTTACTCAGCATCACAAGAGCTTCTGAAGTGCTTTCATCATCCACAGTATCAACATCTGCTACAAAAGCAACACCTTTTTCCTTCTTATCAGTTCTGGCTATTTCAAAATTCTGAAGAGACCCTATCAATTCCTCCACCTTTATACTGGAGATGTCATGTGCTTCCTCAATGGCAGTCACTTTCATATCAAATCTCTTAGGTAAGGATCTGAGGATTTTCCTCACAAGTTTCTCATCAGATATTCTTTCTCCAAGAGAATCAAATGAGTTGGCCATGTCCAGAACGTTCATATAGAAGTCTTGAATATTTTCATCCTCCAACATTCTGAGATTTTCAAACTTTGTGGTGAGAAGTTGAAGTCTGAACAATTTTACCTTGGAAGTGCCTTCATGAATAGTTTAAAGAATCTCCCAAGCATCCTTAGCCACAGTACACTGTTTGATCAGTCTGAACATATTCTTGTCCACTCCATTGAATATAACATTCAAAGCTTTGGAGTTTCCAAGAGCTAATTCATCTTCAACCTTGGACCAATCTTCCTCTGGTTTTAATTCAGCTGTCTTCTTACCCTCTTTGTTAGTCACAACAGGATGTTCCCAACCTTTCAGAACTGCTTTCCAGGTTTTACTATCTATTGATTTAAGGAAAGGACTCATGCATGATTTCCAATAATCATAGTTGCAACCATCCAACAGAGGTGGTATGTTCACAAATCCTCCTTCTTTCTCCATTATGCCAGAAAAATATCTTCCTTGGAGCTCACCCTAAAAACAGGCAGAGTGCCTGCTCTGATGCCAATTGATATTTCTCGCTGGACCTGATTCTGAACCGTAAAACAGAGTATAATACGCAGAACAGAGTATACAGTTCAGAAGCAAAATAACAGATAGAAAGAAAAGAACACAGGTGATTTGTTAGCCCAGTTCGGTGACAAACACACCTACGTCTAGAGGCTACCAAGCCAGAAAGGAAATCCACTAAATAGTATCAATTCAAAGACCTATGACAACAGCCGCTGTTTCTCAGTCTTCTCACTTAATCACTACCCGTATAGATTTCTACCTAGGAACTGCTAGATATAAGAACCCCTCTTACTTCCTACTCAAGCAATCAGTGCGCCAGTGATTGTAAACACTAAACAAACAAGGATGAAGTCACACTTCAAAACATCAAAGTCACTTTTGTTTAAAAGCTTTAAGTGAATTACAACTCAATAAAAACTAAACCAACTCTAACAGATGAGTGGTGTACAGAAAACACAACACAAAGCTTACAGACTCAAAAACTAAGACTCTCTCTATAATGACTTCTGTTTTTGATGTACATTCTTCAATCAGCAGCGTCCTCTATTTATAGCTTCAACAACAACCATAATTCTGAACCAAACCTTCAAAGATATGTTACCAGAATTCTTTTAGAAGCAATTATATTTCTGAAATATATTTTCCAAAGATTCTTTTGAAAATATATTCATAAATAAAAGAATCCAATCTTCAATAAAGATCTTCACGCAAAATTCTTCTTTCTTCTAGAAACGTAGCTTGGATAATTCTTCAATTAAATCTTCACACAAAGATCATGTTCTGAAAATACACAGCTCCAAGATGCACAAAATAGAACGCAGAAAACCAGCTTCTGAAGTTCTGCGTCTGAACAATTCAGCTTCTGAAGGTTAGCGTCTGAACATTAAGGGTGAAGAGAGCAATGCGGAGAAAAAGGCCCGAGATGCTAGAGAAAGGAGTTCTAGGGGAAATGAATTTCACAGCCCCAGAAAGAACCACTGTCTTCAGTCAATGCGAGGGTCTTTCAAGCCCCCTGCAAGGAGACCGCTAGAGAACCCCACGCCCCTGAACCAGAGAAGAGAGCTCATTTTACAGGAGGTTCTTCATACGGGGCTAATTCCTCGTCCACCGGCGTCGAGATTTGAGGTGATGGGTAGTGACCCAGAAAAGTGGTGCAAGTACCACAAGGCGAGAGGCCAACACACCGATGAATGCAGAGTCTTGAAAAGGGAGATCGAAAAATTAATACAGGAAGGACATTTGAAGGGCTACGTAAGAGGAGGACAATGTTCCAACTAGAGAGGGAACCAATGCGAGCTACAGAACCCCCACCAAGAAGAGGCGACGACCCCGAAGCAGGCAGAGGCGCCAGCAACCTGTAAGCCAGCTTAACCATCAACACCATCGCAGGAGGATTCGCCGGTGGTGGCAAGACCAGCTCATCCAGGAAAAGGTACTCCCGCCACGTGATGCACATAGACAGTTACAAGGGCACGGAGGTGCCCATCCCAGAGGTTGATCCTGAGCTCACCTTCTCTAAGAAGGATTTTACTGGGATCCTCCCCCATGAGGATGACCCCTTGGTGATCAGTTTACAACTTTTGAATTGTGTGGTAAGAAGGGTGTTGGTAGATCCAGGAAGCTCGGCGGACATTCTATATTATGACGCCTTCGAGAAGTTAAACCTGGGTACAGAGTTATTGCAGCCATTCAAGGGATCCCTAGTCGGATTCGTAGGAAAGCAGGTACAGGTTTGAGGATATATTACCATAAGGACAGTGTTCGGCGAGGAGGAGAGCGCCAGGGCCGTTTCAGTTAGATACCTGGTGGTCAGTGCGCCCTCGTCCTACAACATAATCTTCGGGCGTCCTTCACTCAACCAGTTGTCGGCGGCACTATCAACGCTCCATCTTACCATGAAGTATCCGCTGCCCAACGGCAAGGTGGGCGTGATCAAAGGAGATCAGAGGACAACAAGGAAATGTTATCAGGAAAGTCTCATAATTAGGGGGCGGGACCATTTAGCGTCCGGGCGGGATCCCAACCCCTCAAACGCCCAGGACGTCAACTTTGTAGATTTGTATCCACGAGAGGAGTACGTCGAAGAAAGGCTGACCCCCATAGAGGACCTGAGGGAGGTACAGATCGGCCCGCAGACCTCTCAAACAACTAATGTCGGCACGACTTTGACAGAGGTCAAAGAAGAGGAGATTGTTCACCTTCTGAGGAAGAAGAGGAGACATGCCCGACATTGATGTAAATGTGGTATGTCACCGTTTAGCGTTGGACCCAAAGGCGAATCCCTTCGTCCAGAGGAAAAGGAAGATGGGAGAAGAGAGGCGGAAAACAGTTGATAAAGAGGTAAAGAACATGAAGGCGGCCAGGTTTATCAGTGAAATTAAGTACCCGACCTGGTTGGCCAACGTTGTGCTGGTGAAGAAGAGTTCGGGAAAGTGGAGGATGTGTGTGAACTTCACGAACTTGAATACAGCGTGCCCGAAGGATCCATACCCTCTCCCCGCCATTGACAGGCTCATAGATGGTACTTCAGGATATAAGACGCTGAGCTTCATGGATGCGTATTCAGGTTACAACAAAATCCGTATAGACCCCCTTGATGCCCCCAGGACCGCATTCATGACCAACGCGTCCAATTATTTCTACGAAGTAATGCTATTTAGACTAAAGAATGACAGCGCCACCTATCAGAGGTTGATGGATAAGGTGTTCTCCGACCAGATTGGGTGAGCCCTGGAGGTATACATTGATGACATGGTCGTGAAAACTACAGAGGAAAGAAGCCATTGTCAGGACCTCGAGGAAATTCTAGGATGTGTAAGGAAGTATAACATGCGTCTAAACCCCTCCAAATGCCCATTTGGGGTGGAGGCGGGAAAGTTTTTGGGGTATATGTTGACAAAGAAAGGGATAGAGGCCAACCTGGATAAGTGCCAGGCTATTATCCACATGAGGAGCCCCACTTCTTTAAAAGAGGTTCAGCAGCTCACGGGGCGCCTGACGGAGTTATCTCGCTTTTTATCGTGTGCAGGAGATAAGGCTTTTCATTTTTTCACGACGCTCAGGAAGGGGGAGAGATTCGAATGAACAGCAGAGTGCGAGGAAGCCTTCATAAAAATTAAGTCCTTCCTGGCCACCCCTCCCATTCTGAATCTCCCGAACAAAGGCGCCACACTCTACTTGTACATATCGGTGACAGAACACGCTTTGAGTTCGGTTCTCGTCTAGGAGAAGGAGGATGGTGAGAAGCCAGTATACGTCGTTAGTAAGGTATTCAAGGGCGCAGAGTTATGCTATCAGAAGATTGAGAGGTTAGTTTTGGCTCTGATGACCACGGCAAGGAAGCTGCGTCCCTAATTCCAAGGTCAACAGATCGTGGTGAAGACAAACCACCCAGTTCGGCAAGTCTTGAAAAAGCCGGACTTGGCAGGGCGAATGGTGTCATGGTCCGTGGAGCTGTCAGAGTACGACATCCAGTTTGTCCCCAGGGGTAGTATCAAGTCGCAGGTGTTGGCAGATTTCTTGGTGGAGTTAAGCTCGCCCATCGAGGCCCAGTCCCCGTTCGTATGGATCCTGTCAGTTGACGGGGCCTCTAACTTGAAGGGGAGCGGTGCAGAGATCTTGAAATTCTGGCAGGTACTTGAACAACACGTAAAACAGAGCACAAAGCAAGTAAAACAGAGCACAATCAAAACCGGTTCAGAAGCAGAAATAAAGTACAGAAAGATAAAGAACACAAGTATTTGTTAACCCAGTTCGGTGATAAACAACACCTACGTCTGGAGGATACCAATCCAGGAAGGAAATCCACTATGAGGAATTAATCTTAAGACTCAGACACAGACCCCCTGTTCCTAGTCTTCTGACTTAATCTCCACTAGTCTTGATTTCTACCCAGCAACCCCTGAGTATAAGAACCCCCTCTTACTTCCTAATCAAGTAACAACCCAGTTACTAACAGACTTCTGAATACAACCCAGTTTTGAAGACAACTTCAATACATTAATAACAACACTCGTACTTAAAAGCTTAGAGTGAATTACAACTCAGACAATCTAAACCAACTCAGAACATATGAGTGGTGTACAAATAAAGCCTAAGCTTACAAAGACAAAAACACAAAGACTCTTAAACTCTGATTTCTGATTTTTGACTCGTAGTCTTCAATAACAGCACGTCCTCTCCTTATATAGGCTTCAGCAGCTCTCCTAAATCTGAACCCAATCTTCTTCAATTAATATGATTCTGAATTATTAAAGGCTCAACAAGGAAACAAATATTTCTGAATTCTATCTTGCAAAGATTCTTCAGCAAATATATTCAAACATAAAAACGCAGCCAATCTTTCACCAAGATCTTCAACAAATTAATCAGCCTTCTAGAAAACAAATTCCTGAATAAATCTTTAATAAATCTCCAACAGATACGCACAGATTTAATCACAAGGAATGCAGAAATCCAGCTTCTGAAGGTCAACGCTGGTCAACATCTGAACAGTGCGTCTGAAGACCCATCCTGCGTCTGAAGACCCATCCTGCGTCTGAAGACCCATTCTGCGTCTGAAGGTCCATTCTGCGTCTGAAGGCCATTTCAGCTTCTGAACCCCATCAAAACCAATTTCTTGCTTCTGAAGACTTAAATCACTTCTGAAGACGCATTGCATGAGCACTTTGATTTTATCAAACAATGTAGCCAACACTTAAATAATCAACAATCTCCCCCTTTGGCAATTTTTTTTGCTAAAATCAAATAAACCATAAAAACAAGTTCTTCACTCTACAAAATAGACATTCAACCATGAAGAACTTCACAAATCCAAACATAGCAGCGGATACAAGCTATGTTAAACCAAACAAACAAGCTTCAGATCAGCTCACAATCACACAGACACATCCTAAAGCTCACATAACCAACTTCTGTTATTCTGAAGTACATAAATCAAACTTCACAGTTTCTGATCTTCACATGAACACTCCCCCTGAAGCTTCACAAACACACAAACACACCAGCTTCACAGCTCCCAGACAACTCCCCCTGCAACTCAGCTCAAAACAAACAACTCTCCCCGTTAATTCTAAACTGCAGTAAACTCTGAGATTATGCTTCTGAAACTGTAACACTTCACAACTCAGGAACTTAATATTTATGCACTCCCCCTAAGACAAAAACTCCCCCTCAAACAAATCATCACAGCTCTTGTAGTATCTCTTCTGAATTCTGAAAAACACTATCCGAAACACATGAATTCTGAACAAACATAAATCTGAACTCAACAACTTAGTATATTCTGAACAGCTCCATTCTGAAACAAACCACAAGTTTTTCTCCCTCTTTTTAGCCAACAAAACTTGACAAAGCACAGTCTTCACATAGGGAACAAAAACTACACAAAATTCTTCACAAAATTCTTCAAATTCAGTCCCAGTGTCAGACTCAGCATCTGCAACATCCTCACTTCCAGCCAGCTCACCTTCTACAAACTGTAATTGCTATAATTCTTTATGCAGACAAACTTTTGAAGAATTACAAACAGAAACATTCTTCTTCACATCTAGGCTTTCATCAAGCATAGACATCCAGTGATTCATTTGAAGTTCAAGATGCTTCAGCTCCTTGTAAACTTTGTTTTCATTGACCTTAACTTTGGATTCCACAGACTTGAGTTTCTTCAAACCCTTCATGTTTAAGTGCCCAAGTTTCTGATGACAGAGTCTGACTTCTTCTTCAGATACCCACAAATAACAATTATCCTTTGATTTGCAGCCTCTCATCAGTACTTCTCCTTCTCTATCAGTTACCAGACATTGTTCCTTGTTGAAATTCACTTTCAAGTCTTGATCACACAACTGGCTTATACTGATCAGATTTGAAGTCAACCTTTTCACCAATAGCACATCATTAAGTCTTGGTAATCCATCACTGATTAAGTCTCCAATACCTAGAATCTCTCCTCTAGCTCCACCACCAAAAATTACATAACCACTGGTGTGAGGTCTTATATTCTTAAGAAATTTACTAACTTCAGTCATGTGTCTAGAGCAACCACTGTCAAAGTACCAATCTTTCCTAGATGAAGCTTTCATAGAGGTGTGAGCCATTAGACCAACATTATTACCGTTGGGTTTCCACACCTTCTTGACATTGATTCTGGATGCAGCAGGTTCCACTTTTCTATACTGAAAATGCTCAGGATAACCATACAATTTGAAACAAAATTGTTTAATGTGCCCCTTTTTTCCACAATGATGACAAACCCATGGATGATTTCTCCTCTTTCTGTTAGACTTCTGAGGTTGCTTCTGAGGTTTCATCTTAGAAGTGCCTATCATAGGATCATAGGTCTCAGTAGCAGGAACAAACCTTTTAGCAGGATTCTTCTGTTTGAGGTTCAGACTCTCATCCACAAATCCTAAGCCCTTTTGTTTCCCTTGTTTCTGTTTTTCCAAAATCTCCTCCAGCACATCAGTAGCAGTATTCATCATCTTGACCTGCTTTTTCATGTTCTCAAGCTGGGAATTCAGTTGGCTCACTTCTTCTTTAAGATCAGAAATCTGTCCTAAATGATCACACCTTTCAGACTGAAGTTGACATACAGTCTCCTTCTGATTCTCTAATAACTTGCACATTTCTTGATTTCTGAGATATAATTATTCATAAGAGACAGCTGGTTCCTCAAAAATCAATTCTTCATCACTGGCTTCAGACTCTGATGAAGTTTCAGTCTCTGATGATGCTTCAGACTCTGATAGAACTTCTGAAACCATAAAAGCAGCAACATGCTTAGCTTACTTACTCTCTACCTCTCCTTCTGAGTCATCTTCATCAGACTAAGTAACAGCTAAGCTCTTCTTCTGCTTCTTAAGATAAGTAGGACATTCTGACTTGATATGTCCATAGCCTTCACACTCAAAGCACTGCACACCCTTTGCTTGATTGCTCTTCTCATCACTTTATTGCTTATTGTTGTTGAATCTGAAATTCTGACCTTTGGATTTGGATTTCCTGTCAACATGTTTCAGAATTTTGTTGAACTGCTTCCTCACCAACACAAGTGCTTCTGATAAGCCATCATCATCCACATCAAACTCTTGTTGATCATCAGCTTCAGAATTGACTGCAAAAGCTACTCCTTTCCCTTTCTTCTCAGTCTGTTTACAGAAAGCTGTTTCAAAATTCAGCAAGGATCCAATAAGCTCCTCAACCTTCATAGTGGAGATGTCATGAGCCTCCTTTATAGCAGTCACCTTCATGTCAAATCTTTTAGGAAGTGACCTGAGAATTTTCTAACAATCTTCTCATCTGGCATCTTCTCTCCAAGAGACTCAAAGGAATTAGCCATATCCAGGACATTCATATAGAAATCTTGAATGTTCTCATCCTCCATAATCTTCAAGTTTTCAAATTTAGTGGTGAGTAGTTGGAGTCTGGACATCTTAACTTTTGGAGTTCCTTCATGAGTGGTCTTGAGTATCTCCCAGGAATCCTTTGCAATGGTACACTGCTTGATCAATCTGAACATGTTTTTGTCCACACCATTGAATAGGGCATTCAAAGCTTTGGAATTTCCAAGAGCCAGATCATCTTCAGCCTTTGTTCATTCTTCTTCAGGTTTCAGCACTTCAGTCCTATTCCCATCTTTATCTAACACAACTGGATGATCCCAACCTTTTAACACTGCTTTCTAGGTTCTGTTGTCTATGGATTTCAGAAAAGCACGCATTCTAGACTTCCAATATTCATAGTTTGTGCCATCCAGCAGAGGTGGTCTATTGACATATCCTCCCTCCTTGTCCATTCTTGCCAGAAAAATCTTCCTTGGAGCTCACCCAATAACAGGGTGCCTGCTCTGATGCCAATTGAAATTCTGGCAGGTACTTGAACAACACGTAAAATAGAGCACAAAGCAAGTAAAACAGAGCACAATCAAAACCGGTTCAGAAGCAGAAATAAAGTATAGAAAGATAAAGAACACAAGCATTTGTTAACCTAGTTCGGTGATAAACAACACCTACGTCTGGAGGATACCAATCCAGGAAGGAAATCCACTATGAGGAATTAATCCTAAGACTCAGACACAGACCCCCTGTTCCTAGTCTTCTGACTTAATCTCCACTAGTCTTGATTTCTACCCAGCAACCCCTGAGTATAAGAACCCCCTCTTACTTCCTAATCAAGTAACAACCCAGTTACTAACAAACTTCTGAATACAACCCAGTTTTGAAGACAACTTCAATACAACAATAACAACACTCGTACTTAAAAGCTTATAGTGAATTACAACTCAAACAATCTAAACCAACTCAGAACATATGAGTGGTGTACAAATAAAGCCTAAGCTTACAAAGACAAAAACACAAAGACTCTTAAACTCTGATTTCTGATTTTTGACTCATAGTCTTCAATAGCAGCACGTCCTCTCCTTATATAGGCTTCAACAACTCTCCTAAATCTGAACCCAATCTTCTTCAATTGATATGATTCTGAATTATTAAAGGCTCAACAAGGAAACAAATATTTCTGAATTCTATCTTGCAAAGATTCTTCAGCAAATATATTCAAACATAAAAACGCAGCCAATCTTTCACCAAGATCTTCAACAAATTAATCAGCCTTCTAGAAAACAAATGCCTGAATAAATCTTTAATAAATCTCCAACATATACGCCCATATTTAATCACAAAGAATGCACAAATCCAGCTTCTGAAATCAGCTTCTGAAGTTCAGCTTTTGAAGGTCAACGCTGGTCAACGTCTGAACAGTGCGTCTGAAGACCCATCCTGCGTCTGAAGACCCATTCTGCGTCTGAAGGTCCATTCTGCATATGAAGGCCATTTCAGCTTCTGAACCCCCTCAAAACCAATTTCTTGCTTCTAAAGACTTAAATCACTTCTGAAGACGCATTGCATGAGCACTTTGATTTTACCAAACAATGTAGCCAACACTTAAATAATCAACAGATCTTGTTGGAAGGCCCGGGGGACATCCTAATCGAGCAGTCCCTAAGGTTAGAATGGAAGGCGAGCAATAACCAGGCGGAATAAGAGGCCCTCATAGCTGGAATGCTGTTGGCTAAGGAGATGGGTGCAACGAATCTCAGGGCGCGAAGTGACTCACAAGTGATGACCAGCCAGATCGCCGGGGAATACCAAGCGAAGGACGGACAATTGATTAAGTATCTAAAAAAGGTACATGATCTGGCTAAAAGCTTTTCATTCTTCGAGGCGACCTATGTTCCGCGTGAGTAGAACTCCGGCGCCGACATCCTATCAAAGTTGGTCAGTACCAAAAGACTGGAGCATAACAGGACGGTGATTCAGGAATCGTTGACAGCCCCTAGAACTGAAGCAATGATAATAGGCGCTATCCAGGTTGAGGGAGGCGGATGGATGACACCGATTATAAAATATTTGGAAGGAAACTGGTCGCCTGCATCAGATGAGGAAGAGCAAAAAATGAGGAGGCAGTGTGCAAGGTATACCATGCAAGCGGGTAAACTCTATAAAATGGGAGTGGCGACGCCGATGCAGAGGTGTTTGGCCAAAAGTGAACGCAACTGGTGCTTCTGGAGGTCCATGAGGGCGTGTGCGGAAGCCACATTGGTGACAGAGCACTCGCCAACAAGATAGTTCAGGCTGGATACTACTGGACCTACCTATTTAAAAGATTACACCGAGTACGTCAAGAAGTGTGACAAGTGTCAGAAGTTTGCCTCTCTCCTTCATGTGCCGGCCGAAGTGCTGCATTCCGTCACCTCGCCATGGCCGTTCTGTCAATGGGGCGTAGATATTTTGGGCCCTTTTCCCTTGGCGCCAGGTCAGCTAAAGTTCTTGATTGTCGGGGTGGACTACTTTACCAAATGGATAGAGGCTGAGCCAATGGCGAAGATCACCGCCGAGAGAGTCAGGCGTTTTTACTGGAAGAAGATCATATGCCGTTTTGGTCTGCCTAGATGCATAATGTCTGACAACGGTACACAGTTTGCCAGCAAGACAGTCAGAGACTTCTGCAACAACCTTGGGATCCAAACAAAATTTGCGTCTGTCACTCACCCTCAGGCGAATGGGCAGGCCGAGTCCGCCAACAAGGTAATTTTCAACGGGCTCAAGAAAAAGCTAGATGACGCCAAAGGTCTTTGGTCAGAGCGACTCTATGAGGTACACCCAGTTTAGTTAAATACATCCTGATGTTCGCTTGCAGTCGTCGTTTATTTGCTCTATTATCACCATATAATGTGTAAAACATATTTCTGTAAAATGTTTTGCATTGCTCACATCACTACTGAGTGTCCAGGTCCTATGGTCGTATCACACGACACTCCACTCATCCCTAAAAGAGACGCCGTTCAGAATGGTGTACGGGGCGGAGGCAATGCTGCCTGTGGAAGTGGACACGCCTACATGGCGCAGGGAAAACTTTAATGCAGAAGGTAAATGTGCGGACTCTTGGCGTGAACATTTTGCTGAGAAGACGCCTATTATGTGCATGCTAATATGATTTATTAACCGGGAAACCTTTCAACTAACAATGTTTGTTTGTTGAAGATAATGAAATTGGTCAAGCATGCGACTTGGATATGCTGGACGAGTTAAGGGAGGCCGCCCACATCCAGGAGTTTGTTGCAAAGCAGAGGGCCGCTCGGAAGTACGATTCGAAGGTGGTCCCCAGGGATATGAAAGAAGCCGATCTGGTCCTAAGACAGGTTGTGGCGCCAACTAGGATGGGAAAGCTACTTCCAAACTGAGAGGGGCCATACAGGGTTCGAGAAAAACTGCCCGGTGGCGCCTATAAGCTGGAGGAGTTGTCATGAAGCTCAGTTTCGAGAACATGGAATGCCGTTCATTTAAGGAACTATTACAGTTAGTTTTATTTACTAATAAATTTGCAGTTAGTTTTGTTTCTGGTACATTTGCAAAGTCGGGCGAGTTCCCGCATGACTTTTTTGTAACGTTACATTAATTTCGAATTTCCAATAAAGTTTGGGGGCGACACTATTTTCCCCTGCAAGGGCAGGGGTTTTTAACGAGGCACCTCAGTTCTTTATTAAGCATTCTTACATGAGATGTCATTCTTTTTTTATTATTTTAAGGCGATAAGACCCATGAGGCGCTAAGACCTATTATTTTAAGGCGATAAGACCCTTGTGGCGCTAAGACTTATTGTTTGAAGGCGATAAGACCCCTGAGGCGCTAAGACCTATTTTTTAAGGCGATAAGACCCCTGTGGGGCTAAGACCTATTATGGTGACGTGATCCTAGGCCAGTGTGCTCGCCCTGGCACGGTCCAAATCACAATCAGCATAACTATGTTCACGTGCTGAGTTCAAAGGGGCTTAATGTTCATTCTTTCATAAATGCTTGGAATTTGGAATTTGCAGCGTGTTTTCTACAATCACAATATCTTTCTATTCCTCAGGATGAACCTAAACTGGTTCATATTATGATGTTGTTGTGTTTCCATACATTGATGTTTCGCCCCTAGGTCATACTAATTACTTCGCCAGAAATAAGGGCGCGACTTACAAACATATCACTACATTTGTACAACCTAAAATTGGCTTAAGAAGTACGAGAAGGCGGATAGCAATCGAGCTCGTCACATTAAAGAGATAACAAATCATGTCAAGTAAGAAAATGTAGTCAGATTCTCTGCTGAAAGATTCGAACAGCAAAAAGCACAATGGCTAAATATAAATAGCATCACAGGACATTACAAAATAGTATTCGTTACAAAAACTAAAACCGAGTGGTTGACAAATAAAAGAAAAACAATCTAAGGTTACTCCTCGTCCATAATCTTCCCATCCACTACAGTCCGGAAGAGACCGATCTCCTCGAGGGAGGCGTCGGGATGAAGGCAGGCGACCTGGGCCTTCGCCCGCTCAAAACCTTTCTCCTCGGCAAGGACGATCTCTTCTTCCGATGCCTCAAGCTTCACCTTCAGGTCCGCCACCACCACTTGATGTGCCTCAATCAGTGCGGCTTTCTCTTCTGCCAATGCCTTGGCCGCGTCATCGGCTTTGGTCTTGGCGGCCTCAGCCGTCTCCAGATCCTGGCACACGGAGGCGAGCTTCTCTTCTGCCAATTTCCTTTTCTCCTCAGACACATTGAGGGCGGCTTGTATCTGTGTCTGTGTCATACCTCAATTTTTGACCCAATTTTACTCGTTTAAATCATCTTTTTAAAGCCGAGAATTTTCGTCGTTTCAGACGAAATTTCGGCAGGGAGGTATTTTAAAATACCTCATTTAGAGTTTCAAAAGCGATAGTTTTAATTTTATGGTTATTTTATTTTTACTTTAGTTTTTTATTATTATTTTATTAATTTCATTTTTTTATTATTGTTATTAATTATATTCTGTTTTATTTTATTTTGTATTTTTATGCTTTTGTTTTTATCATTTTATTTATTTAAACAATTAACAAACAGCTTGCACATCACTTTCTCCATCAGAATTGCATCAGATCCATCATTTTCTCATCAGTTTTTTTTGTCCCTTTTTGCTTGGTTTCTTGCCATTTTTTTTTATTAAGCCACAGATCCCATCTCAACAGCTCTGGACACCACCTCTTTTGTGCATCCATTTTCAATAAAAATAGTGAGGTAGAGAGGATTAACAGGACAGAAAAAAACACTACACAAAAAACAGTACCACACAAACCCAGCAAGACACTAAACCACCACAACAAAGACCACAAACAGCCACACAACAAACAACACAAACAACCTCACCCCCACCCTAAGCAAATTCGGCCACCTCCTCCACCACCACTCCAAAAACACAAACTCAACCACCCAAACCACCACCAAAACCGTCCCTCCACACAACCACAAGAGCAACTCGGCCAGCACAGTCCCATACACCCAAAACGCACACAAAACCACACGAACTCACACACACAAAAACAGCAAAGCACACCCACGCATCACACTCAACACACACGGCCTTAGCAACACAAAACACCACCATACCCACTCACAAGACAGCAACACACGCACACATAAACACCACCAAAACCGCACCTTAACAACAACAACAACACACACACGTCACACAGCCCAAAACACCAAGAACAAAGCCAAAACCGAATCAAAAAGCAAGAAAAGGTAGTTTTTTTTAAAATTTTTTAAAACTTTAAGTCTAGATCTACTCGTTTTGAAAAAGATTTTGAAAAATCTAAGTGTGGATTTGAGAAGAGGGCGAGGAGAGCTTTAAGAAAAACTATTTTTTTTTTAAAAAAAAACGAATTTTTGAAATTCCGGCGCAGTGGCGCCGCCGGCGGCCACCGCGCCGGAAAGTTTTTCCGGCCACCGGAGGAGAGGGGAAGGGCGGCGCTGTTTTAGAGAGAAGGGAGAGAAGAAGTTGAAATTTTTTTAGAAAGAAGGAGTAGAGAGAGAAGTAAAGTGAGAAATGAGAAAAAATTAGTAAGAATGGGTATTTATACCCCTCTCTAATCCGGTGCGCGTGAGTGTATGCGTTAGCATGCACCCTCGCCCCTTTGGCCCTTTGATTTTAAATCAGACGGTTCTGGCTATTTTTTTCCTTGTGATCAGATCAGGGCCCTCTGATTAATCAGACGGCCCAGATTAAATCACGCTGGCCCAATGCATTTTGGGCCTATTTCTTTCAAATCTGATTTTTTTCTCACTTCCTGCCCCCCTTATTTTATTTTTTACACCTCCGTGTTTATTTATTTTATTTTTTCTTTGCAATTTTATTTCCTATTATTATTATTTCCTTTTTATTGTTTCTTTTATTTTTCATATCTTATTTATTTACTTATCACATCATATCATGCATTTTATTTTATTTGTCATTTCACTTTGCATTTATCATTTTATTTATTTATATGTCATTAGAATGCATTTAGGGTTTTACTTTGCATTTCACTTTGAGCCAACACCGTAATCTAATCCCTCGTGTTTAGTTTATCGCACTTAATTTCATTTTTGAGTATTAATGCTCTAATCTTCTCACATTTTTTTTTATTTTATTTTTATTAGATTATTATTCTATTTTCAAATATACCAAAAACAAAAAAAAAACAATTTTCTTTTCGTAAATGAAAATAAATATTAAGAATTCAATCGACCGAAAAAGGAAAACTTGGGTAGACACCCGACGCTTCCCCGATTGCGGAACGCGAGATCCCCGTCTCGACCACGTTCAAAGCATTCGTCTTTCGATTAAATTTTTAATAAAACAAAAATAATAAAAAAACATTTTTCTTTAGTGAGCGAAAAAGGAAAACTTGGGTAGACACCCGACGCTTCCCCGAATATTCGAAAACGAGGTAGACACTTCACTTTTCGGATATTCGTCCTCCGCTTAAAATCAATCTCAACCCACTTAACTTTACTTTTTTTCACGCCCATGCGCGTTCTCAAACGGATGTCATCGCCCAAGCGCGAGTCCGCTTTTTTTATTCAAACTTTTTTCCACGCCCATGCGCGTTTTCAAACGGATACTATCGCCCAAGCGCGAATCCGTCTTTTTTCTAAAGCAAACTTTTTCGCCCAAGTGCGACTAAACCATTTTCATAAATAAAATCAATCAACACACAAATATTTTCTACCAAAGAACTACGTAGCTTTGAATTCTCCATCGCACCGGGAGATACGTAGGAGCAAGATCAAACTCTTGTCAAGCACCCTAATAAAAAAACTCATTTTTAGTCTTTAAATCATTTTTCTTTCTTTTCCATTCTTTGCAAACATTTTTATGAAACTAACACATTTTTGAAAGCTAATTAATTAATGGTTCCCGTTGAGTACAACGGATGTGAGGGGTGCTAATACCTTCCCCTCGCATAACTGATTCCCGAACCCGAATTTGGTTGCGATGACCTTGTTCTCGTTCTCAAAGGGGTTTATCGACATTCCCCTTTTCAAAAATAAAACTTCGGTGGCGACTTTACTGTCTAGCGAGCGTTTTTCGCCCGCGCATTTTCCCCGCCGCTTCAGCTGGCGACTTCACTGGGGACACTAGAGAATCAAACCTAGTTAGTTAGTTAGCTTTTAGTGTTAGTTTCTTTCCTTCATATTTGTTTATTTTTGGTCTATTTGCTTTATTTTATTTCCGCTTTGTTCATTTTTCACCTTTTATGTTATTGTGCTATCATATCGGGGTTATTCAAAACATTTTTTGAGTGGAGCTCTGTACCCGAGCTTGAAAAAACCTAGGTTTAGGATGGTGGTTGCGTAGTATTGGCTTTCGAGGTAGACATCTCGTTTAGTCAATACGAAGACCCCACTTAGAGATGGTCCTCTTCGCGAAAGGTCGTCCGTATAATGGTTAACCCGTTATTATGGCGAAATTCCGAATTGGACCCCTAACTCTAAGGACCTTCTTCTTAGAACCTTTTCAAATTTTGGGTGTTTGTATTAGCTTTCGAGGTAGACACCTCGTTTTGGTTAATGCAAACCCCACCTAGAGGAGACGCATTCGCGAAAGGTTGTCATATAATGGTTAACCCGTTATTATGGCAAAATTCCGAGGTGTTTCTATGACTCTAGGTACCCCCCAAAACAAAAAACTTTAGAGCTACCCTCGGTGAGAACCTTGATATAGAAAGCACATAGAACTAAGCCCTCCTAGGGAGCCTTCCCTTTAAGTTTTATTTTCCAATCATCCATACCCGCACAAAGCATACATGCATTGCATCCACATGCATAAAATCATTTTCTTAATGCACAAGTTTGTTTCAGGAATTGCAAAGGCTAAAATTGTGTTGCAAATGTCTAACATAATCTCTTGCAGTCCCCTAAAACTAATTATAAAAAAAAAAACTTTTTCACGCATTTGCATTAGCATCATCCAAACATGCATACATCCGTTTTCATACCCAAAACTCATCCCTCTTATTACCAGAAATTCCAACAATCCAAACTGATTCATCGGCATTCGCATTTCACATGAAGTAACACACAAATGATCATGGAGGAGATCGAACATAAGACACCTTGTTTGGGCTACCATTGCTCTCCGAACGCAAGCCTCAACAACTGGACTGCCGTTGAAATCCCAAAGATATTTTCTTTTTCAAAGTGATCATGTTTTCAAATCCTTTTGCTCTGCCCAAGGCTTAAGGATAACTTTGTAGGGCACCCTTTATTTCAAATGTTGAATCATCAATAAAAAGCATTTCGTTTTCCACTATTCTTTATTCTTCCATTTCTGCATTTACTTTTCTTAAAAAACAAAAAAAATTATAATCCTTTCCGTTCTTTTGTTTATTTTTGTTTTGTTCATCCTTCTAAAAATAAAAATCATCATAAAAACACATGCAGATCCCTGAACAAACCCATTGATTGTGATACTGCTACGATCCCGCGTAACCTTGAACTCCCCATTAACCAAGCTGAAGAGGATGGTGGAAGCGATTGCGAGCTTCCCGAAGAATTGGCAAGACTGCTAGAGCGTGAATCTAAAGAGATACAGCCGAATCAAGAGCCCGTGGAGGTAATCAACTTGGGAACTGAGCATGATATAAAGGAGGTCAAGATCGGTTTGTCTTTAAAGGCAAAAGAGCGCGAGAAGTTGGTCGAACTTTTGAGGGAATATGTAGATGTGTTCGCATGGTCATACCAAGACATGCCAGGGTTGGATACCGAGATAGTTGAGCACAAGCTACCACTCCGGCCCGAATGCCCGCCGATAAAGCAGAAATTGAGAAGGACAAGACCGGACATGTCACTTAAGATCAGGGAAGAGGTCAAAAGACAATTTGATGCAGGATTCCTAGCCGTGGCAAAATATCCACAGTGGGTTGCTAACATAGTACCGGTACCGAAGAAAGATGGTAACGTGCGAATGTGTGTCGATTACCGAGATCTGAACAAGTCGAGTCCTAAGGATGATTTCCCATTACCTCACATCGACGTGTTGGTAGACAATACATCCCGGTTCACAGTTTTCTCATTCATGGACGGATTCTCCGGTTACAATCAAATCAAGATGGCTCCAGAAGACAACCAATCAAACCACCTTCATCACCCCATGGGGAACATATTGCTACAAGGTAATGCCTTTCGGCTTGAAGAACGCTGGGGCAACTTATCAAAGAGCAATGATGGCTCTCTTCCACGACATGATGCACAAAGAGCTAGAGGTCTATGTGGATGACATGATTGCCAAATCCGAAACTGAAGAAGACCATATCATTCACTTGCAAAAGCTATTCGTGCGTTTAAGGAAATACAAACTGCGGCTCAATCCAGCTAAGTGCACCTTTGGTGTCAGGTCCGGAAAGTTACTCGGTTTCATCGTTAGTCAACGAGGGATCGAGGTCGACCCCGACAAGGTACGCGCAATCCAAGATATGCCAACTCCTCGTACTGAAAAAGAAGTTCGTGGTTTTCTAGGGAGATTGAACTACATCTCTAGGTTCATTTCTCATCTCACCGCTACTTGCGAGCCAATCTTCAAATTGCTACGCAAGGATCAGGCCGTCATATGGAATGAGAATTGCCAAGGGGAATTTGAAAGAATCAAACAATACTTGCAAGAACCACCTATCTTGATACCGCCCGTTCCTGGAAGACCTCTCATTATGTACTTAACAGTATTGGAGGAATCCATGGGATGTGTGCTGGGGCAACATGATGAAACTGGTAGGAAGGAACATGCCATCTATTTCTTAAGCAAGAAGTTCACTGACGTCGAAACCAGATACACCCTGCTAGAAAGAACTTGTTGTGCTTTGGCATGGGCCGTGCGCCGTTTGAGACAGTACATGATCTGTCACACTACATGGCTGGTATCAAAGATGGATCCAATAAATCTTCAAGAAACCCGCTTTGACCGGAAGAATTGCCCGTTGGCAAATGCTGTTATCCGAGTATGACATCCTGCACGTGACTCAGAAAGCTATCAAGGGAAGTGTGCTAGCAGACCACTTGGCTCATCAACCGGTGGAAGACTATCAGCCCATACCATTTGATTTCCCAGATGAAGATATTATGGCTTTAAAGGAAGATGAGGTCATAGGAGATGATGAAGGACACGAACCAGGGGCACGGTGGAAGCTTGCATTCGATGGTGCATCTAACGCCATGGGGCATGGGATTGGAGCCGTTCTAATATCTCCACAAGGTGGTTATACCCCCTTCACAGCAAGACTATGTTTTGACTGCACGAATAATGTGGCAAAATATGAGGCATGTATCTTGGGTCTTGAGGCTGCCATTGATCTAAGAATCAAGATTCTGGAGGTGTATGGAGATTCGGCCCTAGTCATTTACCAAGTAAAAGGAGAATGGGAAACCCGTCATCCCAAGCTGATCCTGTACCATGCTCATGTCTCGAAGCTAATAGAGTTCTTTGATGAAATCACCTTCCATCATATCCCAAGAGAAGAAAATCAAGTAGCAGATGCTTTGGCTACGTTATCCTCAATGTACAAAGTGAAGTTTCACAATGAAGCGCCGCTTATAAAGGTGGAGCGCCGAGACGAGCCTGCATTCTGTTTGTCAATTGAAGAGGTGTCTGACGGCAAGCCATGGTACCATGACATCAAAGTCTACCTCAGAAATCAAGAATATCCTGCAAACATCTCAAGTAGGGATAAAAAGACTTTGAGACGACTATCCGCTAAATTCTTCCTGAATGGTGATGTGCTCTACAAAAGAAACCATGATCTGGTTCTTCTCAGGTGTGTGGACAAACATGAGGCAGACTTGCTCATCAAAGAAATCCATGAAGGGTCCTTCGGTACCCATGCCAACGGACATACAATGGCTAGAAAAATCCTGAGGGCAGGTTACTATTGGCTGACCATGGAATCTGATTGTTTCAGCTACGCTAGAAAGTGCCACAAGTGCCAAATCTATGCGGATAAGGTGCACGTGCCTCCAGTCCCTTTAAACGTAATGGCGTCACCTTGGCCGTTCTCCATGTGGGGCATCGACATGATTGGGCCCATTGAACCTAAAGCTTCAAATGGACACCGGTTCATCCTAGTCGCCATCGACTACTTCACCAAATGGGTTGAAGCTACCTCATACGCCAATGTAACAAAGTAAGTGGTAGTTCGATTCATCAAAAAGGAGATAATATGTCGCTACGGACTCCCCAACAAAATCATCACTGACAATGGCACCAACTTGAACAACAAAATGATGAAAGATTTGTGTGAAAGTTTCAAGATCGAACACCACAATTCTTCGCCATACCGGCCAAAGATGAATGGAGCCGTAGAAGCAGCCAACAAAAACATCAAGAAAATCCTTCAAAAGATGGTAAAAACGTACAAAGATTGGCATGAAATGCTTCCCTTTGCCTTACATGGCTATAGGACCTCGGTTCGCACCTCGACAGGGGCAACCCCATTCTCCCTGGTGTATGGCATGGAGGCAGTCCTCCCCATTGAGGTGGAAATTCCCTCAATGAGAGTCTTGATGGAGACAAAACTAGAAGAAACAGAATGGATTCAAGCAATGTTTGACCAGCTGAACCTGATCGATGAGAAGCGGATGATAGCCTTATGTCATGGTCAGTTGTATCAAAGCAGGCTCAAGAAGGCGTTCGACAAGAAGATCCGTCCTCGAGAGTTCCAAGTAGGCGACATAGTGCTCAAAAGGATCCTACCTATACAAAAGGATTCGCGTGGAAAATGGACTCCGAACTACGAAGGCCCTTATGTAGTGAAGAAAGCTTTCTCTGGAGGAGCCTTGATTCTCACAACAATGGACGACGAGGATTTCCTGCGTCCTGTGAATTCCGATGTAGTCAAGAAATACTATGCCTAATAACAAAAAGAACGCCTGCTAAGTTGAAAACCTGAAAGGGCAACTTAGGCAAAAAGGGGCATCCCGGTGGACCGAAAACTCGAAAGGGCGGTCCAGGCAAAAATTAGGGATATAAAAAACAAAAGAAAAACCCGCTAAGTCGAAAACCTGAAAAGGCGACTTAGGCAAAAGTTGGGAAAAGAAAAAAGGCATGTAACTACATTGGGGCAGTCCACTCCTAACACCGGCTGAAGAACCAATCCTTTCGCCATCCTCAGAAGCAGGGTATTGTGGGTTTAGGGTTATTAAGAAAGTAGCAGTCGTCATGACTCAATGAGAACTTCCAATGTTACCCCTCTTCCCATCTTCATTTCTCTTATTTATCTTGTGGAGTTACACCATTAGTGTGCTACCATTCCATGTACAAAATTTTGTTTGACCATCAGTAAAGCGCATCCTTTTATTTTCCTTTTGTCATTCCCTCTCGCTAAATGCTATTTTGATGATACAATTTTGAAATAAAAATAATAACATAAAATCCATTGAAATCATGGTTTACTTTGATTTGAAAATATCATAAAGGAAATTAACGACTTCCGGCGAGGTGTTGTACCTCTCAGAATTCTCAGAGCAACCCCAACTGGTTCCCGTCTATAGCAGAGTCGACATCTACATATGAACTGCCCATGCAGGCACGAAATATCGAAAGCTCCGTCAGCAGCCATACATCTGAAACTTCAATAGCGATGAGTTTATGCGAATGCCGAAGGATCGAAAACCCCAAACATCGTACCCTAACCATTTTATCCCATAAAAACCCAAAGCCCAATATTCATTAACAACCCCAAAGCCCAATTTTCATTGGCACACCCCAACAAAAGCCCAATTTTCATTGGCAATCACAACTGCAATTTCCTACAAAAAGCCCAGTCGTCATTGGCATTCCTCACATTTCAAACAAAGCCCAATTTTCATTGGCACCTAACCAACCAAAGCCCAATCTTCATTGACACTCACCAACATAACTGACCAAAGCCCAATCATCATTGGCACCTAATCACAAAAAGCCCAATTTTCATTGGCATTCCCTAGTAGAGTTGCAACCCCAAAGCCCAACCATCATTGGCACTCACAAACACCTACTCACAAAAGGCCCGATCATCATTGGCAAACACAAATCATAAATAAAGCCCAATTTTCATTGGCATTCCCTCTCACAATCACAACCAAAGCCCGACCTTGCTCGTCATCCAATCATAATCCCCAACATGACGTTTGTTCCCCCACATGTCAGCATAGTACATGCATCATATCAAATTCATTAGCATGCATCTCATATTCATATCATACTTCTCCTCACAATTTCTCATGTTCCCCAATGAACCTCAATCAAATACTCCCCAATAAGCCATCCTAGTGTTCCCCAGTGAACCTCATTCAAGAACTTCTCCAGTAAGTTTTACAAAAAGTCCCCCAGCGGATTTCTTCCCAAACTGTCCCATTCCCCGGTGGACCTACTCACAACCACTGAAATTCCCCAGTTAAAACTCCCCCAGCGAGTCAACCATCATAACATATCATTATCATTTCACCAGCGTCAGACTGGCGATGATCATATCATATCATTATCATTTCACCAGCGTCAGACTGGCGATGATCATATCACATCATTATCATTTCACCAGCTTCAGACTGGCGATGATCATATCGTATCATTATCATTTCACCAGCGTCAGACTGGCGATGATCATATCACATCATTATCATTTCACCAGCGTCAGACTGGCGATGATCATATCATATCATTATCATTTCACCAGCGTCAGACTAGCAATAATCATATCACCCTTTACCATTCCACCAAGACCCACTTGGCGGTAATCGGTCAAGCATCACTTTCCCCTAGGGATCGACTCTCAGCGTGAGCGGCTGAGTAAGACCACCTTTCCTCAGTGAATCGACTTTCAGCATAAACGGCTGAATAAGATCACTCTTATCCTCAGGGATCTACCTCCAGCGCAGGCGGCTGGATATGATCACATATTTTCTCAGA
Source organism: Medicago ruthenica (assembly GCA_018208015.1). Classification (NCBI taxonomy): domain Eukaryota; kingdom Viridiplantae; phylum Streptophyta; class Magnoliopsida; order Fabales; family Fabaceae; genus Medicago; species Medicago ruthenica. The sequence continues at coordinate 38,894,315 of CM031373.1, read as the reverse complement.
GATCGACCTTCAGCATAAACGGCTGAATAAGATCACTCTTATCATCAGGGATCTACCTCCAGCGCAGGCGGCTGGATATGATCACATCTTTCCTTAGAGATTGACCTTCAGCATAAACGGCTGAATAAGATTACTCTATCCTCAGGGTCTACCTCTAGCATAAGCGGCTAGATAAGATCACCTATCCTCCTGGATCGACCTTCAGCACCAACGGCTGAATAAGATCGCCTTCGCCCTTAGGATCTACCTTTAGCATAAGCGGCTAGATGAGATCACCCTTATCCCCAAGGATCTACCTCCAGCGTAGGCGGCCGGATATGATCATTTTTTGTCCTTAGAGATCTACCTTCAGCGTAAGCGGCTGGATATGATCAATCTTCCCCAGTGAAACCACGTGATCCCCAGTGGAGTCGCCAGCTGAAGCGGCGGGGAAAATGCGCGGGCGAAAAACGCTCGCTAGACAGTAAAGTCATCGCCCACTTAACTTTACTTTTTTTCACGCCCATGCGCGTTCTCAAACGGATGTCATCGCCCAAGCGCGAGTCCGCTTTTTTTATTCAAACTTTTTTTCACGCCCATGCGCGTTTTCAAACGGATACTATCGCCCAAGCGCGAATCCATCTTTTTTCTAAAGCAAACTTTTTCGCCCAAGTGCGACTAAACCATTTTCATAAATAAAATCAATCAACACACAAATATTTTCTACCAAAGAACTACGTAGCTTTGAATTCTCCATCGCACCGGGAGATACGTAGGAGCAAGATCAAACTCTTGTCAAGCACCCTAATAAAAAACTCATTTTTAGTCTTTAAATCATTTTTCTTTCTTTTCCATTCTTTGCAAACATTTTTATGAAACTAACACATTTTTGAAAGCTAATTAATTAATGGTTCCCGTTGAGTACAACGGATGTGAGGGGTGCTAATACCTTCCCCTCGCATAACTGATTCCCGAACCCGAATTTGGTTGCGATGACCTTGTTCTCGTTCTCAAAGGGGTTTATCGACGTTCCCCTTTTCAAAAATAAAACTTCGGTGGCGATATGCGCGTTCTCAAACGGATGTCATCGCCCAAGCGCGAGTCCGCTTTTTTTATTCAAACTTTTTTTCACGCCCATGCGCGTTTTCAAACGGATACTATCGCCCAAGCGCGAATTCGTCTTTTTTCTAAAGCAAACTTTTTCGCCCAAGTGCGACTAAACCATTTTCATAAATAAAATCAATCAACACACAAATATTTTCTACCAAAGAACTACGTAGCTTTGAATTCTCCATCGCACCGGGAGATACGTAGGACCAAGATCAAACTCTTGTCAAGCACCCTAATAAAAAACTCATTTTTAGTCTTTAAATCATTTTTCTTTCTTTTCCATTCTTTGCAAACATTTTTATGAAACTAACACATTTTTGAAAGCTAATTAATTAATGGTTCCCGTTGAGTACAACGAATGTGAGGGGTGCTAATACCTTCCCCTCGCATAACTGATTCCCGAACCTGAATTTGGTTGCGATGACCTTGTTCTCGTTCTCAAAGGGGTTTATCGACGTTCCCCTTTTCAAAAATAAAACTTCGGTGGCGACTTTACTGTCTAGCGAGCGTTTTTCGCTCGCGCATTTTCCCCGCCGCTTCAGTCTGCATCTTCTTGTGCTCCGCACTATGCGTTTTCTCCCTGTGCTGAAGGGTGGAAAACTCCTCAGCCATCACCTGACCTAGCAGAGCGCCCTTTAGAAGGTGGACGCGCATCATCTTCTACACCTGTGGGAATTCCATGGCCTTCAGTCTCTTCTTGTCATGCTCGAAGTTGAGATTCTCCCGCATAAACCCCTCGTAGTCAAAATCAGTGTTCAATAGCGAATGGGGGGCATCTGTAACGGGTCGGAATAGCGCAGGTTAGGTCATAACGGACTGCAAGTAAAAATGAGTATTTAGATGGGCGAGATAGCCAAGGCTTACCAGTGTTGGCTCCCGAGAAGTCCGTGCTAGGTTAGGAGGATTTTCCTTAGTGGCGAGCCTGTGGCATCCTAGGCCGTCACAGCTCGGATAGGCTCGGCCTCAATGACGTGTGCCACCCCTGTTGAAACGGTGTCGCCAGATTCCCCAGCTTTGCGCTTATCCCGCGTCATCAGGCCGGCGTGGTCGCTCTTCCCACGCACGTCGCCCTCGTCAGCTCTTTTCTTTTTCGCCCGCTCCAGGGCCAGTTTCATCTCCGCAGCTGATTTTGGCACCATTGAGTCTGCAAAAAGAAAAAATCAAGAATGTTGTATTAGTGAAACATAAACTAAAATATAAAAGCTGTCGCCTGTTGTGGACACGATTGTTACCTATGTATTCCCCAAGAGCTATGGGGCCGTGCTCTTTATTGATGAGTTCCTTTACGCTTAGAACCTCCATGTGTTCCAGGAAGTCCACCACGTCCTTCTCAGTGTTGCTCAGCTTGTCGTAGTCATACCCCTACATCGACAAGGGCTCGCCGGACTAGTACAAAGGAAACCCCTCGTCGCTGCCTTGGTCCATGAAAACGGGGATAGAGGCATCCAATCCCTTCACCTTGAAAAACTTCCTCTTCCAATTCTTGTAGTTGTTGGCGAAGAGGGCAAAAAGGCCTCGCCCCTGCTGGGAGTTGATGGACACCCACATACCTTTTCCCACTTCCTTGGTGCAGTAGAAAGAGAGAAAAATGCCTACAGCGGGCGCCAGACCCAAACCCTGGCACAATACTTCGAAGCCCCTCACGTAAGCCCAGCCGTTGGGATAGAGTTGAGACGGCGCCACGTTTATTGCTCTCAGAAGCGCAGCCTCGAAGGGTGTGAAGGGAATCCCCACCCCCAGGTCCGTAATAGCGCAGGCGTACATATAGAACGCCTCGTTTGGCACCCCACGCGATCGCCTCATATAAACCTTTTCCCCTTGGACGTAGGGCTTCGTAATAATATCCGCCTGCGCCTCCCAGAACTCAGACACCCTCTTCGCAGTATTGAACAGAGAGGATTGGGCGGCCACATTCTCATCCACCCATCCGGTGCTCGTTTCCGACTCCGCCATGATTCCCTCTCGCTCACCGAGGCCTGAAGAAAAGAGAACAACTACATCACTACCATGGCTACTGCTACTTGAAGCACTCAACTCTGAAAAGAGATGGGCAGTACCATCATCGCTGTCAGAGCTAATCTCAGCAGCGACGAGGGGATGTCCAAAGTAGTGTTGGTCCATAAGCACCCAGTCTATTTTCCCATCCGCCCTAGTGGAGGTCCGGATGGCAGCGTTCCACACCTTACGTCGCTCCTCCAAGGTGGGGGAACCCACCCAGTTACCCTCACTGTCGCATTCCCTTATCACTACCATTTTTTTAAAGCGTAGACGTAAATGAGAAGGGGGCGAAGAAGTTACTTGTTTTTATGTAGGAAGTAGGTTGCGAAATGTGCCGGCGTGTTAGCAAAGACAGTTGAAGCAAAAAGTAGTGATAGTCCCAGACGAGACAAGAAACCCCTGCTAATAGGTGTGGGAGCCTCGAGCTACGCGCATGGTCTTAAGAGGCGCAAAATCAAACGGTTCAAGGGCCCTGTCTTTTCAGTTCTGAATGGCTGAGATTACATTGAAATAGGGAAAAACAGAGGGATCCTTAACCGTTCAGATTGCAGTCCGAACAGTCACTACTGGCCAACCGTTGGATTCAACTCAAGTGTTCATGCATTGATGAGGTACATGCATCCCCAGGACGATATGCTGGGGACAACCACAGAAGCGGCTAGCAGGCCGCCAATTCTTGTTGCGGGCTAATATTTCACCTCGTCGTGAAACATACAATCGCTCAGTCCGGTAGGGGGAACCTGGTGGTCGCCCACAACGCCAGGGCCGAACACCTCATTAATCACTTCGCCCCTTCTAGCCTCGTGCTTGGGGGGCTGTGTACCGACACCTTCCCGGCGCCCTCGTCGAAAGAACATGCCATTAATCACTTTGCCTCTTCGAGCCTCGTGCTTGGGGGGTTGTGTACCATCATCTTATTCCATTCAAGACACGCGACAACCTTCCCTGGCAAGCTGGATCTCATTCCCCACGTGCCCGCCACATGGGCGAGGTCAGGGCCCCGCTGCAACAAGTCGGGAAGAATAGGGGACCTCATAACGCGTCCGAAGCGGGTTGCCCACGTTGAAACCCGAGCTAATGGTCCCCTTTTGACCTGTCTAGCAAGTCTTCCCCCACGTTCCCGTTATGGGCCGTGATCCTCGGGGAGGAGGACCAAGTCACCGCTCCAGGTGGCTTGAGAATCCGAAAAGGCCGTCCCTACCCGCCTAGGTCAGGGGGTGTATAAAAGGGGGCCGAAACATCTCATAAAGGCAAGACATTCATTCAACAGAGAAAACAAAAAAACCCTAGCCAAGATCTTGAGTACTAACACCGCTCAGGGGATTGGTACTGTGATCCTCACTGCAGGAACAAAAACATATATATGTCGTTCAGATTATATAATCCAAAGTTTACTAGTACCAGAACAAAATGCAGAAAAACAGACATAACATACATTAAATCAAGCAGAGTTCAAAATATCAGACCTGAAGTAAATACCATTATTGTAGAAGAGATATATTTGTCTATCTATCCATATGATCACCTTCATACTTGAACTGCAACCTTTTTCGTGAGTGTGAATTTCATCTAACTGGAAAAGTGGTGTTGTTCTTGATCTTTTTGGCAATTGTACACGCACATGACCATCTGTATGTGATGAAAATTAAATAACCACATTTAAATTTGTCTTTACCACATCCAACTGCTCAATCATTCTCGTCTGCAAGAAAATGCAAATGGTTCTTTGACATGTCTCTAACCAACTTAGTCCACTTCATGCTCGTCTTGAACGACATATGTATCTGAGTATGTTGTGACTCTAACATGTTATGAACGAATTTTCATTTTGTACAAAAATCACACATACTACTAGTCAAATACTTTTTCAACCGACTGTGCACATATTCAGTTTTATTTGTCGTTGTATCTCCCATATGCATGATTTGGTTGGTCCAAAAACTCATACTCAGATAGCCTCTTAATTTTTCAGCAACCAAAATTGTAGTTTCAACATATTCCAAAAACTTAGAAAACTTGTTGCATACAAGTTTGAATTGGTTGCAACTATTAACTTACGTTTTCTTTATATCTGAATTCACAATAGCCTCTTAAGTATACATTACTGTCTTCACTAATTTTCTTTATTTGATCTATTTTCCATCATTGCCTTTGAGATCCTTAACTTGGCAATTTGTCTTACATTTTGCTATAACATTTTTTCCATTGTGATATTACAGAACATAATAGTAGCATTTGGGAAAACAATATCAACATCATTCATTAAAACACTGTCCCAATCAGTGACAATGACTTTGAGGGAAATATCTTTGGATTTCAACAGATCACGACACCTCTCTAGATTCAAAGTGACATTATCTTCTTTCTCAGACATCATATAAGAAATGCAATAGAGAACGTCAGCTCAATAGGAGTGACACCAACAAACTCAAGAAACAAAAGACATTATTTGTTGGTCTTATATGTGGAATCCAACACAAGCACGATAGAAAATGTGTTGAACAACTTGATGGATTCCATATACACCCAAATAATATATCTGATTTCATCGGAATCAACATACTTCATACGGTGATACACATACTTATTCTCAACTAATGATTTCATCAAATTTTGCATTTATGATCTCATACCCCTAATAGACTACATACATATGTGACATGCATTATAAATATGCTTGATAATAGTTGCAGTTCGACCGTTCCTATTCTTTAAACCGGTAAGAATATGTCTTGGAGGAATCATTAAGTATGTCATGCCACGAAGGTGGCTATTGTCATTTGGGTTTAGACATCCAGTGGTTTTATGACTTTTCAACTCAAGTGCCATCTCATAGTTGTGTTTTCCTTCACCAACTTTAAGGTTCCAATCACTATCAATCAACAAATAACCTCTCACACGAAACGTACGCCCATATTTCACCGAAAAAAATATCTTATGTTTGGACAACTTCTCGTACTCGGTATAACAACCTCGTCTTTCACATATGAATGTAACAAATGCATTTCTCTCATTTCCACCATTATCTGATTTTTCAATAACAATAGAAAATCCCAGCATCTTCTTGAACCCACTCCAACAACTCGTTCCGTGTTAGAAATTTTCTTTTAGTGGTAAATAGTTTTCGATGATCAATAGAAACCACTAGAGGTACTACAATTGAAGGTACAACAACTGGAGGTGCATCCTCCACTTTCACATCATTGGAAGGAATATCAACTAGAGGTTGGGTAACCTCTACTTTGACATTGCCAAAATCATCCAAAACTTGAGGTGAAACGGCCAACAACACAATATGAGGTTCAATGTTAGGTACCAAAGTAGGGGCATCAATGAGAGCATCTATAACTGAAACAATGCAAAATCATCGTCGGGAAAACTAGACAATTTTTGTACTGTCATAGTTTGGATTGCATAATCTGAACCATATTGTTAACAATTTGGATTCTACAATCTGAACTCGGATAGTACAACTGTAGTGACGTGATAAAAAAGAAAGCACCTAGAAATCAAACGAGGAAGGTTTTATAGCCACATTACATTTGCATTCAGACAAAAATGTTGTGTATGACACTCCTTAATGACCAGATTGCTACTCCAAATCATGTTTTCGCCTAAAATAAGGTGTAAGGAGTGTTTGGTGAAAAAAGTGGTGAACATTTGTCAGGTTATGTGCAAAACTATATATATGGAGGTTTTAAATTCTAGAATCCAAAACTCTTTCCGCCTTTAGAAAATTTCAGATTCTATAATCCTAAATTATATTTTTGAATCTCTGGGTTCCAAGGTCAGAGAAGTGTTCCAAAACAAAACATTCAACATTTCGGATTATACAATCCAAAATATGGTTCAGATTATATAATTCGAATAAAGGATATTTTGCAAAAAAAAATAGGACGTGTGAGAAACATTTAGGGTAGAAAAAGTAATAGCTAAATGATTTTTTTCAAATACTTTAATAGACCCAATTTGCTTTTATTATCAATCTTTTACAAGCCAATCACGTGTTACATCCCATTATAATGCTGTAAAAGGAAAAATTTACCCTACACGCCGTCAGATATTACCCCCACCCTCACAAACCATCAAATATCCCAGTGTTACCTTTTTTGCCATTTAATTTTTACACTTTATTTTTCACACGCATTTTCAACTTTTTTGACCAATTATGATTTCACCCCTACATAATATTTTGGATACGTAAAACATTTCTGGTTTGAACAATTTATCGAAAAAATTCATTTAAGTTATCCGTTTCAGAAAGTTTTTTGAAAAACTTAGATTTATTTTGTTCAGCGGAAAAGTTAATATACATTTTCCAAAAAAAGTTATTGAAAAACTTACAAAGATAATTTTTTTCTCTTTTGGCACAACACAAATCCCAGTGTTTCCTTCAAAGAAAACAGGTTTATGAACTTTTCTTCGTGTATGTGATTGAATATACTTTTCTTGAACCCTTTCTTTCAAAATTCTTTTCGATTTGATTTCTATTTACCTCTTCAACAATTTTGGAAATTTGATAATAATTCTCTGTAACGGTAATCTTTCTTTTTTCCGCTTTCATTTTATTAGGGATTTCAAAATTGAAATCTCATTGAATGATTCAAACTCAATTCTTTTGCAAAAAAAAAAAAATGCCGGAAGAACACAAATTTGAGTGTTTTATTAAATTTCTGTAAAAACATCAAGGGAAATGAGTGAAGAACAAAGGGTTACCACTTAATAGTTCAAACTAGTACTTAAATCTTCGTAAGATATCCTCATATTTAGTATTTAATAGTGCCTCAAACAAAATCAATATGGTATAGAGGAATATATAGACAAAAAACTGAACTAGATAAGAAGTTGGACGTCCTAAGTTGAAACCCGGACGAATGAGTAATATTAATTTAACAAATTAATAATCTATGTCATTTAAAAAACAAAATTAAACGTGCTTTTTTTATTATACTCTTCATCAAGAGTACTTTTGAGCATATTGTTAGTTTCCATATAAATCTTGCTCCTCATATGATATCTTAGACTAAACGTACGTAAATGTGATTTTGTGGTGTTTAATGTGGATAAGAGTATGTTATTGAATTAGTGGAAAGATCTCCAACAATATTCTCTTTGCAGTGATCATGGCCCTCCTGTGTACCCATGCTCGGATCTAGGTTAAGAATAAAATTTGTTTCTCTAATTCTTTTACGATAAAAGAACAACTTATTGTTAAGAAAAAAAACAACTTTAATTAGTGCTGAAATGAGGAAAATTAGAGATAAGTCCTAATAGTTGATGACTATTGCAACTTTTTTTTTTGACAGATATTTAAAGTATATTCATTAAAAATAAATATAAAGGCTAAATTATAGACGATAAGTACTTTAAAAAAAATTATAGCCGATAAACTACCAGATAGTTGAAAAAGAAAAATAAGATGAACAATGAATGCTTAATTGTAACCACCAGTAGAATGATAGCCAATAAGTATCATTTGTTCACTTTTGTCATCTAACTTCTTCCTTAATTGATCTGAAACATGTCTATATGCTATAGAACCAACTACTCTTAAGTGATTCACATTAGGTTTGTTACCTGACCAATAGTCTTCAGGTGTAATATTGTCCAGCTTCTTAGTTGGACATCTGTTCATGACGTATGTAGCAGTAGATACAAATTCACCCCATAGTTCATTTGGTAGATGCTTGCTCTTGAGCATGCTTCTCACCATATTCATAATGGTCCTGTTTTTTTTTTTCTCTCAGCAGTTCCATTTTGCTGTGGTGTGTAAGGTGGTACCACATCATGCAAAATTCCTTCTTGAGCAGAAAAGGTATCAAATTCACTTGATACATACTCACCTCCACCATCAGCTTTTATTGTCTTGACCTTAAGACCACTTTGTTTTTCCACCAGATTTTTGAATTTTCTCAATACTTCAAAAACTTCACTTTTTCTCTTTATCAATCTTACAATAATATTATTGCCAGCATGATTTTTATTTTTTTTACCCATATGCATGCATATTAGTGAAAAACCTAAAATGTATATATGACTTTTTATTGAAGAAATTTAGGGGAAAGGATCACGTTTCACTTAACTGTTGTTTAGGACCGAATGACAATTAATTGTCGTTGGGGGTAATTTGGTTATTTCGGGGTGGCTGAGAGAAATTTTAGAAGTGAGAAGAGCAATTTTTAAAGAAAAATAATTCATGGGTAAAATAAACATGTTTGCTATTTGGACACACATTTGCTTGCGCTATTTGGACCACACATTCATGACAACAATACTGGACATTTGCACCTTTCACTGTTTTTTTTTTTGTTTTTTGGTCAATTCAAGTCCCTTTTACCGTATTTATACCTGTGAACAATGCTTTTTTGGTTACATTTTTTTATTCAAGGTACATTTTTGTGGTTAATGAAATATAATTAATGAAATAGTGAAATTTAGTAATAACACAACTCAGTATCATTTACTTTAGATTTAGGTTAAGATATGGCGCACTTTGCAATTTGTTGTCAACAAGTTGCACATCCGATCACCACTTTCTAATACTTTTTTTTGTCATTTACTTTAGATTTAGGTTAAGATACATACTTGGTTGCACATCAATCACCAATTGAGCTTCACAAAAAAAAAACCCGAATATTCTAGATGAAACAATTATTAGAACTCTAGATTACTACAACCCCTTTCTTTGTAACCAAAAGAGTTAACATCAAATAAAAAATCAAAAAAAGTTTGGCGTTTTGATTTAGGTTTTAAGAGCCCCTTTCTCAATTACCAAAATGAGTTAACACCAAAAAAAAATTGGTGTTTTGATTTAGGTTTTAAGATATAGAGGTAATATATTTCTATAGTTTTGGACTGTAGATCTTACCATTTAGGCCTGTAGGCCCTACAGACAAGGGCTTGAACCCTTAGATTCAGGCTGGGCCCCCTCTAGGAAGGCACAAGGCCCACCTAACATTCATGTATAACCTTAGGGAATCTTCCTAAAAAGATATCCTCTGGGGGCGCCCTCAGTAACCTATGAGGGCGCCCTGGTCATAGTTTTGACGTTATACGATTTGGGCCCAAAACCATGACCGGATAGGCCCAAACTGAGGCTACAAATAGTAACCTTGGGATCATTCCCAAGGCATGACCTAAACAGACTCTGAAAACCCTAATTTTCATATATTGTACTCACAGCCAGTACAGTTGGCGCCCACCGTGGGGCTACGGTAAAACTGACTTAGCCACCATCTCCGATAGAAAAACAGTCGATCCACGGCCTCCGGACGCCGCCAGAACGCCGTGAATCCACCATGTCTTTCATGAAGAACCCTGAAACTTCCGAATCCGCCGCGATTCAACCCTAAATCCATCCTTTTCTTGGTAAACCCTGACCTTAACCAAGCCTTCAACCCGTTCTTTGTTTGAAAAACCGATCCAAACCCTGAGATTCGCGAACCCAATCGCTAATCCAACCAACAATCTCAGTCCTCACATACCAACCCAAACAACCGTCGTCGCCACCATTGATGGCGGACCCGGCGGCCTTAGAAGCCCTACAACAACAAATCCAGCAGCTTCGTGACCACAACGAAGCTCTGCAAGCAACAATGGAGACAATCCAGCAACAACAACACGCTGAGGGGAACGAATCCCAACAGGATGAGTCAATAGATCTGGATCCGTAACCACTTTCCGCCGAGGTTTGGAACACGCCAGTCCCGGAAAAACTTCAAGCCACCCACTCTTTCGTCTTTCGACGAAAAGAGCGACCCGGTGGAGCACGTAACAGCTTTCAACACTCAAATGGCCATCATCGGCGCCGCTGACTCTCTCAAATATAAGCTGTTGGCAGGAACATTCAAAGACATAAACCTACCCCATTTTTCCGTCATCAGCTACCAAGACATGACACGCAAATTAACACACCAGTTTTCAGCAAGTCGCCACCGCAAAGTATCATCCACCAGCCTCTTCAACGTCCGCCAAGGGTCGAATCTCGCAAGATACAATGACGCCACAATTAAAGTCATTAACCCGAACCAGGAGCTATTCGTGGGAGCTTTCCAAAACGGCCTTCGCACCAGACAATTCAACGAATCGCTGGCACAAAAACCAGCCGATTCCATGGAGGAGATCATGTCCAGAGCGGAATGTTACATAAAGGGAGAAGAAAGCAACACTGAAAAGAAAGCCAGAGATTCCAGAGAGCGTGGCCCCAACAACTACGACCATCGCCGAAGCTACTATCCACCCGCCCTACAAAGACAGAGCGCCATACAAGCGTCATGACGAAGATAGGCGCGCACCCCTACCAGAATCCTTCACGGCGCTCAACACTCGTTGTGAACAGATCTGGAGAGATGTGTACCACTCTAGACTTATCCCCGACCCCCCGCCGCTGAGAGGAAACGTAATGGGAAACGACAAAGAGGTCTGGTGTAAGTATCACCGGATAAAAGGACACACTACAGAGGACTGCATCCATCTGAAGAGAGAGATTGAGAAGTTGATTCAGAATGGCAGGTTAAGAGGATACGTGAAGGAAAGCAGAGAAGGAGACAGGCGCCCCCCAAAGACCCCCCAAAGGAGAAAGATGCGGCAAAGGATGGTGAGCTCCACACTTTGAACACCATATCCGGTGGCTTCGCAGGAGGAGGAGAATCCAGCGCCTCTCGAAAAAGATATGTGAGGCAGGTAATGCTTGTCGATGACCACACTCCGATGGGGCCAGAACACCAGACATATATCACCTTCTCAGGCGAGGACCGCGAAGGAGTAATCCCCCACGATGACGATCCCATGGTCATACTGTACAAATCTTCAATTGGGACGTCAAGAGAGTGTTGATTGATCCCAGCAGCTCTGCAGACATCCTTTATTACTCTGCTTTTGAAAGAATGGGACTTGACGAGGACCAGTTGCAGCCCTTCAAAGGAATCATGGCTGGCTTCACAGGGGAGCAGGTACACGTGCGTGGATACATCACTTTGAAAACAACCTTCGGCACAGGTAACAGCACCAAAACCATCAGGATCAAATATTTAGTGGTCAACTCGCCCTGTTCTTACAACATCATAATAGGCCGCCCAGCCTTCAACGTTCTTGGCGCCTATCTTTCCACTAAGTTCCTCGTCATGAAGTACCCAATAGACAATGGACAGGTCGGCACCATCAGAGCAGATCAGAAGATTGCCCGAGAATGTTATCATAATAGTTTAAAGTTGCAGAGGGAAAGGAAAGGAGCCAGCGACCCAAAAGCGCACCAGGTGAACATTGTTAGCATAGATCCAGAAGAAGAGTTTCAGCAAGAGCGCACATAATTAACTGAAGGTCCAAAAGGAAGTTTGATGGATGCAGAGTTGAGCATAACAGAGCTCCTAAAGAAAAACCTAAATCTTACTGCTCGTCAGCCGACATATATACTTAGCTTCTACCCCGCCGAAGTGTGTCGTCGCCTCTCTCTGTATCCAGGTCAGCAGACAGATATGCTCAAGCCAGTCAGCACGCCAGCCTGGCGTACCAGAAATTTCACAAAGAAAGCTAGCAAGACAGGTCTACTAAAGGGAACAAACATGATTCTGGGATTTCACAAACCTAAGCACGTCTATGATTCAGCTACCAAGCAGGGAAAAGCTCGCCACAACAATTCAAAGGCGAGCTAGAGGGTCTATGAAACTATTTTAATTGTTACTTTGTCTTTTATTTTATGTAATGCGATATTTCTGTATGGCCTAAATGAAAAGGAGCACGGAGCACTCTTTTCCCCCGCAGTAGTGGGGGTTTTTAATGAGGCCCTGCTTTCTTATTAACATATATATATATATATATATATATATATATCACTTGTTTTATATCACTCACATCGCCTGTAACAGATCAACAACGCCAAGATCTCAAACGAGATTGCCATCTGATTCCTTAACTCCAACGAGGGTTGCCACCTAATTCCTTATTCCAAATGAGGGCTCTAAGACGTCGTGAGCTAAAATGAGATCGCCACCCAATTCCTTAACCCCAATGAGGGCTCTAAGACGTCGTGAGCTAAAATGAGATCGCCACCTAATTCCTTAACCCCAATGAGGGCTCTAAGACATCGTGAGCTAAAATGAGATCGCCACCTAATTCCTTAACCCCAATGAGGGCTCTAAGACGTCGTGAGCTAAAATGAGATCGCCACCTAATTCCTTAACCCCAATGAGGGCTCTAAGATGTCGTGAGCTAAAAATGAGATCACCACCTAATTCCTTACCCCGATGAGGGCTCTAAGACGTCGTGAGCTAGAAATAAGATCGCCAACTAATTCCTTAACCCTAGTGAGGGCTCTAAGACATCGCGAAAACAAGACGGTCCACACAACAATAATGTGGCAAATAAAACAATCCGACAATTTTAACAAAGTTACAAAACAAACACAAGTAAAAATCACCGCCTAGGAGTTGCTTTCTAAGATGAGGAAATTCGAAGCTAAAAGGAACAGATGAACAGCTTAAGGAAAACGATGCATCATTACAAATTCAAAGAAGAGTACTGAGTTCAAAATAAAAATTAAAAATTACAACGAGTGAAATTATGGTTCGTCCACTAGGGCGCCATCTACAATAACCTGAAAAGAGTCAAGGGCGGAGAGATCAACGCCAGGATGCAAGAGGGAAACTTGAGCTTTAGCCCGTTCAAAACCAGCATCAAAAGTCAAGGCCAACTCGCCTTTCACCTCGGAAACCTCAACCTTAAGCTGATATTCCCTTTCCACTCCAGCTGCGACATCATTTTGAAGCTTCGCGATAACCCCGTCCTTCCCAGCAAGATCCGCTGCATAACCAATTTTCTGATCAGAGATGCGCTTTTCACACTCAAGTGTCACCGCCTCTCGGGCTTCCTTCACTTCTTTCCCCCTGGCATCCTTGGCCTCCTTCAACTCTTTTTCCAGTGCCCTCACCGTGGCCTGAAGGGCCTCTTCATTCTGCACCAGTTCTTCATGTTTTCGGTCAATCGCGTCCAAGATCATTATGGACCGCAAGCAATGAACTCCCACATCTCTCGTCATAAAGGGAACAACGCCCTGATTCCCAGCCTCCACGTCCTCTGGATTAAAGACCAACCTCTCTTTGGAATAGGCGCCGTAGTTAAAATCCTTATCCCAGAAGGATTGCACCGATCCGCTGGTTCTGGGGGCAATAGTCGAGGAAAGAGCGGGCATTTTCTTACTCCTTTTCTCAGCCACTGCCTTCCCTTTATCATCTTTCCCAGACGACGCCTTATCCTGCACGGCCGCCGCGATGGAATCAGACTGCGTCTTAGGCGGTTGATCAGCCTTCCTTTTAGGCTTGCGTGTGATGAGCCCAGTAGGGTCACTAGCTGCCAACCCCTCAGCAGCCTTCCTCGCCTTCATTTCCTCGAGATATTTCTTCCTCTCCGCCGCAGTCATGGGCGCTGAAATTCTGGCAGGTATGAATCAATACACAAAAACAAAGCACGATGTATGTAAAATAGAGCACAATAAAATTGGTTCAGAAGCAGCAAATAAAAGTGCAGAAAGTAAAGAACACACAATATTTGTTAACCCAGTTCGGTGCAAACGTCACCTACATCTGGAGGATACCAATCCAGGAAGGAAATCCATTATGAGGAATTAATCCTAAGACTCAAGACACAGCCCCTGTTCCTAGTCTTCTGACTTAATCTCCACCAATCAAGATTTCTACCCCGTAACACCTAGGTATAAGAACCCCCTCTTACTTCCTAATCAAGTAACTACAACCCAGTTACTAACAACTCTGAAAACAAACCAGTTATGAAGACACTCTTCAATACATCAAAAACATCACTCGTACTTAAAAGCTTAGAGTGATTTACAACTTAAAACAACTAAACCAACTCAGAACATATGAGTGGTGTACAGAATAAAGCCTAAGCTTCAAAACTCAAAAACACTAAAAACTCTAAGACTTTAATTTCTGGTTTTTGACTCAATTTTCAATAGCAGCAACATGTCTTCTTATATAGTCTTCAGCATGCCACATAATTCTGAATCATATCTTCTTCAAAATACAATTCTAAAATTCTTTGAAGCTCAAAAAGGAAACATATATTTCTGAATCATATAATGCAAAGATCCCTTTGAAATATATTCATTCATAAACACGAAGCCAATCTTCACCAAGATCTTCACCAAAATAATCAACCTTCTAGAAAACAAATGCCTGGATAATTCTTCAGAAAATCTTCAAAAGATACGCACATAATTAATGCAGAAAAACCAGCTTCTGAAATGCAGCTTCTCAAGTTCAGCTTCTAAAGTTCAGCTTCTGAAGGTCAACGCCAGTCAACGTCTGAAGGCAGCTTCTGAAGGTCAACGCCAATCAACGTCTGAACAGTGCGTCCGAAGACCTGTTCTGCGTCTGATGAACAGTTCTGCATCTGAATGCCAGTTCTGCGTTTGAAGTCCAATTCTGCTTCTGACGAACAGTAAAACCGGTTTTCAGCTTCTGAACCTCCTGAAATGCAATTTTCAGCTTCTGGAGACTTAAAAGGTTCTGGAGACGCATTGCTTGAGCACTTTGATTTTACCAAAACATGTAGACAACCTTCAAATAACCAACAGGTGCCATGGACTCTACAAAAATAGAAACGAAAAGGTTACAAGGACAAGAAAATAGGAAAGTGAAATGTACACACAAACAAACAAAATCAACTCACGTAAGTACGCGTCTAAGCTATTCATATCCCCTTCCCTATTCAACAGCTCCCAAATGTTCATAGGAAGCATCTCCTCCAAAAAACAGACGACGCCTTGGTCATACGCGTCCATCTTCTCATAATCAAATCCCATGATCGACTCCGGAGCGTTCGTCCAGCATACGGGAAACCTCAGCTTACCATCGACCCGCACAGCAGCTGCTTCACAATCCTTTCTTCCCCGAGTCCTGAGGAACGTCTGCCTCCAATTCTTATAATGAGAGGCGTAGGGTGGGAATAACCTCTTGACAGGATAAGCACTGACGGATACCCAAGACAGCTTATCTACCACCTTCGTGCCGTAGAACGTGAAGAAGGATCCAACCGAGGGCTGAAAGCCTAGCCCCTCGCATAAAATCTCAAAAGCACGTATAAACGCCCAGCTGTTTGGCTGCAGCTGTGACGGCACCACATTCAAACAATTGAGGACGTCAACCTCAAAGGGCGTGAAGGGATACTTCACACCCAGATCTTCAAAAACAGCTGTATACATGTGAAACATCTCATTCTTCACCCCCCTTCGGTCTTTGTAAGCACACCTTCTCGCCTGGGCGACAATGTTCCAAGACCATATCCTCTTCAAATCCCGTAGAGGACACATGCAGCTTACTACGAAAGAACGCCACTCGTTGGGGATCAATGCACACTGACTCTGAACGAAGCACTTCGTCGACGAAGATCTCTTGCTCTGAACCACTAGAGGACGCCATGTAACAAATTCCTCTCCTGCAAAAAGGACCTGGGCGAACAGGAAGAATAACGCTGTCAGATGAATCCCCCACTACTACTCCCTCCTTCACCCTCGTCCGAATCACTCGAAAATTCCTCTAAGAGGGAGTGGCTGTAATAAGCACTCTCAAACACCACCCAGTCAGTTGTTCCATATGACAGCTTTGCATGTCTAATGCTTTCCTTCCACAACCTAATTCTCTCCTCTGAACTTGCCGGGGATAGTTCCCTACCCGCCCCATCACACTCTCTAATCACTACCATACTATGGATCTAATTAATAAGGAGGAGATCGAATAAGATTACCTGGATTTAAACGATAGCGAGAGATCGAAGATGAAAGGAAGCTCCAGACGATTCGGAGATTGAAGGTGCAGCGATCTCCAAAGCCAAGAGACGATCTAGGAAGCCGTTACGTTTTTTGAGAGAAAAGAAGGGTGAGGAAAGTGAAAAGATAAGGAACGAGCAGGAAACAAAGAAAGTAGATCCGGAAAGCAGTTCAAAGTACAAAAGCCTAGGAAAATGCGTAGATGACATCACTTAAATTGGCACGATTTCTATGAACCGTTGCGATGCAAAGACGTCAGCGAGAGTGAACGGTCGCCCCGTTTCAACCGTCGGATCTCATTAAGGCGCGCTTTGACTCTAAAAATCAAAACGTATCACGCCCATATTGGGCTTAGTCATGGCGTGACGATCTAAACCACTCATTAAAGTCACTTTTTTACACCGTTTAAATCACTTCGCCTCGTTCCAAAGCTCGTGCTTGTTGGGCTAATAGGAATACTCTTGTTGGGCTAGCACCCACCAAGGCGCCAAAACAAAACATGGAGCTAGCACCCATGTGGGGCTAGCACCCATATTAGGCGAGCATCTATGATCAATCCAGCACCCGTATCGAGTTAGTACTCATAAAAAGCTTTACCCGCCCCATAACTAAATATTTTTCACATAGTTTCATAACCAGTAAGTCTCACGTGCTGGGTAAGAGGTCATAGACAAATTCCCCGACAACAGTTTAATCACTTCGCCTTGTTCCAAAGCTCGTGCTTGTTGGGCTGTGGACTGTAGATCTTACCATTTAGGCATGTAGGCCCTATAGACAAGGGTTTGAACCCTTAGAGTCAGGCTGGGCGCCTTCCAGGAGGGCACAAGGCCAACCTAACATTCATGTATAACCTTAGGGAATCTTCCTAAAAAGATATCCTCTGGGGGCGCCCTCAGTAACCTATGAGGGCGCCCTGGTCATAGTTTTGGCCCTATACGATTTGGGCCCAAAACCATGACCGGATAGGCCCAAACTGAGGCTACAAATAGTAACATTGGGATCATTCCCAAGGCATGACCTAAACAGATTCTGAAAACCCTAGCTTTCATATATTGTACTCACAGCCAGTACAAGTTTCTTGTCATCAAATTGCAAATGCAACTTATTGAAGACAAAAACAAGAAATATATCACGTTTAAGCTTCAATGTTTTTTTTTAAAAAAAAAATATCTTATTACCATTATAAATAGTAGAAGTAATAAAAAAATAAGTAATAAGAAATGAGAGGAAAAAAAGGGAATGATTGATAATAAATTTATGATCATAGATGTTTTCCTTTTTTTTTTAATTAGATGATATAGGGAGAAATTGGTGTATGAGAGTTATTTTGGGGAATGACTAATAACAGCCACACCCTTAAAGATTAGATTTTAGAGTTAAACCCAAACATCTGTGTTTTCTGTCATAAAATACCGACGAATATTCATTTAACGTATTTGTGCACATACATCATTTTCATGTTGAAATCACAGTGAATATCACAAACATGTATATTACCTAAGGTACACTCATTAATGCAAGAATATCTTTAAATTGGGGCTGAACAGAGACCTCTTTAACAGATGGGGTTGAAACATGTTGTCATTGACTTATGGAGCCTGAAATAAAGCAAAATGAGACTTAGTTTTCTACTTCCTCTCAAATAGAAAAAGCAAAAATGAAGAAGCACTAAAAGAATAAGAGAAGCTCTAATAAAGAAAAACAAATTCTTAATCAAAACTTTTTAGAAAGTTGTCAAATATTAGCAAAATAATATAATTAAACAAACATCATAAAAAATCATGGATGAGCAAGGTTATATCATAATTGCACTGTTCTTGTTATTTAGCCAATCACTAGTTCTATATAGAAAAATTCACTCCCAAGGTTATATCATAATAGGAAGCAAGATTTCTTTAAAAAATTAAAGCAATTATAATAGTACTATGATTTTAAGTACTTACATGTCACTGGATATCAAGTTTACAAATCTGTTAAAACTATCTTGTTTGATCAGTGGGAATCAAATTAATTATTAAGAGAAACCATCTTACTTTTACTTTAACTCTTAATCTCTAATAACAACAAATTATTTTTTAAAGAGTTGTATGTGGTAGGCTGCAAGCTGATTATTTTGTATAAAATATAATCACATGTAACTTGAAATGTAATGAATGCTTTATCTCAAAGTTGTTGGATTCTAATAAAGCTATAGACTACATGTGTACCATAAGCAACATTTAAGTAAAAACCAACACCCAAAGTATAAGTTAACAATACATAGTGTATAAGCAATTTTATGGCAAATAAAACATTAATATGGAGTAGTATTTTAGGAAAAAACTCATCTACCAATTCTTTTTCCTCTGCCTCTGCTAGCGATGGAGCTTAAAAATAATAAACTCAAATGCAGATACTTAATAGCCAGCGTCTTTATGACAGTTTCTGCTAAAAAGTATCAGTTATTGGATCAATTCTACAAAGCTACTTCTCCCCGTTGACTTCAGAGCACCAATAAAACACAATACATTGTAGGAAGAATATGCATCCAATAAACTCTGCTTAGATCCATATCAATTCTTTCAAAGGAAAAATCTAGAACATTGTATATCTAAAAAAAGTTACCCAGATAAAGAAAATAAATTCAAGGTCTATATTTTATCTCTTCTCAATCTCTTGCATAGCAGTGCTGAAAGTTGAATTCAAAACCTAAATAAAAGAAAATAATTCATTGAAGAAAAGAATTCTTTTTGTAACCCAAAAAGAAATGAGTTGTAAAAGTAAAATCAAAATCCAATGAGGCATTCAATCAAACATGTAAAAGAAGAAGTAACCTATGGAGCCCGGATACGTAGTACAGGTACGGGTACGATACGATACGGGTACGTGGATATGTGAAATTTTTAAAATTTAGGATACGATACGGCTAAGATACGTTATTAAAATATTTATATAAAAATTTATATGCATGTAAAATACTCGAAAAAAAAAATAAGCATTGATTACATTTCAATACTATATAATCATAAAAGTCACAATTTACAAAAAATAATACATGTGATCAAAATAAAAAATGAAACATTTTTCGTATAAATCATATTCTATTTTCATTCATATGTTAGGATATCAACAAATGCATCAATAAAAGAACTCAAAACAAAGTTTGTTTAATGTTGATTGATTGTATCTCCTCTCTCGTTGCTTTCATCCACCAAAAACATAATTTTTAATTGGTTACTCGAAAAACAATTATAGTGATTCATATCTTAAATTGAATAATATATATCTCCATTGAATTTTCACAACACGGTCTCACTTTTTTACCCTTCATTTTTTTTTTCAGGATACGTCTCTATGAAGTATCTAATAAGTATTTGTGTGTATCTGTCGAGTATCTTATAAGTATCCGATAAAATATATATTTTAAATTAAATTAATTAATTCCGATACTCCGTGGGTACGTATCCGAGAGTATCCGTAGAGTATCAGTATCCGATACGGGTACGTCTCCATTTTGGAGTATCAAGGCTTCATAGGAAGTAACTAATGCTGGAAACTTTACACAGAAGGTGAGGAATTAATTATATATGTATGGGAAAAGGAAACAACTCACAATAGATATGATTTGAAGATGAGTGAAATTTTTTAATCTTCAGCCGCCGAATCCAAACAACATACCAAGAAACCATACCAAGATTCAAGAAGGAAGATGAAGAAGGGGAAAAGACGTGTTAACAAAACTCAGAGAAGAATTCAAGAAACCAAACCAAGAAACCACAAATCAAACCTACAATTAAAAAACACAAAAATGGTGAAGGGAAAATCAAGAGCTCACATCAGAGAGAGAAATTATGGGTTTAGAGAAGAGGAAGAAGCTATGTTCTGAGAGAGAGAGAGAGAGAGAGAGAGAGAGAGAGAGAGAGAGAGAGAGAGAGAGAGAGAGAGAGAGAGAGAGAGAGAGAGAGAGAGAGAGAGAGAGAGAGAGAGAGAGAGAGAGAGAGAGAGAGAGAGAGAGATAGAGAGAGAGAGAGAGAGAGAGAGGACATTTTCGGGTGGAGCACTATCCCCTATTGGTTTGTTTCAATGTGCTTGCCTACTTTGGAATTGCATACTGCATTGGTATTGCATACTTTGGAAAGAAGCGAGCATTGAATGTTGATGGAATACAAATAGTTAGGGTATGCACTTGGTTCATTGTAAACTCAAGGTGGGAGATTTGAATTTCAAATTATGCAATAAATGAGTATAGCAAACCTTATTTCCCGCCCAAAGTTTTAGGGTTTGCAAAGTAGGGTTTGCATATTGTACTTTTGGATTATATATTAAGATATTTGACATGCAATCTACGTTTAAAGGAAATCACTATTGTGGTAATGGATGAGTGATAGGAAAAGCATAAGATGCATATTTCATTAGTCAATGCGGTGGACGTTTCAGCAAAGTTGCCACCACCGCTGGATATTGGTGTTACGCGGCGGAGATCCAATGGCTGCCATGGTGACGGCAACAATCCTCCAGTACCCTGTAGTGGTTATTGGTGGGATGCTATACCACGTGGCCTCTCCGGAGACTTTTATAGATATCGTTGTGACCTCCCTTATTTCCGTTTCTATTGATTTTCTGTCATATTTTTTCTTTTTCGCTTTCTTTTTTGGGGATAATGGCTAAGTCCCCCTTCCTTCTGTATACATATTTTTATCTTTTTTTATATAATATATATGAACACTTGGCATATGATTAGCAGATCTAAGGAGTACCAACCTAGTTGGGATGTCCTATATCTCCTTTGATGCCATTATGTTGTTGATTCAACAAAAAAGTTAAAAAATCATGGCTTATTTAATTTTAATATAATATATTTCAACAAATTTATTTTTTTTACAAAAATTATTTAATTTATACTTTTTTATTCACATGTACTACGAAACATTAACAATTATCTTTTAATTTGAAAACCAACTTTTAATTTAAAAACCGGTGCACTTGTGGGCGTGCCAAGTTTTTGACGTCGTTGTCGGAGACTTGGTGAATTATTGAGGTAGTTTTTCTAATTAATTTATCTTAGAATTTTTTTTCCCTTTTTCTTTTGTGTTTATTGTTGCTAGGTTAAGTAATCATCCTCTGAAAGGTGAAAACATCCCATGACCGACAACCCCTACAGCTAGTATTAGGGAAATTTGTGAGCCAAGTCGGCCACCGACACCGACGCTAATAGCGTCCCCTTAGAGTCGGCTTATGTCACGCTAGATCTATTTCGAATTTTTATTTTTTTTGGAAAATAATAGAGTCGGCCTAGCCGAGGCTACATGTTAGTGGGACCTACATATGACTTTGCATACCAGATATAGAGTCGGCCTATCCGACTCTATTGTTTTTACTAATAAAAATTTAATTTTATAAAATTATTATTACCTCTTTTTACTCAAATCAACAAAAAAAATTACTTTAATCATTCAATCACACCCACACATCTGAACCCTATCCACTTCACGCATTGTGAATTTCAGATCTAATCTCATCCCTCTCAACTCTCACGACTCTCTCTTCTCATCAATCCACTCCCGACTCTGTCCTCACCACCGGCACCGGCACCGGCACCCGTTTCTTCTCCCACAGCTTTGACTTACTCACTTCTCTCCCTTTCCAGAAGTGACATCACTCCATCACCACCGTCGATTGTCATTTCAAGTCAATAGCTTTCTCTTTCATCTATGAAAACCTAAATCTCCAAATTTCTTTCTCCATTAATCTATCTCACTCTCTCCCTCTCACCGCCATCGCTCTCAACTCAGTCATTATCTTTGACCGCCGGTACGAAATCACTCATCTCCCTCTGCATCTTTCGTTTGGGCTTTCCCTTTGCTTCATGGGTAAACTCGTCTCTTTTGCTCATGTGTTAGTTTGTTCTTCTTTTTTGTTTTAAAATTTTATAAGTTGCTGAGATTATTAAGGATAAGGCTGGTCCTATTTTATAAGCTTAATGAATTGGGCATCAATTAGTGATTTTGTTTTGAATTTTTTGTTTTTGGGTAGTTGTAGAATTAATTGTTTTTTGGGATTATTGTTTTATGATAAAATGGGTGATTTTTATTTGATGGAATTGTGTCTTCTTGTTGCTGTGCATTTTATGAAGTGTCAAAGGAAATTTAAGAGATTGTAATTACTCTTCATTGCGAAGATTGAAGATTGTTATTAGTGTAGGTGATTGAAAATACCCTGCTTCATAGTTTAGATGGAAGTTTGATGGGCTGGGTGTGTATTTTGAAATATCTTTTGTTACATTGAAACCAACTAGTGTGTGAATCAAATGGTGTTTGAATTAAATGTATTTTGATTTATCTAATTTTGAACTATGTTTATAGGAACTTGGATCAACTTGAGGTGTTATCGAAGAAGCTTAATCAAAGACTGTAAGAGCTGAGGCGCCTTCACAATCCATTGCTGCAACTAGGTAATATTTTGTGGTTGTTGTTAATCATTAGTAAGATCCATCTTATTTTTTAGTTTTACTTTATTTTGAATTTGTTAATGGATTATATTTAATTTTTGTATGAATGCTGAAATTAGAGTTCAAAAAGGGATATGATATCATCAGGGTGGGTTTGCTTTTCAATTATCTAGTTGTTCTTTTGGTGACAGGAGCTGAAGTAGAGAAAGGAAATAGCTCATTGGCATTGAGAGAAAGAAGCTAATGACAAATTAAGGGTAACAACTTTAGTTTTTTATGAAATTAATTTTATGCCATTAACTAAACAATTTTTGTGCCATTAACGGTGAAAGCATCTGCTTTGAATGATGGTGTATGTGTAAAAAAATTACACTAAACTCTATATAATAAGACTATGTGCTTTGCTTTGCATAAAATAAACTGGACTCCATAGTTTATACTTCATTGTAAAAAACTTATGCGTCTCAATGTGATTCTCTTGGGTTGAATATAGGCTATTTAATTTATACTCTTTTAATAGATAAGGAAGAACATTGTTTTTATCAGAATGAATTAGATCATCTCGACTATTTGATTTATGTTCTTTTGAGTTTAGATAGATAACAAGTAAATATCTTTTAATAGAATGAAGGGGGAATGATCCAAAACACTATATCCATTAAGGTTTTTGAGTAGGAAGCAGAATTTTAATTAATAATTCAGGTTTACAAAGTTGAGTATAAACTATTTTTCATTGTACTCGCAACTAAGTAATTTCTCTTTGTATTTTGTAATGTAGAGTAAGATTTTTTATTTTATTTTTTTAACGTTTGTAGAGTAAGTGTTATCTCTAGCTTGGTGAAGAAAATCTAAGCTACATCTACTGTTTACTCATTTGTTGTTATGCTGCAAATAAGATGCACAATTAACTTATAGCAATGTTTCACTTTATCGGTAATAATAGGTGTGGACACTGCAAAAAACTTGCTCCGGAATATGAAAAGCTCGGTAACAGCTTCAAGAAAGCCAAATCTGTTTTGATTGCCAAGGTCAGCCCCCTGGTTTTCCTGTTACCCTGGTAAAATGTTTTGTACTGTTAAGGTGCAGTAAATTTTATTTGTTTATGATTAGTAATTGTGTTCTTATTGCGAAGCATGTTGGTGTTGGATACCTGTCTACAAACCGAAGAGATTATTAAACTGAAACTGAGACATTTACCAGGGTCCGTTTGTTATAGATTTAAAAAAAATAAAAAATTTCTTTGTATTTTTACTCAATCTTTGTGCTTGAACTTTGTTTCTTTGTGTCCGTTCTCATTGATGATTCAATAAATTCATTGCACGTATGATGAAGCTAACTTATTAATTTGCTATAGGTGGACTGTGATGAGCATAAGAGTGTGTGCAACAAATATGGTAAGTTTTATCCTTTGTTTTGTATTGCCTTGATCAATAAGATAGATACATGATTACATTTTAAGTTAGTAATCTTCTGTTCATGTATTACTTATGTTACCCTTACTTTTGTCTCTTTTACTTTTGTGCTGCTGCTATGCTACTCTACTTCTCATATTAATTAATTACTTCTACCTCCTCTAGAAATAATGATCTAGAGTCCTCTAGAAACTGGTCTGCAGTCAAAGTTGTTTTGGATAGTTCTAAGTTATAAATGATTATTGATATCTAGTTGATTTATAATTTGTTTAAAGTTTAAATTGGAGTATGAGAGTTTCATGAGATTTTTCGACAACCTCTTGGAAATTCACTCATGATTGGCCATCATTATTTTTTAATTAATATGTAAGCAATTATTTAGGTAAGGTTAGTCATTCACTGTTGCGGCTGAAGCTCTTGATTTCAAATTTTGCCTTCCCATAGGAAAAACCTAGGTACTTATTTATCTAAATTATGGGCTTGTTTATAGATCATTCATTTACGGTTGTGATTTTGAATTGTGTTCGGAAAGGATGAACTATTATGGGCTGGTTCATTTATAGTTTATGGTTGTGTATGAATTACATCACAAATAACCAAGGTTATTAGTAACAAGTGTTTAATCACTTCTCTATTTTAGATGATTATTTTTTTTCCGAACTTTATAAGACTCTATTTCTTTGGTAACAAAATTATTGCTATCAGATAATAGTTGTTGCCATGGATGAACCTTTGCTTCAAGTTAGTCAATAAGTTAGACGTAGATTATGTTATTGACTATTATCCGTGTTCGAAAAAACATAAAAACATGAAGGATTTATTTGTTTTTTAGGTTTCACTACAAGAAAAGTGCCCAACACCTACGGCCACTTCCCATGCAGGGACTATTTTTCTTTTTGATGTGTGTGGGAATTAGGTATTGTATTGTGATTCTTGAAATTAGCTTATGTGAATGTGTTTATTTACTTATTGTGTTACTGTTATTGATTGATTTGTTGAATGTAAAAGAATCAAAAACAAGGAGTGGAGTGTTTGTACCTCCTCCTGCAACTCAAAGAAAGGAAAAGGGTCCTAGAGCCTCTAAGAAGAAAGTTGTTGAGCCTGCAAAGAAAGTTAGAAAGCTCATCACACAAGCCTCTGACTCTGAGGACATATAGGATGATCAACCCATAACAAAGAGGTATAAGATCACACCTAAGAAGGTAGTGGATCAATTTGAGCCTATTAAGAAAGCTTATGAGAAGATGGTACCAGAAGCCTGTGGAAATGAGGACATGACTCAAAAGGTTATGAAGGATGTTCAGGCTGAAGCTGGAGTATCAGGAGGATTTGTAGAGGCTGTGAGGATTATCATAGAGGATGCAGAAGCAAAGATACCAGAAGGAGTTGTAGAGACTGCACAAGGTATAGTTTCTGACTCTATTACTAATATTGTTATTTCCTCTAATCAACCTTCCTCTCCTCCCTCTGAACCACAAAATGAGCCTACACCTTCCCTCATTCCCTCAACAGTGGATTTACCTCATATTGTTGTACCCACTTCTGAACCCATTGAAATATCCAGCAATTCCTTAGAGGGTAACTCATATGATGACTCTAGGGTTCCTACCTTCCTAAAAGATCATTTTCCTAGAGAACCATCTGATTTCATTATACCATATGACCCTTCTACATCTACTGCTGAGTCAGAACAAGCAATTGATGTTATGCCTCTGGCTGCAGTTGCACCCCCATCCTCCTCAGATATACCTACCACTACCTCCACAGTAAGCCAAATCCAAACCAATCCATAAAAAACTGCATCTGATGACTTGCCAGATACCTTAACCTAAACTATTGCTGTATCAGAATTTCATTATGGTGGTATTGCAAGTCTCTGATCTTTTAACTCCTTATCAAATACTTGTCGACAAATATTAAATGAGATGCTTCCATTTAATATTCAATATCTTAGCATGCACTACATTAATGGTTGCTTTTCATAAATTCTGTGTTTTGCATGTGGGCTTGTTCCTTCTAACTTGTGAACTTTTATTACTGAACAACTCTAAAAAAGTATTGTAATTGTTATCTATCACATGGTTAGATTTATTGCTCAAATTTAGTAGGCAGAAACTGAAACTTTGATCACAGGGCTGTTGTTTGACTATCTCTGTTTTGTAGATGCTAATTGGGTGTGGAGCTACTTAAATATAATAATGAAGGAAAAGAATCTGTACTCAAGTCCTTGTGGCACCACTCAGATGCTGTATTATGCTGCACTCTAAAGGTATGCTTCAAATTGATTTCTATTTCATAGGACGTGTTTTTTATCTCATGTATCTTTTCTGTCTGCAGTGCAATTCATTTCTCTAATGCAAAAATATATTAAAAAATAGTTGGGCTATAAAATTGGGGCTGTCAAAATGAGCTATAAAGCCTGAAATAGCTGAATTGAAATTAAATTTTATTTTCTCTGAAGTTTACTTAGATTTTATTGTATTTTGCCTCAAGCCCTCAACTATAGATCAATTACTTGGTACCTTGAAAGGAGCTTTACCTGTCAGCTTTGAAAGTCTTATTATTCTTGTTGAAACCATACGAGTTGAAATATCGATGAAATACTCTAGTTGTTTATGTTAAAAATAAAAACAGTTTCAACTAGAACTACTATTATAATCTTCTACCTTCCTCGAATTATGTAGGCAATACCAGTGTTCACTTTCTCAAACCAGGCAGGGCTTGACATGCTGGAGACTACGCTAGTTGCATTACAAGATATAAGTTTGGAGAAAATATTTGATGATAATGGTCGAAAACTCTCTTTTCAGAGTTCCCCCAGATTATTCAACAGGTCTACAACTTTTTTTTTAAATTGCACCGATATTTTTATTAAAATCTAGTTTCCTTCTGAATTGGCGGTATGCTTTCAACATACCATCATTTTCGAGCTTTATAATGCTCTATATTAATTTTGGCTCATTCTCTTATGATAGGGTTTTACATGTCTGCAAGGTGGTATTTGTCTCTCAAGCATGGGACGACCTGTCTCATACGAGAGAGCTGTTGCTTGGAAGGTGCTGAATGATGAGCAGAATGCTCATTGTATTTGCTTTATGTTTGTGAACTAGTCTTTTGTTTGATGGTCTTTTGTATTCTATGTTTGTTTGTATTCTATATGGTCAAAAAGAATTTCAGAAGCTGATTTGTGATAGAGAGATTTGTATAAGCAATCAGGTAGGCTTCTACTTGACATAATGATTTCCTGTTTTGCTAATTGAATATGACAATGGAATTTGGCTTATGCTTTATATTTAGAAGCTTCAGTTGTATTCGTTGTCCAAGATACAACTAGATTTAATTTTGTTTTGGCATGTGATAGTTTAGCATATTGCATTATCTGGACGATTACCATACCTGCAACTGTTTTTTTGACAAACTTATATATAACCTAAATTCATTACTTCCTCAATCTACTTCTTAGTTACTAGTTTTTTTAAGATAGGAACTTATGTGTAGACGTGATTCAAATTTCACCTATGATGATCTCATATGACATTAAGACTGAGCCATGACATAATGCCACCAATTTTGAATGATAAAAATTACTGATAAATGGAATCAACTGACATTTGTTGTCATTGGTCTTCATTTATGATGCCATATTTTGCGGTCTTCCTTTATTAAACATCTTCTGTCTGCATATTTAATTAATTTATGGGGGATATGTATCACAACATTTAACTTACATGATCTGATAATTCAATTGAATATAGGCAACTAAGTCTTGGTTAGTGATCACGTTTGTGACCTGGCTGGTTAATTTTTATTATCATCTTTTCAGTTCAAGATACTGTATTAAAAGATTGCTCGAGTTGACCTTCCTGATTCATAGGTTATTGCATAGAACATATTGGCAACCTAATAGTTCAAGTCTGTCCTGTTTTGTTGTGCTGCTTTCTGAGTTCATCTCGTGAACTTTTGCTGTTGTAGTGGTTTTGTTTGGTGTTTTGTAGGTGCAGAAGGGTGATGGGTTTGATTAGGTTTTATGGTAGTCGTCCGGGTCTTCGTTCAAGTCAATTGGAGGTGTTTTGGCTTGTTTAACAGATTTTAGACATCCATTTATGCCTTGTGAGCTAATAATTACATTAAGCTTTTATTTGTATTGTAAGTATTGAGTTATCACTTATTATGTGCTCTTGTTGTCTCAATCAAACTTTTATTTCTAGTGCTCTTCTAAAACCATATAACTAGTCATTATGTAATTAAGTAGTTATGATGTACTAATAAATTTTGAACTTAAGTAAGTTGTTTAACATATATTTAACTTCTATTATTATTATTATTAGTAGCAACATTTTGTATTGTTATTTTGTAGTTTTAGACTATTTTGTAGTATCACAATAATCGTAATACTGACTAAACATTAATTTTTTTTTTTAAAGCTGACTTTAGCGTCGGCCTAGCAGACTCTAAGATTTAGTTGACTTGTTTGACTGTAGAGTGGGTTGGCCGACTCTAAAAGATTTAGTTGACTGGTTTCGAAGTTGACTTTAGCGTTAGTGTAGACGACTCTAAATTTTATAATTAGCGTCGGTCTGACAAACTCTAAATTATTTATAGACTTTTTTGATTTTGAAATTAATAGCGTCGGCTGCGCGAAGAGTCGGTTTTAGAGTCGGTTTAACCGACGCTATGTTAGCCTCGGAGGGCAAATAGCCGACTCTACCCAGTAACTTCGAATTTTTTAGCCTGCCCCCGACCCCGACGCTAAATCTGTGTTAGCGTCGGTTTTAGCCCTGTTAGAGGGGGTTTTTGGCCGACGCTAAATCGCAGTTTTCTTGTAGTGCCAGAGATAAAGAGTTTTCTAGAACCTCATAGAAAGAAGCAATAGGAAGTTGTGCAAAACATTGATAAGTTAAGGAGGCATGCATGATTAAAATTATACTGTTACTCCCTCCATTTTTTTTCTTTTGATGTTTTAGAACTTCAACTATATTCTAAAATATTTGATGTTTTAGTATATTTAATATTTTTTCAAGCTCACCATAAAACTATTAAAGGAGTTGTGACATTTGGCTTATCAAATGTGAATTAATTATAAGACCTGGGAGGAATTTAGACAAGCCTTCCATGCAAACTATTTTCCCATGTCTAAGTTTACACGTTTGAAATGATAAATAATTAGTTTTTTTTTTCTCAAAAAGAGGGTGAGTCGTTATATTAAGCTTGAAAGCGTTTCAATGACATGTTTAGGTCATATACTACACATGGGTTTAAAAAATAGTTGATCGATGAAACTTTTTACATTCGGCTTCTGGACACAACTAATGTGATGGTAAGCATCTCCCGGAAGCACCTTGATGAATAAAAGTGTAGAAGATGTCTTCTCCCTCCTTGATGATATGGCGCAAAATGAATATCAATAGTCATATGAAAGATCTCCTTCCAAAATTGGGGACATCTATCGTCTTAATTTTTCGGATAAAATTTCTTCTATGATTCAAGATTTAAATCATGAAACTAGTAAGATGGTGAGAGTGGTGTTGTATTTAAACACAGTTTCTATCATTTCTCAATCAATTTTACCCAAAGTCAAATTCTAACCTCAATCAACCTGTTTCAATTCAAATTTACACAACCTTTCATCCCTAATCAAATTAAACACAAATATTTTTTTAATAATTCTAAAATGACGACGAACGATGACGACGAATGATGACGACGACCCTGTGGCACACCGGTGATGACAACGACCCTCCCTGAGGTGCTCACGCCGGAGATGACGACGACCATGTGTCACACCATCCAGACAAAGAAAATCTGGTAGGGGTGAGCGACCATGTGCTCACGCCGACGAATTCTTGGTGGTGGGAGATTGGGGATGCATGAACTCATGGTGGAAGGAGAAGAGAAGAAACGTTGTGTTAAAGAAAGAAGAAGCGTTGACACATAATAACTCACTTAACCATCTATTAATCTCACCCACATATTTTAATCCAATGGCGGATGTTTATGTTGGAGTTCAGCCAACAATGGTGCATATCAGTGCACCGAAATGAAATGTTGAATTTCATCCACTAGCATGCCTATAGAAAATAGCTTGCCATGCTTAACTTCAACTTGTGTCAGAAGCAATTTGAAAGTATGGCAAATGGTAGTACAATATGTCAAAGATGGTGTAGCAATGTTTGAAGATTGGAACCTAGCATTTAATGCTTACGGTTCATATCTCTCTATAAATAGAGAAGAGCTTCAGCAAAGCAAACACAACAACAACAACAACAAACCTCACTCAGAGAGAGTTGAGAGAAAAATAGAGAGTTCCTCATAAGAGTGTGAGAGAAAAATAGAGAGAGCCTCAGTTAATGTTCTGAGAGAAAAATATAGTGAGCCAATTTGTGAGAGTTGTATCTACAAATTGAGATACATAGTTAGGTCCACCTGAGAGTGAAGATTTGTATTCCTATTATTATTATTATAGTGGAGTTTTAAGAGGCCTACGAGACCCATGGTTTTTCCTTACTCACATTGAGAAGGTTTTCCACGCTAAAATTTTGTTGTGTCATTTTACGTTTCCGCTAAAGTGCCTATTCTGAGTTCACGAATGAGGGAAATTATGCAGGCATTTCCCAATAGTGGTATCAGAGCACTCGTTGCTCTGGGACTCTGAGGTGTCGTATCTGCAAGATAATTCTTAGTATGCTCTGTGGCTGCAACATTGTTTGTTCTTCCCCATCAGAAAAGAAATATTCTTGTCGCTAGAAATAAAGTGAGGTAGTGATATATTGCATGCCTAGGAAAGTTCTGGCAAGGAAAGATTTGGTATTTAAGTGTGTCTATTGACCCACGTCTCTTACCTGAGAAGTTTCCTGGTGCTCTATTCACAAACTCATATTTATTCTAGTATATGATACTAGTCACATTGGTTAAAGAAATTATTTCCTGTGTAACTCAAGATGGAGGGTTCATTCAGCCATGGTGGTGATATGTTCAAGCTAACTGCTGATAACTACACATATTGGAAGCCAATGATGAACACCATTTATATTGCAAAGACTTGCATGAACCAATCACCCAAAAGGATAAACCCGAGAAGAAGACTGATAAGGAATGGGAGATGGAGAACTGGAAATTAGTGGCTATGATCGAAAATACATTGGTCGAAGCTTGTTCAAGCATGTATCAACTTATACCAATGCGTATGAGTTATGGACAAAGCTTGAATCATTGATTCAAAAGAAGACACCCAGAAATAAAGCACACCGCGTATTTATGTATTTGTCTTCCACCTTTTACATTATGATGTTTATTAATTTTTTTGAAAAGGCCAAAATAAAATATACTACTCCGTCCCAAAATATAAGCAAAAATGAGTCAACATAAATTGATGTATTTGGTACAAATTTTGAACCAAATACATTAACTTTTGTTGACCAATTTTTTCTTATATTTTGGGACGGAGGGAGTAATATATTAAACAAACCAAATGTCTTTGTTTCCGGCACAAGCAGTGCGTGAAAATACTAAAGGTCTGATTACAATGATACTATACAAACCCGGTAAAAAAACAAACAAAAGGAAAGGAAACAACTACGAAATAGATGTCAAACATCTTAAGCCATTAGTTACGGTAATCCTAAATGAGAGTAGCATATCTCACTTTCAATAACCTAATAAATTAATCATGTGTTTTCTATAAAAAAAATTCAGGTTTTATTCTTTTATTTTTAATATATAGATCGAATCATCCTTCAAAAAAATATATAGACCAAATCAACAATCATGTGGTTCAATTAATGACCATCGCAGCAGTGGTCAAGTAACTTGACTGAGTCGATCATCGATTCGAATTTAATTAAAACAATGGTTACAACCAAACAAATCCTTAGTGTGCTTAATAGTGATCAATTGGAAGGTGTTGGTCCTTCTAATTTGGTTTATGGGAATTTTTTTTGAGAGAATTGGTTTATGGGATTAAACATGGGAAAATTGAAGTATCCTTTGAATTTTGTATAACAGTGATAAATTGTGCCTATTTATCGTTGTTTTTAGAAATTAAGTTCATGGTGCTTAATGTGCCTTTTTTTTTTCTTTTTATCAAAAACAACCTGGCTGTCAAATTTAGTTGCCTGACCAATTAAATTATTTTAATAATTTTAGTTGTAACGACTATAGCTTATATTGTTTTTTTGGTTATATAGCTTGTATTATTCAAAAAACTTTAAATCTCGAATCATATTGTTATGTCTAAACAAAAACAAATAGTTTAAAAATGTATACCCTTGAATGATTTTAAATATATAATAATGACTCACAATGGAAAATAAATCATATTTATGTCAATATTCCCATTAATTGGCCCATTATGATTTTTTTTTAAGGAATTGGCCCATTATGATTTTTGAGGGATATTATAATAGGGACATAATAAAATATTTAACAAAAATTCAAAATAAATTCAGAATTAAAATATACTTTTAATGAAATAACATAGGGATTAATACTACCCCACTGATTCCTCCTAGCTCTCTAAATTGTGTCAAAGAGGAAGACCAGCAGTTACATTATATGCTTGATTCCTATTCGTTAGATATATTGCCTAATCAATGGCTACTAATACATATGTCTAATTACAAGGGCTTGTAATAAGATTGTCATGTCCATTTTTTCTCTCCTCACACAAAGTTCTTCCCCTTTTTGTGATTTCATTCTCCATAAGAAAATTTCATGAAACCAATTGGAGCACGTATTGGTGGTGGTGGTGATAATTTAAAGATCACCAAACACTCTTCTAGTCCTCCTTTGACTGCCATTGACAGATTCTTATGGGGTCAACACAACCATTTCCTTCAAAAGAAACTTCAACAAAATGTTGATGATCAAAACATTTGTAGCTTTGGCTGTTCGAATGCTTCAACCTATAGTTTTATGTGGCCTAATAATAATATCATGTCACAAGAAGCTAGCTTTGTTGATCAGCTATTGGCAAATGAAGAGGTGATGAATTGGACACAACAAATTCCTTCATTGTGTGTGGAGAAAGAAGATGCGATCAACGGTTTAGGGAAGGGTGCAAAAGTGGTTGGAAGAAGACCTAAGAAAGTGTCTTCTTTTTCTTTGATCAAAGGACAGTGGACTGATGAAGAAGACAGGTTTTGTAATCAAATCAAAATTGTTGTTTGAGTGTTTGTTTGTAGCATATGGTTCTAAATTGCGGTCGAAGTCGTGTATACACGACAAACTTTGATAATGCATGTAAATGCGGCCGATTCGACTGCAATTTAGAACTATTTTGATGAATGTATGATTGTGTGTGTCTTTTTATGATATTATATACTTGGACTAAATTTGAAACAAAGGAAATTGTTGCACTTGTAGATCTCAATTTAGAACTATGTTTGTGAGTATATTTGTGAATTTTTTTAATAATATATATTTGGACTAAGTGTATTTTAAATAATATATATTTGGACTAAATTTTAAGTCTTGTTATATAAAATAAAAAATGGTACAATTGCACATCACAATTTAGAACTATCTATGTTGTTTTTCTATTTTTTAATTATATTTATTTGGGCTAAATTTTAAGGTGTTTTGTAATTTGTTGTTATATAAATCAAAGGAAATTGCTGAAGTTGGTGAAGCAATATGGTGTAAGAAAATGGTCTCAAATAGCTGAGAAGTTGGAAGGAAGAGCTGGAAAGCAGTGTAGGGAGAGATGGCATAATCATCTGAGACCTGATATCAAAGTATGTAACTTCTTTAATCCTTCAATTTTTTTATTATATTTTCTCTTTAGAATATATATACACACACATATGTGTGTATATATAAAGCAATGACCTAATATATATATATATATATATATATATATATATATATATATATATATATATATATAAAACAATGATTTATATTTGATACATGTTTTAGCTAGCCTTGAAAATTTATCTATGATTTTCATAATTACTGTGCATCAAGATTAAGATTTGTTTTTTCTAAGATCTAATTTTGTCATCTGCGCAGTTCGATCACTTTGTCTTTATTTACTTTCTATATCTTATGAACTTGAGGGCATGTAAAGTTCACTTTCCAAATTTATCATTCACATGAATGTTTTGATTTTACTATATTTATTCAGAACTTTGATTCCTCCAACATTTTTTCACCTTCCTCCAAAACCCACGTTTGGAATTGTCTTATTTCCCTCCAAAACCGAAATAACATTGACATGGTTTCCCTCCATTTTTCTCATAAGTAGGATCTTTTAGCCTTGAAAACTTAAATATATTTTCATAATTATTGAGCATCAAATTTGATTTTTCTAGAATCTATCTTTGGCATCTGCGGAGGTTGATCACTTTTTCTTTATTTATCTTTTAAACTTGTGGGATGTAAAGTTTCTAAGTCAAAGATTAATACATATAAGGCTTAATGTTGTAACTTTCCAAATTTATCATTGACATGCATGTTTTGATTTTTACTATATTTATTCAGAACTTTGTTTCCTCCCACAATTTCTCACATTTCTCCAGAACCCAAGTTTGGATTAATTGTCATATTAATACAAAAAAGTTTGCTAATTAGAGTTTCGCTCCAAAACCCAAATAACCTTGACAAGGTTTCCCTCCATATTTCTCATAAGTAGGGTGTTATACATATGACTAAATCACACCAACAAGGTGTGCAATTCCTCAGTTTTTTCTTTTCTTGTCTTTAAAAAATTT
Organism: Medicago ruthenica; assembly: GCA_018208015.1. Taxonomy (NCBI): domain Eukaryota; kingdom Viridiplantae; phylum Streptophyta; class Magnoliopsida; order Fabales; family Fabaceae; genus Medicago; species Medicago ruthenica. The sequence continues at coordinate 38,858,900 of CM031373.1, read as the reverse complement.
AAATTGTCTTTTGGTACTTTAATTTAATTGTATGAAAAGAAATTTAATAATACACTAACAATGTGCATACAAATTTTTTATAGAACTATATACTATTTTTTTCAAATGGGATCCTAAAGATAGTTTAACATATGAAAGTGCTAGCTTGGAAATGGTTTTTTGATTCGTTCAATGTTTAGATTCACGGTGAATTTGATAGATGACGTCTCATCATAACATTATACATGCACTTAGCATACTCTTTATATTTACTTATCAATATGGTTTTTTGTTTCTTTAATTTTAATTTTTAAAAACACTTTATGACTCCGAACTTACTTTATATGTTGCAGAAAGATAGTTGGAGTGAAGAAGAAGAAAGGATGCTAGTAGAAACTCATGGCAAGATTGGAAATCGTTGGGCAGAGATAGCAAAGAGAATTCCTGGAAGAACTGAGAATGCAATAAAGAATCATTGGAATGCAACAAAAAGGAGACAAAATTCAAGGAGAAAGAACAAAAGGCCTCAAACCGCTGATGGTAAACCGCAATCTTCTATTCTTCAAGACTACATCAAAACTTTGACTACTCAAAAAGCATCCACTGGTACTACTACTACTACTGCTACTACTAGTTCCGTGTCAGTGATCTCTGAGAACCCTTCTTCAAACCAATCTTCCCTTGTCTTTTCTAACCTATCCCAAGAAAATTCATCATCACCACTTATATCTGAATCTTATGATGATGAACTCCTCTTCATGCAACAACTTTTCAAGGTGAATAATAATGCTGAACCTGTTAACCCCTACTCCAAGAAACCCTCTTCAAACTCTTACTCTTTGGGTTATTCTTCCCAAACTAACAGTAATCAGATTCTCCCTGATGTTACTGATTGTGGATTTGTTCATTCCAATCCTTCCAATTACCCTAAGCCAAATTCACATAACATGTACTTGAGTGCTTCTTCCACACCTATGATGAATTACCTTAATTCTGATCACTACCTTTCTCCAATGCTGAATGGAATTCAGAATCAGAACAATGTGGAGTTGCATCTTGGGAATATGAATTTTTCAGAGGGGAAGAGAGAGATGGATTTGCTGGAGTTGGTTTCTTCTGCTCAGTTTTATTAGTTCTAAAATGATGAATCTATCATTTGGATGTTTAAGTGTGTTTGATTTTTTATTTTAGTGTGTGCTTTTCTTCCACGTTGGATAAACTATGCTTCCACTATAGCATGGTAGTCTGCATTTGACATTAATTTGGATTGTTTAGTCTTGACTTTGTTTCGTTTTAGTATGTACTTTCCACTTTGGATTGGATTAACCATGGTTTGTTTGTTTTGTCCTATTGGTTTGGATCTTGCATGAAATTATGCAACATTTTATAATTATGTTAGTGTTATTGTTACTTTTTTAAATTGCATATTTTTACGTGCAACTAACATATCTGATTTTGTGAGACTTAAATGAACGGTTAAATCTTTTGCGTACAACTACCTCGGTTTGTGTGAGATCTAAATGGATGTCAAACTTTGTCTAACAAGTTTAATATATCTATATACTTAGGCTTGACTTTGAACCCAAAACTTGTTAAATTAAAATTGACTTATGTCTTATTTTGGGTTTTTGCTTATTTGTCTTATTAGGTATGATTGTCGATGACTATGGTGTATGCATGGCCTTATTTTTTTTTGTTATTTAGTGCTAAGCTACTGCATTGTTGCTATTTAATGTGATTAAATTTTCATTATTTCCTTTTCCGTTACATCTTTTTGGCTGCTTGCTGGATCAACGCCTTCTGAACTTTCGAGTGCTTGAAATCATATGAATTAATTATTACACGGACTTTATATACAGGTCAAAGTTGACATTAACTGTTCTTTACGTTAACAACAAATATTAGGGAAATTTTACCTTCGCAGGTAAAAATGGAAAGAGAGATGATATTAAGGGAAAGGAGAGATGATATTAAGGGAAAGGAGAGATATATAAAATTAGTCTTTGTGGTAGATAAATAAAGTTTTTATATAAATGTTTTAACGAGGTTAACTATGTTTTTAGTCTTTATAAAATTTTTAAATCTTACTTTTTTTTCAATAAAATTTTTCTTTAATTTTTAGTCTTCATCATAGTTATATGTAAACAAAATTTTAAAATTTATTATCGAATAAAATATATTTAACATAATATATTTTAAATGAACTACACGTAAATTTTGTTTATAACTTTATTGGTTTAACTTTTTTATTTTTTAAATATCATCTGATCTAATTATGAATATCTATTTTGAATATTTTCTTTAAATACATTCCAACTTTTTAATATATTATCTAAATTAATCAGGTGAAGTTTCTACAATAATTGATTTTTTTAGAGAATTTTTTTATAGCATTTTATTAAATATCAATTTAAAGATACATGGTGGAACATCAATGAAAGTGTGGGGACTATTTAATAACGGGGTCTCTCGAGCTATAGTATGAACTACCTCATTCATATGTCTCCAACTAAATTTGACATGAGAGTTTCCAAAATAAAAGTTACAACATTGTTTACATTCAAGTAAGATAACACCAAATTCCGTTATGTCTTTCTTGCCTTTGTTGTAATAATCTACAACTTTATTTGCATCAAGCACAAAATCAACATTTATCCTGCATTGCACCCAGTTAATGGCATGTAACAAGCTCAAAGTTTCTTCTACTTATTATGTTGAACATATCGGAGTGAACCAAAGTGTTTTAGTAAGCATAAAACGCCCCTGACCGTCACGAATACACATAAAAAACCCCACACTCTAATGGTTTTTTCCACCTTGGCACATGTTGAACTGGTACTGTCTGAACAGTAGTTGCACCTCCTGTTGCGGTCTTAGCATTGGTTGACCTTCCCATGTTATTGCTCCTTCTAGTTTTCTGTCGTTCCAAAATTTGGGTGCAAGTCTTCGTTATCTGTTGTCATACTCTTAGATTCCTATTCTTCCATATGCTCCAAATGATGGTTGCAAACGGTTCCACTTGCGTCGTCGACAATCCCTGCAATATCACTAACACAGTACAATACATATTAATTTTTCTATTCTTTTTCTATTTCATGCCAATAGTTCCATGCTTGCCATACATTAACCGCAGTCGGGCAATAAAAGGAAATGTGCATTGCATCCTCACAGTTACTGATGCACATCACACAAACGGATGCACAATGGATGCCTCAATCGTTTAGGCTCGCAGGCGTCAGTAAGAAACCTCGACATATCTGCCAAAATAAATTCTTCACTTTAGGAGGCACCTTTACTTTCCAAATTCCATCCCAATAACCCGGTCGATGTAAATAGGAATTATCTACAATATCTTCCATACAGATCCGTTAAACACTTTTTAACCGAATAGTGGGCATTCTTCACTGATGTTGTTACCGCAAGTGCACGGTTACTATCGCGTAATAAAAATATTGATCCACCGGAAGTTTAGTAATTACCGATTATATTTTTAGAGTATGTTAGCTGAACAAGTTAAAGTTTAAGTTTTTGGAAATTGTTTGGTTTTGATTCAATAAAATATAAAGCGTCTTGGGATTTATTGGTATGTCTAATAATAGAAATTAATCGGCCAAACTTTGTCTCTATTCTATTTTGGATCCATTTTCCAAATGCAAGACTCTCTAAGGTAATTTATGGTCTCTTTCGAGCTACATGAATGTATCTCAATAACAACCACACCTATTCTCATGGTTGATTGCTATTGAGACCCATTAAATGCGAGTCTTATGGCCTCAAGGTTTCACAAAGCTATTCATTTGGTCTTTTTGCCATCAAGCTTTGTGACTCCTTGTCTAATCTCATTTGTTCCAACATCAAGCTTCTTCGTTCAATACTTCACTTGATATTTGAAATGATGGAATAGTAGTTATTGAACTTCTCCGTTCGGTACTTCGTTCAATACTTGCTATTGAGTTTAGAAAACGATGAGATTAGATAGGAAAATGGTTTTTATATAAAATAGAGTCTAGGCTTGGTTTGATTAGGATCTAGTCATTAAACTTCTCCAACAATCCCAAGACTAGACTAGTCTACTCACAAGAGTTCTTTGTAGACATTTGACAAAATATAAATTGCATGAATTATAAAGACAAGAATTGTAAATGACAAGAATTGTAAATTTGCAGAAATATAAAGTGCAGAAAAGTAAAGAACAATAAAGTAAAATTGCAAAGTAATGTAAAAGTGCAGAAATATTATAAATGGTTGAGCTTAGAACAAGCTTGAGTTACAATCTCACTATAGTAACTTTTCACTCATTCCAAGATGAAAAACAAGTCTGATTAGAGCTCTATTTATAGCCTAAAGCCTTAGACAAAGCATTATCCACGAATTACACAACAATTATTAGCAAAAACCAAGAGTTTTCAATCATTATTTCTGACTGCATAACGCCCATGGTCGTGCCAAGTTCCAAAACGTCAATTTCTAAAGAACACAACAGGCGCACGAATGTGCGCCAGGATGGCACGGCCATGCTTAATCCTACTTCCTAGAATGACACGGTCTGCCCAGAATCAGCGCACGACCAGTGTAAATGATGGCACGACCGTGCCATCTCACTTTTTCCTTCAAACTTGACTTTTCTTGCCCGGCTTTATGTGATTTTGCTACAAAGTGCTTGCTCATCATTATTATTGCCTAGAAAAGAAAAACAAAGGTACTGAAGTAAAATAGCTCAAGAAAATAAGGAAAAACAACTAAACTTGCATGAAAAGAAACCCTAAAAGAACTATAAATTATATGACTTATCATTCACTGCTTTCCAAATTAATTTATCTTCTTGAGCTGACTAGATTGCATGAGTATTTGAGTCATGTCATGATCAAAGCATTGGTTCACTAAATGATGGTTAGAAATATGAGATTGATGATCAAAGAGAGTGTGCGCTCTAGCATGTTGAATTACCATTACAGATGAACCTTCTCCCAAAGTACCTGTTCCATCTCGTAACCATGGTTGGGTCTTTTCAAGGCAGGGTGTGGCTATTGTGGCAATAGCCACACCAGCCCATACCCAATTTTTTATTTTTTTATATGTCCACTCCAGCCAGCCCGACCCATCAGTATTACACACACTTTCTTTCCTGATTTTTCTCAAAACACAGGAAAATTTACCTCACACCCCAACAATTATACTCCTACCTCTACAAATTATAAAAAAAATACCAATTTTAACCATTTCCATGATCACACCCATTCACCCATCGCTCATTAACTTCTATTGGCCCTTGTTGCTTGTGCTAAGACTCATAGATGTTAGTGGTTTTTTCGATAAGGTCAATATGATTGTCAATTTCATTTGATCATCTAATCTTGGTTGCTATAACTATTTTTAATATAACTTCTTATTAAATTTAAAATTACTTAATTATTTGACCAAAAAAATTAGCCTCCTTGATATTGTGGGTTCAGGCCCGCCCCTGCCCGTAACCATGGAGCATAAAAAACCAGGATCTTCATATCATATCCAATCTTCCAATGTGCTCCTGTTCTAACCACTCTTTTGGCGGTAAATATGCTTCTCCATACAAAACTTGTTTATGTTCAAGCTTTAAATTCATATAGCCACCACAAGGAAAATAACGCGCCTTGAATAATTTTGAGACCAAATAATCTGGTAGTGTCTGAAACTTTCATCCTTGCTTACCCAACATTGCCAAGTTGCCGTCAAATCTTTAAATCCCATACCTATATGATTTTTATGGACGGTAAGCATGGCCCAGGATAACCAGTGAATACCTTTATCGTAGTCCCTCAACGGCCCCACCAACGAGTGTAATAGGAAGTAAGAAAATGCTCGTTATATAAGAAGGTATTGCTTGTAGTACAAATTTTATCATTACCACTCTGTCTGCCTTAAACAAACACTCACTACTCCACATGTTGATTTTCTGTCAAACTCTATATTTGAGAAAACAAAAAGAAGCTTTCTTGCTTCTACAAATCACAGACGGTGGACCAAGATAGTTCCTTGTACCTAAAACCGCCAGAACCCCCAAGATTGTTGTAATAGCATGTTAAAGAGGCTACTAAAAAATTTTGCTATAATAGAGTTCAAATTATGGAAGGTTAATATCTTGCCCGGACGCCGCTTCGTATAAGGTTAGTATTTGCTTCATATTCTCAGCCTCGATTTTTTCTGCCCAAAAAAATAAAAAACAATCATTTGTAAATAAAATATGAGTTATTATCAGAGCGTTCCGACAAACTTTGTCCCCACGAAGATCTCCCCTAGCCTCAACATGATGAATAAGAACAGATAGCCATTCTGTTCACAGAATAAACAAGTAAGGAGATAAATGAGAAAATTAATCTTCTCCTTTTTATTTTTGCTCACTCCCACCTTGAATTTCCACAATTAACCCCAGCGGCATGCCGCTCGGTACCAACGGCAGTAAACTGCCGCTCGGTACCAACGACAGTTAACTACCGCTACCCAAGCGGAAGTTAACTTGCGTTGTGTCAACGGCAATTAACTGCCGTTGAGTTCTTCTATGCTGTTGTCGCGGTGATTTTCCGAGATCAAGCTATTGATTAGCGTTGACTCACTAATTTTATTTCACGACTGAACTTTTAATTTTTTTTAAATGAAAAGTGGAAAAAAGTTCTAAATTACCACATTTTTAAAGATTAGGGTTCGGGGGATAGTTACGTTTAGGGAAGGTGTTAGCGCCCTAAACGTTCGTAGTATTCTACGAGAACCTCTTGATTTTATTTATTTATTTTGGCTATAACTTGCTTATTTTTTTTTTAAAAGAAAAGAATGAATTAGAGTAGTGAGAAAAATGTTTTTTATTTATTTTTTATGATTTGGAAGGACAAGGTCCTTTGCCTACGTACCCGTGAGGGATCAAAACCTCGTAGTTCGGGGTAAAAATGACGGTTGATTTGTTTTGTATTTTTTATTGGTTTTTTTTAAAAAAAAAAGGTTTTAAAGATAAAATAAAGGCCAAGTGGCAAAATGAGATTGGTTTGTGTTTTTTATTTTGAAAATGATTAAAGTGTTATTAAAGTGGATTAATGGTTATTTAAGAAAATAAAAGAGAAAAAAGGACACTTGATTAAAAATCAAGGTTTATTTAAGAAAATATTTTTTTGTGATTTTTGATTGTTATTTGCATGTTTTTGTTGTTTTTTTTTTTGATAATTAACTAAGACTAAAAGAACAAAAAGCTAAATACGAGGAATTTCCGTGGTGACGTTGGATCACCACGAAATCCTTTTGAAAATAAACTAACATAATATTTTTGTATTTTTTTCTGTAACGCGGAATAAAAAAAATAAAAGACATAAAGCGGAATAAATAAAGTGCGGGTGTCAGTGCATATTCTCATTTATATTTTACATTGGTCCTAAGTACATTCTAATAAAATGAAATAAAAATAACAAAATGATAAACAAAAAGAAAAAAAAATTACAAATGTGTTAAAATAAATATGCTAAGAATAAAAAGAAAAATAAAAGGAAAGTAAAAAATAAAAATGCATGATGTGCTAAAAATAAAGGCAGTGAGGTAAAATGCATGAGAATAAAAATAAAACTGAAATTAAAATGCAGGAAATAAAATAAAAGGAAAGAAAATAAAAGAAAAGAAAATAGAGAAAAAGGGGGTGTAGGAGCAGTGAAGGGAGGTGCAGGAAGTGGTCTGAAAGGAAAAGAGCAGGAAAACTGATTGGGCCAAGGGTTGGGCCGCGTGTATAAAGGCTTTTTCAGAAAAATCTGGCTCATTTTCCTTCCTTTCTTCTCATTTTCACTTCTCTCACTAAAAATGTTCTCCTCCTTCTCTCTAAACTCTGCCCGGCCAACAGGTATTTTTCGGCGCGGTGGCTGCCGGCCTTAGACGGCGGCGCCACCGTGCCGGAACAGAAACCCCTTTTTTAATAAAAAAATTTCAGTTTCTAAAATCCTTTTTTCTCCTCTTTTCAAAAATCAAATCGGTTTTCTCGAAGTCTTTTCCAAAACGGCTTAATCTAGCTTCTAATTTTCGAAAAAAAAACTACCTTTTCTTCTTCTTGGTTCCGGTTTGGAAATGATTATGGGGTGGTTTGGTGAATTGTTGTGGCCGTGTGAGTGAATTGTTGGCTGAGTGGATTTTTTGGTTGGTTACTGATGATTTTGCGGTTTTGTGTTCTGACTGATTGGTTTCTTTTTTTTTCTCCCCTGCCTGATGCCTCTTTTTATTATGCAATGCAGATTAATGTGACTTAAAAGCCAATGATGGACAATGAACACAATTAATCAGCAAAAGACCAAAAAAAGCAACTATTAAAATGGTTATTAAAAATCATTAAGATAAAAAGTCAGACTTTTTAAAAAAACAATGAAAAAAAAACGAAAAATAAAATAAATTAAAAAAATGATAATAAAAAAGGAAAATAATAAAGCTAAAAATAAAAAAAGAAATAATAAGCAAAAATGACAAATAATAATAAAAAAAACGTCGCCTTCGGAACCAAAAAAATGAGGTATTTTAAAATACCTCCCTGTCGAAATTTTGTCTAAAACAACGAAAAAAATTCTGAACCAAAAGACGAGTGAAAAAGAATTTTAGGTCAAAAATTGGGGTATGACAGATGCCCCTATTTAAGTCTCTTCGTCCGGAGATTTGAAGAGAAAATCTTGGATTCGACGGGTCGAAGGGACTTAAATACAGAGTATGCCAATTTTGTACCTAACAAAAAATGTGAAATGCTCGTGATGCAAATGTGAATGCAAGACGGCGAAGATGACCTGACTGGGGATAAAACAAAACAAAAGGATACCCGAGTTCGTTAAAGAAAGGGATCCGAGTCCACTGGGGAAAAACACAGTTTCACTGAGGAAAGGGATCAACTATCGTATTGACAGCTGAAGAAGGAAGTATGATATTAGAAAAGACACCGACCACAAGCTGCCCGTTTGTTTGAGCTTGCCACTTGAGGTAAAGACGGAAATAAAGGTAACCTGCCAGCTGTTCGGGATGTAACCGAACTAGCCACTGACAACAAAGTGACGGTAAACAGGTAAAGGTCAGTTGTTCGGGATGTTGCCGAACTGCCACTGACGACAAGAAATAAAGGTAAATGCCAACTGTTCGGGTTGTTGCCGAACTGCCATTGACGACAAAGAAATAAAGGTAGATGCCAACTGTTCGGGTTGTTGCCGAACTGCCATTGACGACAAAGAAATAAAGGTAGATGTCAACTGTTCGGCTTGTTGCCGAACTGCCATTGACGACAAAGAAATAAAGGTGGATGCCAACTGTTTGGGTTGTTGCCTAACTGCCATTGATGACAAAGAAATAAAGGTAGATGCCAACTGTTCGGGTTGTTACCGAACTGCCATTGACGACAAAGAAATAAAGGTAAATGTCAACTGTTCGGGTTGTTGCCGAACTGCCATTGACGACAAGAAATAAAGGTAGATGCCAACTGTTCGGGTTGTTGCCGAACTGCCATTGACGACAAAGAAATAAAGGTAAATGTCAACTGTTCGGGGTTGTTGCCGAACTGCCATTGATGACAAGAAGTAAATGTAAATGTCAACTGTCCGGGTTGTTGCCGAACTGCCATTGACGACAAAGAAATAAAGGTAAATGTCAACTGTCTGGGTTGTTACCGAACTGCCATTGACGACAAGAAATAAAGGTACGCACAAACTGTTCGTTAAAGAACTGCCACTCGGCATAAAGATGCACAAGCTGTTCATTAAAGAACTGCCACTTGGCATAAAGAGGATGACATCTCTGGACCAGACACACTGGGGATGACACTTGGGGAAAAAGAGTCACAAATTGTTCATGATTGATTTATATGAAAAGCAAGACTCAGGGTGGTTAATGCAACCATGTATTGAATGATGTTATGTGCATGTTGTGTATGCATGAATGTGTATATGCATGAATGTATGAATGTATGTAAGACAATACGACTTGTATGACTGTATGGAGGATTGACTTGTAGGATAGTATAACTGATGGACTTGATGAGACAAGACTGGATAAGTAAGATGGAAAGTGGACCGACGACGCAATACAAACACTCAGCAATCTTCATTGGGGATGATGCCATTGGGGATATATCCAAAACATTGATGGGGAGTAAACACTTCCTGGGGGAGACGTGTTAATCCAAAAACTTGGCAGAAGGACCTGGTGCTTCTGTGGTCATGCTTATCTTTTGTTTTTTCTTTCTTGAATCCCTAACTTTTGCCTGGACCGCCCTTTCGGATTTTCAGTCCACCGGGAATATATTCTTTTTGTATGCCCCTAATTTTTGCCTGGACCGCCCTTTCAGGTTTTCGATCCATCGGGACGCTCATTTTTGCCTAAGCCGCCCTTTCGGGTTTTCGACTTACCGAGCTCTTTTCCCTTTTTTTCTTTTTTCTTTTTTTTTCAAGCAATTGACCATGTTCAGCCTTCAAAGTTTATCCGTTCTCAAGACAGATGTTGACGCACACTTCACTTATTCATGAGTTTAGAGAGAATGTGTTTGTTGTTTATGCTTTCCAAAAAATATAGAAAAAATTTATGATTTTGAAAAAAGTTTTACTTCAAGTACTACCATCAAAAATAGAAGAAATTTTATAAACAGAATAAATGGGAATTCCAAATAAAAGGCACATGCTCAAATTCATTTAACAGAGTGGTGGCCAGCCGATGGTGTGGCTCCACGGATCTCACAAAGTTTGGAAAATGGTAAATACAAGGGGAAGGTACATTGAACACAATAACCGCTATTCTCCCTAACAAACTTTGAATTCCACTGTTTGGATGCTTCAGATTTAGAGTCTCTTTGACAGCTAATGTGCCCCAAGTGAATCATGGTCAATTTGATGCAGTTACTTTGTCTTTTGATCCTTAATTTTTGCATAGATCGCCCTTTCGGGTTTTCGACCTATCAGGATGATTATTTTTCTGTTTCATGTCTCTAATTTTTGCCTGGACCGCCCTTTCGAGTTTTCAGTCCACCGAGACGCTCATTTTTGCCTAAGCCGCCCTTACGGGTTTTCGACTTACCGAGTTGTTCTTTTATTTTTTAGACAAAGTATTTCTTGACTGCATCGGCGTTCACAGGACGGGGAAGCTCATCTCCATCCATAGTCGTAAGAGTCATTGCACCACCGGAGAACGCTCTCTTGACGACATATAGGCCTTCATAATTAGGCGTCCATTTGCCCCTGGAATCCGGTTGAAAGGATAAAATCTTTTTGAGCACGAGGTCTCCTTCTCGAAATTCACAGGGATGAACCTCCTTGTCAAAGATCCTTTTTTGATATAGTTGACCAAGACACAAGGCAGTCATGCATTTTTCTTCAGTCAAGTTCAGCTGATCATACCTACTTTGGCACCATTCAACCTAAGACAACTTGGCTTCCATCAGAACTCTCATTGACGGGATCTCGACTTCCACAGGGAGCACTGCTTCCATGCCATAAACTAAGGAGAAAGGGGTTGCCCCTGTTGAAGTGCGCACTGAAGTACGGTATCCGTGAGCATATGGTAACATCCCATGCTAGTCCTTGTAGGTGACCGCCATCTTCTGCACTATCTTCTTGATGTATTTTTCTTTTTTGTTTTGTTTTTCTTTTGTTGTTGTATTTCTTTGTTGTTTTTTTTTAGCAGCTTCAATGGCACCATTCATCTGGAATTTTATCAGGAATACTGTAATGGGCAGTTCCTCGGAAACCAAGTTAATCACTTCCAGTGCTTTTTCATGAGACTGAATGACCTTCTTTTCATACACTAATAACCGCGAGATCTCATCGGGAATCTCTTCATCCTCCTCCTCTTCAGCTTCGTAGACAGGGAACTCAAAGTCGGGAGAGAGCATAGGGTTATAGTGTTCAACGAGTTTATTGATGTTCAGTCTACATATGATTGATGATTGATTTTAGAAAATGAGTGAAAATGCAGACCTTTTGAAATTGATTTTCAATAAAATAAAATATTTTTGGGTTTTTTGTGTTACCATTTTCCAGAAAAAGCAAAGAATAAAAGGACATAGTCGGGGACAAAACGACTTTTTATTTGATGATGGCAATGCATAAAGCAAAAAGCCCTACAAAAGTTCACTTTCGTATTCGGCGGAACGAAAGGATTTATATATATTTCTTTTAAAACGAAAAGCAAAAACAACAAAATTTTATTTGGAACAATGAATAGCGGAAGGGACGTCAACAGCGACCTAATTGCAGCAAACTCTGCCATGTGTCACAAAACTAGCTGCCACCTCCTCCAGATTGTCTTCAACTGGGTAAGCCTCTGGACAAACTTGCACCATATTAACAGATGCAGTCCCATGATCCGGTAGTGGATTAGCTTGCACATTGGGGTTCAAATCTTTGAAGGACAGGATACCAGCCTGGATCAACTTTTGGACTTCAGCTTTCAAGGTGTAACAATGCTCAATGTCGTGACCGGGTGCCCTTGATGGAAAGCACAAAAGAGATTAGGTTTATACCCACGTGGCAACCTTTCAGGTACCCGAGGGGGCGCCTTAGTCTGAACATGATTTTTCTCAAGCAAAGCGGGAAGCAACTCTGCATATGCCATAGGGATTGGATCAAAATGGGATATCCACTGAACCCGATTCTGTTGGGCGAGCTGTTGGGGAGCCCGCTGGGGAGCCTGTTGTCGAGGCTGTTGTTGGTACTGTTGCCGAGGCTGTCCATGGGCCACCATACTCACCTCTTGCTCTTTCTTTCTTGAGAAGCCATTCCCAAACTTCTTTGTACTGCTGGCAACAAAATCACTTTCCATAACTAAACGTCCCTCTCGGACTCCTTCCTCCAGACGCATTCCCATATTAACCATTTCAGTGAAAAAATTAGGCGCACTTGCAATCATCCGCTCGTAATAGAATGAACCAAGAGTATTCAGGAAAATCTTGGTCATTTCTTTCTCCTCTAGTGGTGGGTTAATCTGAGCAGCAATCTCCCTCCATCTTTGGGCATACTCTTTGAAAGTTTCCTTATCCTTTTGAGCCATGGCCCGGAGTTGGTCTCTGTCTGGGGCCTTGTCCAGGTTGTACTTGTATTGGCGAACAAAGGCTTCTCCCAAATCATTGAAAGTTTGGATCCTGGTGCTGTCCAAACTCATGTACCATTTCAAGGCGGCACCAGTCAGACTGTCTTGGAAGTAGTGGATGAGTAGTTGATGATTATCCGTCTGGGTAGACATCTTCCTAGCATACATTATCAGGTGACTTTGAGGACAAGTGTTCCCCTTGTACTTCTCGAATTCAGGGACCTTAAACTTGGGCGGGATCTTGACATTCGGCACCAAACAAAGGTCGTGGGCATTTTTCCCAAACAGATATTTCCCTCGGAGGGCCTTGATTTCTCGTTGCATCTCTTCAAACTTTTCTTGGAAACCATCCATCCGATCTTGATCCCCTACACTTTCTGCGTGGTAGATAAGCTCGTTGTCATATGGGGTGGTGTGAATCACTGGAGCTGAAAAAGCCACAGTAGCCTGAGGAAAAGTAACACCGGGTTGAGGAGCCGAAATTGTAGCAGGAATAGGGATGAATCCTTCACCGGAGCTAAGAGGCATGCCCCAGGGATATCCGTCGGGCATGGTATATTGTGGAGCACTGGTGTGCGCTGTCGGAGCCGGAGTAGTAGCAGTCGTCAACTGAGCTAGGGAGCCAGGGGTAGGAGATGGTGGCTGAGTCTGTGTAGCTGCCAGCAGTTTCACTAACTCTGTTAATTCCTCGATCTTGGACCGCATGGATGTCATTTCTCACCGGAGTGCCTGATTCTCTTGTTCCAAATGTTCCATTCTTTTCCTCTGATATTCCCAAGTGTTGTATGTGTAAGTCGGTTTCTGCCGAGGACGTTGGGCCACTTTTTTGGACTAGGCAGATGGACCTTTGGAAAAACAAGACGTGAGACTCGGCTTGAGAAACTATGAATGCGATATGATGCATGATTATGCGTATGCGAAAAAGGAAGATATTTTATCGAAGGATTTTGTTGAAGTAATTGTAAACATCATGGTTTGAACATTTCATTTGAGCATCAAGGCATTACAAAATAGTTCTTTTTTAGAAACCAAGCCAAAGGACCAATTCAAAAGTCCTTTAGTGGAAACTAGATTTTTTTTAAAAAAAAAAACTAAAGACTCCTAGCTTCCTTAAATTCAACAAATCAGGGCTCTTGAAGGTGTACTTCCTAGTGCTCCTCTATGATGTTTAATAAACTTATTTAAGTCCTTCGATAATTTGATGAAAAAATGTTTATGAATGAGTGCATGCATGCATGGTTATGCTAAAGAACGGAGAAAACATGGTGAGGTTAAGTCCATAATGTTGGAGTCAAGGGTAAACACGCCATTTGGTAGGGACTATGGTTTCACATGTACCTGTATCACGGGTTCTACCAAGTTCCCAAAGTCCTCAACCCCTTCCAAATATCATCGGGTTGCGAGATTGACTCCCGGTCCAACAATACTTGCAAGAAAGTCTCGTTTCAGTGTAGTATCGCGTATCAACTAATTCAAGATTACTCTTGGTTAGCCACCGCACTACGTCCTAAAAGGCCAAGATGGGTTAAGTGTAACTAAAGGTCCTCAACTTCATAGGTCACTTGAAAATAATAATGTCGGACATGACTACTCATGCCGACATAATACTACTTCCAAGATTCCTCCATTGAGCGGGGTTATCACATGTGCCACATCCGAAATTTACCCTCGGAAAGACATTTTGATTATACCACCATCCTATCTTATGTTTCCCTCAAGTCCGGGTGTAGGACTTATCTCACCACTCACATAAAAGGAAAAACACATATGCACATATTTACATATTTTTTTTACTTAAGCAAGTTATAGCACAAAATAATTAAATAAATTCAAGTTAGGCTCAACCCTCTTAGGGAAATCCCCAGTGAAGTCGCCATTTCTGTCGCGGTGATTTTCGGAGATCAAGCTATTGATTAGCGTCGACTCACTAATTTTATTTCACGACTGAACTTTTAATTTTTTTAAATGAAAAGTGGAAAAAAGTTCTAAATTACCACATTTTTAATGATTAGGGTTCGGGGGTTAGTTACGTTTAGGGAAGGTGTTAGCACCCTAAACGTTCGTAGTATTCTACGAGAACCTCTTGATTTTATTTATTTATTTTGGCTATAACTTGCTTATTTTATTTTTTTAAAAGAAAAGAATGAATTAGAGTAGTGAGAAAAATGTTTTTTATTTATTTTTTATGATTTGGAAATACAAGGTCCTTTGCCTACGTACCCGTGAGGGATCAAAACCTCGTAGTTCGGGATAAAAATGACGGTTGATTTGTTTTGTATTTTTTATTGGTTTTTTTAAAAAAAAGGTTTTAAAGATAAAATAAAGGCCAAGTGGCAAAATGAGATTGGTTTGTGTTTTTTATTTTGAAAATGATTAAAGTGTTATTAAAGTGGATTAATGGTTATTTAAGAAAATAAAAGAGAAAAAAGGACACTTGATTGAAAATCAAGGTTTATTTAAGAAAAGATTTTTTTGTGATTTTTTATTGTTATTTGCATGTTTTTGTTGTTTTTTTTTTTTGATAATTAACTAAGACTAAAAGAACAAAAAGCTAGATACGAGGAATTTCCGTGGTGACGTTGGATCACCACGAAATCCTTTTGAAAATAAACTAACCTAATATTTTTGTATTTTTTCTGTAACGCGGAATAAAAAAAAATAAAAGACATAAAGCGGAATAAATAAAGTGCGGGTGTCAGTGCATGTTCTCATTTATATTTTACATTGGTGCTAACATTCTAATAAAATGAAATAAAAATAACAAAATGATAAACAAAAAGAAAAAAAACAAAATTATAAATGTGTTAAAATAAATATGCTAAGAATAAAAAGAAAAATAAAAATGCATGAAATAAAAGGAAAGTAAAAAATAAAAATGCATGATGTGCTAAAAATAAAGGCAGTGAGGTAAAATGCATGAGAATAAAAATAAAACTGAAATTAAAATGCAAGAAATGAAATAAAAGGAAAGAAAATAAAAGAAAAGAAAATAGAGAAAAAAAAAAGGGGGTGTAGGAGCAATGAAGGGAGGTGCAGGAAGTGGTCTGAAAGGAAAAGAGCAGGAAAACTGATTGGGCCAAGGGTTGGGCCGCGTGTATAAAGGCTTTTTCAGAAAAATCTGGCTCATTTTCCTTCCTTTCTTCTCATTTTCACTTCTCTCACTAAAAATGTTCTCTTCCTTCTCTCTAAACTATGCCCGGCCAACAGGTATTTTCCGGCGCGGTGGCTGCCGGCCTTAGACGGCGGCGCCACCGTGCCGGAAACATAAACCCTTGTTTTTAATAAAAAAAATTCAATTTCTAAAATCCTTTTTCTCCTCTTTTCAAAAATCAAATCGGTTTTCTCGAAGTCTTTTCCAAAACGGCTAAATCTAGCTTCTAATTTTCGAAAAAAAAACTACCTTTTCTTCTTCTTGGTTCCGGTTTGGAAATGATTATGGGGGTGGTTTGGTGAAATGTTGTGGCCGTGTGAGTGAATTGTTGGCTGAGTGGATTTTTTGGTTGGTTACTGATGATTTTGCGGTTTTGTGTTCTGACTGATTGGTTTCTGTTTTTTTCTCCCTTGCCTGATGCCTCTTTTTATTATGCAATGCAGATTAATGTGACTTAAAAGCCAATGATGGACAATGAACACAATTAATCAGCAAAAGACCAAAAAAAGCAACTATTAAAATGGTTATTAAAAATCATTAAGATCAAAAGTCAGACTTTTTAAAAAAACAATGAAAAAAAACGAAAAATAAAATAAATTAAAAAAATGATAATAAAAAAGGAAAATAATAAAGCTAAAAATAATAAAAGAAATAATAAGCAAAAATGACAAATAATAATAAAAAAAACGTCGCCTTCGGAACCAAAAAAATGAGGTATTTTAAAATACCTCCCTGTCGAAATTTTGTCTGAAACGACGAAAAAAATTCCGAACCAAAAGACGAGTGAAAAAGAATTTTAGGTCAAAAATTGGGGTATGACAACTGCAAAGCAACATTTAATGCTTCAAAACTAGACCATTAATGATATGTAACCTATACACACAATTTGCCTCAACGACACATCAACTTTGACAAAAAAAAACTCACTCATAAGCATCAATTTCGAAAACAAAACTCACTCATAAGCCACATCACTACATAATCATTCATAACTGATCTAAATTACATCAATTCGCATTATGGACACAAGAGTTATGTGTCTATAGTGTGGGTAAGAAGTGTCATACATGACCCAGAGATAATGCCTAGGTATAAATAGTTCCCTAGTAGGGATTGGTTGTCAAGCCTTATCCTCACAATTGTCCATTCAGGTACGGCGTGAATAACTCTCGATCTAGGTGGTGAACAACTCTCGGCCTGCATAGGCGTGGCAACCCCTGATCCCGTGAGTAACTTTTGGCCTGTATTGCAATCTGGTGTGTTTTAGGGCGCGTCTATCGTATCGTATCGTCTGCTTAGTGGACTCGGATCGGACCCGAGCAAAGCCGGATTGGGCCTTGGTCCAATCCGAAACAAGTGGTTTAATGAAAATTATAAATAACTTGTTTTCTAATTCATGAACCATTTGGTAAATTCCTGGGTCTTTAAATAAATTGGAGTCAACTCCCAAAACAACATTTAGTTCATATAATACTAAATTCTGTTACATATTTTTAATTATTCATAATGTGGGAAGAAAACCAATTTAGTGGGTCACAGTTGATTTAAATCGTAACAGTCCATTACCATCGTAATATATCATGGCTGCAATTTCATTTACCTAAGTCTCACACGGTGCGAGACCTACAAAGGGTCGCATACGATAGCCAATTTAATCCACAGTAAAACACTCATTTCAGACACATGATCAATTTATAATTTTTCTTTTTTAAAGGAATCAATTTTATAATTTTTAATCACTACAACCAAGCTACAAATGAGCACGTCTATTTTTTTTAAGTGAAACACTCACCATTATTGATGGTATTAAAATTTTAATAGTGTTTTTACAAAATTAATATTGGAAAAAATAATGAAGTTTTTTTTTTTAAAATTAACTTCTATTTTCGTTTAATTTATATAATATTATTCTGGCCAGCAACATAATTTCTATTATTTTGGATTAATTCCTTGGTTTTTCTCTCCTATTAACCTACGTTTTAGTAATATATTTTGGTTCAATGACTAAATCGTCCTTTTTAAATGATACTATAAATTTCACTATGTTTTTGACGGTATAAATTTTATCAGATCAAGTTTGTTGTCAATCACTGCCGTTCAATTAAATAAAATATATTTGATGGTTCGTATTTATTTTGTAAAGAAGAAAAAAGTCTTGCATTCTTTCAGAAAAAAAAAGTCTTGCATGGTAAAAAACTTAAACAGGTCACGCACAGGAGACAAAGCCAGTCACATCAGTTATTATTTTTTTTCAATTTTTAACCGATATTGATCATTAATTAAGAATTACTCTTTCCGTCCTAAATTATACGATGTTTTGGCCGTTTTACACGTATTAAGAAATGTGATTAATTTTGTATGGAAAGAGATATGATGAGTTGTTTTACATCTTTAATAAATGATATGTGAAAGATAAATTAAGGAATTGAAATAAGAGATAGTAATAAATGATTAAAGATATAATAAAAAAAACATTGGTGCTA
The DNA here is from genome assembly GCA_018208015.1 of Medicago ruthenica. NCBI lineage: Eukaryota > Viridiplantae > Streptophyta > Magnoliopsida > Fabales > Fabaceae > Medicago > Medicago ruthenica. The sequence continues at coordinate 38,840,240 of CM031373.1, read as the reverse complement.
TATTAGTATTAGTATCGTAAAATGACATATAATTTTAGACAATTTATTTTTTTACTAAAGTATAATTTAGAATTTCGGAAGCATGCGGTAAAACAAAAACTCAATAGCCAAACACCCCACGCCATACACGTTTTGAAGCATGAATATCAATTTCTGACAGATGCATTTTAGTATTTGTTTATTATTATTTTTTTAATGCTTACATTATCCAAAAATGTAAGGAACGCCCAACTTGATAGTGGTGCCTTTAAGAAGTGTTCAGCTTAAAATGGTCATACGGGTCACATCGAAATTCAGGACTGCACACCACTTGTTTCCATCGTATGAAAGCAAGCTACTACATAAAAACTGGTCATACTCGGTTCAGGCTACGGTAAGAGACCAAAACAGGTCTATCACCGTACAAATAAGTTTTTAACCGTTAGATTTATTAATAAAATCACCAAATTAATTTTTTACCGTATGATTTTTTCACGATCTGACCGCACATTAATTTATTAATATATCTAACAGTTAAAAACTCATTTGCACGGTTGGTCTCTCACCGTAACCTTCCCCTACTCATACAAGTCACATTGAGAAACTCAAGACTGCAATATCATATGGTAAAAAATTATCCTATGCAATAGTATTTGTTTACAACATAAAATCTTTTCGATTTCAAGTATTCGGTTTGGAGGTTAAATCATTTGTTATGTTTTTAGGGTGTTATGTAAATTTTGTTTTTCGTAGCTACCTTAGACCATGTGCAATGGGTGTGTTGAATCTCCCATTCAACAGCAAAAGCCACTCCAATGGGAAGTTGAAGGGTGTTGAAAGTGTGACATGGAGGAGTGTGGTGATGAACATGTTAAACACAGTTGAAGCCCTGCGTACAGAACACGTGGCAGCTTGCCACTGGCTTCAATCCGGCGCGTGTATCACACGCGGGGACAGGGCGCGTGAGCGCGCAGGAGAAGAGAGAGAGGAATCTGTTTTTTAAAAAAGGCGGACGCGTGGCAGCTTTCTATTGGTTCGCTGGATTTTTATTATCTTAATAATTTAAACTCAATTATTTCAATGTAAATTAATTTTAAAAAAAAAAAAAATTACCAAAATTCATGATTTTTTTTCCTCTATAAATAGAGACTTGGTTCATTTGATTTGGACACAGAAAAAAAAACCAAGTTTTTCAGTATCCTAATCTTATTACTATCCTTCTATTACCTATCCTTTTGAAGTTTTAAACTTGTTGTTAGTGAAATGGATCCAAATAATAACAATTTCAACACCCAGAATTCTTCTAGTTACCCATTTAGCTACCAAAATCCCAACAATTATCAAAATCCAGTTTCATGATTAAAGATGATTTGTATCGTACTAATTAAGTTACTTGTGTCGTGTGCTTAATTTGTTGTCTTGCATTTTAAGTTATTTGTGTGCCGCGTGTTTAATGTATTGTATTGCATTTTAATTTAAGAAAATAAATATTAATTATTTAAATAAATTTTGTTTTTACAAAAACACTAAAAAATAAATTGTTAAGTTTTTATTATTTTAATTTAATTATAATTAAATTAGTTTGTAATTTTATGTAATTATAAAAACAAAATATAAAATTAATTAAGAATATGAAATAAAAAGTGGTGGGGTAGAGTGAGTGGTGGGGTAGAGTGTTGAAGGTAATTTACCATTGGAGAGGGTATGTGTTGAATGATGTGTTGAATTATTATGTGGAAGAGAGAGAAAATGATGTGGAGTGTTGGGAATTGAAAAAGTGTGTGTTGAAGGGTGTTGAATGTTGTTTACCATTGTACATGGTCTTATGATAGCTTGACTGCTTTTTTGTATATATATGAAATTTTCGCTTCCTTTAATACAACTTGTGTTAAAAAAGTTGTTGTTGGTTTTTTTAATATATTTGCTTAACCTTTTTTAAAAAGTATAAATAGTTCATGTTATATTATTTTTGCACTTTATTATAATATGTCGTACAAACTATTTTGACAAAAAAATAAGTATAATGACTAAATCGTTTATGTAATATTATTTTTACCCTTTATTACTATATTATTTCGTCCAACCTATTTTGACCAAAAATAAGTAGTATGACTTAATAGTTGTTTGGCATATCACAAACATAGAATATTTATAACTAGTTCATTTCTTTTAGTTGAGGATTAAAATAGTTAATGTAGAATTGTTTTACATTTACAGACCACAATAGTTCATGCATATCGTATCTCGTATAAGTTAAATTACTCAATAACATAATAAAGAATACAATAGCAGTCACCTAAAAAAAATAATGCAGCAGTTGCTCTCTGCATATTTCATTATAAGTCGTTTTGATTTTTGACACATATTATTCCTTATTAATGCCATAAAAAAAATTAAAATAATAGAAATAAGAGAGAATAATAAATAGTAAAATCTATGATAGTAAAAAATCATTAATGATATATTGATATTGCAAAGTGATTTATAATAAAACAAATTTTTTTTAAAAGTTAATTATAATAAAATATGGAGAGCAGAAATTTCTATGATTGATATTAAATTCCATGGGATATATTCTAAATTTGAAAATAATGATATTTGTACAACCGTTTTTTAAAAACTTTTGGACAACCTTCTTGTTCTCTCTTTTTATTGATAAAAAACAATATGAGAAAGAAAAAAGAAGAGAGAGTAAGAGAAAGATAATTGCCCAAAAATTGCTCTAAAACAGCGGTACAAATATCATTTCTCCTATGATATTCACATACTTGTCCTTGTGGGTAAAAGCGCCAAGATCAAATGGTGCTCACATAACAAAAATGAGTTCTATAAGAATTTAAACAAATCTTAGAAATATCATATTTACAAAGGCCAGTAAAGACAACATTAACGTCGTATGCAACATGAACGCACATAGTGGATATCAATCACGAATTTAATATGGGAGGTTGCACGTGGAAAACACATGGATATTCATTGAGGAGGTAGTAAGTTTGCTGAATTTAACGTATACATTCTGCCATTGTGTATTCATGGAGAGAAATTACGAATTTCAGTGACAAATTATAGCATTACACGGTATTACATATGCATAATTTAGGAAAATGTTATATATACATCACGAGTGAAAACACCACGACAACATCATGACCCACATAGTTGAAAGTCTTTCATAAATTAAATTATAGCCCCTACCTACGGTGTTTTCCGGCCAAGGACTAGATCTAATTGGTTAACATCTATCCGTGAATCTTTCGGAAACAAAACTCTCGCGAGAAATAGCATTGCTCCATAATTTATTTAAAAAAAAATATGGTGAGACCATATTTCTACTACACGATAATGAACCATTATTTCAGGTGTCTTATTATAGTTTTCTTAGACTGGTTGGTCACACTCACACATACATAATCGATAAGTTTTCAACTATGCAACTTGAACAGAGCTTGAAACATTGACATTGATGTTATCAAAACCTAGGCTCAACTTTGAATCAAAAGACCACGAAAAAATATCATGTGCTGCATATTCGGCTCCGGTGGCAGCCGAGAAACCAATCCTTACCCACTCAGGAACAACATCCTTCAAAGGCACAACATGACTTAGGGTATAATGACGAATCAAAGGATATTCCACATCAACACTCAACACATTTGTGGCACCATTAAACCCTATCACAACATTAGCCGTTTTATTGTTTTCCAAACTCCATGGCACCGTGCTTATCGATTTGATAGAGTTTACATCGATTCCAATATGTCGACCTGTGCTACTTATATATTCGGGACTTGGATCCCATTGAACATTATAGAAAGTGTCAATTTCAACTGCAACAGTTTGAATTGATTTTTTGTAAGTTTTTCTATTGAAAACTCCAAGGTATCTGTAATATCCCGCTTAAATGTAACAGTTATCAGCGTTAGAAGCTTGCTAAGCAAGCATGGCAATTTTGTAAATAAGTGGCAATGGAATTATGGTAAATACTTGGCACAAGAGGATTATTTAAAATAGAGGGGGGAAGATATTTTCCTTCCATTTCTCTCCTCACCCTTCATTCTCTCAAATCTGATTCCTCTCCCTCTTAAATGGTTTATATGTTTAAATGGTTTATATGTGTAAGAAAATCCTTTTTATACCTTTTGGAAAGCTTGGGTGTGTTGGAATGGTTTGGAATGATGAAAAATACCATTTTTGAGATTTCTGGACCTGTCATGGTCGCTACAGTGAGCTGGAGCTCGCTACAGCGACCAGGCAGAATTTTGTTATGTCTGCGGTCGCTACAAGCGACCAGGCTGTCGCTTCAAGCGACCAGCTCAGAACAGCCATGACAGCTTAGCTGTTTTGGGTGTTCTGGAGCGCGTGGGCAGGGTTTTTCGCATCCGTTTTCTCCGTAAACATTTTAGAAACATTAACTACCATTCTAACACATTCAAGAGGCTCCCAAAAAGGATGGATATGTAAGGAACAAGGATGGAGCAATGATTTAGAATAGTTCAGAATTAAAGGGCAAAGTCTAGACGAATACAGGAATTTTATTACAATGTTTAAGTAAGCCATAAGAATGACATATGAGAACGATATGTCTAGAACCTTAAATAGGTTAATAGGAATAGAATTACACTCAGGTATGTTAAGGGTAGTTTATCAAGATCCCCTTAACCAGGCAGATTATAGTGTACCTTAGTCAGTGGAACCTAGTTCCCTCAGTTCAGGCATAATTACATGTATATCAAGACGTGCCTCAGTTGTTCACGTCAGAGTGACACTGGGGGGGGGTACACGTATCTGTTTTTATCAGGATATGTATATTCATATAACAGGAATAATAATTAATAATCAGGATAAACTTTGTGTCTTCTGTGCTCTCGACCAGTTAGAGAGGACAGGGGGTTTCAACATTGCTGAAACGGGCAGGAACTTTTCGCGAGGATAACCACACAGAGTTATAGTGTGTCTCCTGTGCTCTCGACCAGTTAGAGAGGACGGGGGGTTCCGGATACAGCTGGAACGGGCAGGAACTTTCCGCGAGGATAACCACACACTTAAACAAGAGGAGTCCGGTGTTAGCCCGATATGATAGGAATTTTCACCGGTTATCAGGGGAATGTGCTTCGGGGTTACTCCACCCAGGGGCATTCCGTAAAATGAACTCAGATAATATTGCTTGTTCAACGCTAACAGCTAACATAAAGATATGTATCAGTTAATATATTTTTATTATGTTATCAGGCAGAGAATAGTTATCAGGCAGTTATCAGTTATCAGGCGTTGATCCTAGGCTTCCCCTCGGTCACCCAGTTATCAGGTTATAGTCTAGATCTCATGACTATTCAGTATTAGGCTCAGGCAGTGATCCTAGGTTTCGCCTTGATCACTAGTTTAGCAGGATGTAGTCCAGTTTATGACTACACAGATTAGCAGGAACAGTCAGGTAGCCTCTATGGGTAAGGTTAAGACTTGGCGATCATAGGTATCCCCAAGATTGCCGAGAGTAGGCACGGCGACCCTAGGTTTCCCCCGTGGTTGCCAACAGTAGGTTGGGCTGGAGCTCACTGAGACATTATGTCTCATCCCAATCCTTCTGGTGCAGGTTAGCAGGTTGTTCGTGATGATATTCTTCAAGAAGACGCTGGATGGAGTGCAGTTGCTCGTTGTGGACAAGCTCAGGAGGTTTACAGATTGTATAAGTATATGAAAATGTATTTTGATGATATTTGGATAATTGTATAAACGAGCCAATTGTACTCATTCAGTAGTTTTGTATATATGTTTATTATTGAAAATTTTAATGTATCCGGTATCAGACTAATACACATGCTAAATATTCTAGATAATTTAGTATGGGTGTTACAATTGGAATCAGAGCAGGTCGATTCAGACCGTGCCTTGGGTCATTAAAAATTCAATAAAAGTAGTGGGACCATTGGGTTCCGGATGTTGTTCTAAAGGTCACATCTAGTTGAGCCTGATCAACTCAATCTAGTATATGACAGTTAGGATAAATGTCCGAGAGCTGAATTTGACCAAGGAGGAATGAAGTTATGAAGGGCGAAGAATAAGGTGACGGAATTGGCGAAGAAGTATTCATGCCAAATGGTGGCCATCAACCATGAGGTAGCGAAGCCTGCTAGTGGCAAGATTTCAGAAACATAAGAGATATTTAAAAAGGTAAGGTGAAACACCTTAACCCAGTTGGACGCGTCGTTGGACGATGCCTCGTCTGCGGAAGACATAAGGATTAAGGAATCATGGGATACTCTAAGGAATGACTTGGAACCGCAGTTTGAGAAGTTAAAGTGGTGTGTGGACTAAGTAACAATTCTGAGTACAGAGTTAAGGAATTGCAGTACCAAACCTAGAGACTCAAAATGAGGAATTACCAGTCGGTTTTTGGAACCTCTAGACTCCCAGTAAAGTTAGAGTGTTGAAGAATCGAATTCCAATCGGAAGAGATTTTAATGCCCAAACGATGAAGAAAATTAATTATGGATTAAGCGAATTAGTTGGACAGATGAAGCTAACCACTCGATTGTGGTCATTGAGTATGAATCGCAAGTAATTTTAACCCCATCATATCAGCCACGTCTCCTGAACCAGATTTGTGAAATAAGAAGGGAGATGGTATGCGACCTAAGGACTACGATGGATGAATAAGTGCTAACAATAAGACCTGTTGCATGATAAAGTGTGAATCAGATATTCAGATGTGTCCTATTAGTAAGAAGATTGGGAACAAGCTAAGTTTAACTGGAAATTTTACACAATGAAAGATGGATGTGGAATTTTTAGCCGAGAGATTATATGGAGATTTTATTATACGGAGGGTCGTCTTGAATATGAAAGGTTAAGATTGTGGTTAATGTTAAGAAGTTATATGTTTTCAACCGAAGAGTTTTCTTCCACGAATACTCTAGAAGCTGAGAGAGATCACCTTATGTTAGTATGCTTTCAAAGGTGGTAGAATGTGCGGACTTTGGGGTTGTTCAACCTATATGAAGAATCAATCGGCTAATAAGATTAAGATTGAATTGAGAATACAATAACAAGTTACTGGAGGAATCCAATAGATAATGATAAGTGCAGGAGTTTAAGATCGATTAATCGGGTGCTCGAAGAGATGTAACCTATTTTGGGCGTACAAGAGAACGGGTAAGAGTTTGAATCTTTTCAGGACGAATTGTTCCGTAGGAACTCGAAGGGGTAACTTAAGGGACATGATAGAGTTATGGAGACCGAAGTTGTCTCGGGAAGATTACGGATATGACATCCTTACGGATAAGGATATAACGACTAGTAACAGGATTCAATATATAAAAGATGTGAACCTCCAAAAACCATAAGTCGTTTTAGAAGTTGACACAAGTGTTTGTGTGTGAATTTAAGTTGTTTCAAGCAAGCTTTCAGTCGGGTTTCCGCAATGTTTAATGATTATATATGATGTACTGACCAAGAGATAGATACAAAAATTCAGAACATGGAGAGTAAAGTTAGAACCAGAGTATAGGCTGTTAGACAGGAGCATTGTTGGGCTCGTAACAGTTGCTGAAAACTGTTTACAGGTTTTGGCGTATTATCGTGAATGTAATTATATGGTTTATGTCCGAAAGAAAACACAAGTCAGGTGATGACCAATCAGTAAGATAAACCGGTGGTTAAGCCACAAGAGAATCAACAAACGTAAGATGATTCTGCTGTGATAGCTACAAGTCATCAAGGAGCAAGTCAGCCAAAGAATTTAAGGATGGTGTATTACTCCTACTCTAAAGTGAATTGTTTAGAATCAGAGTTGCGCAGCGGAAAAGTAATTCAAGGATGAGTTAACAAACAATTCTAAGCTGAAGCTTAGAGAACAAGGATGCTTGTGAAGTCCTTGTCAGGTGAACCACAGGAGGGCAATAAGTGCCCAATTATTGAACCACAGAATATCAGTGAGCAGTGACAACTTGAACTTGTTATAAGTTTTAGCGGGAAATCTTAAAAGTCAAGCCGAGGGATATTTCAAACCTCGAGACTCAAGAGGAATGGAAATCGAAGCAGTTTAAGATTCTGTGATAAGAATAAGAAGGATATGTTTCTAGCACAATAAATCTAGAGCAAGGAAAGTCACCACTAATACGGTACTTGAAGAGTAAGTTTAGACAAAAGGGTTAAGCATAAGGCGACATCTGCAAAAGTTGCACTTGCAAGACGGTAAATTTTTTAAATTGAAGCGTTGATCAGAAACAACAATGCGTTGACATATGAGTTTAAACCACGTTGTACCTACAATCTGTCAACATGTCACATGTATCAGGTTATGTTTAGTATTATATATACTTATCAGGCAGTGCTTAAACTACTCAGATAGTAGTGTAGCAGATTTTCAGTGTTGTGACATGTTTTGGCAGTAGTGGTACGCAGTCAAGAATGTTTAAGTAGGAAGGTTTTGACCAGAACAGATTTGTTGATATCAAACATATCTTAGCTGAAGTGTTCAGAAATTATTGGACTTAAGGTTCACCAGTAAAGGAAGAAGGACTTTCTAAGTAAACTAAAAGTCACTCGTAGTCTGCAGTAAAAAGGGCTACGTAAGTTCAGGTCATGATTAAAGGATTAAAGATTTAGTGTGCTATTTTTTGGTAGCAATCAAGTAGAGTTTTCTCTTGGAAACAAGGATCTTGGACTTGACGTCCAGAATGAAAATTAGTTTGTGATACCGATAAAATGTAACAATAATATACGGGTTGTTGTATACTCAAGAGATAAACATGGGTAACATTGGCGGGGCAAACCAGGCAAGCCAGTTGAAAGGCAAATCCCAAATGTGAAAAAGTGAGTTAAGAATAAGAAAGATTTCCAAATGATTTAGTAGTGCCTTAAATATGTTAGGATCAAGAATGATGTCCCAATAGTCGGACCAAGATAATACGACGTGCAGTGTACCCATTAGTAGTGTACACATACTGGATCATGTATGTAAGCTATGCGCTTTACATTGTATTATGATGTTATGTGAGACGACTTATACCACTCATCACTTGGGCTAGACTCCTATGAGTTTGGATTATTGGTGTAGGAAATATTTATGCTACGGCTAGGATTCGAGATAAGTAATGAAGAATGATTTCTAAGTTATTAAGATAAGTGATGTCGTAAACCAATTGGAGCGGAACAGGAGTAATCTGTAAGAATTCTGCAAAACTTTGAGATTTTCATAGTGAGGGTAATGATTGCGATTGTGATAAGTAGCGCATCATGATGTCAGGAAGAAAGGAGCAAATGCTAGAGGTGAGACTCCTGCTTGTACTGAGAATACTAAATGAAGTTGGAATGATCCTTGCATTTGCATGTGCGTATACAATACCAGATGTTTTCAGTGTAAGGATGATTCTATGTGGAAGGGTATGACATAGATCTACAGGTAAGATGTCGTCGTATGAGACGAAAGATAAAGATAATAATTCATGGGAAATAATGCAGTGCAAGAAACCCATTGAAGAGTGGGAATATTTGAGGATAATAAGAACGATCTAATGTCGTTAAAGTAAGTTTGCACGGACTATGAAGGTATTTATAAGAATTAGTACAAGTGTCAGAGCTGGACAACTCCAGATTGGATTTGCAAAAGTGTATGAACCAGGAACGTGGTCAAGCGAGTTGGATATGATGGTTCAGATAACCTCACATCCTACTACGTAAGAGTTATGCAATTCACCACGAGCATTTCAGTTAAAGGAAAAGTTGTCGAGTATATTCGACATATAGAGTTGGAAATCCAAGGGATTCCGATAAGCAAGACGAACTGGAGTTTTGGCTAGTAGAGGAAGTAGCATGAGAGATTCATTCATATATGATAGTGGATTCTAAATTTCGAGGACGAAATTTCTTTAAGGGGGGTAGATTGTAATATCCCGCTTAAATGTAACAGTTATCAGCGTTAGAAGCTTGCTAAGCAAGCATGGCAATTTTGTAAATAAGTGGCAATGGCATTATGGTAAATACTTGGCACAAGAGGATTATTTAAAATAGAGGGGGGAAGATATTTTCCTTCCATTTCTCTCCTCACCCTTCATTCTCTCAAATCTGATTCCTCTCCCTCTTTCTCCCTTGTCTCACGCCCTCTTCACCTTGCCTTAACCCATCAATTCTTCATCCAATTCATGAGAGAATCCTTGCTAGCAAACTTGTGTTGGAAAGCTTAGCACAAGAGGAAGTAAAGGAGGATCAAGGATCAAGCTAGGGTTGGAACTCAGAGGTTAGCAAGCACCAATCAAGGCATAGGTGAGCTCCTTAGGGTTTTAGAACCTGTATTGAGTAAGTTTGAGAGTTAATTTGACTTAGAGCAATTTTATAAAAAGTGCCCTAGATTATGTTATTTGCTAATTCCTTGTTCCAACTATGTTTAAATGGTTTATATGTGTAAGAAAATCCTTTTTATACCTTTTGGAAAGCTTGGGTGTGTTGGAATGGTTTGGAATGATGAAAAATACCATTTTTGAGATTTCTGGACCTGTCATGGTCGCTACAGCGAGCTGGAGCTCGCTACAGCGACCAGGCAGAATTTTGTTCTGCCTACGGTCGCTACAAGCGACCAGGCTGTCACTTCAAGCAACCAGCCCCAGAACAGCCATGACAGCTTAGCTGTTTTGGGTGTTCTGGAGCGCGTGGGCAGGGTTTTTCGCATCCGTTTTCTCCGTAAACATTTTAGAAACATTAACTACCATTCTAACACATTCAAGAGGCTCCCAAAAAGGATGGATATGTAAGGAACAAGGATGGAGCAATGATTTAGAATAGTTCAGAATTAAAGGGCAAAGTCTAGACGAATACATGAATTTTATTACAATGTTTAAGTAAGCCCTAAGAACGACATATGAGAACGATATGTCTAGAACCTTAAATAGGTTAATAGGAATAGAATTACACTCAGGTATGTTAAGGGTAGTTTATCAGGATCCCCTTAACCAGCCAGATTATAGTGTACCTTAGTCAGTGGAACCTAGTTCCCTCAGTTCAGGCATAATTACATGTATATCAGGACGTGCCTCAGTTGTTCACGTCAGAGTGACACTGGGGCGTACACGTATCAGTTTTTATCAGGATATGTATATTCATATAACAGGAATAATAATTAATAATCAGGATAAACTTTGTGTCTTCTGTGCTCTCGACCAGTTAGAGAGGACAGGGGGTTTCAGCATTGCTGAAACGGGCAGGAACTTTCCGCGAGGATAACCACACAGAGTTATAGTGTGTCTCTTGTGCTCTCGACCAGTTAGAGAGGACGGGGGGTTCCGGATACAGCTGGAACGGGCAGGAACTTTCCGCGAGGATAACCACACACTTAGACAAGAGGAGTCCGGTGTTAGCCTGATATGATAGGAATTTTCACCGGTTATCAGGGGAATGTGCTTCGGGGTTACTCCACTCGGGGGCATTCCGTAAAATGAACTCAAATAATATTGCTTGTTCAACGCTAACAGCTAACATAAAGATATGTATCAGTTAATATATTTTTATTATGTTATCAGGCAGAGAATAGTTATCAGGCAGTTATCAGTTATCAGGCGGTGATCCTAGGCTTCCCCTCGGTCACCCAGTTATCAGGTTATAGTCTAGATCTCATGACTATTCAGTATTAGGCTCAGGCAGTGATCCTAGGTTTCGCCTTGATCACTAGTTTAGCAGGATGTAGTCCAGTTTATGACTACACAGATTAGCAGGAACAGTCAGGTAGCCTCTATGGGTAAGGTTAAGACTTGGCGATCATAGGTATCCCCAAGATTGCCGAGAGTAGGCACGGTGACCCTAGGTTTCCCCCGTGGTTGCCAACAGTAGGTTGGGCTGGAGCTCACTGAGACATTATGTCTCATCCCAATCCTTCTGGTGCAGGTTAGCAGGTTGTTCGTGATGATATTCTTCAAGAAGACACTGGACGGAGTGCAGTTGCTCGTTGTGGACAAGCTTAGGAGGTTTACAAATTGTATAAGTATATGAAAATGTATTTTGATGATATTTGGATAATTGTATAAACGAGCCAATTGTACTCATTCAGTAGTTTTGTATATATGTTTATTATTGAAAATTTTTAATGTATCCGGTATCAGACTAATACACATGCTAAATATTCTAGATAATTTAGTATGGGTGTTACAGTATCCTCCTTGACGAATTGATTTCGGTTGAGTATCAATCGGTGCAATAAAGAATGCGAAACCGTCTGCAACATTATAAGTATTAGGTGCTGTTATTGTAAAGGTGAAGGTAGTTTCAAAGTTAGCCACACTTCCGGTTTTGCTATCCCAAATGTGAATAGGGGCAGAATAAAGAGCTCTACCAATAGAGTTCTTGACTGCCTTGGTAAGTTCTAATTTCCTTGTTGAGGTAGTTTTGGCATCACCTTGGAAGATGAGATTCTTTTGGTCTGGGACAAACTTTGTGATGGAAAAGGAAGTTGTTTCTGCTGAATTCACCTTGTTCAATAGCAAGATGAAGAATGTTAAGGAGACGGATAGGATAAAAGAGAAGTTGGAGGAAGACATTTCTTTGGTTTTTAATACAATTGTGATATTTGTATGAATGCTAACACGAGAGATATCCTTATGTTTAAATAGTGGCGAGTATCAACCTATGTTTCCTAATGTGTGGCTTATAATCAAATGCATGAACCCATGCAATGGTCCCAGCAGCGAAGCTAGCAAAATTTTTTGAGGTGGCCACGTATAAAGCAAAATAAATTTTTTAAAATTAATAGTAAATTTTACCAATAAGCAAAAAAAATAAATCACAAAAACTATTACTTATATAAAATATACTTCATAAAATACACTTAAAGCAACAAGAAGGGATTATAAAGGTTATATTAAAGAATCAACTACGGCGAGGAGAGGGGGCGTATTAAAGAAGGGGGGAGGAGCGGTTCTGCTTGGTGGAGGGAAATTGTGAGAATCCGTGAGGGGATGGGTGTGGAGGGTGGGAGTTGGTTTGCGGAGAGCATCCAGAAGAAGGTTGGCAATGGTCTTAATACCTTTTTCTGGACTGACTGTTGGGTGGGGACGGTTCTCCTCCGGGAGAGGTTTAAGCGGCTTTTTGATTTATCTGTTTATAGAGATTTGACGGTGGCGGAGATATTTTCTTAGGGTGGGGTGAACGAGGGGACGCTTGGCGGTGGAGGCGGCGTTTGTTAGCCTGGGAGGAGGAGTTAGAGTGGGAGTGTCGGTCTTTGCTTTCTAACATTTTTTTGCAGGACATGGTTACTGATATTTGGCAGTGGCGCCCTAATGTGGGGGAAGGTTATACTGTTCGTGGTGTGTATCAAATGCTTATGAGGCAGGAGATGCATCCCAATGATGCAGAATCAGCTGATGTTTGGCATAAAAAATTTCCTCTCAAGGTTTCAATTTGTGCTTAGTGCCTTTTGCGTAACAGATTGCCTACCAAGGATGACCTGGTGCGTCGTCGTATTCTCCCCGTTGAGTCTCAGTTATATGTATCTGGTTGTGGCCATCATGAATCAGCGGATCATCTTTTTCTTCGCTGTCCTTTTTTCGGAGAACTTTGGCAGCATGTCTGTAATACCCATATAGAGATTGCCTAGGATCTCTTACGAGTATTAAAATTTCGTACTGGATACATTAAATACAATACAGAAAAGTTGGCTTATTAATTATACAATACATGAGTTTCTGATACATCTGAAAATCTGATACATAACATCCTCATTAATACACATCATAATACATTATTTGTACACAACGTCCATATATACTAAATCAGCACGATCAATCCAAAGCTTTCTCTTTACCTTTACGTCGTGCTTCCTGCTGATAACCTGCACCAGAAGGAAAGGGATGAGACATAACGTCTCAGTGAGCTCCCACCCTACCTACTGTTGGCAACCACAGGGAACCTAGGGTCGCCGTGCCTACCTTGGCAATCTTGGAGATACCTATGATCGCCAAGTCTTAACCTTACCCACAGAGGGCTACCTGACTGTTCCTGCTAAACTGGTGATCGAGGGGTAACCTAGGATCACCGTCTGATAACTGCTACCTGATATCTTATAACTGTCTGATCACTATATCCTGCCTAATAATGTAATAGAATAATAACTGATACATTTTATGTTAGCTGTTAGCGTTGAACAAGCAATATTATCTGAGTTCATTTTACGGAATGCCCCCGGGTGGAGTAACCCCGAAGCACATTCCCCTGATAACCGGTGAAAATTCCTATCATATCAGGCTAACACCGGACTCCTCTTGTCTAAGTGTGTGGTTATCCTCGCGGAAAGTTCCTGCCCGTTCCAGCTGTATCTGGAACCCCCCGTCCTCTCTAACTGGTCGAGAGCACATGAGACACACTATACTCTGTGTGGTTATCCTCGCGGAAAGTTCCTGCCCGTTTCAGCAATGCTGAAACCCCCTGTCCTCTCTAACTGGTCGAGAGCACAGAAGACACAAATTTTGTCCTGATTATTAATTATTATTCCTGGTATATAAATATACATATCCTGATAAAACTGATACGTGTACCCCCAGTGTCACTCTGACGTGAACACTGAGGCACGTCCTGATATAAATGTAACTATGCCTGAACTGAGGGAACTAGGTACCACTGACTAAGGTATCCTATAATCTGCCTGGTTAAGGGGATCCTGATAAACTACCCTTAACATACCTGAATGTAATTCTATTCCTGTTAACCTATTCAAGGTTCTAAACATATCGTTCTCATATGTCATTCTTAGGGCTTACTTAAACATTTAACCTTAGTTCATGAATTTCCAAGCCTTGCGTAATCCTTGCTCTTATAATTTTCTCAACCAATGGAAGCCTTTAGAATGAACTGAAATGGTGGCTAATGTTTCTAGAATGTATTAGGAGAAAACAATTGCAAAAAGCCATGCCCGCGCGCACCAGAACCCCCAGAACAGCTCAACTGTGTTGTGTTGTTCTGGCTTGGTCGCTAGAAGCGACAGGTTGGTCGCTACAAGCGACGGTAGGCAGTGAAAAATGCTGCCTGGTCGCTACAAGCGATGGCTGGTCGCTGTAGCGACCATGACAGTATAGGTCATGCATAAAAACGTGTTTTTCCACCATTTTTGCTCATTCAAAGTTACCCAAACTTCCCATTCATGCTAGGAATGATTTTCCATCACAAAATAACAGTTTAAACATATATGAGCAAGAATTTAGCAAGCAAGGATTTAGGGTAAAAATTCTATAACTTTTCCTAAGTTGTAAAACACATAAAACTCACTCTAGGAGGGTTCTATAACCCAAGAGAGCTCACCTAAACCTTAATTGGTGCTGGTTAAGCTTGAATTCAGAAACCTTAACTTGCTCCTTTCTTTGATTCTTCCTTGTTTCTTCTTTATTTGTTCTAACTTTCCACAAACCAACTTGCTAGCAAACTTCACAAGAATTTGGGTGAAAGCTTGATGGATTTGGGTGAGAGTGAGGGGGCGTGAGCTATAGAGAATGAGGGAGAGGGAGCTGATTTTGGGAGAGTGGAAGAGAAGAAAGAAAATGGTAAGAAATATCTTTCCTTTTCTTTTTAAAATGATCCTCCCTTTTTAAATAATCACCATATTGCCATTGCCACTTAATTACTAAATTGCCATGCTCCTTAATAGCTTCCAATAATGATAACTGATACTTATAAGAGGGATATTACAATCTACCCCCCTTAAAGAAATTTCGTCCTCGAAATTTAGAATTTACCTGAAAATAGATGCGGATAATTCTCTTGCATCTCTGACTCTAGCTCCCACGTTGCTTCGCCGTCAGGAGAACCTTTCCAAACAATCTTAACAATTGGAATCCCTTTGTTTCGCAAAGACTTAACATCACGATCAATTATCTGATCTGGCTCAGGTTGAAATGTTAAATCTAATCTCAAGTCAATATTGTCCAACTCTACTGGTTGATAAGGATCAGGAATAAATTTCCTCAGTTGAGAGACGTGGAAGACATCGTGTAAACCTGACATAGCCGGTGGCAGCGCTAACTGATAAGCTGCTGGACCGACACGTCTAAGTATCTGAAATGGTCCAACATACCTTGGACAAAGTTTCTTGGTTCTGAAAGCTCCTTTTAGGCCCAACTTGGGTGTAACTTTAAGGAATACATGATCTCCCTCTTCGAACTCTAAAGGTCTTCGTCTCTTGTCTGCATAACTTTTCTGGCGACTTTGGGCTATTCTCATCTTATCCTGAATGGATTTAATCTTTAGGGTCGTCTCCTGAATGATTTCTGGTCCCAAAATGCTTTTATCTCCGACCTCAGCCCAACAAAGTGGGGTTCTACACTTCCGACCGTACAAGGCTTCATAAGGTGCCATTCCAATACTAGAATGGTAACTGTTGTTGTAAGAAAATTCGATCAAAGGCAAGTGATCGTTCCAACTTCCTCCATCTTCTAGGATACTCGCACGTAGCATATCCTCTAATGTCTGAATAGTTCTCTCGGATTGTCCGTCTGTTTGAGGATGATGGGACGTGCTCATCTTTAATCTTGTTCCTAAAGCCTTCTGAAAAGCTTTCCAAAAGTGGGAAGTGAAGATCGGATCTCTATCAGATACAATACTAACATGAACACCATGAAGTTTCACAATCTCCGAGATAAATAATTCAGCGTACTGAGAGGCTCGGTAAGTAGTCTTAACCGGCAAGAAATGAGCTGACTTGGTTAAACGGTCCACTATTACCCAAATGGAGTCATGTCCTCGCTGTGTTCGAGGCAAACACTTACAAAGTCCATGGTTATCTCTTCCCATTTCCATTGAGGAATTTCCAAGGGTACTAACATTCCTGCAGGCCTTTGATGTTCAATCTTTACCTGCTAACACACAATGCATCACGACACAAATTCCGCAATATCCTTCTTCATACTAGGCCACCAATATTCTCTCTTCAAATCTTGATACATCTTGTTAGTACCTGGGTGAATGCTGAAACTGCTTTTGTGCGCCTCTTCTAAAATCAACCTTTTCAATTCCGCATCATTCGGAACATAAATTCTTCCTTCAAACAGTAGTGTTCCATCACGAGCTAAAGAAAACTCCGATTGGCCAACTCTTCTTTGGAGATCCATATCCATAGTTTGCGCTTGTGCAATCCTAGACCGTAGGTCGCACGACATCTCTAACTTGTTCAACAAGATGCCACCTTCCAACTCGGTAACATGGAGATTAAGATCTCTAAACTTTTCATTTAACCCACATGTATGCATCATCACTTCGGCCTTAACTAAAGCCTTTCGACTTAAAGCATCTGCTACCACATTGGCCTTTCCTGGGTGGTATTTCAGATCAAAATCAAAATTTTTTAAGTATTCTATCCATCTCCTCTGCCTCATGTTTAGATCTCGTTGATCGAACAAGTATTTCAAACTTTTGTGGTCACTGAACAAATCAAACTGTGCACCATACAGATGATGCCTCCACACTTTCAATGCAAAGATTATAGCTGCTAACTCAAGATCATGGGTGGGGTAATTCTCTTCATGAGTCTTGAGCTGTCTAGACGCATATGCTATCACATTTTCCCCTTGCATAAGAACACTTCCCAGTCCCTTAGAAGATGCATCGCAGAAAACGGTGTATCTTTTATCAGGATCTGGTATAGCCAACACTGGCGCTTTAGTCAATTTCCTCTTTAACACTCTGAAGCTTTCTTCACATTCTTCATCCCAAATAAAAGGCACATCTTTTCTAGTGAGGCGTGACAGAGGCAAAGCAATCTGAGAAAACATCATGATAAACCTTCGATAGTAACCTGCCAAGCCTAGAAAACTCCTGACTTCAGCCACATTCTTGGGTCTTTCCCAACTGAGAACGGCTTCAGCCTTGGATGGATCAACTGCTACTCCTCCTTGAGAAATAACGTGACCCAAAAACTTAATCTCAGACAACCAGAATTCGCACTTGCTGAATTTAGCATACAACTGTTTGTCTCGAAGGACATTCAAAACAATTCTCAAGTGTTGAGCATGTTCCTGAGGATCTTTGGAATAGATCAAGATGTCATCTATGAAAATCACCACAAATTGATCCAGATAAGGCTGAAATATCCTGTTCATATAATCCATGAATACCGCTGGAGCATTAGTTACACCGAAAGGCATAACCAGGAATTCATAGTGCCTGTAACGCGTTCGAAACGCCGTTTTAGACACATCTGAAGACTTGATACGGATCTGATGATAGCCTGACCGAAGATCAATCTTAGAAAATATTGTTGCTCCTTTAAGCTGGTCTAGGAGATTATCAATCCTTGGAAGAGGATACCTGTTCTTAATGGTCACTTTATTTAGTTGACGGTAGTCTATACACAGCCTCATGCTTCCATCTTTCTTCTTGACTAACAAAACTGGAGCACCCCAAGGTGACACACTGGGCCTGATAAAATGCTTCTGAATTAATTCCTCGAGTTGAGATTTCAGTTCTTTGAGCTATGCAGGCGACATTCTATACAGTGCCACAGATACTGGCTCCGCTCCTGGAATCAAATCAATAGAGAATTCCACCTCACGCTCTGGAGGCAAACTAGTTACTTCCGAAGGGAAAACATCTAAGTACTCATTCACAATAGGAATATCACTGGGACTTAACTCTGGTTCTGAAGCCATAGTGAGCATGACATAAAATCCTCTATCTTGAGCACAAATAAATTGAATTAACTGATGGGTGCGGTTAATCAATTCAGACAGAGTCACACCTTCCGTCGTATCACTTGTCGGCATATAAATACTCTTCTCGGAACATCCGATGTACACATGGTTAGCAGAAAGCCAATCCATGCCTAAAATCACGTCAAGTTGCTCCATCGGGAGACACACTAAATCAACATAATAAGTCTTACTAGACACAGTGATAGGACAGTTTTCACAGACATAGCTTGCTTCAATTCCGCCTTCAGTAGCGGTAGATACTAACATAGGAGGATTCAAAGGAGACAGGCAATTGCAGCGTCTCTACACACTTATATGAAATAAAAGAGCAAGTAGCGCCGCAATCAAAAAGAACTTTTACTGGATTTGAACCAAGATAACACATACCGGCAATCAAATCTTCATTAGCCAGAGCCTTAGCGCCGTCAAGAGAGTACACTCTACCTTTACTAGTTGTAGTTCCTTCAGCTACTCCCTTTCCCCGCTTATAGGGGCATTCTCGCAAGAAGTGTCCGGGCTGCTTACATCCATAGCATACGTTAGCACCTTCCATACACTCTCCTTGATGCGACCTCCCACACGTCTTACAAGTAGGATTAGTCCGTGAAGGATTAGATCGTGGAGAGTATGTCTGCTTCCCTCTCTGAGGGGATCCTTTTCGCTTAAGCTTGTCATGATACTTATCTGACATCCTGCTCTTCTTCCTTTCAAAAGCTGCCGCTCTTTCTTTCGAGGCCTTAGCAAGTCCTGCTTCAACCACCAAACTATCATGCACCAGTTCGTCATAACTTGCAGTTCTCTGAAGACTCACTGCAGTGTCGATTTCACCTCTTAAACCTCGTTTGTACTGATTCATCTTCCAGACCTCATTCTCAGCATACTCATTGTATGTGGAATAATAGGACAGCTCTTCAAACTTCTTGGTGAACTCTGTCACTGACATACTACCCTGTTTCAATTCCAAGAACTCTTGCTCCTTCTTTACCTTGTAAGACAAAGGTAAATATTTTTCCAACATCACTTCTTTAAAGTTCAACCAGTTTACTTCTATACCATTTGCTTCCATCCTGCGCTGAGCAGATTCCCACCAATCTTCTGCTGCGCCTCTGAGTTGATTTGTGGCATAGACCACTTTGTCCTCTTCTGAACACTCGGCCATTCTAAAGATCTTTTCCATCTGTTTAATCCACTTCCGAGCTTCCTAAGGTTCACCTTCTCCATTAAACTTCGGAGGGTGATGTCTATTATATTCCCGGAACACGGGGTTACCAATTACAGGAGGAGGTGGTGGCTGTGGATGGATACCTTGCCCTTAGTTCATCATTTCCATCCATTGTTGTTGGGCTTGAGCCTGTTGCTGAGCTTGTTGTTGCATCATCAGCATCATCTGCTGATACTGTAATGCATTTTGAGCTTACTGCTCTTGATACTGCTGCTGCCAGGCCTGTTGTTGCTATATCATTTGTTCCCACGAATTCATAATTGGTCCTCCACTTTCATCACTGGCTTGATTAGCACGAGGTCTACCGGGTCCTCTTCTTCTCCCAGACATCTTATCCTAGCTGTCATATACAAGTCAAAGTGATCAGTTTTAACTGAATATAACATTTAGAATAATGTCCTGGATCCAAAAGGTCCACAAACTTGGATTGTACTTTAATGACCCAAGGCACGGTCTGAATCGACCTGCTCTGATACCAAATTGTAATACCCATATAGAGATTGCCTAGGATCTCTTACGAGTATTAAAATTTTGTACTGGATACATTAAATACAATACAGAAAAGTTGGCTTATTAATTATACAATACATGAGTTTCTGATACATCTGAAAATCTGATACATAACATCCTCATTAATACACATCATAATACATCATTTGTACACAACGTCCATATATACTAAATCAGCACGATCAATCCAAAGCTTTCTCTTTACCTTTACGTCGTGCTTCCTGCTGAGAACCTGCACCAGAAGGAAAGGGATGAGACATAACGTCTCAGTGAGCTCCTACCCTACCTACTGTTAGCAACCACAGGGAACCTATGGTCGCCATGCCTACCTTGGCAATCTTAGGGATACCTATGATCGCCAAGTCTTAACCTTACCTACAGAGGGCTACCTGACTGTTCCTGCTAAACTGGTGATCGAGGGGTAACCTAGGATCACCGTCTGATAACTGCTACCTGATATCTTATAACTGTCTGATCACTATATCCTTCCTGATAATGTAATAGAATAATAACTGATACATTTTATGTTAGCTGTTAGCGTTGAATAAACAATATTATCTGAGTTCATTTTACGAAATGCCCCCGGGTGGAGTAACCCAGAAGCACATTCCCCTGATAACCGGTGAAAATTCCTATAATATCAGGCTAACACCGGACTCCTCTTGTCTAAGTGTGTGGTTATCCTCGCGGAAAGTTCCTGCCCGTTCCAGCTGTAACCGAAACCCCTCGTCCTCTCTAACTGGTCGAGAGCACAGGAGACACACTATACTCTGTGTGGTTATCCTCGCGGAAAGTTCCTGCCCGTTTCAGCAATGCTGAAACCCCCTGTCCTCTCTAACTGGTCGAGAGCACAGAAGACACAAATTTTGTCCTGATTATTAATTATTATTCCTGGTATATAAATATACATATCCTGATAAAACTGATACGTGTACCCCCAGTGTCACTCTGACGTGAACACTGAGGCACATCCTGATATAAATGTAACTATGCCTGAACTGAGGGAACTAGGTACCACTTACTAAGGTATCCTATAATCTGTCTGGTTAAGGGGATCCTGATATACT
Organism: Medicago ruthenica; assembly: GCA_018208015.1. Taxonomy (NCBI): domain Eukaryota; kingdom Viridiplantae; phylum Streptophyta; class Magnoliopsida; order Fabales; family Fabaceae; genus Medicago; species Medicago ruthenica. Next base: position 38,818,809 of record CM031373.1, on the reverse strand, counting down.
ACCCTTAACATACCTGAATGTAATTCTATTCCTGTTAACCTATTCAAGGTTCTAGACATATCGTTCTCATATGTCATTCTTAGGGCTTACTTAAACATTTAACCTTAGTTCATGAATTTCCAAGCCTTGCGTAATCCTTGCTCTTATAATTTTCTCAACCAATGGGAGCCTTTAGAATGAACTAAAATGGTGGCTAATGTTTCTAGAATGTATTAGGAGAAAACAATTGCAAAAAGCCATGCCCGCGCGCACCAGAACCCCCAGAACAGCTCAACTGTGTTGTGCTGTTCTGGCTTGGTCGCTACAAGCGATAGGTTGGTCGCTACAAGCGACAGTAGGCAGTGAAAAATGCTGCCTGGTCGCTACAAGCGACGGCTGGTCGCTGTAGCGACCATGACAGTACATGTCATGCATAAAAACGTGTTTTTCCACCATTTTTGCTCATTTAAAGTTACCCAAACTTCCCAATCATGCTAGGAATGATTTTCCATCACAAAATAACAGTTTAAACATATATGAGCAAGAATTTAGCAAGCAAGAATTTAGGGTAAAAATTCTATAACTTTTCCTAAGTTGTAAAACACATAAAACTCACTCTAGGAGGGTTCTATAACCCAAGAGAGCTCACCTAAACCTTAATTGGTGCTGGTTAAGCTTGAATTCAGAAACTCTAACTTGCTCCTTTCTTTGATTCTTCCTTGTTTCTTCTTTATTTGTTCTAACTTTCCACAAACCAACTTGCTAGCAAACTTCACAAGAATTTGGGTGAAAGCTTGATGGATTTGGGTGAGAGTGAGGGGGCGTGAGCTATAGAGAATGAGGGAGAGGGAGCTGATTTTGGGAGAGTGGAAGAGAAGAAAGAAAATGGTAAGAAATATCTTGCCTTTTCTTTTTAAAATGATCCTCCCTTTTTAAATAATCACCATATTGCCATTGCCACTTAATTACTAAATTGCCATGCTCCTTAATATCTTCCAATAATGATAACTGATACTTATAAGCGGGATATTACAATGTCAAGTCTTGGATTGGTGTGCATTCGGTTGATCCTCATCAGATTTCGGATCACTTTGTGCAGTTTGTTTTTTCTTCAGGAAGTTATAATCCCTGTCGCTCGTTTTTGCAACTGATATGGCTTTGCAGTGTTTGGGTAGTATGAACTGAAAGGAATAACAAGATTTTCTCAAATAAAGATAAACTATTTTGCAGCTGCTGGATAAAGTTAAACTTTATTCTTTAGGGTGGCTGAAAGCTAAAAATATCTGTTTTCCTTTTGGTTATCATATGTGGTGGCCGCAACCCCTTGTTTGTTTGGGGATTGGTTAACTGTCTTTTATTTTGGTCTCTTTGTAACACTTTAGCGTCTACTCCTCTTTGCACACCTTGTGCTAAGGAGTAAACTCTTTTCTTTGTGGTAATATATTTCATTTTAGCGTGTTCAAATTTGTTTTTACTAATTACTTATTTTTTAGCCATAAAAAAAAAGTGTTCATAAAGGGTTAATTTTTATTCTTACAATAATAAAGGATTTGAAATTCTGGCCAGGCAATAACACAGAGTTAACAGGTTCTGAACCAAACAGGTTCTGAACAATAACTTAGCACAATTAAAAACAGTTAAGTAGCAGAAATTAAAAGTGCAGGAAAGCTAAAGAACACAAGGTTTGCTAACCCAGTTCGGAGTAAACACCTCCTACTCTGGGGGATACCAATCCAGGAAGGAATTCCACTATAGGAATTAATCCTTATGACCCAAGACACTGAACACCCAGTTCCCAGCCTAAGCAATTAACTTCCTCCTAGTTTGAATTCTACCCAACACGTTGAGTATTAGAGACCACTAACTTCCTATTCAAGTAACACACCTGTTACTGAACCCCTTAAACAAAACTACCCTGTTTTGAAGAAATACTTCAATACATATGACTGCACTCGTACCTACAGGCTTAGAGTGATTACAACACAAATAGACCTAAACCAACTCAGTTGAGTGGTGCACAAATAAAGCAAAAGCTTAAAAACACTAAGACTCAAATCTCTGATCAAAACTCTATTCTTCGTATATCTTGAATAGCAGCAGCACTCCTCCTTTTATAATCTTCAGCAAGCAGTATTAATCTGAATTAAATCTTCTAAAATAGATATGTTTCTGAATTATGCAAGGCTTGAAAAAGGAAACATATAAATCTTCAATGTATCTGCAAAAGATTTCTTCAGGAAATATGAACTTCATAAAATACGAGCCAATCTTCAAAAGATCTCCTCCAAATTAATCAGCATTCTTAGAACAACCATCCATGATTAAACCTTAACATATCTCACAAAGATTCGCGCCAAAACAATTCATAAAAACCAGCTTCTGATGAAGTCAACGCGGGCATCAGACTCACATTTCAGCTTCTGAAGTGCTATAGTGCGTCTGAAGGAATTTTCAGGTTCTGAAGGTGATTTCAGCTTCTGAATGACTTCAAAATTAAAAACTTGCAACTGAAGATTTGTTCTACACATTAAGATGCTTCTATTTAACACATTGAATTTGCCAAAACATGCAGCCAACACCAAAATACTCAACAATCTCCCCCTTTGGCAAATTTTTGGCTAAAACCAATGTTCACACATGACAAGTTCTTCATTCTCCCATAAGACTATCTCAGCAATGAAGAACTCCACAAAGATCAATCATAACATAGAGATAAGCAGCGGATACAGCTATGATTATCATGAAAAACACAAACCAGTTTCAGTTCAACACAACATATCAGCTTCTGATATTCTCAGCTACTGAAGCACACATATAAGCTACTGAAGCACACATATAAACACAAACACTGCCCCTGAAGCTTCACATACACAAACAAACACTCACATACTCCAGTTCCCCCTGCAACTCAGCATACATCAAACTCCCCCTTACTTCTGAACTGCAGTAACTTGGAAGACAAGTAACTTCTGAAAACTCCAGGAACACATCAACACTCAGGACTTTAATGACCTTGTACTCCCCCTGAGACACACATTCCCCCTTAAACACATGTGCACTGCATTGGTTTAAAACTCTAAACAAAACACTCAATTTTCTGAATAAATTTAGTCAGCTTCTGAACCATATGAATTCTGCACCAGATATACTTTGAACAGCTCAAGCATAAGATTTTCTCCCCCTTTTTAGCCACAAAATTCTGACAAATCTCAGACTTCAAATAGGGAATAAAATCAAACCAAGTAACACAGATCCTGGAAAAACTATCAGAATCAGATGTAGGATCACACTCAGCATAAGCACAACTGGCAGGTACTCTATCTTCCTTACATCCAGTTTGCTTTAATTGCTATAACTCTTCATGCAGACAAACACCCAATTTACTTCTCAGATTCTCAAACTGTTTAGCATCTAAAGACTTTGTAAAAATGTCAGCAATTTGTTCTTCAGTATCCACATGTTCCAACTGAATGATTTTATCTTCTACAAGATTTCTGATAAAGTGGTGTCTGATATCTATGTGTTTAGTTCTGCTGTGCTGAATAGGGTCTTAGAGATGTTAATTGCGCTCAAATTGTCACAAAATAGGGTTATAGTTCCTTGTTCAATGTTGTATTCTTCAAGCATTTACTTCATCCACACCAGTTGTGAGCAATTACTCCCAGCATCAATGTATTCAGCCTCAGCAGTGGACAATGAAACACAGTTTTGTTTCTTGCTAAACCAAGAGATTAAGTTATTTCCCACAAAGAAACAACCTCCTGAGGTGCTCTTCCTGTCATCAACACTTCCAGCCCAATCAGCATCACAAAATCCCATTAAATCAGAACTTGAACTATGAGAATGCAGGATACACCCAACAACAATCTTATGGACTCTAGTCTGGCCACAGGTGCAAAGGTTTCATCAAAATCCAATCCCTCTACTTGAGTATAACCCTGAGCAACCAACCTTGCCTTATTCTTGACCACAGTACCATTTTCATCTGTTTTATTCTTGTATATCCATTTAGTGCCAATCACATTCAACCCTTCAGGTCTTGGAACCAGATCCCACACTTCACTCCTTTTGAATTGATTCAACTCATCTTGCATTGCTTCAATCCAAAATTCATCACTTAGGGCTTCTTTTACATTTTTGGGTTCAAGCTTTGACACAAAGCATGAATCAGTAGCAGCTGAGTCTGATCTTCGTGTTCTGACCCCTTGATCCAAGCTCCCAATGATAAGCTCCTTAGGATGATCCTTCTGAACTCTAATAGATGGCCCTTTAGCAGCAGAATCGTGATCTGGATGCACTTCTGCTTCTTCAGACTCTGGATGATTTTCTGCTTCTGAAGTTTGTTCTTCTAAGACTTCAGACTCTGGAATAACTTCAGATCCATTCTTTTCATTCTCAACAGACAGATCATCAATAACCACATTTATGCTTTCCATCACAACTTTAGTTCTTGAGTTAAACACCCTATAGGCTCTGCTGTTTACTGAATATCCCAAGAATATACCTTCATCAGACTTAGGATCCAGTTTTCTCCTATTTTCTCTGTCAGCCAAAATGTAGCATCTGCTCCCAAACACATGAAAGTATTTCACAGTTGGCTTTCTCCCTTTCCATAATTCATATAAAGTACAGGTTGTTCCCTTCTTCAAAGTAACTCTGTTATGGATATAGCAGGCAGTATTCATGGCTTCAGCCCAAAACATATAAGGCAGTTTCTTAGCTTGCAGCATGACCCTTGCACATTCTGCTAATGTTCTATTCTTCCTCTCAACTACACCATTTTGCTGAGGTGTGATAGGTGCAGAGAACTCATGTTTTATACCTTCAGAAGCACAGAATTCTGAGAAACTCTTGTTTTCAAATTCTTTGCCATGATCACTTCTGATTCTGACAATACCACAATCCTTTTCTCTTTGTAACTGAATGCATAAATCTTTGAACACTTCAAAAGTATCAGACTTCTCTCTAACAAAGTTAACCCATGTGAATCTTGAGAAGTCATCTACCATTACAAATGCATACCTTTTTCCTCCAATACTTTCTACTTGCATAGGCCCCATTAAATCCATATGTAAAAGTTCTAGTACCTTAGTAATTACCTGATGAACTAATCTGGGCTGAGACTTTCTTGTTTGTTTCCCAATTTGACAATCACCACAAACATTGTCCTCATTGATCTTCAGATTAGGTACACCTTTGATAGCTTCAGTACTTAGGATTTTTTTCATGCCTTTTAGATGCAGATGTCCCAGTTTCTGGTGCCAGAGTTTGACTTCCTCTTCTGAGCTCATAAGACAAGAAGTCAGGCTTCTTTCTTCTTCAGACACCCATAAATAACAGTTATCTTTGGATCTGCAGCCCCTCATCTGAACTTTACCTTCCTGATCAGTTACAATACACTCTTGCTTGTTGAAATTAACCTTCAAGTCTTGATCACAAAGTTGGCTAATACTGATCAGATTAGAGGTTAAACCTTTCACCAATAGTACATCATTCAATCTAGGTAAGCCTTCACTGATTAAATCACCAATACCCAATATCTCACCTTTTGCTCCATCTCCAAATGTCACATAACTTCTGGAATAAGGTTTGATATTGCTCAGCAGCTTCTTCACACCAGTCATGTGCCTTGAACAACCACTATCAAAATACCAGTCCTCTCTAGAAGTGGCTCTTAATGAGGTATGAGCAATCAGGCCTACATTCTGAACCTTAGGTTTCCACACTTTCTCAACATTGTGTCTGGGTGCAGCTGGTTGCACTCTTTTATATTGAAAGTGTTCAGGATAACCATACAGTTTAAAGCAAAAAGGTTTAATATGTCCCTTCTTACCACAATGATGACATATCCAGGTATGATTCCTCCTTCTTCTGTTGAACTTCTGGGGTTGCATCTGAACATACTTCTGAGGTCTCATCTGAGTATGCTTCTGAGGTCTCATCTGAGTTTGCTTATGTCCTTGCATCTGGGCTACCTTCTGAGGTTTCATCTGAGATGTTCCAATCATAGGATCATGAGTCTGAGTAGCAGGAACAAACTGTTTAACTGGATTTTTCTACTTGAGGTTCAGACTCTCATTCACAAATCCTAAACCAGTTTTTCCTTGTTTCTGAGCATCCAAAATTTCCTCCTACACATCAGTAGCAGTATTCATCATTCTGACCTGCTTTTTCATATGCTTAAGTTGGGAATTTAGTTGGTTCACTTCTTCTTTTAGTTCTGAATTTTGCATCAAAAGTTCTCCTTTTTCAGCCTCCAGTTGAAAGATTATCTCCTTCTGATCCAGAACTTCCTTGCAAACATCTGCACTTCTAATGTACAACTTTCTGTAAGTGTCAGCCAGTTCATCATAAGAGAGTTTTTCAGCTCTGGCTTCAGACACTAGTGAACCTTCAGACTCTGAGTCAGACACAGACAAGGTTTCAGTCTCTAAACACTCTTCAGACTTTGTAAGAACTTCTGATTTCTGAGACTGTAGCTTAACCATGAGATTTGTGTCACCCTTAGCAGATTCATCCTCAAAATCTTCTTCTGAATCATCATCTGACCATGAAACAGCTAGGCTCTTCTTCTGCTTCTTGAGAAAAGTGGGACATTCAGACTTGATATGCCCATAGCCCTCACACTCAAAGCACTGCACACCTTTGGCTTGGTTACTTTTCTCCTCAGACTTGGTCTTCTTCTCATCAGTTTGTTGCTTCTTGAATCTGAAATTCTGACCTTTGGTCTTGGATTTTCTGTCAACCTTCTTCAGAATTCTGTTGAATTGTTTTCCAAGCAATACTAGAGCTTCTGATAAGTCATCCTCATCAGACTCTTGTTGATCATCAGCTTCAGAATTCACAGTAAAAGCTACACCTTTTCCTTTCTTCTCAGGCTGTTTACAAAAAGCAGTCTCAAAGTTCAACAAAGAACCAATGAGCTCTTCAACCTTCATAGCAGAAATATCATGAGCCTCCTCAATTGCTGTGACCTTCATATCAAATCTTATGGGCAGGGACCTGAGGATTTTTCTTACAATCTTTTCATCAGACATCTTTTCCCCAATAGAATTAAAGGAATTTGCCATGTCCAGCACATTCATGTAGAAATCCTGAATGGTTTCATCTTCCATCATCTTCAGGTTCTCAAATTTGGTGGTCAGCAACTGGAGCCTGCACATCTTCACCTTAGAAGTTCCTTCATGGGTTGTTTTCAATATTTCCCAGGCCTCCTTTGCAACTGTACATTGCTTGATGAGTCTGAACATGTTTTTATCAACACCATTGTAAATAGCATTTAAGGCTTTTGAATTCCCATGAGACAAGTCATCTTCAGCTTTGGTCCACTCCTCTTCAGGCTTCAGAATCTCAGTTTTGTTACCATCTTTGTCCAAAACCACAGGATGATCCCAGCCTTTAAGCACAACTTTCCAAGTTCTGCTGTCAATGGATTTCAGGAATGCACACATCCTGGATTTCCAGTACTCATAATTTGTGCCATCAAGTAGGGGTGGTCTGTTGACATAGCCTCCTTCTCTATCCATGCTTGCCAGAAATTAACTCCTCTGGATCTCACCCAACACACAGGCAGGGTGCCTGCTCTAATGCCAATTGAAATTCTGGCCAGGCAATAACACAGAGTTAACAGGTTCTGAACCAAACAGGTTCTGAACAATAACTTAGCACAATTAAAAACAGTTAAGTAGCAGAAATTAAAAGTGCAGGAAAGCTAAAGAACACAAGGTTTGCTAACCCAGTTCGGAGTAAACACCTCCTACTCTGGGGGATACCAATCCAGGAAGGAATTCCACTATAGGAATTAATCCTTATGACCCAAGACACTGAACACCCAGTTCCCAGCCTAAGCAATTAACTTCCTCCTAGTCTGAATTCTACCCAACACGTTGAGTATTAGAGACCACTAACTTCCTATTCAAGTAACACACCTGTTTCTGAACCCCATAAACAAAACTACCCTGTTTTGAAGAAATACTTCAATACATATGACTGCACTCGTACCTACAGGCTTAGAGTGATTACAACTCAAATAGACCTAAACCAACTCAGTTGAGTGGTGCACAAATAAAGCAAAAGCTTAAAAACACTAAGACTCAAATCTCTTATCAAAACTCTATTCTTCGTATATCTTGAATAACAGCAGCACTCCTCCTTTTATAATCTTCAGCAACCAATATTAATCTGAATTAAATCTTCTAAAATAGATATGTTTCTGAATTATGCAAGGCTTGAAAAAGGAAACATATAAATCTTCAATGTATCTGCAAAAGATTTCTTCAGGAAATATGAACTTCATAAAATACGAGCCAATCTTCAAAAGATCTCCTCCAAATTAATCAGCATTCTTAGAACAACCATCCATGATTAAACCTTAACATATCTCGCAAAGATTCGCGCCAAAACAATTCAGAAAAACCAGCTTCTGATGAAGTCAACGCGGGCATCAGACTCACATTTCAGCTTCTGAAGTGCTACAGTGCGTCTGAAGGAATTTTCAGGTTCTGAAGGTGATTTCAGCTTCTGAATGACTTCAAAATGAAAAACTTGCAACTGAAGATTTGTTCTACACATTGAGATGCTTCTATTCAACACATTGGATTTGCCAAAACATGCAGCCAACACCAAAATACTCAACAATCTCCCCCTTTGGCAAATTTTTGGCTAAAACCAATGTTCACACATGACAAGTTCTTCATTCTCCCATAAGACTATCTCAACAATGAAGAACTCCACAAAGATCAATCATAACATAGAGATAAGCAGCGGATTCAGCTATGATTATCATGAAAAACACAAACCAGTTTCAGTTCAACACAACATATCAGCTTCTGATATTCTCAGCTACTGAAGCACACATATAAGCTATTGAAGCACACATATAAACACAAACACTCCCCCTGAAGCTTCACATACACAAACAAACACTCACATACTCCAGCTCCCCCTGCAACTCAGCATACATCAAACTCCCCCTTACTTCTGAACTGCAGTAACTTGGAAGACAAGTAACTTCTGAAAACTCCAGGAACACATCAACACTCAGTACTTTAATGACCTTGTACTCCCCCTGAGACACACATTCCCCCTTAAACACATGTGCACTGCATTGGTTTAAAACTCTGAACAAAACACTCAATTTTCTGAATAAATTTAGTCAGCTTCTGAACCATATGAATTCTGCACCAGATATACTTTGAACAGCTCAAGCATAAGATTTTCTCCCCCTTTTTAGCCACAAAATTCTGACAAATCTCAGACTTCAAATAGGGAATAAAATCAAACCAAGTAACACAGATCCTGGAAAAACTATCAGAATCAGATGTAGGATCACACTCAACATAAGCACAACTGGCAGGTACTCTACTTCCTTACATCCAGTTTGCATTAATTGCTATAACTCTTCATGCAGAGAAACACCCAATTTACTTCTCAGATTCTCAAACTGTTTAGCATCTAAAGACTTTGTGAAAATGTCAGCAATTTGTTCTTCAGTATCCACATGTTCCAACCGAATGATTTTATCTTCTACAAGATTTCTGATAAAGTGGTGTCTGATATCTATGTGTTTAGTTCTGCTGTGCTGAATAGGGTCTTAGAGATGTTAATTGCGCTCAAATTGTCACAAAATAGGGTCATAGTTCCTTGTTCAATGTTGTATTCTTCAAGCATTTACTTCATCCACACCAGTTGTGAGCAACTACTCCCAGCAGCAATGTATTCAGCCTCAGCAGTGGACAATGAAACACAGTTTTGTTTCTTGCTGAACCAAGAGATTAAGTTATTTCCCACAAAGAAACAACCTCCTGAGGTGCTCTTCCTGTCATCAGCACTTCCAGCCCAGTCAGCATCACAAAATCCCATTAAATCAGAACTTGAACTATGAGAATGCAGGATACACCCAACAACAATCTTATGGACTCTAGTCTGGCCACAGGTGCAAATGTTTCATCAAAATCCAATCCCTCTACTTGAGTATAACCCTGAGCAACCAACCTTGCCTTGTTCCTGACCACAGTACCATTTTCATCTGTTTTATTCTTGTATATCCATTTAGTGCCAATCACATTCAACCCTTCAGGTCCTGGAACCAGATCCCACACTTCACTCCTTTTGAATTGATTCAACTCATCTTGCATTGCTTCAATCCAAAATTCATCACTTAGGGCTTCTTTTACATTTTTGGGTTCAAGCTTTGACACAAAGCATGAATCAGTAGCAGCTGAGTCTGATCTTCTTGTTCTGACCCCTTGATCCAAGCTCCCAATGATAAGCTCCTTAGGATGATCCTTCTGAACTCTAATAGATGGCCCTTTAACAGCAGAATCATGATCTGGATGCACTTCTGCTTCTTCAGACTCTGGATGATTTTCTGCTTCTGAAGTTTGTTCTTCTGAGACTTCAGACTCTGGAATAACTTCAGATCCATTCTTTTCATTCTCAACAGACAGATCATCAATAACCACATTTATGTTCTTCATCACAACTTTAGTTCTTGAGTTAAACACCCTATAGGCTCTGCTGTTTACTGAATATCCCAAGAATATACCTTCATCAGACTTAGGATCCAGTTTTGTCCTATTTTCTCTGTCAGCCAAAATGTAGCATCTGCTTCCAAACACATGAAAGTTTTTCACAATTGGCTTTCTCCCGTTCCATAATTCATATAAAGTACAGGCTGTTCCCTTCTTCAAAGTAACTCTGTTATGGATATAGCAGGCAGTATTCATGGCTTCAGCCCAAAACATATAAGGCAGTTTCTTAGCATGCAGCATGACCCTTGCACATTCTGCTAATGTTCTATTCTTCCTCTCAACTACACCATTTTGCTGAGGTGTGATAGGTGCAGAGAACTCATGTTTTATACCTTCAGAAGCACAAAATTATGAGAAACTCTTGTTTTCAAATTCTTTGCCATGATCACTTCTGATTCTGACAATACCACAATCCTTTTCTCTTTGTAACTGAATGCATAAATCTTTGAACACTTCAAAAGTATCAGACTTCTCTCTTACAAAGTTAACAAATCTTTGTCCGCAAGTATACTTTCAGACCCACAAAATTCACATTTTCACGGATATGTACATCCGGAGTAATATTGGTGTGTATGGAAATTGTAAATACGATTTGAAGTTGCTTATCATGGCTTAGATCTTTAATATATTCAGGTATTATACATTCCTGTGTCTAATACAAAAACATTCAAGTATTATATTTCATGTTTGTAATACAAATATAACAACAAAATATATAACATAAAACTCGGACAAAATATGTTGATATTGTTCACAAGGAACTGTCTTGCCTGCTCAACAACTCTGCTTCCAAGTTCCAATATACTCTATGAAAGTAAACCTTTATAGTTGATACTTCCCTTGCAGGTGTACCCTATACTATACTTATTCCACATTTTAGGATCATCTGTTAAAATAAGAGTTTGATTTTGCATTGATCAAACAAAAACCTATATAGTTATCATTCATGTATTAACTCTTGGTACTTCATTGGTTATTACTATGAATATGATTGCTTCTGGTTTAAGACATCTTGGCTCTTGCAAATAATATACCAGCAAAGAGACCTGAAAATATAGTGTGTATTATGAATATTAGATAAATAAAGATACCCCCTCCCATGAAAAAAATAAAAAGAAAAAGAAATGTTGAGTGGTTCTGATAACTTACCAAATAAAATGCTGAATAAATTTGATACACTCAGAGGAACATTGAACACCATAATGCCAGCAATAGAGATTGGAATCTTGTTTAAGGAACCTACAAGACTGTAAAACATACACAAGTAGAGATATTGGAACTCAGGAAAAGAACTCAAAACTAAATAAATAACTGGAACAGTTAGAATTTTGTTGAACGCACCAGCATTTAGTATGTTTGTTTGTTTCCTAAAATTACAGCATCCTTTCTTCTCTCTAGATTTTATTCACAAAGATGCTACACATTTCTTTAGTAGTTTCTAGGACTGTTAAAATAAAAAATCGAACCACACCAAAAAGAACCGAATTGCGATGAGCAGTTCAGTCCATGACATCACAGTTCAGTTCTTTATGGTGTGGTTTGATTTGGTTGGGCTTAACGGCTTGGTTATTGGTTTATTTTAACAGTCATAATATTCGGTTTGGTTTTCAGTTTTTTAACATTCCTAATATCAGTTAAAATAGCAGCTCCGTTCACAAAGAATCAATTATTCAATTTATTTCAAAAGGGACAGTTCAGATTTTTGCAGAGGTAGTTTTGGTTTGGTTTGAAAACACATAACTAGTGCACGGAACCTTTATACCACTTCGGTTCGGTTGAGGATGAACCATTAACAGTTTGATTCTGTTTTACCAAACTTTTGTAACGGATTGGTTCGGTTCTGTCCTATTTGTGCAACATTTAGAAGGGCAATCTGTGAGTATTGAACTTGAACTTCAAAAAACTACCTGTATGTTGTAGGGCTAGTTTGATGTAAGAACCACATTGAGGTAAAGCTGATAGAAAGGCCAATTAATCCACTAGCTGTTGCGACAGCCCAAAATGCCGGCAGTTTAACTACGTCGCTGGAAACCAAAACAAAAATCATGGTGAGAATGCAGAAGGCTTCATTGAATTTCAAAACAAAGAAACATATTCACTCACGCATGTATTACATAATCCCACTCGCCGAAAATGAATATCATGACGATCGCAAAAGGTAAAGACAATAAATTGTTGAGCAACACCATTGACACTTCATTAAGAGAACCAGATTTTGTCGACTTTTTTGCTTCGTCCATTACCCACCTGAGAGTGAGCTGTTGCGAAAAAGAAAACATTCAACCAAAGATTAAATTGGATATAATTGACATTTTCTTCAAGAAAAAGGTTTTCATTTTCACAATTATCAATCCCAGTAACAAGTTGAGAAGGCTCTTACAGATATGGAAAGAAAACAAGGACTAAATATGCATACCGAATAACTTGCAGTAAGAACGCAATTCATAATCTGCCAGGCATAGCCGACTGCATCAAAGGAGAGATCTGTAATACCTCCACTGACAGCAGAGATAATCTGTATAGAGTACATACAAGAGAGGAACACTCAAATACATGTATCAGAATGGCCACATAGGAATTTCCTTAATGGAATAAACAGAATCTCAAAAAAGATCAGCACCGTGTTTATTTTGAGTCATAAAGGACCTTTATGAGTATCTACGACAAAAAAAAAAACTAAAGGACTAATCTGGTACAATAACATAAAAAATCACGTGATGTATTTTGCCTAAATTAGATCATTAAAGTTTCTTAAAGAGATGAAACATAATAATAGTTAAACATATGAAACTCGTAACAGCATTTTCTTTTCAGCATTTCTTTTAGATGCTGAAACAACAAATAGATTTCATTTCCAACTATGCAGAAACCATAAATGTCCGACCAAAGAAAGGTTCATAAACATGGCATCACAAAGAATTCAAAAATAAAATGTTAATTTTCTCAAAGTTAACTGGTGTTAGATATTGTTGCATTGGAATTTCCCAGCATGTTTAGTCTTGATTCAAACAGTAAAATGCAAATTGAACATTCAATACTAACAAAGATTTTCCTGACTACTTGAGAATTTGCTACTTGTTTATTCAAAGTTCAAACACATGAGATTTCCGTAAGACAAGATGGTGTTGCCATCCAAGATTTAAATATAGAGATGTCAGATCATTTCCATCACATGGCCCTAACCAACAATGAATAAATTCAAGTTTGTCTGAAATTAAAAGCAAATCAATGACTATAATACAAGAACGTCACTCACCATCACAAACATTGCGGTCCAAACTTTGGAACTCTGACGTTTACGGAATAAATATAATTCTCCAATTGCTGTTAAGATATTGGTCACATTCTTGAGAATTGTCACCATTGCAATATTTATGTATTTCAAACTGAAATAAATGCACCAGAAGACATTAAGTGTATAGATAGGAACAGCACCAGTTGTATTGTTTGCTACAAGATTGAGCTGCATCAAAATTTTAATGTATATCCTCTCAAAATAGGGTATCAGGTTCAACATCTACAGAGGACTTAAATAAAAATTTATAAAAAAATAAAGTTCATAATATACCTATACATGCCTGAGACAAGCATGGCGATAAATATCGCATTTACTGGCAACCAGACTCTAACAAGTCTCCAGTTGAGCTTTTCAACTGAAACTCTGCCACATAGAGCCAATAGAACAACAACCAGAGTACTGATGAAGTTCTGCAAAGTAGATGGAAGAATAAACATCACATACGGTCTGATTAAAATCTTCAGCCATCATTTATCATTATCACAAAGCAAAAATAGCAACAGAAACTAACTTACTTGATAAAACATCAATGATATTCCTGCATTGAAATTATAACTTGATAAAACAATTTTGTTCAGCATTATCATGCTGCAAGATGAAATACAATAAGCTGTTCCGGAGATAAGTGGTACAGGCTTATTCTTAGCTGATCCATGCAATCGATGCCTTTCCTCCTCATCAACATGAACACTGCCATTATCACCAGCTATAGCTTTATTTCCTTTAAGAAATCTGTTTGTAAAGGTTAATGTGCTTCACATATTATTTATACCATCAATTAAAAATATCAATTATAACATCATAAGATTAAACTGCAAAGACAGGAAAATGCTTCAAAGTGGAAAATTTTGTGCCAAATTCCTAGTAGCAGAATTGAAATGAAATCAAAGTAAAGGAAAAACATCAGTACATCGCAATAAGCTAGAAGTGTAATTTAATTGAAACAGAATATTTATGAACAAAAACTGTGGAAAAGGAAATGTGTTTCGCACCTATCATACAAAGCTCTTCGCTCTGCATTTGTTGCATAGTTCTTTGGTGAAAAATTTCCTTGCTCACGAATTCCATTGAAAGTTGTGTGCACTGCCTTACCCTTTTCATCTTGTGATATGTTTGAACCTATGGTGTTGCCTAATCCTGGCTCTTCAGAGTCATGATTAGTAGCAATGACTAACTTAAAATCAGACGACATATCATAAACCTAGAATTTGGGAAAGTAAGGCAAAAACAAGTCAGAAAGATGGAACAGATTCTAATTACAAATTCTACACAAGTAAAACGTATCAAATTCATTGAAAAACTACACACTAAAGATAATTTTGAATTTTTTAACAGAAAAACTACCAATGTCACATTACAAGGGCGTGAAAAATTTGAAAATCGAATGAAACTTAATCAAATCCTAACAGGTAAGTACATGGTGAGCTAAGAAATTTTCAACTTCATCTGTTTGGAGAATCATTTTCTGACAAAATTTGTACGAGGCCCATGTGGAAAAAATTACGATAAGGTGAAAAAGTACACATATCATGCAATTTTTACATGCCCGTATTGTCTAAGAAAAATGGTAAATCATCATCAAGGAACAATCAATGTTTACAAAAAGGATATCTTAGTTTTTTTCATGGTGATGTGTGTGTTGTATGTGAACAAAAAAGAGTAAATACTCAAATTGATCATTGAAATTGTAAGATTGTAACAATTTAGTCTCTCACATTATCGATTATTTTAAAATGATTCCTAAAACTCAAAATGTTGATCAAATCGTCTATCTGTTAGTATTTTTAGGGTCTAGAATGACATTAAGTTGGTATATTGAGGATGAATTTGAAATTAAGTTCATGTTTGGTATCACGGTGGCTTTTCTGGAATAACAACGAGTCACCATAATAGCTACATTTTGTAGCTTTTACAAAATCATGGTGTCTCACCATGAATCTGGAAAAGCCACGCTGATACAAAACATAATATAAGTGAATAATGGCAGACATGCATTTGATAACAAATTCAAACAAGGTAGAAAATCTATGAAGCACGGACATTCCTCAGATTAGACGTGTCCCGGTGTTGAACATGCGTCGGTGTCCGACACGACACCTATGATTACACTGAATTATGTCATTTTCTCAAATTATTATCTGTGTTGGGGTTTGTGTCGTGTTCGTGTTTGTTCTTCATAGGAGAAAATTGATTAGCATTTTGTGATTTCCAGAATCGTTTTCAAATATTGATAATATGACAATACAACCCTACAAATTCAGGGACCAATTTGGGTATTCACTCCAAAAAAAACCATGATTACAAAAACAGAACACATGCACAAAACCAACAAGGAAAAAAGAAGAGAAAAAAACAGGAATCTTACTGTTTATGCACAATATCCAAAGCGTGATCATCAACAAAAGAAGCAAACTTGAAGTAAATGACAAACACCCAGATGAAGAAAATTTGATAAAAGCTCAAAAAATCTCTCTGGGAAATGAAAGAAGTGCACCTACCCTAGTAAAGGGATATTCATGGTATGAACGTGAGAAAAGGTTGAACCTTTTTGAAGAACACGCAAAGGTGAAAAGGTGTTAAAAGGAGAGAATCCAGGTGAAGAGAAAGAGTAGAATAATGGGATGGTGTGGATTCCGAGGCATGTAAAGTCAACGAGATTGAAGCTGCCATGGTGTGTATGGTTACTTGAAGAACAAGGGAGTGAAGTGAAAGATGCGAATGAAAAAGGTGCGGGATTTTTGCGTATAATGTGAGGATTGAAGAGGTTTTGTTTTGTTTAATTTAGAGTAACTATAATGTTAGGGATGGGAATAGGCCAGACCAGCCTACGGGGGCCTACGACCTAACCTACGACAGGCCAGGTCAGGTCAGATTTTTTTCTTAAATAGAGAAGATCTAGGTTTTTTTAGAAGCCTGTTTAGGTTAAAAGGTCAGACCACAGACCATTCAAAAATACTCTTAAGCCTATTAGGCCGGTCTATTTAAGTAAATATGATTAATATTATTTATTATTATAATATATTTTGTACTTTGAATTAAAATATAAATTCGTTAGTAATTTAAGTTTATTAGTATAAATTAATTTTTCGCTTATACAAATGTATTATTATAAACTAGAATTGAAATATGATGTAATATATAGTTAAATTTTCTAAAAACTCATGTTGATTACTAAAAGAAAGTTTAATCTAATTGATCTATTAGTTCGCTAGTCTATTTAAACTTAGATCACATTGCTTACTTAGAGATGTTCATATGATATAGGCTTTTAAACAGGTTAGCAAGCCTTATCAGGCATTCAGAAGGTCAGACTCAGGTCTCAAAAGTAAGTCTATGACAGGTCGCAGGCCAGGCTTAGGCTTTAAAAAATTTGGCAGGTCAGACTTAGGCCTTACAAAGCCTAGCTCGGCCTAACCTATTCCCACCCCTATATAACGTGTCACCATCACATTCATCCGGTTTATTTTGTTAACTATTTGGTTCTTAAAAAAAGAAGTCGGAACTCATAAGGAAAGGTAACCCATAAATCGAATTAAGAATCTTTTGAATGGTTTATTTTTTGTTTTTAAATTCATTAATCACTTGAGTCATATCATTTTTTTGTTACAGTAAGTCATATCATTTGATTAAGATTTACTTTTGTTTTGTTCATGAAAACAAAAAAGAGTAAAATCAATTTTTAACCAAAAAAAAAAGAAACTAAAATGTTGAGGGAAAATGGGAAGATGATTAGGAGTGTGGGAGTAATTATGAGAAAGATAAAATAGAAATATGATGTCGTATACGTAAAAGAAAATTGTGTGAGTGGATCTAAATCCATGATCAAATAAATTTTCGTCGGTGTGACATGTATATTTATTGGACATGTGACTCTTCATTTATTTGACATGTGACTCTTCATGTGAAGGGTGTATTTTTTTTCTCTTATAATGTTTGTTCCGCTCAATCTCAACCATTTATTTAAACCGTTTGATCAGAAAATGAGTAATGGTTGAAAAAAAAAAAGGAGAGATTTCAAATTCCAATTACTATTGCCTAAAAATCAATTAAAATCCTTTATTTCCCTTGAAAAATAAAAACCAAAAGTCTCGTAAATAAAATTAAGATGATAAAGGTAGTAGGACATTTGATGACTGATGTGATGGAGCGCAAATTGGAATCCGTATTCCCCGCATCTTAACATTTAGAGTGGGTGTGTTTCGATTAGAGGTAACAACTTGGTCCACCAAATCCATATCCATCCAATCCATCCACCATAAAATCCATCCAATCCATCCACCAAACAAAATTTTTGTTAATGGATTGGTTTTGGATCCAACCATTTAAAACAATGGATGAATTTGATCTTATTTTAAAACAAATACATTGGATAATTTTAAATAATAAAAAACGTTAATTTAAAAAAAATAAAAATAACTTATTTACAAAAAAAAATTATAAAAACTGAAACAATTGAAAAAAAAATTGAAAGAAAAAAATATTTTTTTAATATTAAAATATTATTTATTTAATATATTATTAATATTTAATATTATTTTAACATTGACGATGGTCAACGCCGGAGGTCCGACGCGAACCATCACCCGCTGCCGTAATCTTTTGGAGTCCCGTTCAACCGCCGCCGTTATTCGCCGGAGTACCACCGTGATCAATGTTGGTCAACGGTGGTCAACAACGGCCAACGACTGTGGTGGTCGGTCAACGGCTGTGCACCACCACCTATTATTATATATTTAATTTTGTTTGGACTGAGACAAAAATCAAGTTTGTGCTTGATAATAAAATATGTTTTTGGCTTAGACATAAATAAATAAATAGGTTGGATATTTTTACTTTTGGCACCAATTAATTAACTAAATATTTATGAAATACAAATTAAATAAATAACACATTTTATTTGATGGATTGGATGGACAATCCATCCATTAAAATCTAGTAATGAATGGATTGGATGGTCAATATACTTAATGGATGGATCAGATGGTTTTTTTCAACAAAAAAAATTAGTGGATTGTAATGGATTAATGAATTTCTTTTGATCCATCCATTAAGATCCAAATCCATATTCATCCAATTCATCCATTTTGCCACCCCTAGTTTCGATATTAAGCTATATAGAATTTATTATAAAAAAAACCTAACAATTTTGTTGTTTAATTTTCGGTTGGTATGTCTTAATCTATTGTTTTTAATTTAATTTAATCAATTTTTTAAAAGTTTGAAACGTATAAAATGTATTTTTTAAAAGGATGAATGAAAGGGTTTTATTAATTTAAGAAATATATGTAAGTATGACATGCTTTCACTTTTCTTATTTTTAATGTAAAATTATCTAATTTATTTATTGACACGTCATCGAATTGGACGATTTAAATTTTAGGTTGGTCAATTTTTTTAAAATAATGGACAAAACTGCACAATAAAATTGAGGGATCAAAATTACAATTTGACAATTGGGGAACTAAAACTCCATTTTTAAGTCATATTTGTATTAGATCACATATTTTATTTTAAACAAAGGTATTTTATCACTTACATATAAATGTTAAGTAGTCTGATTACATGAATCCCTAACCCTAATGCAACCCTAACACCCAAAATGACACATTTCTCCCTAACTTTTCTTTTGAAAGAAATTTATGAAAAAAAAATCCTTGCTGAGAGTTGAACCACAGACCAACTTCTAATAGGTCACAGCTGTAACCACTGGATCACTAATGGTTTTTGTGACTTATAATTGCTTTTATTTTATATATATCTACGGCAATTATAAAAAGGGGGGTTTGAATGAAGGAATTAAGTAGTGTTTTAATTAAATCTAAAATATTTTTATGCACAATCTAATATATTTTGGTTTGTGATATGAAATATATTTTAATACTCAATAATATATTTTTATACTGAATATGATATATTTTGGTACTCAATTTGAGATATTTTTGAATTAAATCTAATATACTATTTTTATATTGAATATGTTAGAAAGTGATTTCTTAGTCCCCAAGTTTTGCTAAAATATTTTTATGCACAATCTAATATATTTTGGTTTGTGATATGAAATATATTTTAATACTCAATAATATATTTTTATACTGAATATGATATATTTTGGTACTCAATTTGAGATATTTTTGAATTAAATCTAATATACTATTTTTATATTGAATATGATATATTTTGGTACTCAATTTGAGATATTTTTGAATTAAATCTAATATACTATTTTTATATTGAATATGATATATTTTGGTACTCAATTTGAGATATTTTTGTACTAAATCTAATATATTTTTGTACTTAATAATATATTTTAAAATTGAAGAGTAAACCCGTTAAATAGTTATGAGAGAAACCTAGCTCAGTTAAAAGGTTATAAATAGAGGAGAGCATTAGAGAATTAGGGTAGTCTTGACAACCCTAATGACTAACCCTAACTTTTCTTTTGAAAGAAATTTATGAAAAAAAATCTAATATGATATATTTTGAATATGATATATTTTGGTACTCAATTTGAGATATTTTTGAATTAAATCTAATATACTATTTTTATATTGAATATGATATATTTTCGTACTCAATTTGAGATATTTTTGTACTAAATCTAATATATTTTTGTACTTAATAATATATTTTAAAATTGAAGAGTAAACCCGTTAAATAGTTATGAGAGAAACCTAGCTCAGTTAAAAGGTTATAAATAGAGGAGAACATTAGAGAATTAGGGTTACAACAAACAAGAAAAGATTAGAGATCAAAGGAAAACTAGGGTTGTGGAGAGAAGAAGCAAGGAGACAAGTGAGAAGAACCTGGTAAGGGGGAGTCTCTATTCATCATTATATATAAGTTATTAACATATCCTTTTTATTATTATTATTATTATTCTTTCGATTACCACATAACAGTTCCAGCTTTTACATTTAAGACCAATGTCTTGGTGCAAGCTTTTATATATATTTTTTATTTTGATTTGTCATTTTTATTGTTGTCCATCTTTTGTTTTTGCTGTTTTTTAAGGTAGTTTGATAACATAATATTGAATATAATTATAAAAGTAATAATATAGCAAATTTGATAATTATATATGAAGCTCTACAAAACCCGTGCATCGCTCGGGTTAGAGTCTAGTATTTTAAAAGATTGACTAAACCCTTTCAAAAAAAAAAGGTTGGCTATACAAGTTCTAATATGATTTTACAACGCGGCGTGGCCATTGAATGGGGCACTGCGTTCAATTTTCTTCAATAATTAATATGAATCGCATAGATGTCTGTTATGCAGTGCTGTAAAAATATGCAATGTTTGTTATGCATAAGATTGAATCATATTGTGATTTTCTATGTGTCGAGGGAAAAATCAATTGGCTGGAATGAAATCATACCCAACAAAAAATTAAAATTGGATTTAAAGATGTGAAGAAATCAATTCTGCAGAAACCGAAGGAAGTAAGGAAGGAAGGAGGAATCAATTCTGCAGAAACTGTTCTCTCACCTCCAAATTTACACTTTCATCCTTTTATTTACTCAACCATTGGATTTAATCCAATGGCTCTCATTCATTTTGCAAAAAAAAAGGAGGTCTCTCACGGTAGGAGACCTATACAGATTATGCACCAAAGACGGCACCTAATATTACTATATTTGCTTTTCTAACAATTGTCTCATCATTTTCCTTTTACAACATTTTTTAGAGGGTTATCAATGAAACATTACTGTTTCTTAGTGCTAGTAATACAGTCTTTAACACACACTCTCTTTGATTAATTAAAATTCGCATGGATCCCATCAAATTATGTGGGTCCCATCTAAATTTGATCAGACTCAAGAATTTTAATTAATCAAAGAAAATGTGTTAAAAAATGTATGTTAAATGTTTATTGTTAACATTATTCTTGTTTTTTTTTCTTATTATATTATTTACTTCGCTCTTTTTTTCATTTTTAATTTCTCTTTTCAATATAATTAATTAAAGATAATTTTGTAAACAAACTCATAATCCATGATTAATGATTTAGTCCATCAATTTCTTTTCAAGTGTTGTTTATTAGAAATTTTTTGTGTCGTTTTCAAATTACAAGATAGTATTAAATGTTGTTTTACGAAATTTATCTATACTTATTTACCGTGAGAGACATAACTAAGTTAAGATTTTTTTTTCTTTTTTTAAAGGAAAAGAGAGTTAAGATAATAAATAGTTAAGAATAATAAATGAAATATATGAAATTGTTTATGAAAAGTAATAAAGTTCAATAGTTTCATTGGTTCGTGTAACCAATCTCAAAACGACACTTAAAAAATAACCGAGATAGTATTAAAATAAGTGTGACTATAACAAAAAAGTATGAGAATGAATGTCATTTTCAGTTTCTAATACAATAATAACTTTTTATAGTAATCTAATGTCTAGAAATTTATTTTTTTAAGGTGAATAAATGAGTTGTCTGAGTTCGAACTCCGGCCCCTACATATAATATACAATATCCTTATTAACTGAGTTAAACTCACGAAAAATCTTTCTCTTTCTTTAATAATTGTATTTCTTAATATGTGTGTAAAAATCTGAACTAACTTTAATTTTGAAACAATTATTAAAAAAAATATCATTTTGAAATGGAGGGGGTAAAAATAAATAAATAAAAATTGTTGTGTTAATTGATGATTGGGGTAACCAAGAGACTAGAGAGTGGTATAGGTGTTGCAATAAACACTTACGAGAAAAATTATCATTTTCTCTATACCTTACCATAGGTGAGGAAATGAAAAATTGTAGAGAAAGAGAAAGTAGCAAGGAAAAAGGAACAACCTCACATTCATCCAAGCTCAAGTACCAACATTCACCACCATCATCATCAAACCCTCCTAGTGTGAGTTGCATTTGATTCCTTTCTTTATGCATGTCTAGCAACTTCAGAGATTAAAGTGTGAAATAGAGAAATTTGGTGTTTTCGGAACAAATTAGTGTGTGAATGATTCTTTTCTAAAAATTGGTTTTAATTTTATTCATGATCAGTGGTTAATGTAGATTGTTGTTCTTGTATTTTTATTGATGGTTTGATTGTGCTGTTATTTCTTGCTGCATGTTGATTCTTGAGTAACTTAATCTTGTTTAAGTTTGGTGTTATGTTTTAAGATTGATTTTTTGTGGTTAAATTGCTTGTATGATTTAGTCTTGTCTTGAGTGTGAAAAGTGGTGTCGAAGTCAACAAAATATGTTGATGTTTTAAATATTAGTCAAATTTTTGTCACTGATGATGATTTGTTCCTGTTCTCCTACTTTTCATAAATCAAACTCAAGTTTATATCATGGAATTTATATATTAACAGTCACTATAATGTACAATAGTCCACATGTCTTAGTTCAAGTGATAAATGTTATTGCTAGGCCGACGTGACCCGGGTTTGAACCTGGGATCGTCCTTCGGTAGGGAGGGTGTGGTAAGCGAAGAGCAAGTAGGGACACCTCATACGATCATAATGTTTAACTTACTTTACTACATGCTAAGATCTCGTAGGTGTCTCACGTCTAGGGATGGTAAAGCTGGCCGGCCCGTCCCGTTTAAGCCTGCTTAAAACGGGACGAGACGAGCCGAGTCAAATTAGGTGGCCGAGTCCAAAATCTCACCCCGCCCCGTTTAGTGGTGGAAAAACGAGTTGGCGGGCCGGCCCGTCAAACAAAAAACTTTGTTTTTCAAAGAAAAAGAAACAACTTTTTTAATGCATTTTTTTTACAACTTAATTATTATAAAAAAAAATTATGTTGCTTTTATCATTTTTTATGAAGTATTTGTTGCTTTTATCATAAAAAAATATAAATGAATATGCAACGAATAAATTTGTGGTAAAAACATGATAATTAATAAATTGGCGAACTCAACATCATACTTAATAACAAAATAATGAAAATATGCCAACATAAAACAAATCCAACAACCAAAATAAATCCAAAAAGATAAAATAAGTCTAAAACAAAAAAGAAAAACGAGTTAAGTGGGCCGGCCCGCCACGAGTCCGCCCTGTTTTTTCAACGAGTTAAGCGGGACGAGCCAACTATAGGAAGCGAGTTCAAAACTTCGACTCAGTCCGCCAAAAATAGCTGGCTAAACGGGCCGGCCCGACGGGTTGAACCCGTTTTGCCACCCCTACTCACGCCTATTGAGACTTAAAAGTATTGAGGTTATTAATGTTATATTATTATACATATTTATATATACAACCTCCTATGTAATGTTGATATGATAGTTATCAAAGATGATATTCAGAAGCACGGTGTGTGGAATGGTAGCAAGAACTTGACAGTTGAATTGGACAATGCATCTGAGCGAGATTCTGGCAGGAAAGGTAAACCAAAATATGATAAGTTCAATGTAGAAACAGAAATCACCAAAGACTTCAAATTCAGTATAGGAATGGAGTTTTCTTCTCTACAACTATTTAAGGATGTTGTTCAAAAGCACAATGTGTTAAATGACAGAGAGATAAAATTTGCCCGGAACGACAAATGGAGGGTTAGAGCTGTTTGTAAGTTTAACAAAAAATGTGGATACACTATTTTTGTGAGTAGAGTGGTAAGGCCTACTGCATTTAGGGTGAGGACACTCTGCCCAGAGCATACTTGTGGAAGATTGTTTGCTAACAAGATTTTCAAGTCTAAGCGGGTTGCAAAAGTCGTAGTAAAACACAATAACAAAGAAGAACAACCTGCTATACAACAGCTTCCAACAGCTGCACCTAAAAAGAGGGCAAGTTTATAGTTGTATTCTGCTAAATTAATTGTTCTTCATTGTTATTGTGTTTGGTATATATAACTTGTTATTGTGTTTTTTTTATATTAGGCGAGGCCGAAGGAAAAGACTTCAAGCAATGTCAAACCAAATGAACCAACAAAGAAAAAAACAAATAATCGACTCCATGCACGTAGTACTTCTAAGAAGACAGAAGGATTAGAGCAACCACAACCCAAAGTGCTTGTTGATGTAGAGCCTCTCAACCAGAATCAAGAAGTGCTAGCTGATGGAGAGCCTCTGGATCGAGATATTTTAGCTACAAAAACATTTGCTGAGCCAATTTCTGCGATGAAACTTGTACCAACAACTGCTGATCCTGTACCATCTGATGTGAGCCTGTTTGTCTTCATTTTATTTCAATTCGTAGTTACTCAATAATAGGCTTTATGTAATATCTCTATTGGATATTGTAGGAAAAGAAAAGAAAGAAAAAAGTGACAAGAAAATTGAATTTAAAGAAGGTAAGGACTAGTGATAGATTGAGAACCTTGACCTTCAAAAGAGTATATGATGGTCCTGGGAGAGATGCAACCAGTCCAATCGTGATTAATGATAATGATTAGGATGATGATGAAGAAGAAGAAGCCAAAATTATATGATCAGAAAATTGGAAGTTGCATGCATGCCTTAAGAAGTTGTGATGAAATTTCCAAAAGTTTGACAAAAATCCATTCCTCATGCTTTCTTTAGGACTCTTATGATATGTCTTATGATCTGATGGTATAAAACCAATAGCTGCACTTTTATTTGCTGAACGTGTAAAAAAATATTACACTAATAATGTATATAAATGAAATTCTTATGTTTTATTATTCTCCTTAATTCTCCCATGGGTGTTCTGCCTTTCTACAAACCTGCTTTCTTACTTTTTCTTTCATTATTTTAAAGTTCTATTTTCTCTTTTCTTTAGCTTCTTTATTTTTTTTAATTATTATTATTATTATTGTTTGTTGGTTTGATTTTGAAGTCTGGTTCGCAGGGTGTGTTTCTGATCTTGAGTTTACCTTTGTTGATTAACTATATATGCCTAGCACTGAGCTGCTCTCATGCTTCTTTTCAAGTGGGCCAAGAGTTGTATATTTAACATTTTTGTTTCATGTTGTGTGTGTTTAGGCCAAGCCAACTTCCTAATAGTTTTATTTCATTCATATTCTAATTTGATTCCTTTCTTCATGCATGTCTATCAATTTTAGAGATTAGGGTATGAAATAGAGAAATTTGGGGTTTTGGGAACAATTAAGGGTGTGAATGTGAATATTTTTTCTAGAAGGTTTTATTTTTAATTCATGAGTGGTCAACGTGGATTGAAAATTGCCCTATGAACTTCTCAGTTTTTTTCAAAAACCTCTCGATTTATTAGACTGTAACTTCGGATGGCACAAAATTTATCAGTAGATGCAATCTGATCAACATTTTTTCTATCATATGATATCTTCCGATCAACTTATATCATGAGTTGTGCAATCCAGGGAGCGCATAGAACAATCGTCATCTGTCATCAGGTTTCTTGTTCTTGTTTTATTGTTGATCATCTAGCCAATTAGTCAGCCCCAAGAGTTTCATCATATATCCATTTTTATTTTTAGGCTTAATTGATCATCCGGTCCCTTATCTTATTTTATTTTTTCACTTTGGTCCCCTAACTATTAAGTGTTTCAATTTGGTCCCATAAGTCTTCCACCGTTTACTAATCTGGTCCCTTCTGTTAGTTTTTTTTCTTTCAAAAAACGTTAAGTTTTGACAGGTGGCTCTCCAACGTGGCATAACCCTTACAATTCTGAGAACTTAGAGAGAGAGAATGAAAACGTAGAGAGAGAAGGCGATTGGGAGAAGAAGAAGAAACGAAAGGCGATTGGAGAACGCGATTGGAAGAAACGAAAGCATCTTCTTCGAAAGTTTAACATGTTTGTTTATTCTTCTTCGTCGCAAAACGGTTCTTTATTATTCTTCTTCTTCTTCTGATTTAGGGTTTCATCTTCTTCGAAATTTTTTAGGGTTTTTGAAGTTGTGGATGATGTTTGGTCTTTTTACTGTTCTGTATGCATGAAAGCGAAATTTCTAGGATTTTTTAATTTCAAAAAGTTTGTTTTTGTTTGTATGTGTGTTAAAACAGGGTTTTATACATTTGTGTTGTCTGTGGTTCAAAATTTTGAAATCTGTGCATGAATTTTGATTAGGGTTTTTGTTTTTTTAATGGGTTAAAATAGATGGACGAAAGATTTGAGTGTGTCATACATCATGCCGGGGAATTTGAGAATTTTCTTGACCCTGAGTATGTAGGTCCAGAGGAAGTAATTGACTGTGACCCAAATTATTGGTCCTATTTTGAATTGTTAGGAAAGTTAAAAGAACTAGGTTACCGTATGCTTAAAGCCCTTTGGTATTTTGATCCTGTTTTGGAAGATGGAATGATAGCATTAAGAGATGATATGGGTGCTAGAAGGATGATGAATATTGCTCTTTAGTTTGATAGTGTCCATTTGTATGCGTTACATCCTATGTCACAACCTGAATTGTAGAGCTTAACCCATTGATAGAGTATCCATGTATGGAGCCCACTGTTAGGAATGAGAATCAAGAAGGTCCCACTAGTGTAGGTCCCACTGCTGAAACTGGTGTAGAAAATGTTAGTGGTCCCACTACTGAAACTGTTAGTGGTCCCAACTTCGATGTGGATGAAAATGGGCCTGGCTTGGACTTGTTGAGGACAAAATTCTTATTTGATGTTTTAAAGATCACAAACATTCTATAATTGTTTTTAACTTGTTATCTACTAATGTGTTTTGTGAGAAATGTTTCATGAGAATGTTCTTGTTAAAGAGAAGAACATTCTAAACTTACATATGAAGAAAAACATCATCATCAAAGCAAAAGAGAAAAAAGACATGCATGAACTTTTTGCTACAAACATCAAAGCACAAAATATTCTTTATGTCTCACCAAAAGAAGATATAAAGATACCTTTGACAATATGACACAAATAGAAGGAATTTAATGTGTCACAACAAGGCTTTGTTTTACAAAGAAGAATCAACATTGAATGGTTGAAGAATTTCGAGCCTTAAAAGGAAAAGAAAAGAAAACAATTTCAGTTTATACAAGAAGAACGTTCTGGTGAAACTACAAAGAGAAACAAGTGACATCACCAATATGACATCATCATATCACATCAACAAGCCACTAGATCACAACTGGTATACATCATACGCTTTTGCTTCAAATCTTCCTGGAACTGAAAGAACATTCTTGAGAACTTTCTGCCTTTGACAGAATTCACAATTTTGGGCATTCTTGCACTCCAAGCAACAAATATCAGCACATGTCTCTTTGGGATACGTACCCAAACAGTTGTTTATGCAGTGGCCTCCAAGCTTCTATGCTGCTATAAATAGAGGAGCATTCCAATGGATACGTACCCAAACAGTTGGAGTAAGCCCTAATAGCCAATCTATTTTGATTGGATTTGGCTTTGTATCATGACTTTTACATATATATTTATGAATATATATATATATATATATATATATATATATATATATATATATATATATATATATATATATAAGGCATTTATTTATTCTTTTGTTCAGTTTCAAAATAATAAATTCCCTAGAATAATTAGTCTGTTTAATGGAGCATTAAGTGTGACTTAATCGTGAGATCCATTAAACGAAATGACATTATTCTTAAAGTATCCGTAGTCAAGCTTTATTGTGAAATGGGATAACATTAAAGCATAGAGACTATTATGTGGGTAGACTGATTATCACATCTCACGGATCATAGATAAAGAGTTATCAAGTCTTCACATAGGTATAAATATTAGGAGTAATATTTATACTGGATTGACCCGCCATGAGAATACTACATAGTAAAAGTTATGAAAAGTGTCATAAGATATTCTCATAGTGATAGTGGTGTATCCCACCCTTTGACCTGAAACCACTATGTACCCTAGATGTAGGAGTCGAGTGCTTTATCACCATTCAAACGTTGTCTGTAATAGGATGACTATAAAGTTGGTTGATGGGTACTCCATGAATCATGCTAAGGGACATGAGTGACCTAGATGGAATTTGCCCCTCCTACATAACAGGAGAAATGTCTATGGGCCCAATATTGAACTAGACAAGAATGACACGGTCTATGCCTTGTGTTCAATATAGACATGAGGGCAAAGGTGTAATTATACACATGATCATTATCACGGAAAGGTTTCGTCAGATCACATGACATTCTCGTCACTTGGGTAGCAGTGATGTGTTGCTAGATACCACTCACTGTTTATAATATTAAATAGGTAATTTAATATTATTGCCAACGTTACGGGAACCTATAGGGGTCACACACAAAGGACAGATAGATGAGAGAAATAAATAAGTAAGACTTATTTATAAAATAATAAGTAGGACTTATTAGTAATTAAATAATTATGTATGACTTATTATTTAAATTATGAAAAAATAGAGAAACGCGGTCCATCGTAAGATACGGTGTGTTTAAGTGAAATTTGGTGCACCGTAAGGTACGGTGTATTTAAGTGCTTGGCTTGTTGACCACACAAGTGGTTCTATAAATAGAACCCTTGTGGTGAAGCATTATAGAGTTTTTTTTGAAACACTTAACCTAATTCACAAAAGTTGTGAAACCCTAGCCGCCACTCTCTAAACCTTTGTTTCTCTGAATCTCCGTTGGAATTGGCTAGCACCAGTCATCGGAGAAGTTCTGTTCGTGTGGACTGAATAGAGGCATCGCTACGTTGCTTTGCTCGTGATCAGAAACAATTCTGCTACAAAGGTTATGTGCTTCAAGAGGTAAACACATGAATCCTTAAAGTGTTTAAGTATATGTGTCTGATTTGTGATTAATGATTTAATCAAGATCCGTTTCAATGGGATTTGTTCCGCTAAGAGGATTAAATTTTTTTAAAAACCCCTCATAAATCCCTTCAGTGGTATCAGAGCACCTGGTTTTGATTAAATTATTATATTCAAATCGATTTCATATGATGATGTTAATACCGTGGATGTTTGTTATTTGAATATGATTCATATGAATTTTCTGTTATTTTTTTTTTAACATGTATATGAGATATACATAAGACGTGATTTCAATTACAAGAAGCGTTCTTGTTTTTGAAGAAAATGTTTTGAATTAAAAGTTTTGTCAAATACCATGTTTTGATAGAAAGACATTATGTATCTAATTTTAATTTTGAAATAAAATCAGAACATATTTTGTATATATGTGATATGTATAAATAAATGTTTCATATTTATTTTGAAATTAATCTTGTAAAATTATTTTACTAAATATTAATTAAAATTGATTGATCGATATCATATATGTGATATATGATTCTGATACGACATCAGTATATGTGATATATTGATTGTGTCATTCGTTCAATAGGTTTTATATGATTGATTGTGAATTTGTAGACAATTCGTGAGATTGAGCTTCGATATCCGATTCTGGTGAAGCATCAAAGATCCGGTTGTCGATACTGAGCAAACAATTGTTAAAACTATTGATGTTTGATCGTCGTATTAGGTTACCTAACTATACAAGAGTTGTATTATTATGGTTGTATCATTCGTCAATTGTTTTCAAAAGATTGTTGTGAATTTGAACAATTCGTGAGATTGAGCTTCGATATCCGAATCTGGTGAAGCATCAAAGATCCGATTGTTCATGCTAAACAAACAATCCTTGAAACTATTGATGTAGTGTGATCTGCGTAGTGTGATCGATCATAATGTTTAATTAATTAATTCAATTGGAGAAAGGTAGATTTAAAAGATCATGATTTTGAAAGAGTTTCAATATCAGGTATGGTCTTTTGAATTTGGTAATTAAAGATTTTCATATCTTTAGTTTAATTCATTTCCAATTTAAAAGGATCATGATTTTGAAAAGTTTCAATATCAGATATGATCTTTTGAATTTGGTAGTAAAATATTTGCATAATTTTAGCACCATAATTTGTTTTGGAAACAGATTGATTGCCTAAATAAAGCAGATTTAATTATAATAATTATTGAGTGTCAATATTACTATAATTAAATAAATAAAAATTCTACCTTTTTTGGATTGTTTTTCAAAAGATGTTTGAAATGTTAGTAAACGATCCTTATTTGATAGTAAATTTAAAATGTCATGATTTGAAATAGTTTCAATGTCATGTATGATTTTGAATTTATTTAAAAGATTTGCATGATTTTTAACATAATTTGATTCTAATTTAAAAGAATCATGATATTGAAAGAGTTTCAATATCGGATATGATCTTTTAGATTTGGTCATAATATTTGCATATTTTAATTTTATTTATGACCCGATTGACTTTGAAAATAGTTTCAAAGTATATGTATGTATATATATATATATATATATATATATATATATATATATATATATATATAAATCAATTTTATATGGCATATATCTCGGTCAAAATATTATTTCCAAATCTTGATTGACTCTAAAACTGTTTAATGATAATAATAATAAATAGTTATTATTATTTATCATTAAGTTTAAGGTATATGGTTATGACCTTAGTTTATTTTGGCGTTTATTCATTTAAATTAAATATGACCCGCGTGTCATAGTTTATTTCTTTTAAATACGGCCTGCGTGTCGTGATTTATTTTATTTAAATACGACCTGCGTGTCGTGTCATTTATTTATTTTATTTAAATGTTAAATAATGTAATTGCTCAAGTTGAAGAGAAGACGACGCCAAAAGATGATTCCGATGGAGAAACTTTTGAAGCTTGCTCGTGGGTCAAAGAATTGTAATAAAATAATTTATTTAATTCTTACGCGTTAGGAGGTCATAACCATACTACCTAATTTATTTTATGTATGTGATGCATGAAATGTATGTTTAGTTAGCGCATGTATGAGATGTATGCTTAACGAGTTTTAGATGTATGTTAGCATGTATATTTTAAATGTTTTATATACTTGCTATATATGAGCATGAATGTCATGCATATCAAGACACGCGTATATAGATACACATGTCGGTGAGATCAAAACTAATTAAAATCCTTCAAATAGAATATTAAGTTAAATGCTTTCCAAAGGATAACACCCTTCAAGACTAGTCTCGAATAGTGTGGGTTCGCCCTAGCGAAGTGCATTTTCTATACTAGTAAGTTGCGGTGAGGTAATTCCATTTACCCGACTGTTATTCTTTGGGTCTAACTTAACTAAATTATTTTAATAAGATTAAAATATATTTAGAAGCAATGTTTGGGAACATCTATATGATAGATTAGAGTAAGGAGTTACTCGCCCAAATGGTTTGAAAGTTGTATGAGATACAATTGGAAGGAGTTCCTACCTAAATAGCTAAGTTTTGGGGGATCAGCCCTCGCTGACTCAAAACGAAGTGAAATATGGATTTCAACCCACTAGAAAATCTTCCAATGAGATTTTCCGAATCAAATGTTGAAGGTCATTTGTTTTGAGTAAAATAGTGGGAGCATATTTAATTAAAGACCTAATTAAATATGTTTTAAATCATGATACATTTATTTTATTTATTTTCTGTATTTAGAATTTCTTTGGCATATGCATTTTATTATACTGTTAAATGTTCATATAAAGAACAAAAAAATCTTCAGAAAGGAGTTTCTGAATTGGTACAAGAATTGAGAATTGTTCTCAAGAACGAGAAAAACTGTTAATGTTTTTTAAAAGAGTCAAAATATAAGAAAGAGGTAAGACTTCTTCTTTGCCCATATAGTTATAGAAAGTTAAATTTCTACTTCTGCATCATAAGTATATGATACTTGATGATTGATCTCATATTTGTTGAAATATAGAGAGTTTTAAAGAAGTAGGACATTAACTATAAGTGAAGTCCACCTACGTCTAGAATGGAACAAATTGTTTCATTGATATAGGAGCTAATGCTTGGACTTAAATTTAACTTGATATGGAACCAAATAATTGTTATTAAATTCCATATAAAATAGAAGCATTAAATCCTAAATCTTGTATTGACAAGATAAAGATTGTGTAGTTGAATAAAAGACAAATGTTGTCCTATTATCCAAATAATGTTTTCTATACAAGCGTGGAATTGAGATATATGATCTTGATAAGCTGGTCTATAACATATGAGAAAAGGATCAAATGAGATTTGAACCTTTTGTATATCATCAGCATTATTGTTGCAAAGAAGTGTGATTCACAATTTCAGATTCCATGAATATGGACTATTAGACTCATTTGATATCTTATCATTTGAAGGATATGAGTTCCGCCTTTAAAATATTTAGTGTTAGAGAACATTTGATTTATTCGAATCAATATACATATGATGTATATGGATCACCAAACACATTTGCTAGAGATATTTATTTCTCTTACTTCATTTACATTACTGACTAGATTAGTAAATGTAAATATGTGTTTGACACGAGTTAGAAATCTTTGAATTGGTTCAAAGAGTTCAACGATGGAGTAAAGGAATAATTTTGAAAAGTATAAAGATCATATGAGTATGTCATGATGGTTAATACTTAATTAAGGAGTAAATTGATAATTTATATCGCTTCATGTTTGACATGACTCGATCTAAAATAGTTCGATTATAACTCCATGACTCTTGAAATGGATTAAATTACAGTTATTCTTTCCCCACTATAAGTTCCAATTGAGGTAATTATAAAGACACCATATTAGATATGGAGGTAAGAGTACCTAGTCTGACTTTATGATAATTTGGGGTTATAAAGTTTATTAGATAAACTATATTCCAATTTAGACAAATGTATATTTGTGGAGGTACCCTAAGGAAAAATAAGGGATACTAATTGTACATCACTTTATATGACAAAAGTCATTTGTCTCTGGATTTGGAGTATTCCTCTTGAAGTAGTGTGTCTCTGCAAGAGCCAGTGGGAGTGATGTAGAACTTGAATTAAGTCAAGTACCACAAAATACATGTTTCTCTAAGAATGGAACATGAACTGATTCAACAAAGGGTTGTTGTTAAATCACTAGTTCGAGTAGCACAAGATCTAGATGAGTCTGATATAACATATCACTAGGATGAGAAACATGATTTTGTCATGACTCAAAAAGGTGATATGATACTCATGGAAGATGAGCCCCGACTTACTAGAAGGTCTTAAATGACCTGAATACGGAGAAGTGGCTAGATGCCATGGGATCTTATATAGAATCTATGTACACAAAAGATATATGGATATTGGTTATATCATCCAACGAGTACGACTCATAAGATGAATGTGGGTTTTCTTATATAAAACTGACATGGATGGTATTAAGAATACCTTTAAGATGTGATTGACTGTAGAAGGCTTCATGCAACTCATGATGCAAATCATGACGAAGTCATTACATCATCGCAATGCTTATATCTAGCGATCCCGCTTGTCATTGTTGTATAATACGTGTTCTGAAAGATGGATGACGAGGTTGTATTCCTTACTTGGAATAACCTTATATATGTATTTGACATATGTGGGATTTTGTTAATCCAAAGGATACTAGAAAGGTACATGTATTACAAAATTCATTTATGAATTAGAACAAGCTTCTCGAAGTTGAATTGTTTAGTTTATTAATAGAGTTTTATGAAAACTTAGATTAATAAAAGAACAAATTTAAATCTTGTGCACACAAGAAGATTAGTGGGAGCATTGATATTAGTTTGGTGGAGTATGTGGATGACATACTAGTCACCAAAACAATTTATCTACACATGTGAGACATCGTTAGAAAATTATTTCTAATTTGTACCAAAATTGATTCTAGTGTTCGACACTAGAATACCTTCAAGAATATCCTTGGATGTCTTAAAGGACTTAGGATTGTTTCTTGAACACAGATGAAAAGGAACATCGTAAAGGAGTTACAATGATGACAACTTTCATATCTGTGTACAGTATATCCAGATCGCAATCTGGAATAAATGTTATGCTTAGATATCAACTATAAAATTTGTAAAAGTACAAGCTTTAGATAGTTGTTGTTTCTATTACAGATGTCAAATATATGATTTGAATCGTTTAGCTCATAAATGAGCAAAAACATGTGTTTATTGCGTTGCGGATTCCATGGATCCCATCTGAGGTGAAATTGGTTTAATCTTGCAAGCAATGAAAACTAGGTCTCACCAATGATTCAAATGTATATGTTGACACTTCAATTTCTTTTTGATGGAAGATCAAAAGTGGAAATTGAAAGAAGTACAACCTACCAACATAGGAAAGGTTCCTAATCTGCTAGTAGAGTATCTTGAACATAGTGTGCTTGATGCTAACATTTGACCAATATATATTGAGCTAATATTTGATTGGCTTTTAGTGCTAGTGGGAGATTGTTGGAGTAAGCCCTAATAGCCAATCTATTTTGATTGGATTTGGCTTTGTATCATGACTTTTATATATATATTTATGAATATATATATATATATATATATAAGGCATTTATTTATTCTTTTGTTCAGTTTCAAAATAATAAATTCCCTAGAATAATTAGTCTGTTTAATGGAGCATTAAGTGTGACTTAATCGTGAGATCCATTAAACGAAATGACATTATTCTTAAAGTATCCGTAGTCAAGCTTTATTGTGAAATGGGATAACATTAAAGCATAGAGACTATTATGTGGGTAGACTGATTATCACATCTCACGGATCATAGATAAAGAGTTATCAAGTCTTCACATAGGTATAAATATTAGGAGTAATATTTATACTGGATTGACCCGCCATGAGAATACTACATAGTAAAAGTTATGAAAAGTGTCATAAGATATTCTCATAGTGATAGTGGTGTATTCCACCCTTTGACCTGAAACCACTATGTACCCTAGATGTAGGAGTCGAGTGCTTTATCACCATTCAAACGTTGTCTGTAATAGGATGACTATAAAGTTGGTTGATGGGTACTCCATGAATCATGCTAAGGGACATGAGTGACCTAGATGGAATTTGCCCCTCCTACATAACAGGAGAAATGTCTATGGGCCCAATATTGAACTAGACAAGGATGACACGGTCTATGCCTTGTGTTCAATATAGACATGAGGGCAAAGGGGTAATTATACACATGATCATTATCACGGAAAGGTTTCGTCAGATCACATGACATTCTCGTCACTTGGGTAGCAGTGATGTGTTGCTAGATACCGCTCACTGTTTATAATATTAAATAGGTAATTTAATATTATTGCCAACGTTACGGGAACCTATAGGGGTCACACACAAAGGACAGATAGATGAGAGAAATAAATAAGTAAGACTTATTTATAAAATAATAAGTAGGACTTATTAGTAATTAAATAATTATGTATGACTTATTATTTAAATTATGAAAAAATAGAGAAACACGGTCCATCGTAAGATACGGTGTGTTTAAGTGAAATTTGGTGCACCGTAAGGTACGGTGTATTTAAGTGCTTGGCTTGTTGACCACACAAGTGGTTCTATAAATAGAACCCTTGTGGTGAAGCATTATAGAGTTTTTTTTGAAACACTTAACCTAATTCACAAAAGTTGTGAAACCCTAGCCGCCACTCTCTAAACCTTGTTTTCTCTGAATCTCCGTTGGAATTGGCTAGCACCGGTCATCGGAGAAGTTCTGTTCGTGTGGACTGAATAGAGGCATCGCTACGTTGCTTTGCTCGTGATCAGAAACAATTCTGCTACAAAGGTTATGTGCTTCAAGAGGTAAACACATGAATCCTTAAAGTGTTTAAGTATATGTGTTTGATTTGTGATTAATGATTTAATCAAGATCCGTTTCAATGGGATTTGTTCCGCTAAGAGGATTAAAATTTTTTAAAAACCCCTCATAAATCCCTTCAATCATCATATCACATCAACAAGCCACCAGATTACAACTGGTATACATCATACGCTTTTGCTTCAAATATGCCTGGAACTGAAAGAACATTCTTGAGAACTTTCTGCCTTTGACAGAATTCACAATTTTGGGCATTCTTGCACTCCAAGCAACAAATATCAGCACATGTCTCTTTGGGATACGTACCCAAACAGTTGTTTATGCAGTGGCCTCCAAGCTTCTATGCTGCTATAAATAGAGGAGCATTCCAATGGAATTGGCAAGTGTTTTACAAAGAAATTATCTCTCTCTCTCAAGTGAAATTTATCACTACACTAAAAAACTCTTCAAACTGTTGGAACAAAATGTATGAACAACTCTCTTTTGGGTTTTGATGATAACAAAGTGTTAAAAAGAAAATTGGAATTGCTAATGCTTAATTCTAAGTATGCAGAACCATGTACTTAAAGATTGGTATCTAACATTGGTTATGAAAGAACAAGCTAAGAGCAAGAAGGAAAGCATAGAAGCTTGTGTTGCAAGGCTGAAGAAAATAAGCGTCTGAAGAGTGCGTCTGAAGACCAGCTTCTGAAGGGTGCGTCTGATGAACAATGTGTCTGATGAACAGTGCGTCTGAAGACCAGCTTCTGAAGGGTGCGTCTGATGAACAGTGCGTCTGAAGGGTGCGTCTGATGAACAATGTGTCTGAAGTCTGCTTCTGAAGAAGTGCTTCTGATGAACAGTGTCTGATGCCAGCTTCTGAAAAACTGTTTCTGAAGTGAAGCTTCTGAAGTCTGAAACGTAGCAGTCAACAATTGCAACTGTGATCAGTGAAGTATTGTACTGTCAGAACAACTCTTGCAACAGTTGTCTCCTTGGCCAAAACATTCTCCATGTTTTAAGGAAACAATTCAAATCTGCCATGCTCTGTTTTTTGTGCGCACACCAGAACAGAATGAATGCTGGCTGAAGCTTCATTTGCAACGGCTCTTTTGATGACATGGCTCTTCTCAACAACTCTTTAATTCTCTATAAAGGATTGAAGATTTGCAGAAGAAGACTAAGGACTCTGTAAAGAAATATAAGACTGAAAAACCAGAAACTGCCATACTCTGTTTTTCATCCAACAGTCATTAAATAACTTAGGAATTCTTACAAACCTTTTTATCTTAGAATTCCTTAAGTGTAAAGTCTCAACCTGTGTTGTATTTTGTGAACACCACTGATAGTATATCAAGTGTTCAACTCAAACTGTTTTCTATTGTAAATCTGTTTGAATCAAAGTCTCTAGCCTGCATGCTTGAGCAACCAAAAGTCTCATAACTTTGTGTATTGAGCATAGAAAGTCTTAGACTGTGTGTCTAAGCAGGGAAGTCTCTTACTAAATGTTTGAGCAACTAGAAGTCTCTTGCTTGAGGGCTTGAGCATTGGAAGTCTCTTACTAGGTGTTTGAGCAATTACAAGTCTCTTACTAAGTGTTTGAGCAACTGGAAGTCTCTATGCTTTGTGCTTGAGCAATTGTAATCGTTTGATTATAGTGGAAAATCTCTTGTTAGTAACAAGGGGACTGGACTACTTCCGGATTATGGAAGGAACCAGGATAATTTGTTTGTGTCTCTCTTTCCCTCTCTCATTTACTTTATATCCGCTGCATAAAACACTCTGAAAATAGTTCAGATCTGATCAATATCAGAATCTGAACTAACATAAGTTTTTTGAGATAGAAAAGAAATAGCCCACACAATTCAACCCCCATTTCTTGTGTGTTTTTCTCATCTTCAGTTGGTATCAGAGCCCCTGGTTTTGATATTCAATCACTTAACAGTGAGTCAGTATAGATCCTGAGAAAAACATGTCTTCTGGTGGTTCTGGTGAATCTACATCCAGAAGTGGTGGTGGTGGCTATGGTACAGATAACAAGCAATCTCACTCACACAATAAACCTCCTATTTTTACTGGTGATGCTGAGAAATTCTCCTGGTGGAAAAGCAAAATGTACAGCCACATTATTGGAATTGATGACTCCTTATGGGATATCATAGAAGATGGAATATCTATTCCAGTTGATGAAGAAGGAGTAGCCATTAACAGAAGAAGCCTTACTGATGCTGAGAGAAAGATCTACAGAAAACATCACAATGTAAGAGGTATCATTGTGGACTCTTTACCCCACAATGAGTATCTTAAGCTGAGTGATAAATCAACAACAAAAGCCATCTTCACCTCTCTCTGCTCTAACTATGAAGGAAACAAGAAGGTTAGAGAAGCAAAGGCAAACCTTCTGGTTCAGCAGTATGAGCTGTTCAGAATGAAGGAGGATGAAAATATTGAGACCATGTTCTCAAGATTTCAGACTCTGGTTTCTGGACTTCAGATTCTGAAGAAAAGTTATACTACTGCTGATCATGTGAACAAGATCCTCAAAAGTCTGCCATCTAAATGGAGACCTAAGGTGACTGCTATTGAGGAAGCTAAAGATTTAAATACTCTAAGTATTGAAGATCTTATAAGCTCTCTCAAGGTGCATGAACTAGGACTCAATGAAGATGAACCTGTTAGAAAATCTGAGTCTATAGCACTTAAATCCAAAGGAAAGTTTTCAAAAGCTCTAAAAGTTTCAGAATCTGATGAAGAATCTCCTGAGGGAAATTCTAAAGAAGATTCAGAAGCTGAGGAGCTAGAAATACTTTCCAAAAGAATTCAGTGCTTGATGAAGAGACAAAAGAAATCTTCTAACAGGAGCAGCAACTTCAAAGGATCTGGTTCCAAGAAGGAAGAACAGAATGGTTGCTAAAACTGCAAGAGAACTGGTCACTTTATAGTTGATTGTCCAGATTTTCAAAAGGACAAATCAAAGGAGAAATTCAGAAGGACCAACTCAAAATCAAGCAACTTCAGAAACAGATTCAAGAAAAGTCTTATGGCTACATGGAATGAGCTTGACAATGAATCTGAGTCTGAGAATGAAGATGAAGAAGAAGCAAATCTAGCTCTGATTGCTACAACATCTTCTGATGAAGAATTAGGTTCAGACTCTGAAGATAAGGTATATTCTGAACTCACTCGTTTTGAACTTATTGATATAGTTAAGGATTTTATGAACCACCTTAGAAGCAAGTTAAATCAATTTAAATCTTTGAAAAAGAAAAATAACTTGTTGGATGATGAGAATCTTCAACTTCAAAATCATATCAAT
The DNA here is from genome assembly GCA_018208015.1 of Medicago ruthenica. Taxonomy (NCBI): domain Eukaryota; kingdom Viridiplantae; phylum Streptophyta; class Magnoliopsida; order Fabales; family Fabaceae; genus Medicago; species Medicago ruthenica. Next base: position 38,779,190 of record CM031373.1, on the reverse strand, counting down.
GAGATTGATGAAGAAGTTAAAGAGCTCAGAGAAATGGTTCATAAGAAACCTGATGAAGTTCCTAATGAACATGAAATTACTCTTCAGGATTCTATCTTAACTGGAATCAATAGAAGTAAGATTGCTTCTATGATTTATAATATCAGCAGAAACAAAGGAGAAGGAATTGGTTTAAAAAATGATTCATTTAATTTTTCAAATGAAACAAACCTTCCATTCTGTTCTGAAGATAGTATAAAAGGCATTAAGGTTTGTTTTGTACCTGCATCTGACAATTCTGAGAAGCAGAATTTAACAAAAACTGAGACTGCTAAGTCTGAAGTTCTGAACTGCTCAGAATCCAAAACTTCTGAACCTAAAGGAAAGATGAAGGCAGAATCTAAAATTTTGTCAAAGTCTAAATCAAAAGGTTCTAAGTTTAAGATTATGAGAAAATCATATTCTAAACCTGAAAATGTTCAGAGTCTGAAGAGTTTACAACCTAAGACAAGCAAGTCTCAAGCTCTGAAAAATTCAGACTCAAATTTTCAAAAGGCTGTGTTTGTAAAACCTTCAAAGGATACTAAACCAATTTATACAAAATCTGTTAAATCTCAGAATGCCAGACCAAAGGTACAAAAGAAAGCCAATCTGTCAATTGACTCTGATTGTATTAAGAAAGGTCTGAAAGTTTGTTGTGTGTCAGGAGCTGGCAAAACTGAAGTTCTTAACAAATCAGAACCTATGACTTCTGAATCCAAGATTCTGAACAAATCAAAATCAAAGACTCTTAAGTCTAAAGTTCTGAAGAAAACAGAACCAAAGTCTTCAAAGGTTCAGACTCTTAAAATCTCAAAACCAAAGACCTTCAAGTCTCAGGTTCTGAAGAAATCTGAGTCAAGACCTTTGAAAGCTCAGGTTCTGAAGAACTCAGTGTCTGATACTAAGACTTATTCAAGATTAAAGGATTCATATCCAAGGTATCTGAACAAGTCTGAGTTCTATAACTCCAGACATAAGGTGCAAAAGACTAAACCTTTCAGAACTAACCCAAGAGGACCCATATGGGTACCCAAGTCAGAAATCATTTCTGTTGCAGATATGATTAAATGCCAAAGAAAAGGTGAAGTCCTGATGCCTGGACAGTGGCTGCTGGCATTGCATGACAAAAGGAAAGTCTATGTTCCAAACCCTGACCATGAAAGAGGGAGGAACTGTGGAATCTGGAGGAAACCACAAAGACTGGATCATTGGTGATGAGCTAGCTGACACTTCTCCTGAAGCCAATCAAGAACATTGTTGGAACAAAAATGGGTGTTCAGAAACAACCTGATTGAACAAGGAGAGGTAGATCAAATGCTCCACAGAGGTATGATTGTTCTCTGTTATACTTAATAGATTCTACATCAGTTGGAAAACTATCAGATTCATGAAAACAACATAACCTTCTTTGTGATAACACTGTTGTAATCTGTTTGTCTAAAAATTCCAATTCTACATTCAAGAGCCAAGCATTTTTGAACTTATACTTCATTTTATTAGAGATTATGTTCAGAAGAGTGTTTTGGATTTTCAATTCATTGATTCTGATTATCAATCATCAATGGGCTGATATATTTACAAAACCCCTCATTTTAGACAGATTTTATTTTATTTCATCTCTTGAAAAATTGCTTGACTCTGAATAGAAACTGAGAACCTGAAGTTCATCAGAAGCTAAGACTTAACAGACACTCACTTTGAGAGTCTAAAGATAGTCCAACTTATGAAAACATCAGAGTCTAAGTTTCAGAATCTGAATTTTTGTGACTTCTGATAAAACTCATCATAAGTGGACACTTTACACCTGGCCCACTAATGAGAGTGAATCTGAACAGCTGTTCAACACTTGGTCAGAATCTGATAAGTAATAACAGCTGGGCTGTGATGAATTAAGTCTTGAAAGCTGTACTTTGCACCCTCCTAAAGTTATCAATGTGCAGTGTGTTTAAATGGTTTTTTGTTTCTGAAAAGTTTTAATCAAACACACTCAAAACACAGTTTTCAATTTTCATCCTATATGTTCAATTCTCAGACACAGTTTTAAAAACTCTCAAACAATTCTGTCTGAAACAGTTCAGCAGTACTGAACAAAATGTTCTGAACAATTGGTTCTGTAACAGTTCAGTGGTTCTGAACAAAAATGCTCTGAACATTTTATCTCACATTTTCACTCTCTTAAAATTCTTGAATTTTCTTTTTGTTGATGACAAAAGGGGGAGTAAAAGTAACAAGTATTTCAGGCTCTGAGCTTACAGAACATAAGTTAATTTCTGTTATGTAATTAACTTATGAGAACAACTTATTATATCTTAGCCTCTGTTTTGAAATTCTGTGAGATAAATTACTCTTTATTGAGTTAAATTGAATTTAAATAACTTGGATAAGACTCAGGGAGCTTACAAACCTCATCCTGTGAATTATCAGACTTAGGGGGAGCTTACAAACCTCATACCCTGAAGTTAGCTTGTTATTTATAATTCTGAGTGATAATTTCACCTTATTGTTTTAAGTTGAATTTAATTAACTTGGATAAGAATCAAGGGGAGCTTGCAAACCTCACCTTGTGGATTATCAGACTCAGGGGGAGCTTGCAAACCTCATACCCTGAAGTCAACTTATTAATTAAAGTTAACAACAATTCTGAAATTCTCACCTTTTTTATCTAAACTGAATTTAATTAATCTGGATCAGACTCAGGGGGAGCTTGCAAATCTCATACCCTGAAGTCAACTTGTTAATTAAATTAACAACAATTTTCCTTTTAATACTTGTGTTTGTCATCATCAAAAAGGGGGAGATTGTTGGAACAAAATGTATGAACAACTCTCTTTTGGGTTTTGATGATAACAGAGTGTTAAAAAGAAAATTGGAATTGCTAATGCTTGATTCTAAGTGTGCAGAACCATGTACTTAAAGATTGGTATCTAACATTGGTTATGAAAGAACAAGCTAAGAGCAAGAAGGAAAGCATAGAAGCTTGTTGAAATTCCTGGCAGGTACTGAACCAGACAGTAAAACAGAGTATGAAACAAGTAAAACAGAGCACTTGAGTACAAGTTCAGACACATCAATTAAAGTGCAGAAAGATAAAGAACACTGATATTTGTTAACCCAGTTCGGTGCAAACTTCACCTACATCTGGAGGATACCAATCCAGGAAGGAAATCCACTATGTAGAATTAATTCTAAGACTCAACAACCCCTGTCCCAGTCTTATCACTTAATCTCCACACGTCTAGACTTCTACCCAGGAACCCCTAGGTATAAGAGCCCACTTACTTCCTAATCAAGTAACAACCCAGTTACTAACAGACCTTGAAACCAACCTAGTTTTGAAGACAACTTCAATACATCAAAGATATCACTCGTACTTAAAAGCTTAGAGTGAATTACAACTCAAAACAACTAAACCAACTCAAACAGATGAGTGGTGTACAAAAACAAAGCCTAAGCTTACACAGACTCTTAATTCTAAAATCTGATTTTTGACTCAATCAATTTTTAACACAGCAACACGTCTTCTTATATAGTCTTCAGCAAGCCTCATAATTCTGAATCATATCTTCTACAAAATACAATTCTGAAATTCTTCAAAGCTCAAAATAGAAACATATATTTCCGAATCAAATTAAGCAAAGATCCCTTTGAAATATATTCATTCAAAAACACGAAGCCAATCTTAACCAAGATCTTCACCAAAATAATCAGCCTTCTAGAAAACTTAAGCCTGGATAAAACTTCAGTAAATCTTCAAGAGATACGCACAAAATTAAACCAAAAGAATGCAGAAAATCCAGCTTCTGAAGTTCAGCTTCTGAAGGTCAACACTGGTCAACGACTGAAGGCAGCTTCTGAAGGTCAACGATGGTCAACGTCTGAACAGTGCGTGTAAAGCCCCTTCCTGCGTCTGATGAAGAGTTCTGCGTCTGAAGGTCCATTCTGCGTCTGAAGGTCCATTCTGCGTCTGAAGAACAGTAAACCAGGATTTCAGCTTCTGAACCTCCTGAAATGCAATTTTCAGCTTCTGAAGACTTAAATGGTACTAAAGACACATTGCTTGAGCACTTTTGTTAAGTCTTTTGGTGTTGGCTGCATGTTTTGGCAAAACCAAAGTATTGAATAGAAGCATCTTCATATCTAGATCATTTCTTCAGTTGGAAGTTTTTCATTTTGAAGCTGTTCAAAAGCTCAAAATGACTTCAGAAGCTGAATGCTTCTTCAGAAGCACTGTAGCTGTTCAGAAGCTGAATTCAGGTTCTGATGACCAGCGTTGACTTTTGTTGACTTCATTAGAAGCTGCATATATTCAAGTTATTTCTACGCGAATCTTTGCAAGATATGTTAAGGTTTTATTATGGATTAATGCTTCTAGAATGCTGATTGATTTGTGGAAGATTTAATGAAGATTTGGCTCTAAATTATGAAGCTCGTATTTTTTTTCTGCAGAATCTTTAAAAGATTCAATGCTGGTTTATTTGTTTCCTTATTGGGTCATTCATAATTCAGAAACAAATCTAATTCAGAAGATTTGGTGCATAATTAAGAGACTTGCTGAAGGTTATAAAAGGAGGAGTGCTGCTGCTATTCAAGACATGGGATTTAGAGAAAAAAATTCAGAAATTGAGTCTTAGGTTGTGTAAGCTTTTTAGCTTTGTTTTGTGCACCACTCATATGTTTTGAGTTGGTTTAGGTTTTATTGAGTTGTAGTTCATTCAAAGCTTTTAAGCAAGAATGAAGTTTTTGTATTGAAGAGTGTTCTTGCTGAAGATGATCTGTCACATGGAAACTCAAAGGCATTGAATGTAATTTTCAATGGTGTTGACATGAACATGTTCAGACTCATCAAGCAATGTACTGTGGCAAAGGATGCTTGGGAAATTCTGAAAACCACTCATGAAGGAACCTCTAAGGTTAAGCTATCCAGACTTCAGTTGCTCACAACAAAATTTGAAAACTTGAAGATGATGGAAGATGAATCTGTTCAGGATTTTTACATGAATGTGCTAGATATGGCCAATTCCTTTGATTCTCTTGGGGAAAAGATGTCAGATGAGAAATTAGTGAAAAACATCCTCAGGTCCCTGCCCAGAAGGTTTGACATGAAGGTTACAGCCATTGAAGAAGCTCATGACATCACCACCATGAAGGTTGAGGAGCTGATTGGGTCTTTGCTCAATTTTGAGACTGCTTTCTGCAAACAGCCTGATAAGAAAGGGAAAGGAATAACTTTTGCTGTTAATTCTGAAGCCGATGATCATCAAGAGCTTGATGAAGATGAAGATGACTTATCAGAAGCTATAGTGTTGCTGGGAAAACAACTCAACAAAATTCTGAAGAATGTTGACAGAAAATCCAGAACCAAAGGTCAGTATCTCAGACTCAACAATAATAAGCAACAATCTGAAGAGAATAGCAAACAAGCAAGAGGTGTGCAGTGCTTAGAGTGTGAGGGCTATGGACATATCAAAACTGAATGTCCTCATTTTCTCAAGAAGCAGAAGAAAAGCCTTGCTGTATCTTGGTCTGATGAGGATAGCTCAGAAGGAGAGGTTGAAAGTAAGTCAGCCAAACATGTTGCTGCTCTTATGGTCTCAGAAGCTTGCTCAAAGTCTGTGCCTGCAGTCTATTCAGAGTCTGAAACTTCATCAGAAACTGAAACTTCATCAGAATCTGAAGCCTGTGATGAAGAATTGATTTTTGAGGAACCAGCTGTTTCTTATGAAGAATTGTATCTCAGAAATCAAGAACTGTGCAAATTATTAGAGACTGAGAAGGAAACTGTGTGTCAGCTGCAATCTGAGAAGAATGATCATTTAGGACAGATTTATAGTCTTAATGAAGAAGTAACACATTTGAATTCTCAACTTGATCAGATGAAGAAGCAAGTTAGGATGATGAACTCTGCAACTGATAAGTTGGAGGAGATTATGGATGTTCAGAAGCAAGGAAAAACTGGGTTAGGTTTTGTTGATCAGAGTCTGAATCTCAAGGAGAAAAATCCTGTTAAACAATTTGTACATGCTTCTGAATCTTATGATTCTATGATTGGGACATCAAAGATGAGACCTCAGATGCAATCACAGAAGAAAGCTCAGAAAGCTCTATCTAAGAAGGACTGGTATTTTGATAGTGGCTGTTCCAGACAGATGACTGGTGTGAAGAAGCTGTTAAGAAACTTAAAGCCTTATCCTGGAAAATATGTGACATTTGGTGATGGAGCAAAAGGTGAAATTATTGGAATAGGTGATTTAATTAATGATGGATTACCAAGGCTTAATGATGTATTGCTTGTGAAAGGGTTGACATCTAATCTGATCAGTATCAGTCAATTGTGTGACCAAGACTTGAAGGTGATGTTCAATAAGAAAGAATGTTTGGTGACTGATAAAAATGGTAATGTTCAGATGAAGGGCTGCAGATCAGAAGATAATTGTTATCTGTGGGAATCTGAAGAAGAAGAAGACAAAATTCATCAGATGTTTGAGCATTTAAACATGAAAGTTTTGAAGAATATCAAGTCTGCTCAACTTAAAGTCAAGGTTGATGAACCTGAAGTTGCAAAGCAACTGGATGATAGTGAATCTGAGGAATTTGCTGCAATCAGACTCTCTATGCAGAAGAGAATTGATAGACTTCAGAAGAAGATTGATGAGAGGAATAAGTCTGGTTTGAATTCTTCAAATGTTTGCCTGTACAAGGACTTATAGCAATTACAACAAGCTGGATGTGAGGAAGAAAGAGTACCTGCCAATTTTGCTAAGGCTGAGAGTGTTCCTGAACATATGTCTAAATCTGAAACTGGGATTATTTTTGCAGATTTTTGTGCAGTTGCTTATTTAATTTCTGTCCCCAATGTGAAACCTGTGTTTTGTCATAATTTTGTGGTTAAAAAGGGGGAGAAAAATTTATGCTTAAGATCAGGCAAGAGCTGTTCAGAGTGTGTTTTATCAGATTGTTCTGTGGGTCAGAAGCTGTCTAGATTGGTTCAGAAGTTGCATGTTTTGTTCAGAATTCATAACCAATGCAACATGAGATGTGTTGATGTGTTTGAGGGGGAGTGTGTGTCTCAGGGAGAGTATATGGTTATTAAAATCCTGAAGTGTTTCAAGCTTTCCAGAATTTTTCAGAAGTTACTTGTTTCACAAGTTACTGCAGTTCAGAATTAAGGGGGAGTTTTTATGGAGTAATGTTGAATGCTGAGTTGCAGGGGGAGTGGTGTGAAGCTTCAGGAGTGTTTGTGATGATCAGGAGTTGATCAGTAATTGTGTTATGTGTGTATCAGTGTTCAGAAGCTGAAACTGATTGGTTTATATTGTTTAACATAGCTGAATCCGCTGCCTAAACTAATTGCTATGATGTGTTATTGTGGAGTTCTTCATTGCTGAGTTGATTTTATGGTAGATTGAAGAACTTGGATGGTTTCAGCCAAAAATTTGCCAAAGGGGGAGATTGTTGAGTCTTTTGGTGTTGGCTGCATGTTTTTGCAAAACCAAAGTATTGAATAGAAGCATCTTCATATCTAGATCATTTCTTCAGTTGGAAGTTTTTCATTTTGAAGCTGTTCAAAAGCTCAAAATGACTTCAGAAGCTGAATGCTTCTTCAGAAGCACTGTAGCTGTTCAGAAGCTGAATTCAGGTTCTGATGACCAGCGTTGACTTTTGTTGACTTCATCAGAAGCTGCATATATTCAAGTTATTTCTACGCGAATCTTTGCAAGATATGTTAAGGTTTTATTATGGATTAATGCTTCTAGAATGCTGATTGATTTGTGGAAGATTTAATGAAGATTTGGCTCTAAATTATGAAGCTCGTATTTTTTTCTGCAGAATCTTTAAAAGATTCAATGCTAGTTTATTTGTTTCCTTATTGGGTCATTCATAATTCAGAAACAAATCTAATTCAGAAGATTTGGTGCAGAATTAAGAGACTTGCTGAAGGTTATAAAAGGAGGAGTGTTGCTGCTATTCAAGACATGGGATTTAGAGAAAAAAATTCAGAAATTGAGTCTTAGGTTGTGTAAGCTTTTTAGCTTTGTTTTGTGCACCACTCATATGTTTTGAGTTGGTTTAGGTTTTATTGAGTTGTAGTTCATTCAAAGCTTTTAAGCAAGAATGAAGTTTTTGTATTGAAGAGTGTTCTTCAAATTCTGGTTGTTTTGTTTCAGAACTGGTTTAGGTTCAAGGTTAGTTCAAGTGACTGGGCTGTTGCTTGAATAGGAAGTTAGTGGTCTCTAATACTCATGCGTGGGTAGAAATCTGACTAGGTGGAAATTAATTGCTTAGGATAGGAACTGGGAGTCAGTGTCTGAGTCTTAAGGATTAATTCCAATAGTGGATTTCCTTCCTGGATTGGTATCCCCCAGAGTAGGAGGTGTTTACTCCGAACTGGGTTAACAAACCTTGTGTGTTCTTTTTATTTTCTGCACTTTATTTCTGCTCCTGAACCTGCTATAACTGTGCTCTGTTTTACATTGTTGTGCCCTGTTTCAAGTTCTGATCTGTACCAAGTCAGAACCTGTCCCAATAAGTATTAGTTCAGAACCTGTTGGTTCAGAACAAGTTTTAATCAGAACCAGTTTAACTCTCATTAGTTGCTAAGCCAGAAATTTCAACTTTGATTTTACCAAACAATGTAGCCAACCTTTAAATAACCAACAATCTCCCCCTTTGGCAAATTTTTGGCTATAATCAAATGCTTCACAAAATCAAGTCCTTCACTCAACACACATAAACAACCATGAAGAACTCCACATATAATTAACCATAGCACCAGAGTCAGCAGCGGATTAAAACACAAACAACTTCAAAATACTCCCCCTGCAACACACAACATCAGTTTCTGAGAAACAGCTAGCTTCTCCCCCTGAAACGCAACACTCAGGGACTCCCCCTGAACAGCTCAGCTCAGGAACTCTCCCCTTGAAGCAAACAGATCAGCAAACATACAAATTTCTCCCCCTTTTTAGCCAAACAAGTTTGACAAAACAGCAGCAAGAAACATAAGTAATAAACAGAACAGCATAAGCACATCTCAGACCAACCCAAAAATCCAGCACAACCCAGAACACCATACAAAGAACTACATACAGACAGTTTCAGAAACACTGCAGAGTACAACATACTTGCAAACCAGAAACACAAGCAGAAATTCAGACATCAGTCACCACTAACCAGTCTTCAGACTCAACATCAGAAGTTGCTTACTCTTCATTAGACACAAACATCAGATGCTGCTCAATTGATGTGTGCCTCAGGCACATTCAGAACCTTCTTCCCAGCAATCTGCTTCTCAAGTTCAGCAATTCTCTTCTGAACACAGGTCACACCATCTCCAGACTTACTAGAAACTAGAGCCTTCTGATCAGGAACCAACACTTTGCTCCACATTTTAGATGATCCAGCCCCAGAACTCATTTGTGCTACAGGAATGAGCTTGCTGTCATCAACAACAGCCTTTTCTTTCCCTTTGTTTAGCCTCTGAGCAACACTAGCACACTCTGGTCTCTATTCTTTCTTGGCCTTGCTTTTGTTCACAGCTGGTTCCACTTTTCTGTTGTGAAAATGCTTGGGATAGCCATGCAGCTTGTAACAAAAAGGTTTAATGTGTCCCTTTTTACCACAATGATGACAAACCCAAGGATGAGTAGCCTTCTTGTCTTTGGATTCCTGAGGTTTGTTCTTAGGTTTCCTCATCAGTGGAACATGAGTAGCAGCAGGTATGAACCTCTTAGCAGGTTTTTGTTGTTTGATGTTCAGATTCTGATCATTAAACCCAATTCCATTTGGTTTTCCCTGATTCTGATTCTCCAAAATTTCTTCGAGCACATCAGTAGCAGAATTCATCATTCTGACTTGCTTCTTCATCTAATCAAGTGGAGAATTCAGTTGAATTACCTCCTTACTGAGAACAAAAATCTTCTCTAAGTGTTCACCCCTTTCAATCTGAAGTTGAGTGTTAATTTTCTTCTGTTCTTCCATATGCTTGCACACTTCATCAAATTGACATTGCAACTTCCTGCAAAACTCAGCATGATTTTTGTGATAGGTAGCCAGATCTTCACATGATGATTCTCCATCACTTGACTCTGATTCTGAAGAAGTTTCTGACCCCATAGCTTTATCATCAGGGATGCATCTTCCAGTAAAAGCAGCAACATGCTAAGCAGACTTGCTCTCCACTTCTCCTTCTGACTCCTCTTCATCAGACCAAGTCACAGTCAGACTCTTCTTCTGTTTCTTGAGATAAGTAGGACATTCTGACTTGACATGTCCATATCCTTCACACTCAAAGCACTGAACTCTTTTAGATTGATTGCTCTTCTCATCAGTTCTTGACTTCTGCTTCAGGAACTTCTTAAATTGTTTACTCAGCATTACAAGAGCTTCTGATGAGCTATCATCATCCACACTTTTAGCATCTGCAACAAATGCAACACCTTTACCCTTCTTATCAGTTCTGCTTATTTCAAAGTTTTGAAGGGAACCTATCAATTCTTTCACTCTCATGCTGGAGATGTCATGAGCTTCTTCAATAGCAGTCACTTTCATATCAAACCTCTTGGGTAGGGATCTGAGAATTTTCCTTACAAGCTTCTCATCTGATACTTTTTCTCCAAGGGATTCAAAATGTTGAGTATTTTGGTGTTGGCTGCATGTTTTAGCAAATCCAATGTGTTGAATAGAAGCATCTCCATGTTTAGAACAAGTCTTTAGTTGCAAGAAAATTCATTTGAAGCTGTTCAGAAGCACTTTTGCCCTTTAGAAGCTGAAAGTCACTTCAGAAGCTGAAATCCTGAGTCTGAAGCATCAGACGCACTGTAGCAAAGTTGACTTTTGTTGACTTCTTCAGAAGCTGCATTTTTTCAAGTTATTTCTGCGCGAATCTTGGCGAGATATATCAAGGATTTATCCACGCATATTGCTTCTAGAATGCTGGTTGATTTGGTGAAGATTTTATGAAGATTTGGTTCAGTTTTATGAAGTTCGTATTTTTCTGCAGAATCTTTATAAAGATACATTGCAGGTTTATTTGTTTCCTTATTGGATCATTCATAATTCAGAAACAAATCATGTGCAGAAGATTGGAATCTAATTTATGCTGATTGCTGAAGGCTATATAAGGAGTGCTTTGCTGCTATTCAAGATATGAGGAATTAGAGAGTTTTTATTCAGAAATAGAGTCTTAGTGTGTAAGCTTTTTAGCTTTGTTTGTGCACCACTCTGTTGAGTTGGTTTAGGTGTTTTGAGTTGTAATCACTCTAAGCCTGTAGGTACGAGTGCAGGTCATGTATTAAAGAGTGTTCTTCAAAACTGGGTAATTTGTTCAGAACTGGGTTAGTTCAGGTTTGTTTAAGTAACTGGGCTGTTACTTGAATAGGAAGTTAGTGGACTCTAATACTCAACGTGTTGGGTAGAAATCAAGCTAGGTGGAGATTGATTGCTTAGGATAGGAACTGGGGGTCAGTGTCTGAGTCTTAAGGATTAATTCCAATAGTGGATTTCCTTCCTGGATTGGTATCCCCCAGAGTAGGAGGTGTTTACTCCGAACTGGGTTAACAAACCTGTGTGTTCTTTTTATTTCCTGCACATTTAATTCCTGCTGCTTAACTGTTTTTTAATTGTGCAAAGTTTCAAGTTTAGAACCTGTTGGTTCATAACAAGTTTTATAAGAACCAATTAACTCCTAACCAGTTGCTAAGCCAGAAATTTCAATTGGCATCAGAGCAGGCACCCTGCCTGTGTTTTGGGTGAGATCCAGAGTTAATAATGTCTGGCTTAATGGAGAAAGAAGGAGGCTATGTCAACAGACCACCCCTACTTGATGGCATAAATTATGAGTACTGGAAATCCAGGATGTGTGCATTCCTGAAATCCATGGATAGCAAGACCTGGAACGCTGTTCTGAAGGGTTGGGAACACCCAGTTGTGACTGATAAAGATGGTAAGAAGGCAGCAGTTTTAAAACCAGAAGAAGACTGGACTAATGATGAAGATGCCTTGTCACATGCAAATTCCAAAGCCCTGAATGCTATTTTCAATGGAGTGGATAAGAATGTTTTCAGGATGATCAAGCAGTGCACAATTGCTAAGGATGCCTGGGATATTCTCAAGATTGCTCATGAAGGCACCTCAAAGGTAAAGCTGTCCAGACTTCAGCTTCTGACAACAAAGTTTGAAAATCTCAGAATGCTGGAGGATGAGAACATACAGAGCTTTTACATGAACATTCTGGACATGGCTAATTCTTTTGAATCCCTTGGAGAAAAAGTTTCAGATGAAAAATTGTTAGAAAAATCCTCAGATCCTTACCCAAGAGGTTTGATATGAAAGTAACTGCCATTGAAGAAGCACATGATATATCCAGCATGAAGGTTGAGGAGCTGATAGGTTCTCTTCAGAACTTTGAATTAAGCAGAACTGATCAGAAGGGTAAAGGTGTTGCATTTGTTGCTGATTCTGAATGTGTGGATGATGATAGCTCATCAGAAGCTCTTGTGCTGCTGAGTAAACAATTCAAGAAGTTTCTGAAGCAGAAGACAAGAACTGAGGACAAAAGCAATCATTCAAAGAAAGTTCAGTGTTTTGAATGTGAAGGCTATGGGCATGTCAAGTCAGAATGTCCTAATTTTCTCAAGAAGCAGAAGAAGAGTCTGACTGCTTCCTGGTCTGATGATGACTCAGAAGGAGAAGAGAATAAACCTGTCAATGCTTTAACTGGTAAATTCTGGGCTGATGATCAAGTTATGGGTTCAGAAACTTGGTCAGAATCTGAAACAAGTGATGAAGAATCATCCTCTGAAGTACTGGCTGCCTGTCACAAAAATCCAGCTGAGTTTTGCAGGAAGTTGCAATGTCAATTTGTTGAAGTGTGCAAGCAGATGGAAGAGCAGAAGAAAATTAATACTCAACTTCAGATTGAGAGGCATGAACACTTAGAGAAGATTTCTGTTCTCAGTAATGATGTAAACCAACTCAATTCACAACTTGATCAGATGAAAAAGCAAGTTAGGATGATGAACTCTGGTATTGATAAGTTGGAGAAAATTTTAGAGAATCAGAATACCAAACAGATGAATCCAGTTAATCAGTTTGTTCCTGCTACTCAGACTCATGATTCTATGGTTGGAACATCAAAGAGGAGACCTCAGAAACAAGCACAAATGCAAGGTCAGAAGCAAACTCAGATGCTGCCTCAGAAGCAAGTTCAGATGCTGCCTCAGAAGCATGCTCAGGTGCAACCCCAGAAATGTTTCAGAAACAAAAAGAGGAATCATACTTGGGTTTGTCACCATTGTGGTAAAAAGGGTCACATTAAACCTTTTTGTTACAAGTTGCATGGTTATCCCAAACATTTGCAACACTGAATAGTTGAACCAGCTGTGAACAAGAACAAATTCAAGAAAGTTTGGAAACCAAAGTGTGAAAGTGTTGCTCAGAATCTGAACAAAGGAAAAGGAAAGGCTGTTGATGATGACAGCAAGCCAATTCTTATAGCACAGAAGAATTCTGGTGCTGGACCATCCAAAGTCTGGAGCAAAATTCTTGTTCCTGCTCAGAAGGTTCTATTTGCTTGTAAGTCTGAAGATGTTAGGACTTGTGTTCAGAAAAGAGTGGCTGATTTTGAGAAACGAATTGCTGGGAGAAATGTTTTTGGTTGTGATTCTTCAAATGTTTGTCAGCATAAGGATTTATAGCAATTATTGCAAACTGGATGTGAGGAAGATAGAGTACCTGCCAGATTTGCTAATGCTGAGTGTGTGTCTGATCCTGGGTCTGAAGTTGATGCTGGGACTGATTCTGATGATGTATGTGCAGTTTTTAATCCCTATGTGAAGACTAAGATTTGTCATAATTTTGTGGCTAAAAAGGGGGAGAAAAACTTGTGTTTAAGCTCAGACAAGAGCTGTTCATAGTGTGTTTCATCAGAACTCTATGTTTCAGAAGCTGATGGAAGAATTTTTCAGAATTCAGATGCAATTCATCAAGAGCTGTGCAGATGTACTTAAGGGGGAGTGTGTGTCTCAGGGGGAGTACAAGGTTATTATATTCCTGAGTGTTGGTGTGTTCCTGAAGTTTTCAATTTCAGAAGTTACTTGTTTCACAAGTTACTGCAGTTCAGAATTAAGGGGGAGTATTGTGAAGCTTCAGGAGTGTTTGTGATGATCAGGAGTTGATCAATAACTGTGCTTTGTGTGCTTCAAGTTGATCAGAAGTTGCAATGTGTGTTTCAGTGTTCAGAAGCTGAAACTGATTGGTTTATAATGTGGACATAGCTTGAATCCGCTACTAATCTCTTTGCTATGTTATATAATTGTGGAGTTCTTCATTGCTGAGTTAGTTTTATGGGAAATTGAAGAACTTGGTTGTGTGAACATTGGTTTTAGCCAAAAATTTGCCAAAGGGGGAGATTGTTGAGTATTTTGGTGTTGGCTGCATGTTTTGGCAAATCCAATGTGTTGAATAGAAGCATCTCCATGTTTAGAACAAGTCTTCAGTTGCAAAAAAATTCATTTGAAGCTGTTCAGAAGCACTTTTGCCTTTCAGAAGCTGAAAGTCACTTCAGAAGCTGAAATCCTGAGTCTGAAGCATCAGACGCACTGTAGCAGAGTTGACTTTTGTTGACTTCTTCAGAAGCTGCATTTTTTCAAGTTATTTCTGCGCGAATCTTGGCGAGATATATCAAGAATTTATCCACGCATATTGCTTCTAGAATGCTGGTTGATTTGGTGAAGATTTTATGAAGATTTGGTTCAGTTTTATGAAGTTCGTATTTTTCTGCAGAATATTTATAAAGATACATTGCAGGTTTATTTGTTTCCTTATTGGATCATTCATAATTCAGAAACAAATCATGTGCAGAAGATTAGAATCTAATTTATGCTGATTGCTGAAGGCTATATAAGGAGTGCTTTGCTGCTATTCAAGATATGAGGAATTAGAGAGTTTTTATTCAGAAATAGAGTCTTAGTGTGTAAGCTTTTTAGCTTTGTTTGTGCACCACTCTGTTGAGTTGGTTTAGGTGTTTTGAGTTGTAATCACTCTAAGCCTGTAGGTACGAGTGCAGGTCATGTATTAAAGAGTGTTCTTCAAAACTGGGTAATTTGTTCAGAACTGGGTTAGTTCAGGTTTGTTTAAGTAACTGGGCTGTTACTTGAATAGGAAGTTAGTGGACTCTAATACTCAACGTGTTGGGTAGAAATCAAGCTAGGTGGAGATTGATTGCTTAGGATAGGAACTGGGGGTCAGTGTCTGAGTCTTAAGGATTAATTCCAATAGTGGATTTCCTTCCTGGATTGGTATCCCCCAGAGTAGGAGGTGTTTACTCCGAACTGGGTTAACAAACCTGTGTGTTCTTTTTATTTCCTGCACATTTAATTCCTGCTGCTTAACTGTTTTTTAATTGTGCAAAGTTTCAAGTTCAGAACCTGTTGGTTCAGAACCAGTTTTATAAGAACCAATTAACTCCTAACCAGTTGCTAAGCCAGAAATTTCACAAAAGAGTTAGCCATATCCAGAATGTTCATGTAAAAGCTTTGTATATTCTCATCCTCCAGCATTCTGAGATTTTCAAATTTTGTGGTCAGAAGCTGAAGTCTGGACAACTTTACCTTTGAAGTTCCTTCATTAGTGGTCTTAAGTATCTCCCAGGCATCCTTAGCAATTGTGCACTGCTTGATCATTCTAAATATATTCTTGTCCACTCCATTGAATATAGCATTCAGGGCTTTGGAATTTGCAAGAGATAAAGCATCTTCATCATTGGTCCAATCTTCCTCAGGTTTCAAAACACCTGTCTTCTTACCATCTTTGTCAGTCACAACTGGATGTTCCCACCCCTTCAGAACAACTTTCCAGGTCTTGCTATCAAAAGATTTAAGGAAAGCACTCATGCGTGATTTCCAATAATCATAATTTGTCCCATCCAGCAGAGGTTGCATGTTAACAAAACCTACTTCCTTGTCCATTCTTGCCAGAAAAGTCTTCCCTGGAGCTCACCCAATAACAAGCAGGGTGCCTGCTCTGATGCCAATTGAAAATCCTGGCAGGTACTGAACCAGACAGTAAAACAAAGTATGAAACAAGTAAAACAGAGCACTTGAGTACAGGTTCAGACACAACAAATTAAAGTGCAGAAAGATAAAGAACACAGATATTTGTTAACCCAGTTCGGTACAAACTTCACCTACATCTTGAGGATACCAATCCAGGAAGGAAATCCACTATGTAGAATTAATTCTAAGACTCAACAACCCCTGTCCCAGTCTTATCACTTAATCTCCACACGTCTAGACTTCTACCCAGGAACCCCTAGGTATAAGAGCCCACTTACTTCCTAATCAAGTAACAACCCAGTTACTAACAGACCTTGAAACCAACCCAGTTTTGAAGACAACTTCAATACATCAAAGATATCACTCATACTTAAAAGCTTATAGTGAATTACAACTCAAAACAACTAAACCAACTCAAACAGATGAGTGGTGTACAAAAACAAAGCCTAAGCTTACACAGACTCTTAATTCTAAAATCTGATTTTTGACTCAATCAATTTTTAACACAGCAGCACGTCTTCTTATATAGTCTTCAGCAAGCCTCATAATTCTGAATCATATCTTCTACAAAATACAATTCTGAAATTCTTCAAAGCTCAAAACAGAAACATATATTTCTGAATCAAATCAAGCAAAGATCCCTTTGAAATATATTCATTCAAAAACACGAAGCCAATCTTAACCAAGATCTTCACCAAAATAATCAGCCTTCTAGAAAACTTAAGCCTGGATAAAACTTCAGTAAATCTTCAAGAGATACGCACAAAATTAAACCAAAAGAATGCAGAAAATCCAGCTTCTGAAGTTCAGCTTCTGAAGGTCAACACTGGTCAATGTCTGAAGGCAGCTTCTGAAGGTCAACGTTGGTCAATGTCTGAACAGTGCGTCTGAAGCCCCTTCCTGCGTCTGATGAACAGTTCTGCGTCTGAAGGTCCATTCTGCGTCTGAAGAACAGTAAACCATGATTTCAGCTTCTGAACCTCCTGAAATGCAATTTTCAGCTTCTGAAGACTTAAATGGTACTGAAGACACATTGCTTGAGCACTTTGATTTTACCAAACAATGTAGCCAACCTTTAAATAACCAACACTTGTGTTGCAAGGCTGAAGAAAATCAGCGTCTGAAGAGTGCGTCTGAAGACCAGCTTCTGAAGGGTGCGTCTGATGAACAGTGCGTCTGAAGTCTGCTTCTGAAGAAGTGCTTCTGATGAACAACGTCTGATGCCAGCTTCTGAAGTCTGAAACGTAGCAGTCAACAAATGCAACTGTGATCAGTGAAGTACTCTACTGTCAGAACAACTCTTGCAACAGTTGTCTCCTTGGCCAAAACATTCTCCATGTTTTAAGGAAACAATTCAAATCTGCCATGCTCTGTTTTCTGTGCGCGCACCAGAACAGAATGAATGCTGGTTGAAGCTTCATTTGCAACGGCTCTTTTGATGACATGGCTCTTCTCAACAGCTCTTTAATTCTCTATAAAGGATTGAAGATTTGCAGAAAAAGACTAAGGACTCTGTACAGAAATATAAGACTGAAAAACCAGAAACTGCCATACTCTGTTTTTCATCCAACAGTCATCAAATAACTTAGGAATTCTTACAAACCTTTTTATCTTAGAATTCCTTAAGTGTAGAGTCTTAACCTGTGTTTTATTTTGTGAACACCATTGATAGTATATCAAGTGTTCAACTCAAACTGTTTTCTGTTGTAAATCTGTTTGAATCAAAGTCTCTAGCCTGCGTGCTTGAGCAACCAAAAGTCTCATAACTTTGTGTATTGAGAATAGAAAGTCTTAGAATGTGTGTCTAAGCAGGGAAGTCTCTTACTAAGTGTTTGAGCAACTAGAAGTCTCTTGCTTGAGGGCTTGAGCATTGGAAGTCTCTTACTAGGTGTTTGAGCAATTACAAGTCTCTTACTAAGTGTTTGAGCAACTGGAAGTCTCTATGCTTTATGCTTGAGCAATTGTAATCGTTTGATTATAGTGGAAAATCTCTTGTTAGTAACAAGGGGACTGGACTACTTCCGGATTGTGGAAGGAATCAGGATAATTTGCTTGTGTCTCTCTTTCCCTCTCTCATTTACTTTATATCCGCTGCATAAAACACTCTGAAAATAGTTCAGATCTTATCAATATCATAATCTGAACTAACATAAGTTTTTTGAGATAGAAAAGAAATAGCCCACACAATTCAACCCCCCCCCCTCTTGTGTGTTTTTCTCACCTTCACAAACAACAAACAAACATCATCCACCACTATATTCGGATCACACTCATTCAAGTTTTTTTATAAGACCTCAAACATGTGTTGAAAATTTTATTTGATCCAAAACCCATCTCTTTATACAAAGTGTATTGTATTCTCAAGTCTATTTGTTATAATAGTTTGAGAAAGAATTGTTCCAACCTTTCTTGTGCGAAAACAAAGAATTGTAGAAGACTGCCGAGGTTGATATACTGGGAGTAACAGACTGATCTGGTGTGATCAAGACTTATAGTGTCACTAAGAACATTCTTGTGGTTTGAAACTATAGTGGAAAATCTCACACGAGGTGTGAGGACTGAAAATAGCCTGTTTTGGGTGAACCAAGATAAAATCTCTTGTGTCATCTTCTATCCTTCTCTCTTTATTTGTTTAAACACTAAACACACACTATCACTGTTATAATATTTATTAACTAACTATCCAGAACATTCTGGTCCTTAACTTTCAAATATAACTACTTTATATCCAGAGTTCTCTCGTTGTAACTAACTATTTATATTTCAGTTTAATTACTGCTTTCTATTTATTCATAGTTCTCTGGTCCTTAACTAACTATTTATATTTCTGTTTAATTACTGCTTTCTATTTATCCATAGTTCTCTGGTCCTTAACTAACTATTAATATTGTTTATCTTTTAACTGCTTCATATCTATCCAGAGTTCTCTGGTCCCTAATTAATATTGTTTTATTATTCAACATATAATTATTATCCAGAACATTATGGTCCCAATATAAACTGCTTAATATCTATATTTCTCCAAAGTTCTCTGGTCCTTAATAATTATTAATATTGTCTTATTGTTTGTCTTAATATAATTTTTATCCAGAACGTTCCGGTCCTTGATAAAACAACTATTTTTATTACTAAACTCTTTAAGTTATATTTGTCTAACCTTTACCAAGAAATTTTTCTTGAGTATATTTTACTGTTCAACTTTCAGAATTAAAATACACAAAAAAAGGGTCACAATTCAAACCCCCCCTTTCTTGCGACGTTTATTGCTACTTCAATTGGCATCAGAGCATGGTCTCTAAAAGAAATCAAGCACTTAACACGTGCTAGAGGAAAAGATTCAGGAAGAAGCAATGTCAAGAGAAAAGTACATACCAGAAGGTCTGTCTTGTACAAGGCCTCCATTTTACGATGGAAAAAATTACTACTTCTGGAAAGGAAAAGTGCAACTATTCCTAAAGTCTCAAGATATAGACATGTGGAAAGTCTCAAGATATGAATGTGATACTGCAAAAACCACCGACGCTGCTACAGCAGTAGTGACCATCAAACCTGAAGCCTCATGGACTGATGAAGATAAAAAGAAGGTACTCCTAAACTCTAAAGGTCAACTCTTTCTATCATGTGCACTAAGCATGGAAGAAAGTGAAAGAGTAGATGAATGTGATACTGCAAAAAGTATGTGGGATACATTAAAAATTCATCATGAAGGAACAAGCCATGTAAAAGAAACAAGAATAGACATTGGCGTAAGAAAATTTGAAGTCTTCTAAATGAGTGAAGAAGAAAACATAGATGAAATGTATTCCAGATTTACATCTATAGTAAATGAATTAAGATCTCTGGGAAAAATATATTCCACTCATGATAGAATTAGAAAAATACTAAGATGTCTCCCAAGTTCATGGAGACCTATGGTTACAGCAATCACTCAAGCAAAAGACTTAAATGTCTTGTCATTAGAAGATCTCATTGGATCACTAAGAGCTCATGAAGTCATAATTCGAGGAGACAAACCAATGAAAAAGTAAAAAATGATTGCTCTCAAAGCATCTCAAGATACCCAAAATAATCATGATGAACAAAATGAGGAAATCAAAGAAGATGAAGAGGAACAAAATGTTCAAGGAGAAGTAGAAGATGAACTAGCCCTCATCTCAAAGAAAATTCAAAGGGTGATGAAAAGAAGAGATCAAATAAAAAGATACTTTCCAAACAGAAGATATAACTCAAAAAATGAAGCTGACAAAAGTTAGGTTACATGCTTCGGATGCAACAAGCTGGGACATTACAAAAACGAATGTCCACTAAACAAAAAGAATCAGAAGAAACCTCCCTACAAAAAATCATTAATCTCATGGGATGATCTTGAAGAACCAAAAGAAGAAGAAATAGAAGCAAATATGTGCCTAATGGCAAACACAGGCAACAAAGAGGTATTTCTATTCGACAAACCCATCTTTTATAAAGAATTAGAAATAAATTTGATAATATTTTATTTGATTCTAATTTTCTAACAAATAAGTGTTACTCTTTACAAAAGGAAATCACTGAATTAAAGGAAGAAAAAGAAAAACTTCAAACCTTGAATAATGATCTAAAGAAAACTATTCAAAGTTTGCAAGACTCATATTTTCAAGCAACTAAAAAAATAAAGGATTTTAGCAAAAATAAATTTCCAAAAACCTCCAAAGATACTGAAAACATTATGCTAAAAACCGAAATCAAAGAACTAAGAAATGATTTAGCATGCTTTATAAAATCAACTAAAACATTTCAAAAAATTATGGGCTCTCAAATAGGAATGGTTGATAAAGCTGGTTTAGGTTTTGATATATCTAAAAACCAGAAAATTTATAAAAATGTCTTTGTACCTGCAAAAGATAAAATTAAATGTTCATTTTGTGATAAAGAAGGACATCTTGAATCCTACTGCTTTCATAAGAAAAGAATAACAAATACTAAACCAGAACATTCTTATATGAGATCAGAACCTTCTTTTCAAAATAAAGAACGTTCTTCCCAAATAAAAAGAAAGGAATGTTTATATTGTAAAAGAATAGGTCATTTAGAAATGAATTGTTTTCTCAAGATTAAAAATCTTGAGGTTAAGAAAACTAACATTCAAGGAACCACACCATCATGGGTACCTAAGGAGACACTAACTCAAAATGCAGTAATCTTCTCAAAATGCAAAGAAAAAGCCATCGTACTTGGACAGTGGTTGTTCAAGACACATGACAGGGGATAAACAAAGTTTCATCTCCTTCATAAAGAAAGAAGGAGGATTGGTGACCTTTGGAAATTGAAATTCTGGCAGGTACTTGAACAACACGAATGTAAAACAGAGTACAAAATACGTAAAACAGAGCACAATGATGCAGGTTCAGAAGCAACAAATAAAAGTGCAGAAAGTAAAGAACACACAATATTTGTTAACCCAGTTCGGTGTAAACAGCACCTACGTCTGGAGGATACCAATCCAGGAAGGAAATCCACTATGAGGAACTAATCCTAAGACTCAGACACATACCCCCTGTTCCTAGTCTTCTGACTTAATCTCCACTAGTCTTTATTTCTACCCAGTAACCCCTGAGTATAAGAACCCCCTCTTACTTCCTAATCAAGTAACTACAACCCAGTTACTGACAACTTCTGAATACAACCCAGTTTATGAAGACACACTTAAAAATAACAAAGACATCATTCGTACTTAAAAGCTTAGAATGATTTACAACTCAAAAACAATCTAAACCAACTCAGATGAGTGGTGTACAATCAAAGCCTAAAGCTTACAAAAACACAAAGACTCTTAAATCTAATTTCTGTTTTTAACTCTAGCAAACTTCAATAGCAGCAGCACGTCTTCTTATATAGTCTTCAGCAAGCAGCATAATTCTGAATCAAATATTCTTCAAATGATATGATTCTGAAATATGCAAAGGCTCAAAAAGGAAACATATATTTCTGAATTATATTTTGCAAAGATACTTTGAAAATATATTCTTCAATAAATACGAAGCCAATCTTCAATAGATCTTCACATAAAATTATCATACTTCTGGAAACTTCAGCCTTAATAAAACCTCATCAAATCTTCAAAAGATACGCGCAAAAATCAACTTCTGAAAAGCAGCTTCTGAAAGCAGCTTCTGAAAGCAGCTTCTGAAAGCAGCTTCTGAAGTTCAGCTTCTGAAGGTCAACGCTGGTCAACGTCTGATCAGTGCGTCTGAAGAACCTTCCTGCGTCTGAAGACCCTTCCTGCGTCTGAAGAACAATTTCTGTGTCTGAAGACCAAAACTGCTTCTGATGAACAGTAAACCAGGATTTCAGCTTCTGAACCTCCTGACATGCAATTTTCAGCTTCTGAACCTCCTTAAAACCAATTCCTTGCTTCTGAAGACTTCTTTAACATCTGAAGACGCATTGCTTGAGCACTTTGATTTTACCAAACATGCAGCCAACATATAAATACTCAACAGAAATAATGACAAAGGTCAAATCAAAGGTAAAGGTATTATTGATAAGAAAAATTCTGCTAAAATTGAAGATGTTCAATATGTTGAAGGATTAAAACACAATCTACTTAGCATAAATCAATTATGTGATAGTGGTTTTGAAGTTATTTTTAAACCCAACACATGTGAAGTTAAACAAACATCTTCAGGAAAAATTTTCTTTACTGGATCTAGAAAGAAAAATCATTATGTTTTATACTTACATGCCATACCAGCTGAATCATGTTTTATGACTATTGAAAAAGATAAATGGATTTGGCACAAAAGAGCTGGTCATGTAAGTATGAAAACTATGTCAAAAATATCACAACTTGATTTAGTAAGAGGACTTCCAAAAATAAATTTTGATAAAGATAAAATATGTGAAGCATGTACTCAAGGAAAACAAGTTAAAAGTAGCTTTAAATCTAAAGATTTAGTATCTACCAAAAAACCTCTTGAACTTCTTCATATAGATTTATTTGGTCCAGTAAGAACCACAATGCTTGGTGGAAAACAATATGGTTTTGTTATAGTTGATGATTTTTCCAGATACACTTGGGTATTGTTTTTAAAACACAAAGACGAAGCTTTTGAAGCTTTTCAAAACTTCTGTAAACTTGTTCAAAACGAAAAAAATTCAAATATCATCTCTGTAAGGAGTGACCATGGAGGAGAATTTGAAAATATATCTTTTAAAAACTTCTTTGATGAAAATGGAATATTACACAATTTTTCATGTGCAAGAACTCCCCAACAAAATGGAGTTGTTGAAAGAAAAAATAGAACCTTACGGGAAATGGCAAGGACTATGTTAAATGAATCAAATGTAGAAATTTTTTTTTGGGCAGAAGCCATAAATACTTCTTGCTACATCATAAACCGTGTTTCAATTAGAAAAATTCTAAAAACCCCATATGAACTTTGGAAAAATAGAAAGCCTAACATATCATATTTTCACATCTTTGGTTGTGTTTGTTATATTCTAAATGATAAAGAAAACCTAGGAAAATTTGATTCAAAATTAGACAAGGGTATATTCTTAGGATATGCTAATAATTCTAAAGGGTATAGGATCTTTAATTTAAAAAATCAAACTATGGAAATAAGCATGCATATTATATTTGATGAATTTGATGATCTTATTACTAACAAAGATGATAATGAACATGACTTTCCAAATCAAGAAATTATAAGACAGGAAGATAACAATCAGGCATCTTCCTCACAAATACCTCCAAAAAGCTGGAAAACTGTCAGTGATCATCCTCCCGAACAAATCATTGGAAATACATCGGATAGGGTTATTACAAGGTTATCCTTCAAAGAAAATGACAGTAAAATGGCAATGATGTCACATATCGAACCAAAAAACATACATGAAGCAATATGTGAAGAATCATGGGTAAAAGCCATGAAAGAAGAACTTTCTCAATTTGAGAAAAATGAGGTATGGACTCTTGTCTCAAAACCTCAAAATCAATATATAATTGGAACAAGATGGGTCTTTAGAAACATATTAGATGAAGAAGGAAAAGTCATCAGAAATAATGCTAGACTTGTTGCACAAGGATATAATCAGCAAGAAGGTATTGACTATGATGAAACTTTTGCTCCAGTTGCAAGGTTAGAAGCAATACATATTCTTCTTGCATATGCATCACATAAAAATATCAAACTTTTTCAAATGGATGTTAAAAGTGCATTTTTAAATGGATTTTTAAATGAAGGTGTTTATGTGCATCAACCTCCTGGTTTTGAAAGCACAGATAAACCTAATTGAAATTCTGGCTGGTAAGGATTCAGTCAGTAAAACAGAGCACAATTTTGCAAAAACAGGGCACAATTAAAAACAGTTCAGAAGCAGTAATAAAGGTGCAGAAAAGTAAAAAGGCACAGATATTTGTTAACCCAGTTCGATGCAAATGCCACCTACGTCTGGAGGATACCAATCCAGGAAGGAAATCCACTATTGGAATTAATCCTAAGACTCAAGACACAGACCCCCTGTTCCTAGTCTTCTGACTTAATCTCCTATAGTTTTGATTTCTACCCAACACCTTGAGTATAAGAAACCCCCTTCTTACTTCCTAATCAAGTAACAGACTAGTTACTAAACAAACACAACCCAGTTTTATGAAGGAACACTTCAAAATAACACAGACTTCATTCGTACCTAAAGGCTTAGAATGAATTACAACTCAATAAAACTTCTAAACCAACTCAGATGAGTGGTGTACAAATAAAACCTAAGTTTAAAACACAAAGACTCTATTTCTCTGATTTCTGAATTATCACTCGTAAGTCTTCAACATAGCAGCACATCTCCTTTTATAGGCTTCAACAGCTTTCCTAATTCTGTATCCAATCTTCTGAATTTGATATGTTTCTGAAATATGAATGGCTCAATAAGGAAACAAATAAATCTGCAATGTATCTTGCAAAGATTGCTTCAGTAAATATAATTAAGCATAAACACGAAGCCAATATTCATAAGATCTTCATCAATTTAATTCAGCCTTCTAGAACTCAAATGCTTGAATTAATCCTTGACAAATCTTCCAAAGATACGCACAGAAAGAACGCATAAAAACCCAGCTTCTGAAGAAGTCAACGCTGGTCAACTGGTGAATAGTGCGTCTGAAGCACTGTAGTGCGTCTGAAGGCACTTTCGGCGTCTGAAGGTCCAAAGTGCGCCTGAAGGCCAAAACAGCTTCTGAACCACTTCAAATCCACTTTCTTGCTTCTGAAGACTTCTCTAACACATGGAGATGCTTTGCTTGAACACATTGAATTTACCAAAACATGCAGCCAACTTCTAAATACTCAACAATCTCCCCCTTTTGCAAATTTTGGCTAAAATCAATGTTTCACAAATAACAAGCTCTTCAAATCAACATAGACAAACTCAGCAATGAAGAACTCCACAAATCAAACATAGATAACACAGAGATAAGCAGCAACGGTTTAAATGCTATGATAACCATGAAAAACACAAACAGCTTTAATTCCAAAACACAACACAACACTGAAGCACACAAAACAACTGATTATCTTCTGATAGTTCTAAGACTCTGATCATCACATGTCAGCAACATACACATCTTCAAAACTACTCTCCCCCTGCAACTCAGCACACATACAAACTCCCCCTTAATTCTGAACTGCAGAAAATTCTGGGACATAGGCTTCTGAAACTGAAACACTCTTCAGCACATAATTCTTCATGAACACACAACTCACAACTCAGGCACTTCATACTCATGTACTCCCCCTGAGACACAAACTCCCCCTCAATCACATCTTCACATCACTTCTTGCATTGGTTATGAACTCTGAATAAAACAATTAACTTCTGAATAAATGTGAAATCTGAACTTCTGAAATCTGAACAAATTCTGAGCAACACAACTTCTGATTCTGAACAGCTCAAACATAAGTTTTTCTCCTCCTTTTTAGCCACAAAATTTTGACAAACCAAAGTCTTTATATGGGGAACTAAACAAGTAACACAGATCCTTGAATGAATATCAGACTCAGACTCAGGATCAAACTCAGCATTAGCAAACCTGGCAGGTACTCTATCTTCCTCACATCCAGCTTGCTTTAATTGCTATAAATCCTCATGCAGACAAACACCCAACTTGCTTCTCAGATTCTCAAACTGTTTGGCATCCAAAGCATTTGTGAAAATATCAGCAATCTGGTTCTCAGTATCCACATGTTCAAGTTGAACAATCTTTTCCTCCACAAGATTTCTGATAAAATGATGTCTGATATCTATATGTTTGGTTCTGCTGTGCTGTATGGGGTTCTTTGAAATGTTTATAGCACTCAAATTATCACAAAACAGTGTCATAACATCTTGTTCTATGTTGTATTCTTCCATCATCTGCTTCATCCAAACCAATTGTGAACAACTACTACCAGCTGCTATATATTCAGCTTCAGCTGTAGACAAAGAGACACAGTTCTGCTTCTTACTAAACCATGAAATTAAGTTGTTACCCAGAAAGAAACATCCTCCAGAAGTACTCTTCCTGTCATCTGCACTTCCTGCCCAGTCAGCATCACAATATCCTATCAATTCAGAACTGTGTGAGTACATGATTCCATGATTCCATAATCACTTGTACTGTTGACATACTTCAAGATCCTCTCATTTTGTGTTAAATGACTCATCTTAGGATCAGCTTGATATCTTGCACACACTCCTACAGCAAAAGTAATATCTGGTCTGCTTGCAGTTAAGTACAGTAAACTCCCAATCATACTTCTGTACTGGCTTTGATCAACTGAAACTCCTTGTTCATCTTTAGTTAATTTCAGATGTGTAGCTGCAGGTGTCCTCTTATGGCTGGCAGTCTCCATTCCAAATTTCTTCACAATATTCTTAGCATATTTACTCTGAGAAATGAAAATTGTATCTTCCATTTGCTTGACTTGCAGTCCAAGAAAATATGTAAGTTCACCAACTAGACTCATTTCAAACTCTGACTGCATCTGCTGGACAAACAACTGAACCATTTTCTTTGACATCCCACCAAACACTATGTCATCAACATATATTTGAGCAATCATCAGACTTCCATCTTCATCTTTTACAAACAATGTCTTATCACTACCTCCTTTTCTGTATCCTTGAGTCACAAGAAATTGAGTAAGCCTTTCATACCATGCTCTAGGTGCTTGCTTCAATCCATACAAAGCCTTCTTTAACTTGTAAACATGATCTGGAAATTTTGGATCCACAAACCCTTTAGGCTGTTCAACATAGACTTCTTCTTGTAGATAACCATTCAGAAAAGCACTCTTCACATCCATTTGGAACAGTTTGAACTTGAGAATGCATGATACTCCCAACAGTAATCTTATGGACTCTAATCTGGCCACAGGTGCAAAGGTTTCATCAAAGTCAAGTCCCTCCACTTGAGTATATCCTTGAGCAACTAACCTTGCCTTGTTTCTGACCACAGTTCCATTTTCATCTGTTTTGTTCTTGTAAATCAACTTAGTGCCAATCACATTTAAACCTTCTGGTCTTGGAACAAGATCCCACACTTCACTTCTTTTGAATTGATTCAACTCATCTTGCATGGCTTCAATCCAAAATTCATCAGTTAAGGCTTCTTTTACATTTTTGGGTTCAAATTTTGACACAAAGCATGAATCAGTAGCAACAACATCTGAACTTCTGGTTCTGACCCCTTGATCTAAGCTTCCAATGATTAAATCTCTAGGATGATCCTTCTGAACTCTAATTGATGGTCCTTTACCAGTAGGAACATGATCTGGATGAATTTCTGCTTCTTCAGACTCTGGTTGGTTTTCTGCTTCTGACAGTTGTTCTTCTGATGCTTCATACTCTGGAACCACTTCAAACTCACTTCTTTCATTCTTAGCAGACAGATCATCAATCACAACATTAATGGACTCCATCACAACCTTGGTTCTGGAATTAAACACCCTATAAGCTCTGTTGTTCATTGAATAACCCAGAAATATACCCTCATCAGACTTAGGATCCAGCTTTCTTCTATTTTCTCTATCAGCCAAAATATAACATTTACTGCCAAACACATGAACATATTTGACTGTAGGCTTCCTTCCTTTCCATAGTTCATATAAAGTAGATGTTGTTCCCTTCTTCAAAGTAACTCTATTGTTAATGTAACATGCTGTGTTCATTGCTTCAGCCCAGAACATGTAAGGAAGCTTCTTAGCATGTAGCATGACTTTTGTAGATTCTGCTAGTGTTCTGTTCTTCCTCTCAACTACACCATTTTGTTGAGGTGTTATTGGTGCAGAAAACTCATGCCTAATCCCTTCAGATGTACAGAACTCAGAAAATATCTTGTTTTCAAATTCCTTGCCATGATCACTTCTGATTCTGATAATACCACAGTCCTTCTCTCTTTGTAACTGAGTGCACAAATCTCTAAATACTTCAAATGTATCTGATTTTTCTCTCACAAAGTTGACCCAAGTAAATCTTGAAAAATCATCAACCATTACAAAAGCATATCTTTTACCTCCAATACTCTCAACTTGCATAGGCCCCATTAAATCCATATGTAACAGTTCTAGTACTTTAGTAGTTACCTGGTGTACTAATCTGGGATGAGACTTTCTTGTTTGTTTTCCAATTTGACAATCACCACAAACACTGTCCTCATTGATCTTCAGATTAGGTAAACCTCTGATAGCTTCAGTACTCAGGATTTTCTTCATGCCTTTCAGATGCAAATGACCCAGTTTATGGTGCCAGAGTCTGACTTCTTCTTCTGAACTCATGAGACAGGAAGTCAGGCTTCTTTCTTCTTCAGACACCTATAGATAACAGTTATCTTTAGATCTGCAGCCCCTCATCAGAACCTTACTTTCTTGATCAGTTACCACACACTCTTCTTTGTTGAAATTCACCTTCAAGTCTTGATCACAAAGCTGGCTTATACTGATCAGATTAGAAGTTAATCCTTTCACCAATAGCACATCATTAAGTCTAGGTAAACCTTCACTGATTAAATCACCAATACCCAGAATCTCACCTTTTGCTCCATCACCAAATGTCACATAGCTTCTGGAATAAGGTTTTACATTACTCAGCAACTTCTTCACACCAGTCATGTGTCTTGAACAACCACTATCAAAGTACCAGTCTTCTCTAGAAGTGGCTCTCAAAGAGGTATGAGCTATAAGGCCAACATTCTTGTCTTTGGGCTTCCACACCTTCTGAACATTATTTCTGATTGCAGCTGGTTCAACTCTTCTATATTGAAAATGTTCAGGATAGCCATATAACTTAAAGCAAAAAGGTTTAATATGCCCCTTCTTTCCATAATGATGACAGATCCAGGGATGATTTCTTCTCTTGTTTCTGTTAAACTTCTGGAATTGCTTTTGAGGTTGCATCTGAGCTTGCTTCTGAGCTTGCTTCTGAGGTCTCATCTTGGATGTCCCAATCATAGGATTATCAGTTTTAGTGGCAGGAACAAACTTTTTGACTGGATTCATCTGTTTGAGGTTCTGAGTCTGATCAACAAATCCTAAACCAGTTTGTTTTCCTTGTTTCTGATTCTCCAGAATCTCATCCAGCACATTAGTAGCAGTATTCATTATTCTGACCTGCTTTTTCATATTCTCAAGCTGGGAATTTAGTTGACTTACTTCTTCTTTGAGATCAGAATTATGCACTAAAAGTTCACCTTTCTCAGCCTCCAGTTGACAGATTGTCTGCTTCTGATCCAGAACTTGCTTGCAAACTTCTGCACTTCTGGTGTATAACTTTCTGTAATTGTCAGCCAGCTCATCATATGAGGATTTTGCAACTCTATCTTCAGACACAGATGAAGCTTCAGACTCTGAGTCAGACTCTGAAAAAGTCTCAGACTCTAA
This sequence comes from Medicago ruthenica, assembly GCA_018208015.1. Classification (NCBI taxonomy): domain Eukaryota; kingdom Viridiplantae; phylum Streptophyta; class Magnoliopsida; order Fabales; family Fabaceae; genus Medicago; species Medicago ruthenica. Next base: position 38,749,228 of record CM031373.1, on the reverse strand, counting down.
AACTGCTTCAGTCTTTGAACTAGCTCCTGAGGACTTAACTTTAACATCAGACTTTTTTCTTCCAGTTAGAGCAAAAACAACCTTAGCAGACTCACTCTCTTCATCAACTTCCGAGTCTTCATCAGACCATGATACAGCCAAGCTCTTTTTATGCTTCTTAAGAAAAGTGGGACATTCTGATTTGATATGTCCATAACCCTCACACTCAAAGCACTGAACACCTTTGGCTTGATTGCTCTTCTCCTCAGACTTGGTCTTCTTCACATCAGTTTGTTGCTTCTTGTTGTTAAATCTGAAGTTCTGACCTTTGGTTTTGGATTTCCTGTCAACATGCTTCAGAATTTTATTGAACTGTCTTCCCAGCAACACTAGAGCTTCTGATAAATCACCATCATCCTCATCAGACTCTTGTTGATCATCAGCTTCAAAATTGACTGCAAATGCTACTCCTTTCCCTTTCTTCTCAGGCTGTTTACAAAAAGCAGTCTCAAAGTTCAACAGAGACCCAATCAGCTCCTCAACCTTCATAGTGGTGATGTCATGAGCTTCTTCTATAGTTGTTACCTTCATGTCAAACCTTTTGGGGAGTGACCTGAGAATTTTTCTCACTATCTTCTCATCTGACATCTTCTCCCCAAGAGACTCAAAAGAATTTGCCATATCCAGCACATTCATGTAGAAGTCCTGAATATTTTCATCCTCCATCATCTTCAAGTTCTCAAACTTAGTGGTGAGTAGCTGAAGTCTGGACATCTTGACCTTAGAGGTTCCTTCATGAGTGGTCTTTAATATTTCCCAGGAATCCTTTGCAACAATACACTGCTTGATCAATCTGAACATGTTCATATCCACTCCATTGAATATTGCATTCAAAGCTTTGGAGTTTCCAAGAGACAGATCATCTTCAGCCTTTGTCCACTCTTCTTCTGGTTTCAGCACCTCAGTCTTGTTCCCATGTTTGTCTAAAACAACTGGATGATCCCAACCTTTTAGCACAGCTTTCCAAGTTCTGCTGTCAATGGATTTTAGAAAGGCACACATTCTGGACTTCCAGTACTCATAGTTTGTGCCATCCAGCAATGGTGGTCTGTTGACATAACCTCCCTCTCTGTCCATGCTTGCCAGAAAACTCTTCCCTGGAGATCACCCAATCACAAGCAGGGTGCCTGCTCTGATGCCAATTGAAATTCTAGCTGGTAAGGATTCAGTCAGTAAAACAGAGCACAATTTTGCAAAAACAGGGCACAATTAAAAACAGTTCAGAAGCAGTAATAAAGGTGTAGAAAAGTAAAAAGGCACAAATATTTGTTAACCCAGTTCGGTGCAAATACCACCTACGTCTGGAGGATACCAATCCAGGAAGGAAATCCACTATTGGAATTAATCCTAAGACTCAAGACACAAACCCCCTGTTCCTAGTCTTCTAACTTAATCTCCTATAGTTCTGATTTCTACCCAACACCTTGAGTATAAGAAACCCCCTTCTTACTTCCTAATCAAGTAACACACTAGTTACTAAACAACTTTTGAAAACACAACCCAGTTTTATGAAGAAACACTTCAAAATAACACAGACTTCATTCGTACCTAAAGGCTTAGAATGAATTACAACTCAATAAAACTTCTAAACCAACTCAGATGAGTGGTGTACAAATAAAACCTAAGTTTAAAACACAAAGACTCTATTTCTCTGATTTCTGAATTATCACTCGTAAGTCTTCAACATAGCAGCACATCTCCTTTTATAGGCTTCAGCAACTTTCCTAATTCTGTATCCAATCTTCTGAATTGGATATGTTTCTGAAATATGAATGGCTCAATAAGGAAACAAATAAATCTGCAATGTATCTTGCAAAGATTGCTTAAGTAAATATAATTAAGCATAAACACGAAGCCAATATTCATAAGATCTTCATCAATTTAATTCAGCCTTCTAGAACTCAAATGCTTGAATTAATCCTTGACAAATCTTCCAAAGATACGCACAGAAAGAACGCATAAAAACCCAGCTTCTGAAGAAGTCAACGCTGGTCAACTGGTGAATAGTGCGTCTGAAGGCACTTTCAGCGTCTGAAGCACTGTAGTGCGTCTGAAAGCACTTTCAGCGTCTGAAGGTCCAAAGTGCGTCTGAAGGCCAAAACAGCTTCTGAACCACTTCAAATCCACTTTCTTGCTTCTGAAGACTTCTCTAACACATGGAGATGCTTTGCTTGAACACATTGAATTTACCAAAACATGCAGCCAACTTCTAAATACTCAACACTAATCATGTGTTCAAACTCACAAAAGCACTATATGGTCTAAAACAAGCTCCTCGAGCTTGGTATGAAAGGTTAAGTACATTCTTAATCAAAAATAATTTTTCTAGAGGAAAAATTGACACAACACTTTTTAGAAAAGATGATAAAACAAATTTTCTAATTGTTCAAATATATGTTGATGAAATTATATTTGGATCAACAAATGAAAAAATGTGTGAAGAATTTTCCGGTCTCATGCAAAGTGAATTTGAAATGAGCATGATGGGAGAATTAAGATTTTTTATTGGTTTACAAATCAAACAAGAATCAAATGGAATATTTATCTGTCAAGAAAAATACATTAAGGATCTCCTTAAAAAATATAAAATGAATGAGGCCAAAATAATGGCAACTCCCATGCATCAATCCTCAAATTTAGACAAAGATGAAAAAGGAAAAACTTTTTCTGAAAAAGAATACAGAGGTATGATTGGATCTCTATTGTACTTAACTGCTAGTAGACCAGATATTGTTTTTGCAGTAGGACTATGTGCACGTTTTCAAACTTCTCCTAGAGAATCTCATTTAACTGCTGTAAAAAGAATTTTTAGATATCTAGTTGGTACTACTGATCTTGGCCTTTGGTATAGAAAATGTTCTTGTTTTGATCTTATAGCTTATTGTGATGCCGACTATGCTGGAGACAAAATTGAAAGAAAAAGTACAAGTGGTACATGTCAGTTTCTCGGGAATGCACTCGTCAGCTGGTTATGCAGAAAACAAAACACTATTTCTCTATCAACCACTGAAGCAGAATACGTGTCAGCAACAAACTATTGTTCTCAGGTATTATGGATAAGAAATCAACTTGAAGATTTCTAAAAAAGGTACACAAATATTCCTATATTTTGTGATAATACAAGTGCTATAAATTTATCAAAGCATATTGATATTAAACATCATTTCATTAGAGATCACGTGAATAAAAAGGAAATTGAATTAATTTTTGTTGATACTGAAAATCAATTAGCTGATATCTTTACAAAACCTTTTGTAGAAGATAGGTTTAAATTTATCAAAGAAAAATTAAACATCATTCAAAATCCTTACAAAAACTGAAAAAACCAACTCTCAGAACGTTCTGAGAACGTTCTTATATTTTCATGGGGATCACGCTCAAAAACTCTGTCTTTCTATCTTGAGATAGCAAAAATATCATCAAGGTTCTCTCTAAAAAGGTGTTAACACTTCCCAATACCTTTTTACAAAATCATCATTACTAAGCCCACAATCTCTCTCTTTTGTCCCCAAAACCAGTTTCAATCTAATCACTTCCCTCCTCCTCTCTCTCTCTCTCTCTCTCTCTCTCTCTCTCTCTCTCGAACTTCTCTTCTCTCTTCTGAAAAACCACCTCCAAACCAAAACAACTTCTCATCTTCCTATAAAACCTAAGTCCTCTAATTTCTTTCATCCTTACCAAAAAAATGGCAAGAACAAAGGGTAATCATGCACCCTTCAGAACCCCCTCACCATCACCATCTCCTCCCTCGCCACCAACCTCACCGGAATCTTGAAACAACCAAGCCTCATTTGAAACACCACCAGAAACAATGCCTCACTCTTCACCCCAATCCGTATCAAATCATCCACTACCAACACCAACATTTGATAATCAATCTTTTTCTGCTCAAATCAAAACTTCAATGGCAATGATTGAGTATGTTCCTCCAGTAAAAATCATTCCTTTAAACTTAATTCTTCCATCACTTTTCCAAGACACCGCTCCAAACATAGCCCAAACACCCCCTCATCTCAAACCGAAATCAAAACCTAAAAAGGCAGCTTCAAACCAATCCATCCAAACTAGGAGATCTCAGAGAATCTTGTTAAGAGTAGGAATAAGGAAAACCAAAAGCTCAGATAAAACTGTGTATGAGATAGTTGATTTTGATGAAGAAATTGTTCATGCAGAACATAACCAACTTCACCATAAACCGCTCCACTGGAAACCACCCCTCAACCAACAAATGTGGAAACTGATCTTCCACCAAAATCTCCAAAACCAACTGATTCTCAACAAACCAATAAGGAAACTAAATCCTTATCAGCACCCTCTGAGAAACTTGCTAAAACTGCAAAGAAAGTTTCTAAAAAACCACTTCCTCCTAAAAGCCCTAAACCACCTCTACCACGCAGAGAAAAAGGGAAAGAAGTTGTTCCAGAACGTTATCAGGAACGTGCTTCTGTCAAAAATAAGGGAAAAGAGAAAGCTGATGTTGTGTCAGAACGTTCTCCCCGTAAGAAGTTTGCTCCAAAAAGGGTAGGTTCTCCAAAAATTTCTGTGTCTAATTCTAGGTTCCTACTTTGATTAATCCTGATCTAAACAAAACATTCTATGACAAATGGTCATCTAGACCCATTGGGGTAGGTAGATACTTTGATTTTGAAAAACTAGAAAGTGAGTAAATTTTTATCAAAAAATACCCGGATGCTCTTGGCTGGGTTACATTTCTTCAAATTAGGGAAAGATATTATACTGAAGCCATTCAAGCTTTTTATCTTATGGATGAATGTTTTCTTGAAAAAAATTTGATTGTCTCTAAAATTAAGGGTGTTGAAATTCGTCTCACTTTGGATGAAATTTCAAAAATCCTAAACATTCCTCTTGAGGGTCCATCTGTCTTTGGTGATAATTGGTATGAGGATCTTGAGCTTGATCATGATGATGTGTGCAAGGTTATTTTTAAGCCAAATGAGCAAGAGCTAAATGCTTCAAACCTCTTACCCATTCCCAAAATTCTTGTAAGCATGTGTCATTCTTGTTTTCTTCCAAAAAATGGTAGCTTTGACCAAAATCTCCAACAATGATCTCTTGCTTAGCCATCATCTCCTAAATTGGGAACATTTAAAGCTACCCCACATCATCCTTCAAAACATGATTGTTGCTGCACAATCCACCAACAGAAAGACCAATCTTCCATATGGAATGGTTCTCTCTAAATTCTTTAAAAAATTCAAAGTCCCTATAGAGGATGAAATCTCTAGCTTCAAAGTCGCCACATTTACACCAAAAAATGTCAGGCAAATGAAATGTGAATATGCCACACATTCTACCTCTTTTGAGCAAATGTCTCATTCTATTTAAGGACTCAAAAGGAAGAGGCCAACTATTATTTCTCTTGAAGATCTCTTTCCTAAATGTTTCCAAATAGAAACAGAACGTTCTCAAGAACGCTCTACTGTCTTGGAAGAACACACCGAGTTATTGGCGCACTTTGGCAACAACCCTACCCTTCCAAATTCTCAAGCTGCAACTGTTTTGCAAAGCTTTACCACACCACATACCTCTGAAAATAAAGTGTCTACTGCTGCACCACTCTACATCTCTCCTCCACTACCCAACTATTCAGCTTTGTTTCAATCTCAATCAGCTGATAAATTTTTTGCGAATCCTCCTGTGTTTAATTCATCTGTCCCTCTTGATTCTTTTCGCACTTTGCAATCCACCTCTCATTCTTTTACTAATTTGTTGACTGGTGCGTTTCCCCCTCCTCCAAGGGACGAACGCCCTCCTAAGATGTCAAAGGTTGAAAAGAACACAAGCAAAACTAGGAATGATATTCCTAAAATGTTTTTTGGGAAAAAGGCAATTTTGTCTTACTTGGTGTACAACTCTTTAGAAAACTCCATTCTAAGGACTTGGATGACACACACTTTAAGTGTAAAATTGGATGTTGATCCTCCTATGACAAATCCTTTTCCTCCACCTCCTATTGTCATGATGCTGGTACCATCTGTTTCATCCTCCTTTGATGGGTCTTCTCCTTCTACTTGAAATCTTGGTGCTTTATCTCCTTTTTTATGAGACAAAGGGGGAGATAATTAGAAGTACATTTTTGCTTGGAATATTGCTGATTATGCGTGCTTAATGGATACAAGGACATAATTTTATTATGTTGCTGCCTTAAAATATTATTCCATGTACTTTTGTATTATGCAATTAGTATAATTTGTTGTTTATACTATTTTGCTACATTATGTTTTGATATTTTGAACCATGTATGAACTTGAAAAATGTATCATTATCTTTATATATGAATGAAATGATATTTTGGTTCATTATTTTATATATTCTCAATTTGCTAAAAAGATCTTGGATGCTAAAATTGAGGGGGAGTTATTGATAAAATTATTTGTTCAAAATATTATTAAATCTCAAAATTTAATATCAAAATCAAAAAACAAATTATACATGTTTGTCATCATCAAAAAGGGGGAGATTGTTGAGGACAAAATCCTTATTTGATGTTTTAAAGATCACAAACATTCTATAATTGTTTTTAACTTGTTATCTACTAATGTGTTTTGTGAGCAATGTTTCACGAGAATGTTCTTGTTAAAGAGAAGAACATTCTAAACTTACATATGAAGAAAAAAAAATCTTCATCAAAGCAAAAGAGCAAAAAGACAGGCATGAACTTTTTGCTACAAACATCAATGCACAAAATATTCCTTATGTCTCACCAAAAGAAGATATAAAGATACCTTTGAATATGACACAAATAGAAGGAATTTAATGTGTCACAACAAGGCTTTGTTTTACAAAGAAGAATCAACATTGAATGATTGAAGAATTTTGAGCCTTAAAAGGAAAAGAAAAGAAAACAATTTTAGTTTACACAAGAAGAACGTTCTTGAGAACGTTCTGGTGAAACTACAAAGAGAAACAAGTGACATCATCAATATGACATCATTATATCACATCAACAAGCCACCAGATCACAGCTGGTATACATCATACGCTTTTGCTTCAAATCTGCCTGGAACTGAAAGAACGTTCTTGAGAACGTTCTGCCTTTGACATAATTCACAATTTTGGGCATTCTTGCACTCCAAGCAACAAATATCAGCACATGTATCTTTGGGATACGTACCCAAACAGCTGTTTATACAGTGGCCTCCAAGCTTCTATGTTGCTATTAAAAGAGGAGCATTCCAATGGAATTGGCAAGAGTTTTCCAAAGAAATTATCTCTCTCTCTCTCTCTCTCAAGTGAAAATTATCACTAAACTCAAAAACTCTTCAAACAGCAAACAAACATCATCCACCACTATATTCGGATCACACTCATTCGAGTTTTTTGATAAAACCTCAAACATGTGTTGAGAATTTTATTTGATCCAAAACCCATCTCTTCATACAAAGTGTATTGTATTCTCATGTCTATTTGTTATAATAGTTTGAGAAAGAATTGTTCCAACCATTCTTGTGTGAAAGCAAATAATTGTAGAAGCCTGCCGAGGTTGATAATACTGGGTATAACGAACTGATCTGGTGTGATCAAGACTTATAGTGTCACTAGAAACGTTCTTGTGGCTTGAAACTATAATGGAAAATCCCACACGAGGTGTGAGGACTGGAAGTAGCCTGTTTTGGATGGACCAGTATAAAATCTCTTATGTCATCTTATATCCTTCTCTCTTTATTTGTTTAAACACTAAACACACATTTTTGAAGGTGAGAAAAACACAAAAAGGGGGGTTGAATTGTGTTGGCTTTTTCTTTCTCAAAAACTTAGAGTTAGTTCAACTTCTGAAGGAGATCAGAATCTGAAACTAAATTCAGAGTTATGATGCAGCGGATTGAAAGTAAGAGAGAGAGAGAGAGAGAGAGAGAGAAAGAGAGAGAGAGAGAGAGAGAGAGAGAGAGAGACAAGCAATTATCCTGGTTCCTTCCACAACCCGGAATTAGTCCAGTCCCCTTGTTACTTACAAGAGATTTTTCACTATAATCCAAATAGTTACAAAATGCTCAAGCACACAAGCAAGAGACTTCTAAATGCTCAAACACACAGTAAGAGACTTCTAATTGCTCAAGCACAAAAGCAAGAGACTTCTGATTGCTCAAGCACAAAAGCAAGACATTTCTAAACAAATAGAGTTACAAAGAAATATGTTTGAGTTGAACATTTGATATACTATCAGTGGTGTTCACAAAATACAACACAGTTTTCAGACTCTAGACTTAAGAAATTCTAAGATGAGAAAGTTTGAAAGAATTTCTAAGTTATTGATGAGTATCGAATTTGGCAGAGTATTGGCACTTTTTAGAGTCTTGTAATTTCTTATTTTTCTTCAAGTCTTCAGTCCTTTATATAGAGGAGTAGAGAGATGTTGAGAAGGTGCCAGATCATCAATACAGTTGTTTGAATTGGAGCTTGATTCAACTTTGATTTGTTCCTTGATTTGGACTGCGTACCATGAAGAATACCATTTGAATCCTTTCCTTAAAATGGATTGGATATTTTGACCAAGGAGACAAAGTTGCAGAGAATACTTATGATTCTGAGAAGTTGCAAAGGTCGTGGTTGTACTATGTCCTTGATGATAGTGACACCAGTTGACTTCTAATACTCCAGAGTCTGAGTCTTCAGCTTCTGATCCATCAGCTTCTGATCCTTCAGACTTCAGACTTGCAACACAAGCTTCCAATAAAATATTTCCTTGCTCTTAAACTTGCTCCTTGAGAACCAAAACTTGATTTATACTTGAATAATTTTAGTCTATTGTCCTGCACAGTTGAGACTAGTATTGGCATATCCAATTTTCTTTTTAATACCTTGTTATCATCAAAACTCAAAAGAGGCGTTGTTTACACATTTTCTTCCAACAATCTCCCCCTTTTTTATGATGACAAACACAAGTATTAATAGAAAATTGTTGTTAATTTAATTAACAAGTTGACTTCACGGTCTGAGGTTTGTAAGCTCCCCCTGAGTCTGATAGTACACAAAGTGAGGTTTGTAAGCTCCCCCTGAGTCTTAACCAGGTTAATTAAATTCAGCTTTTAATCAATAAAGAGTAACACTCAGAATTATCTCACAGTTAGAGGTTCAGAGGCTAAGAGATGAGAAGAGGTTCTCCTAAGTTAATTAATTTTCAAAAATTAACTTATTGGCTCAGAGCCTAAAATTACTGTATTTTACTCCCCCCTTTTGTCATCAACAAAAAGTTAAATAAGAAAAACATTAAAGAGAGAGAAAACATAATTGAGATAAGAGTGATAAAAATTTCATGCAATCAATCAGCAGTCATGTATCAAAGATAAGTAACAGAGCAAAAATATCAGAGCATACATAAATATTACATTCAGAAGCAAGAGATATCAGACAGAAGATGATGTTCAGAAGCAAAACAAATTAACACTATTCAGAAGCAAATTAAAGTTAAAGACTAGGGTGTGCATTCTAAGGTTGAGGAGATTTCTTCAGAAGCTCTAAAATGGCACTGATCCCAGACTTCATTTCTTCTTGACTTGACAAAATCTGAATTTGTTGTTCTGCCATGACATCCTGTTTGGTACTCAGGTCTTGAATCTTGCTCTGTAATACATCTTGTCTTGCCCTTTGTGCAACCAGTTCAACTTGCATCTGTTCTACCATGTGCTTCAGCATAGGCTCTCCCTGTTCCAGTTTCATAGCTTCAAAGTCCAGAGGCTTCTGAGCAACCTTGCCTTGAAATGAGTTCTGAAGTCCATACTTCAGAATTTCAGGAACATCAGGTGCTACTTCCACTACTGATGAAGAGCTACTGGGCAATTTTCTTGAAGATTCTCTTCTGAATTCTACATTTTCCATTCTCTTGACCACTTCTGACAGCCACTTTTGTAAAGCTTCATGTTGAGACACCACTGAGACAAACTGCAGTGTATCAAGGGTAGTGTTGACAAGCTCTCTTAGACTGTTCCATTTCTCAACATAATTAACATACTGGATGGGATTCTATCTAGCTTGCACAAGCTGTTCTAATTCCTTAAAGATCTTACTGCAAACACTCTGCAAATTCAAACTTGATGAAGAGATAGGTGTTTGATGAAGATTTTGTGGAAGGCTAGAGGTTGAGGGTATATCTGACACAATTTGATCAGTAGTATCAAGAAGAGGTTCTGATATAGTAATTAAATTATCATCAGAAGTGTTGGATATTTAGTTGTTGGCTTCATGTTTGCTAAAATCAAATATACGAGCAAGTTGTGCGCCTTCAGAAGCTGAACTTCAGAAGCTGAACGTCAGAAGCACTGTTCAGAAGCAACTTTCAGAAGCACTGTTTAAAAGCTGAACCTTCAGAAGCACTGTTCAGAAGCTGAACCTTCAGAAGCACTGTTTAGACGCTGACCTTCAGACGCTGGACCTTCAGAAGCACTTCTTCAGAAGTACCTTCAGAAGCTGGTTTACTGTGCTCCTGTTTTCGTGCCTTGGAGCTGTTTATTTTGTCACATGATCTTTTATAGATTTGATTGAAGAATTCTCCAAGATGCGTGTGTTTCTAGAAGGAAGAATATTTTCGTAAGATATATTCTGAAGATTGGATACTTTTATTTGTGAAGATATTTTCAAAGAGATCTTTGGAAAATATATTTCTGAAGAATATTGTGGAATATATTTCTAAAGAAGATTTTTGGAAATATATCTTTGAAGAATATTTGGATCAAATATTTGTTGCTGCTGAAGGTTATAAATAGAGGGCGCTGTTATTGAAGAAAATCAACTCAACCAAAGCTATCATTGAAAGAGTATACTTAGGTTTTGAGTCTATTAATTGTAAGCCTTTCTTGTGTCACCTTGATGCAAGCTTAGGACTGTGTTTAGTAGAGTTGTATTTGTGAATCACTCATAAGCTTTTAAGCAAGAGTGATGTTTGTGTGTTTTGGAGTGTGTCTCCTACTTTGAGATTTTTTTAGTTTAAGATCACTGGGGCAGTGAATGTTTGAGGGGAAGTGAGATGGGATCTCAGGTCTAGGAGTTCCTAGGTTGAAGTCAATACGGGTAGTAGCTAGGTGATAAGTTGTAAACTGGGAGTTTGCTGAGAACTTAGAACTAGGACTACGCTAGTGGATTTCCTTCCTGGCTTGGTAGCCTCCAGACGTAGGTGTGTTTGTCACCGAACTGGGTTAACAAACATCTTGTGCCTTTTACTTTCTGTCTGATGTTTTCCTTCTCTGTTATTGTTTCATGTTATACTCTGTTTTACGTTCAGCATCAGGACTTGCCAGAATTTCAATTGGCATCAGAGCAGGCACCCTGCCTATTTTAGGGTGAGCTCCAGGGAAGTTATCTTATGGCATAATGGATAAAGAAGGAGGATTTGTGAACAGACCACCTCTGTTGGATGGTTCCAACTATGACTATTGGAAATCACGCATGAGTGCTTTCCTTAAGTCTATAGACAGTAAAACCTGGAAAGCAGTTCTGAAGGGTTGGGAACATCCTGTTGTGCTTGACAAAGATGGAAAGAAGACAGCTGATCTGAAACCAGAAGATGAGTGGTCCAAGGTAGAAGATGAATTAGCTATTGGAAACTCCAAAGCCTTGAATGCTATATTCAATGGAGTGGACAAAAATATGTTTAGACTGATTAAGCAGTGCACTGTAGCTAAGGATGCTTGTGAGATTCTCAAAACTACTCATGAAGGCACTTCCAAGGTAAAAATGTCCAGACTTCAACTTCTCACCACCAAGTTTGAAAATCTCAAAATGTTGGAGGATGAGAACATACAAGATTTCTATATGAACGTTCTGGACATGGCCAACTCATTTGATTCTCTTGGAGAAAAAATGTCTGATGAGAAGCTTGTGAGGAAAATACTCAGGTCTCTACCTAAGATATTTGACATGAAGGTGACTGCCATTGAGGAAGAACAGGACATCTCCAGTATGAAGGTTGAGGAATTGATAGGATATCTTTAGAATTTTGAAATAGCCTTCATCAACAGAACTGATAAGAAGGGGAAAGGTGTTACATTTGTAGCAGATGTTGATGATGTGGATGATGAAAGCACATCAAAGCTCTTGTGATGCTTGGTAGACAGTTTAACAAGATTCTAAAGCAGGCTGACATGAGATCCAAACCAAATGACTTGAAGAAGACAAGAACTGATGAGAAAAGCAATCAATCCAAAGGTCTTCAGTGAGTGTGAAGGATATGGCCACATTAGGATAGAATGTGCAACGTACCTCAAGAAACAGAAGAAAAGTTTGGTTGTGTCTTGGTCTGATGAAGATGACTTAGAAGGAGAAGTGGAGAATGAGTCTGCTAAGTATGTTAATGCTTTAACTGGTAGATGCATGTCTGATGATGAAGTTAAGGCTTCAGAAGCACCATCAGGTTCTGAGGTTTCAGAAGCATCATCAGGTTCTGAAGCACCATCTGATACTAAATCCAGTGATGAAGAACTGTCTTATGAAGAACTTGTTGATTCTTTCGAGAAGTTGCATGTTAAATTTGAAGAAGTTTGCAAGTTATTAGTAAATCAGAAGGAGACCATCAGTCAATTGCATGCTGAAAAAAGTGACCATTTAGCACAAATTTATGATCTCAAAGATGAGGTAACCCAACTGAACTCTCAACTTGAACATATGAAGAAGCAGGTCAGAATGATGAACACTGGTACTGATGTGCTAGAAGAGATATTGGAGAGTCAGAACCAAGGGAAACCAAAAGGAATAGGGTTTGATGATAGGACCTTGAACAACAAACAACAAAATCCAGCTAAAAGGTTCATTGCAGCTGTTGGAACATATGATCCAATGATGGGCAAACCTAAGTTGGAACATCAGAACAAACCTCAGGGATTTAAGAGCAGAAGGGCATCTCGTCCTTGGATATGTCATTACTGTGGTAAAAAGGGGCACATAAAGCCATTCTGTTTCAAGTTGTATGGATACCCCAAGCACCTTCAGCAAAGAAAATCTGAACCTGTTGTAATCAATGTCAGGAAGGAATGGAGACCAAAATGTGAAAGTGTTGGCAAGAGGCTGAAGAATAGGAAAGGAAAGACTGTTGCTGCTGCCAGCAGGCCTACTCCTGTTGCTAAGAAAAGTGTTGTTGTTGGACCATCTAAAGGCTGGAGCAAGGTGGTGGTCCCTGTCCCAAAGAAGAAGGCACTAAAAGGAAAGGAAGTGGATCCTAGTGAGTCTGAGGATGATGTTTGTGCGCACCTCGTTTTTTTCCTCGGGAAAAAGACGCGCAAATCCTCCGAGGTCGTCCTCGAACGCTCGGAGGTGCCTTTGTGAAGCCGCCACCAAAGTTTTTGTGTAAAGGGAACGTTGATAAACCCTTAAGTTTTTTTTTATTGTAAAGGGAAACGATAATAAAACCCTTTTGACGATGAGGATAAGGATTAGGTCATCGCAACCATTGTCGGGTTCGGGAGTCGGTTACGTGAGGGGAAGGTATTAGCACCCCTTACGTCCGTTGTACTCAACGGGAACCTTCTATTTGGTTAAAGCTTGAATTGTTTTTTAATACTTTGCGTGCATGTTCATTTATGTTAAAAATATAATAAAGGGGGGGAAAGAGATAAAAACAAACGAAGAAAAAGTTTTATTATTATTGTGCTTGACAAGATGTCGATCTTGCTCCTACGTATCTCCCGGTAGTCGGAGAATTCAAAGCATACGTAGTTCTTTGGTAGAAAAACGTATGTGTGTTGGTTGATTTTAATTGGACGATGTTTTAACCGAATTCTTGCGATTAAACGTAGCTTGTATGCTCGCACTTGGAGACTTATTAAGCGTTCGTTCGCGAATCACATTAGAATTGTTAAAAGGTACGTCCGTTAGGGTAGAGGGTTGAATTGGTCGCTATGGGACCAAGGGAGGTGCAATGGACTCATATAAGTCAAACATTGACCGAGTGGACTCCGAAGAGTCGGGCGATTGTTCGATTGATCCACTGAGATCAAGAACGGGTACAATGGACTCGGACGAGTCGAACATTGACCGAGTGGACTCTAACGAGTCGAGGGGTTGAGTCTAATGGCCAACGGGGGACCAAAAGGCTTGGATTGACCACAAGGGGCCAAGATTTGGTTTGGTTAGGGTTGTACATATTAAAAAAAGGAATGACGATTGTCCGAGCGACGAGACATACGTCACGCATTCGTACAATCGGGGCGATGGAGAGACATACTTCACACCATCCCTTTTTCATTCATGTTTTTGGATTGAATTCTTTAGAAATCCCAAGGTATGTCAAAACATTTGGTTTGAAAACCCAAAATGGGAAGGTTTAGCAAATTTGCTAGAAAGCGCGCAAGTTCGTCTCATTTTGCGAAAATGCGAACGTAAACGGTGTATGTTCATCTTTGAATTTTGAACATCATGAACAATATTTATTGTTCAAGTTTAGATTGAAAAGCTGAACATAGCTTGTTTGTTCATGTGGTTTTGGAAAATTTGGGAACATAACTTGCTTTGCAAGTTACCCACAAAATGGTTATACGAACTTGTGATTTTGCCAAAATTATGCAAAAACCTTGTTATGGTTTGAAGAACAGAGGTTTAAAAACTCTTAGGTTCTGAGCCCTGGGGCTAGAACCTCAAAAATTGGTTGGTTTGATGCAAAAATTCAGGTTCTGAGTTCTGTCATGGTCGCACTGCGACCATGACTTCGCACTGCGAAGCATGCGAAATTTTGGGTTCAGAAGCTGTTTCTGAACTTTTGTTCAGAAACAACTTCTGAACACACTCAAGACCTTATAGATGGGTGAAAAACTTTGAGTTTTTGGGGTGAAAAAGGTTGGACAAACCAGTTTTGATGTTTTGAAAACCTTGGGATTTCTTTGGAATTCAAAAGGGGTTTTTTTAGGACAAAGAGTTTTGAGCCAAAATAGCTATGCAAACACAATTGAAAATGCAAGATAAAGAGCTTAGTAACTTACAGAACTCCTTAGCAAAGCTCCAGCTGCACTTGATTTGTATTTGATTGAAGGCTTGTGCAAAAGGTTTGAATATTGGTGATGGTTTTGGAACTTTGTAATGCTTTGTGTGGATTGGTTTTTTCTGGTTGTTTGTGGAGATTTGTAGGTTGAAATGAGTAGAGTTTCTGCTCTTTGAATGCTGTGTTAACTCTCTTTTGTTCCTTTGGGCATTGCCTTCTATTTATAGGCAAAAATCAAATCTTTGTCATCATTACACAATCCCAAAATTCAGCTGATTTGTGGCCAAGATCAAGCTGAATCCCTTTGCATTAAATGCTAATGGATAGAGGCAACCCTGCCTTGTACCAAGGGGCAAGATCCAGCTTGATTTCAGCCACAAATTCAACTATTTCTAGAAGGTAATGATGAAGAACAAAGCTGATTTGCAATTGGCTAATGCTTGGGGATCAATCCTTGCAATCTCAATGGTTGGTCAATAAAAACGTGCACTGTAAGGTGCAGAGATTGAGGGATGAAAAGGCTAAAATTGGCTGGTGTGAGAGGGTGAAAAGCTGCTGCAAAACAGAGTAGGCACTCATGGTTTTTCAAGTGAGAAATCCAGCTGGTTTGACTGGTTTTTAGGGCAGCAAGCAGGAGGAAAGTCCTCAAGCAGGTGGCTGGC
This sequence comes from Medicago ruthenica, assembly GCA_018208015.1. NCBI lineage: Eukaryota > Viridiplantae > Streptophyta > Magnoliopsida > Fabales > Fabaceae > Medicago > Medicago ruthenica. The sequence continues at coordinate 38,733,607 of CM031373.1, read as the reverse complement.
AACCTTGTGGTGGTCAGCAGGTCACCTGGGAGGGACTAGAGCTGCCCAAGGGCAAGCCCACTTGCTTGTCACATGCTAGGTTGGAAGAAAAAGCTTCCAACCTTGGCATTAATGGCAAGTCCTTCAACTCTGGCTTTGCTTGGCCCAATTAGCCATGAATGCTACCTAAAATAATTATGGAAATGATATGCAACAAATTCTGGAATTAAATCCAAGAAACCAAAAATCTGCAGAAAAATCGCAGACTTCGCAGTGCGAAGTGAGCTTCGCATTGCGAAGTCCTCAATTTTGAAAAGTTGACTTTTCTGTTGACTTTTGACTTTTTTCCCCTCTTTGATTTTTTTTGATTTTTGTTTTAAAATGCGTAGGACAAAATTAGGGTACTACAGCTGCCCCTACTTAATTGTGTCTTCGCATAGAGTGCGTGAGTGCCGAGGGCATCTCATGAACTCTTTGCGGAGATCAATTAAGTAAAAAGAAAAAGAAGGACCCGAATTTTGTCCTTCGCGAAATGCAAATGCAATGGTTGGTAGGGGTTGATCGTATCCAGCCGCTAACACTGGAGGTAGATCCACTGGGGAATGAAGGTAATCTTATCTAGGCACTGCTTCTAGAGGTCGATTCCTGAGGGTGGTGATTTACTCTAGGATGTCACTAGAGGTGGAACATTGAGGTAGGTGATCTTATCTAGGTACTGCTTCTAGAGGTCGATACCTAAGATGGAGGTTTACTCTAGGTACTGCTTCTAGAGGTGGAACAATGAGGTAGGTGATCTTATCTAGGTATTGCTTCTAGAGGTCGATACCTAAGCTAGGTGATCTTATTCAGGCACTGCTTCTGAATGTCGATTCCTAACGAGCTGTGATCTTATTCAGCCGCTAACACTGAAGGTCGATACACTGGGGGAGGTGATCTATTCTAGGTACTGCTTCTAGAGGTCGATACCTAAGCTAGGTGATCTTATTCAGGTACTGCTTCTGAATATCGATTCCTAACGAGCTGCGGTCTTACCCTAAATAGGTGCCCCTGGTTGAATGTTGATGGATGTTGGTGAATATGTGATACTCACTGGAGGATCCTTGTTGAGGATGCATGCTTTATGAAATGAAATGCATGTGTATGAATGGTTTTAAATATGCATGCATGAAATGAAATAATGTTGGTTGGGTGCCGAGCAGAGTCGGTCTTTGTTTGCGGTTGTGTTCATGACAGTTGGGCTTTCTTTTTGTGTTTTGTTTGTTTTTTTTTTGGTTGGTCGGTCGGTTTGGAAGGACAAGGTCCTTTGCCTACATACCCAAATGGGATCAAAACCGGTGTAGTTCGAGCCTAAGCCCGAAGATTTGTGTGGGTTTGCCAATAATGATTGGACTTTTGTTTGGGGTTGAGACTCCCTGGGGAATATCAATAAAATTTGGGCTTTGTTGTGGGCCAATGAAAATTGGGCTTTGGTTTGTTGTGCTTGACAAGATGATGATCTTGCTCCTACGTATCTCCTGGTGGGATGGAGAATTCAAAGCTTACGTAGTTCTTTGGTTTGCCAATGAATATTGGACTTTGGTTCGCCAATGATTATTGGACTTTTTGTTTGGTTGCCGAGCGAGGTCGGGCTTTTTGTTTTTGGTGATCTCACTGGGGATATAAGGATCATTTTGGAAGCATGATCGATATCCGGCCTTAGTGGATGAAAAAGATGTATGGGGGGTGTGCTTTACTTGGGAAATTTGTTTCCTCCGACACCCGGGATCTTTGCGTTTTACGCGCCGTGGGCTACGCACTTGTTTCTGCTGAAGAGCATGAGTCTTAAAATGACTGATGCAAAGCTTCAAGTTTTGAGTCCTCTGATGCAATACCGGGGACCAACGAAATTCTTTCGACATTTAACGTCCAAGTAAAAAACACACATTTTTTGTTTTTTATGTTATTCCCATATTTCAATGCATTATCTATCATGAATAAAAAACACATTTTATGAGCAAGTAAGGACGCATAACAATGAAAAGGTTTAAAAATGATTTTGATTCAACGAAACTTAGTCCCTTGTATGGGTAACTATTCGTGAAAGTGCAATCCCTATAAGAGGTGATTACTGAGATAGAGAAGAAGGAAGAAACAAAAAGGCAAATGAAAATTTGCTTGGGTTTCACGTGCTACTTTCCCTATGACTTCGAAATAATTTGTTTTTGAAAGATGATAATGAGGTTGATTCTTTCCCTCTTGAATTCTGTCCAGACCTCACGTGCCGCAGTCTTTTGCCTTTTTCTCTTTTTTTTTTTTTTTTTGAAACCCCTAATTTTTACCTGGACCGCTCCTTCGAGTTTTCAGTCCACTGGGGTATATTTCCTTTTTTGATGTCCTTAATTTTTGCCTAGACCGCCTTTTCAGGTTTTCGATCTACCAGGACGCTCTCTATTGCCTAAACCGCCCTTTTCGGGTTTTCGATTTAGCGAGCTCTTTTCTTTTTGGCATATATATATTTTTTGACTGCGCCGGAGTTTATTGATAGGGGGATCCTTGTGGATGGGTAATACCTTTTTTCCAAGCATTAAGTTTCCTTCTCTAAATTCTCGAGAATGAACTTTCTTGTCGAGCTGTCCATGCCACAATGTTGTAAGGTGTTTCTCTTTTATAAGGTTCAGTTGGTCGAACCTTGTTTGTGTTTGAATGCCAATGGAAATTGGGCTTTGGGTGTTTGGATGCCGAGCGAGGTCGGGTTTTTTTTTGTGGGATGTCGAGCGAGGTCGGGCTTTTTGATTTTTGGATGCCGAACAAGGTCGGGCTTTTATGATGGGATGCCGAGCAAGGTCGGGCTTTTATGATGGGATGCCGAGCGAGGTCGGGCTTGTGATTGGCTTCCGAGCAAGGTCGGGCTTTGTTTTTTTTTTTTGGCTTCCGAGCAAGGTCGGGCTTTTGATTGTCTTCCGAGCAAGGTCGGGCTTTTGTTTTTTTGGATGCCGAGCAAGGTCGGGCTTTGTTTTTTTGGATGCCGAGCAAGGTCGGGCTTTGTTTTTTTGGCTTCCGAGCAAGGTCGGGCTTTTGTTTAGCTTCCGAGCAAGGTCGGGCTTTTGTGTTGTTTTTTTTTGGATGGGAATGCCAATGACAATTGGGCTTTTATTGGAAGTGGGGTTTGTGATTGCCAATGGAAATTGGGCTTTCTGTTTGGAAATTGTGGGCGCCAATGAAAATTGGTCTTTTGTTGGAGATGTGAGGAATGCCAATGATGACTTGGCTTTTTGTGTTTGGGGGATGCCAATGAAAATTGGGCTTTGTTTGTTTGGGAATGTGAGGAATGCCAATGACGACTTGGCCTTTTGTGGGAAATTGTGGGGAGTGCCGTAACGGCAAATGGTTTCTTTTTTTTTTGATGAGTTGGGCGACCCCTTGTTTGGTCATGTTTGCATAGGAAGCTGCTTCGACCCATTTGGTGAAATAGTTGATAGCAACTAGTATGAACTGGTGCCCTTTTGAAGCCTTTGACTCAATCATTCCAAACATGTCTATGCCCCACATAGAGAAAGGTTACGGTGATGTCATGACATCCAGAGGTGTTTGTGGTATGTGCCCCTTGTTGGCATAATTTTGTCACTTGTGACATGTCTTGGCATGGGGAAAGCAGTCGGTCTCCATAGTTAGCCAATAACAAACTGCCCTTAGGGTATTCACTTATGTATTTTTTGCATGTCCAATGGCATGGGCTTGGAAGGACTCCTCATGGATTTCTTTGGTGAGCATGATTGCTTCACGTTTATCCGCACATCTGAGTAAGACCTTAATTTCTCTTGTAGAGTGTGCCCCGGCAGAGGGTGAACTGTGGTGCTATCTTTTAGGGTTCTCTTGGTGAGGTTGTATTACCCTATCCTCTTAATCCCCAAGTCTGAACAATCCTTCAGGAGGTTCAAAATCGTCCTTATTATCATCTTCCGTTTGGTTAATTGGAAAATTGAAGTCATGAGGGATCGTAGCGGTGTTATTTTTGGTGGTGTATTTATGATGATTTTTTTTGTAGGGTTGCGAAAATTTATCTGAGAACGAAAGAAAAACGAACTCTTTTGAACATAAACTGCAACTTTATTAATGACGACAATGATTTGAAATATGGGGGTCCCATAAAAATTAATCATTTGCCTTGGGAAGAGCAAAATGATTGTTTTTTTTTTAAAAACAAGATAAATTACTTGGACAAAGAAATGATTTCCGAAATTTCGATGGCCTTCCGGTTGCTCGGATCTCATCCGAAACGCTACTGTACACCGGGTCGGGTACTTCTTTTTTGGTGTTTTGGTGAGGGAATGATGTGAGGGTTTTTCTTTGAAATGAAAATGCATGTGAATGTATAAATGCAATGAGTATGCAAAAATATGCCCCTCCTTTTTTTTTTTATGCAAAAAATTTTTTATGAATGCAAATGTAATGATATGCAAGGGTTTGGTGTATGAAGGTTCAGAACTTCCCCCCATCCTCACATGTAGGCTTTAAGTGGTGAAATCTCCTAAGAAGAGGTCCCTAGAGTCATAGACCTCACATGGAATTAGGGTTGTCTATGGACATACGTCGACATGACTTCAATTAATTCCACGTGAAAATCTCCTCTAAGCGGGGTTGGGCATCCTACCTCACGGACATACGTCAACGCGGGCTTCCGCACACAACCTCCTTCTAACTTAGTTTTTTTCTCAAGCTCGGGTAGAGAGCCTCACACGTCCGGCATTAACCCGAACAATGTGGAGTAACATCACTCAAGTAACCCCCGCATTTGATATATAATATGAATATAAAGCAGATAAAGCAGATATAAACATAAAACATAAATATAACATGTATGAATAAAATAGATAAACATGGCATGCAAAGAAAACAAAACAATTGGCTTTAACCCAAATAGGTTAGGCTTGACTCACTAGTGGGAACAGGGTCCCCAGTGAAGTCGCCAGCTGTGCGCACCTCGTTTTTTTCCTCGGGAAAAAGACGCGCAAATCCTCCGAGGTCGTCCTCGAACGCTCGGAGGTGCCTTTGTGAAGCCGCCACCAAAGTTTTTGTGTAAAGGGAACGTTGATAAACCCTTAAGTTTTTTTTTATTGTAAAGGGAAACGATAATAAAACCCTTTTGACGATGAGGATAAGGATTAGGTCATCGCAACCATTGTCGGGTTCGGGAGTCGGTTACGTGAGGGGAAGGTATTAGCACCCCTTACGTCCGTTGTACTCAACGGGAACCTTCTATTTGGTTAAAGCTTGAATTGTTTTTTAATACTTTGCGTGCATGTTCATTTATGTTAAAAATATAATAAAGGGGGGGAAAGAGATAAAAACAAACGAAGAAAAAGTTTTATTATTATTGTGCTTGACAAGATGTCGATCTTGCTCCTACGTATCTCCCGGTAGTCGGAGAATTCAAAGCATACGTAGTTCTTTGGTAGAAAAACGTATGTGTGTTGGTTGATTTTAATTGGACGATGTTTTAACCGAATTCTTGCGATTAAACGTAGCTTGTATGCTCGCACTTGGAGACTTATTAAGCGTTCGTTCGCGAATCACATTAGAATTGTTAAAAGGTACGTCCGTTAGGGTAGAGGGTTGAATTGGTCGCTATGGGACCAAGGGAGGTGCAATGGACTCATATAAGTCAAACATTGACCGAGTGGACTCCGAAGAGTCGGGCGATTGTTCGATTGATCCACTGAGATCAAGAAGAACGGGTACAATGGACTCGGACGAGTCGAACATTGACCGAGTGGACTCTAACGAGTCGAGGGGTTGAGTCTAATGGCCAACGGGGGACCAAAAGGCTTGGATTGACCACAAGGGGCCAAGATTTGGTTTGGTTAGGGTTGTACATATTAAAAAAAGGAATGACGATTGTCCGAGCGACGAGACATACGTCACGCATTCGTACAATCGGGGCGATGGAGAGACATACTTCACACCATCCCTTTTTCATTCATGTTTTTGGATTGAATTCTTTAGAAATCCCAAGGTATGTAAAAACATTTGGTTTGAAAACCCAAAATGGGAAGGTTTAGCAAATTTGCTAGAAAGCGCGCAAGTTCGTCTCATTTTGCGAAAATGCGAACGTAAACGGTGTATGTTCATCTTTGAATTTTGAACATCATGAACAATATTTATTGTTCAAGTTTAGATTGAAAAGCTGAACATAGCTTGTTTGTTCATGTGGTTTTGGAAAATTTGGGAACATAACTTGCTTTGCAAGTTACCCACAAAATGGTTATACGAACTTGTGATTTTGCCAAAATTATGCAAAAACCTTGTTATGGTTTGAAGAACAGAGGTTTAAAAACTCTTAGGTTCTGAGCCCTGGGGCTAGAACCTCAAAAATTGGTTGGTTTGATGCAAAAATTCAGGTTCTGAGTTCTGTCATGGTCGCACTGCGACCATGACTTCGCACTGCGAAGCATGCGAAATTTTGGGTTCAGAAGCTGTTTCTGAACTTTTGTTCAGAAACAACTTCTGAACACACTCAAGACCTTATAGATGGGTGAAAAACTTTGAGTTTTTGGGGTGAAAAAGGTTGGACAAACCAGTTTTGATGTTTTGAAAACCTTGGGATTTCTTTGGAATTCAAAAGGGGTTTTTTTAGGACAAAGAGTTTTGAGCCAAAATAGCTATGCAAACACAATTGAAAATGCAAGATAAAGAGCTTAGTAACTTACAGAACTCCTTAGCAAAGCTCCAGCTGCACTTGATTTGTATTTGATTGAAGGCTTGTGCAAAAGGTTTGAATATTGGTGATGGTTTTGGAACTTTGTAATGCTTTGTGTGGATTGGTTTTTTCTGGTTGTTTGTGGAGATTTGTAGGTTGAAATGAGTAGAGTTTCTGCTCTTTGAATGCTGTGTTAACTCTCTTTTGTTCCTTTGGGCATTGCCTTCTATTTATAGGCAAAAATCAAATCTTTGTCATCATTACACAATCCCAAAATTCAGCTGATTTGTGGCCAAGATCAAGCTGAATCCCTTTGCATTAAATGCTAATGGATAGAGGCAACCCTGCCTTGTACCAAGGGGCAAGATCCAGCTTGATTTCAGCCACAAATTCAACTATTTCTAGAAGGTAATGATGAAGAACAAAGCTGATTTGCAATTGGCTAATGCTTGGGGATCAATCCTTGCAATCTCAATGGTTGGTCAATAAAAACGTGCACTGTAAGGTGCAGAGATTGAGGGATGAAAAGGCTAAAATTGGCTGGTGTGAGAGGGTGAAAAGCTGCTGCAAAACAGAGTAGGCACTCATGGTTTTTCAAGTGAGAAATCCAGCTGGTTTGACTGGTTTTTAGGGCAGCAAGCAGGAGGAAAGTCCTCAAGCAGGTGGCTGGCAACCTTGTGGTGGTCAGCAGGTCACCTGGGAGGGACTAGAGCTGCCCAAGGGCAAGCCCACTTGCTTGTCACATGCTAGGTTGGAAGAAAAAGCTTCCAACCTTGGCATTAATGGCAAGTCCTTCAACTCTGGCTTTGCTTGGCCCAATTAGCCATGAATGCTACCTAAAATAATTATGGAAATGATATGCAACAAATTCTAGAATTAAATCCAAGAAACCAAAAATCTGCAGAAAAATCGCAGACTTCGCAGTGCGAAGTGAGCTTCGCATTGCGAAGTCCTCAATTTTGAAAAGTTGACTTTTCTGTTGACTTTTGTTGACTTTTGACTTTTTTCCCCTCTTTGATTTTTTTTGATTTTTGTTTTAAAATGTGTAGGACAAAATTAGGGTACTACAATGTTGAGCAAGATGTTCAAGACATCATGCCCTATGTTCAGAAGAGGATTACTGGGAAGAAGATTCCTTTGAATGTGCCTGAAGCACCCATTGACAAAACTTCATTCCATGTTGTTGAGAAAGTAACCAGGGGGAAGTATGTGCTCCAAAGAAGGCTTGTTGTGGAAAGAGAGTTGGCTAAAGAAGCCTTGCAGTGTGCTGAGGGTGATGAAGATGATACTGATCCTAATGAAGACTAAGCAGTGTCTGATGATGAAACAGCTTTTGTTGCTGAGTCTGAAGACTATCAATTTTTTGGACTATGTCCTGGATTTCATTTTGTGCTTCTGGTCTACATTTTTGTACTATACTTTGTACTTGTGTTCTCTTGTTTTTTTTTTGTTTTCTCTGTGAAGACTTTGTGTGTGGTATGACTCTATGGTGCCTTTATGGTTATGGGTTTGTGGATGACAGCTCTTATGCATTCTTTTCATCTATGGTGTGAGCTAGAATTGTGTTGCAGATTTTTGGGCGTATTCCATTTGTTTTTCCTCTGCTAGTGTGCTTATAACCTCTGCTATTTCTTGTTCTTTCTACTCCTGGTGATTGCATGGTTGTTTTGTCAAAATTGTTTGGCTAAAAAGGGGGAGTCTCTGTTTCAGGGGGAGTCTATGTGTTTCCTGTCAGAAGCTGATCTATTTCAGGGGGAGTGTATGTGTGGAAACATAGTGTATGTGCCGCTGCTGACTCTGTTGCTTTTGGTTGCTATGTTTATGTTCTTCATGGTTGTGCATTTATGTTGAGTGAAGAATTTACCATTGTAATATCTGTTGGAACAAAATGTGTTTAACAAGTCTCTTACAAATAAGGGGGAGATTGTTGAAACATTTATGTGTAAACATATCTCTCTTTATGGTTTTGATGATAACAAAGTATTAAAGAGAAAATTGGTTATTTGCTAATGCTTTGTTCAAGTGTTTCAGAACCACATGCTTAATAAGTATTGATTGATAATGGTTATGAAGAACAAGCTAAAGAGCAAGAAGGAAAGCCAAGAAGCAAGGTTGCAAAGCTAGAAAGAAACTGGTCCTGAAGAAGTGCTCCTGAAGTAAGAGCTTCTGAAGAGGTCCTGAAGAAGTACTCCTGAAGTGGTGCTCCTGAAGTGCAGCTTCTGAAGTCTGGGTGCCTCTGATGAAGTCAACGCAACAGTCAACTCCTGAAGCCAGCTTCTGATCCGTACAACTGAAGCAGCTTCTGATCACTGTTCACTGAGAAGCTTCTGAAGCTGATGTGGCATGGATTTTGACCAGTACTGTGCGCATTTAATGCCTGGATGTGTCAAAACAACTCAATGGAACAGTTGTCTCCCTGACCCAAACATTCTCCAGTTTTTAAGGTGGGCCAATTCAAAAATGGCACCTGCTCTGTTCTGGCTGATAAAGTGCAGCACACAATTGCAGTAACCTAGTCCAATTGCAACGGCTAAATTCCTTAATTCAAGCAAATCTTCAACAGCTCTATTTTCATCTATAAAAGGAAGAAGATTTGAAGAAGAAAATGTCTAAGACTCTTTGAAACGTATTGCTGAACCTGCACTCTGTTTTCTGTCAAAAACTGTCAAGTTCATAAAAACTCTTAGAAATTCTTTAGTCTTGTAACTTAGAATTTCTTAAGGTTAAGAGTCTTAACCTGTGTTGTATTTAGAGAACACCTCTGATATTTGATCAAGTGTTCATCCCAAACTATTTCATTAGTAAACCAGTTTGGTCCCTAAAGTCTTAGTCTGTATACTAAGCATTTGTAACCTCATTCCTTTGTGGTCTGAGTCAGAAGTCTCTTGTCTTAGTGACTTGAGCATTGGGAAGTCTCTTGTCTTAGTGACTTGAGCATTGGAAGCCTCTTCCTTGGTGGTTGAGCATAGAAGTCTCTTTCTTTGTGATTGAGCAACTGGAAGTCTCTTCCTTAGTGGTTGAGCAATTTGTAATCTTCAGATTATAGTGAAACTCTCTTGTTGGAGAACAAGGGGACAAGACTACTTCTCACATTGAGAAGGAACCTGTATAATTTGCTGTGTTTCTCTTCCCTTACCTCTTTAACTTGTTTAATCCGCTGCATACATTCTGATAACAGTTCAGAACCTGGTTCTGAACTTGTGCTAAGTCTTTGAAAAAGAAAAGAACAAGTTTTTAGAGTCACACAATTCAACCCCCCCTTCTTGTGTGTGTGTGTTTTTCTCACCTTCAGTTGGTATCAGAGCTCCGGTTCTGATATTAACACTTAACAGTGTGTCAGTAGGATCCTGAGAAAAACATGACCTCAACTAGTGGTTCACCTCCTCCCTCTCCTAGAAATCCACCATCTCCCAGAAATCAAAGAAATGTACAATATGACTATGGTACTGAAGAAAAGAAATCTAGGTCAGACAATAAACCTCCTATGTTTACTGGTGACCCAGAAAAATTCTCTTGGTGGAAGAGTAAAATGTATAGTCACATTATTGGGATTGATGATACTCTATGGGACATTATTGAAGATGGAATCTCAATACCATTAGATGAAGAAGGTGTTGTTGTCAACAGAAGAACTCTGAGTGATGCAGAAAGAAAGATCTATAGGAAGCATCATCATGTGAGAGGAATCATTGTGGATTCATTACCTCATACTGAGTATCAGAAGCTGAGTGACAAGTCAACAGCCAAAGCAATATTCACATCCCTCTGCTCTAACTATGAAGGTAATCAAAAGGTTAGAGAAGCTAAGGCAAACATACTTGTTTAGCAATATGAACTGTTCAGAATGAAAGAGGATGAAAATATTGAGACTATGTTCTCAAGATTTCAGACTCTGGTTTCTGGACTTCAGATTCTGAAGAAGAGTTATACCACAGCTGACCATGTGAATAAAATCCTTAGAAGTCTGCCATCCAAATGGAGACCCAAAGTGACTGCCATTGAGGAAGCTAAGGATCTGAATACTTTAAGTATTGAGGATCTTATAAGCTCCCTCAAGGTGCATGAACTGGGACTCAATGAGGATGAGTCTGTTAGAGAACCAAAAACATTGGCTCTGAAGTCTAAAAGAAAACCTGCTAAAGCTTTGAAAGCTATTGAATCTGAAGAAGAGTTTCCTGAGGGAAATTCTGATGAAGATTCAGATGCTGATGAGCTTGCAATGATTTCTAAAAGACTTCAGTATCTGATGAACAGAAAGAAAAAATTCTCTAACAGAAGCAGTAATTTTAGAGGATCTAGTTCTGGTTCAAAGGGGGATATCCAGAAGGAAAGCTGTTACAACTACAAAAAGCCTGGCCACTTCATTGTTGATTGTCCTGATCTTCAGAAGGAAAAATCAAAGGAAAAAACAAAGAAGTCCAGCTCAAAGTCCAGCAGTTTCAGAAATAAGCTTAAGAAGAGTCTCATGGCAACATGGGATGATCTGGACAATGAGTCAGAATCTGATGAGGAAGAAGCAAACCTGGCCCTGATGGCAATTGCATCTTCTGATGCAGAATCATGTTCAGATTCTGATGAAGAAGATGAGGTATATTCTGAACTCTCTAGATCTGATTTAATTGAAACAGTTAATGATCTTATGAGTCATCTTAAAAGCAAGTTAAAAGAAATTAAGTCTTTGAAAAATCAAACAAACTTGCTGTCTGAGGAAAACCTTAAACTTCAGAATCAAATTTTTGAATATGAAGAGGAAGTTGAGGAACTCAGAAAAGAGGCTCATGAGAAATCTGAAGAGGTTCCTAATGAACAGGAAATAGCTCTTCAGGATTTCATGTTAACTGGATTCAATAGAACAAAAATTGCCTCCATGATGTATAATATGATCAGAAACAAAGGTGAAGGCATTGGCTATGATGCATTTAAACCTTCAAATGAATTAAACTCACCTTCATGTTCTGAAGATATTTTAAAAGGCAATGGTATATGCTTTGTGCCTGCTTCAGATAACTCTGAGAAGTTGAAATCATCAGAATCTGAGACTAAGTCAGAAGTTCTGAACAACTCAGACTCTGAAGCTTCTGAACCTAAGGAAAAGATAAAGGCAAATGTCAAAACCTTGCCTAAATCTAAGCCAAAAGGTCCTAAGCCTAAGAGTAAGAGGAAATCAGACTCTGAACCTGAAAAAGTTCAGAATCTGAAATGTTCAGAACCTGGAACTAGTAAGTCTCAGAATCTGAATAGATCTGATTCAAATTTTTCTAAGAATGGGTTTATTAAAACTTCAAAATCAGTTAAACCAATCAATGTAAAACATTTTCAATCTCAGAATGTTAGGAAAAGCAAGCCAAAGCAAATCAATCAGTTTTCTGCTTCAAACTGTTTTAAGAAAGGCAAAACTGAAGCTTGCCTTGTGCCTGAAGAAAACAAGGTTAAAATTCTGAAGAGATCAGAACCAAAGTACTCAAAAGGTCAGACTCTGAACAAATCAGAACCAAAGACCTTCAAGTCTCAGGTTCTGAAGAAGTCTGAGTCCAGACCTTTGAGAACTCAGGTGCTGAAGCACTCAGGTTCTGAAAGTCAGACTTATTCAAGATATAAGGATTCATATCCTAAGTATTAGAACAAGTCTGAATATCATAACTTCAGACACAAGAAGCCAAAACCTTTCAGGACTAACCCCAAAGGACCCATGAAAATCTGGGTACCTAAGTCTGAGATTATTTCAATTGCAGATATGCTTGTCATCCAAAGAAAAGGAAAGGTCCTGGTACCTGGACAGTGGATGCTCGCATCATATGACAGGGGACAAGTCTATGTTCCAAACCCTAACTCTGAAAGAGGGAGGAACTGTGGGGTTTGGAGGAAGTCAGAAAGGAAAGATCATTGGTACTGGTAAGATAGGTAATTCTTCCCTGTACATTGATAATGTTTGGCTGGTAGATGGACTTAGACATAACTTACTTAGCATAAGTCAATTATGTGATAGTAATTATGAAGTCCTGTTTAATAAGAACACTTGCACTGTAATCAGTAGCAAAGACAAGTCTGTAGTGTTCAGAGGCAGCAGGAAAAACAATGTTTATAAAATCAATTTTTCTGAATTGGTTCAGCAAAAGGTAGTTTGCCTTCTGTCTGTGAGTGATGAAAAATGGGTGTGGCACAAAAGGCTGGGACATGCTAACTGGAGACTCATCTCTAAGCTTAGCAAGTTACAGCTGGTCAGAGGCTTACCCCAGATTGATTATCACTCAGATGCACTGTGCAGTGCATGCCAAATTGGAAAATTTTCTAAAACTTCTTTTAAACCAAAGAACATTGTTTCCACCTCTAAACCTCTAGAACTCCTTCACATTGATTTGTTTGGTCCTATTGGAACAGCTTCAATCAATGGGAAGAAGTATGGACTTGTTATTGTTGATGATTATAGTAGGTGGACTTGGGTTAAATTCCTCATAACCAAAAATGAAACATATGATGTGTTTTTCAAATTCTGCAAACAAGTACAAACTGAAACTGATTTGAAAATTTTGAAAATCAGAAGTGATCATGGTGGTGAATTTGAAAATGAACCTTTTGAAAACTTTTGTGAAGACCATGGAATTCTCCATGAGTTCTCATCTCCTAGAACTCCACAACAAAATGGAGTTGTAGAGAGAAAGAACAGGTCTTTACAAGAAATGGCCAGAACCATGATCCATAAGTCAAAAATTGCTAAGTACTTTTGGGCAGAAGCTGTAAACACAACATGTTATATTCAGAACAGGATCTACATCAGACCTATTCTGAATAAAACTTCATATGAATTATTTAAAGGAAGAAAACCAAGTATTTCTTATTTTCATCAGTTTGGTTGTACATGTTACATACTAAACAATAAGGTCTACCTAAAGAAATTTGATGCCAAGGCTCAAAAGGGTACCTTTTTAGGATACTCAGAGAGATCTAAGGCATACAGAGTGTATAATTCTGAAACACATGTTGTTGAAGAAGCTATACATATTAGGTTTGATGATAAGAAGCCTGGTAGTGAAATACCAGAGCTGGTTGAGAGTTTTGCAGATGTCAGAATCTCAGAAGAGCCTTCAGAAGCTGAACCCAGTTCCGGTTCTGATGAAGGTTCAGAAGCTGAAAACAATGAAGACTCTGAGAAACTCTCCAGCAATGACACTACTCCTGATGCTAATCAAGACCAGCATGGTTCTGAACAAATCCCTGGTGGCTCTTCAGAAGCTAATCCACCCAGAACTTCATTCAAGTACAAGTCTTCACATCCTGAGGAGTTGATCATTGGAAACAAGAACAGTCCAAGGAAGACAAGATCAGCATTCACTCAGAATGAGTCCATGCTTGGCCTGTTATCCATGATTGAGCCCACAACTACTGATGAAGCACTTGCCGATGATGGTTGGATTGTGGCAATGCAAGAAGAGCTGAACCAATTTCAAAGGAATGATGTATGGGATCTTGTTGCAAAACCTGATCAGAAGAACATCATTGGAACAAAATGGGTGTTCAGGAACAAGCTCAATGAACAAGGAGAAGTGATCAGAAACAAGGCTAGATTAGTAGCTCAAGGGTACAGCCAGCAAGAAGGAATAGACTACACAGAAACTTTTGCTCCAGTAGCAAGACTGGAAGCAATCAGGTTACTTCTTTCTTATGCTATTAATCATGATATCATCTTATATCAAATGGATGTTAAGAGTGCTTTCTTAAATGGTGTAATTTCTGAAGAAGTGTATGTAAAACAACCTCCTGGTTTTGAAGATGTAAAATATCCAAATCATGTTTTTAAACTTAAGAAGTCCTTGTATGGTCTGAAACAAGCTCCCAGAGCTTGGTATGAAAGGCTAAGCAACTTCTTAATTAAAAATAATTTTGTAAGTGGTCAAGTTGACAATACACTTTTTAGAAAAACTGTTAAGAAAGAAATCTTAATTGTGCATATCTATGTTGATGATATCATATTTGGTTCTACTAATGCCTCCCTTTGCAAGGAATTTTCTAAGTTAATGCAGGATGAGTTTGAAATGAGCATGATGGGTGAGCTGAAATTCTTCTTGGGAATTCAAATCAACCAATGCAAAGAGGGTGTTTATGTTCATCAGTCCAAATACACCAAGGAGCTTCTGAAGAAGTTCCAGCTGGATGATTGCAAGCTGATGACAACACCAATGCATCCCACCTGCACCTTAAGCAAAGAGGACAATGGCACTAAAGTAGATCAGAAGCTGTACAGAGGTATGATAGGTTCTCTCCTATACTTAACAGCTTCTAGGCCGGATATTTTATTTAGTGTATGTCTGTGTGCTAGATTCCAATCAGATCCTAGAGAATCTCATATGACTGCTGTCAAGAGGATCTTTAGGTATCTGAAAGGAACAACTAATTTGGGACTTCTGTATAAGAAATCTCTAAATTATAAGCTAGTTGGATTCTGTGATGCTGACTATGCTGGGGACAGGATTGAAAGAAAATCCACCAGTGGAAACTGTCAGTTTCTTGGTGAGAATCTGATATTCTGGGCCAGCAAGAGACAAGCAACCATTGCTTTGTCAACAGCAGAAGCAGAATACATCTCAGCTGCAAGTTGTAGCACACAACTGCTCTGGATGAAACATCAATTAGAGGATTATCAGATTCATGCAGACAATATTCCTATTTATTGTAATAATACTGCTGCTCTATGTCTGTCTAAAAATCCAATTCTTCATTCTAGAGCCAAGCACATAGAAATAAAACATCATTTTATAAGAGATTATGTTCAGAAGGGTGTTTTGGATATTCAATTCATTGATACTAATCATCAATGGGCTGACATATTCACAAAACCCCTAACAGAAGATAGATTCAATTTTATTAAAAAGAATCAGAACATGCATTTTATCTCTTGAAAATGTGCTTGAATCTGAATGAATTCCTTGATTCTGAGTTTATCATAAGCTAAGACTTATCAAACACTCATCTTTTGAGAGTTTGAATAAAGTTAAGCCTGAAAAACTTCAGAGTCTGAAGGATCAGAACCTGGATTTTCTGACTTCTGAATCTGAAAGAAATCTAATGTTGGTCAGAATCTGATAAGTATAGCTATGGGCAATGATGATTAAAGCTTTGAAAGTTTATACTCTAATCCTCCCAAAGTCATCAAGTAAAAATGTGATTTTCTGCTCTGATATTCAATGTTAAAATTGCTTAACAAACAATTTTCAAGATTGGTATCAGTTTGTTTTCAAAATGTTTAGCACAGACACATTTTAAAAGCCCAAAGTGTATCAGACAATGTTCAGTCTTTAGAAACCTTTTATCTGGTATCAGACTCTGAGATAAACCTTCATTTGGTATCAGGTTCTGATATAAGTTCAGCAGTCTTAAAACTGTATTTTGGTATTAGACTCTGAGATACAAAATCCTCAATTGGTATCAAGCTCTGAGATATATTTTTAGTTGGTCTATACTCTAAACTATTTTGTTTTTAACTTAAGTTAGACCTGCTCTGATCTGAACTATTTTCCTTAAACCAACTCAGATTTGCTTTGATACCTTCTTGCAAGATTTTCTCTGATACCTTCTTGAGATGTTTTGCTCTAATACTGAACACAATGTGGTTGGTTTGCCCTGATACTGAACCAATTTATACTGAACAAGTCATGTCTGAACACAGAATGACCTGATCAGAAGCTCCAAAACTTTTTCTGCTTCTGAACAGCAGTCTATTTTTAATGCAAGTCATATACTCATTGAAAATCAAGTATGCTCTGATACTCATCTTTGGTGCTTGATTATCCATATGATTGCATAAATTTCTCACAATTTTATTTGGTTCAACCCCCCCAGTTCTGACTCTTTTTGAAATATTTTCAACTTGGTGTCAGAATTCTTTTAAAACTCTTTTTACAAAGGGGACTTTGAACTGCTTTGATACCTGCTTTTAGACTCTTTTCAAAACCTTTTCTACTCTGATACAGATATTTTCAAACTCTCTTGACAAAGGGGGAGAAATTTTCTGTCTTAAGGGGAGAAAGTAGTACTTTTTGTTGATGACAAAAGGGGGAGAAAAGTAAAACAATTATTAAAGCACCTGAGCTCAAAAATAAGTTAAAATTGTCAGAAGACTAAGCTTATTAAGCTCTGATACAATTGTTAGGGTTAAGCTCTGATACAATTGTTAAGCTAGCTTCTGATACTGAACAGTTAAGCTCTGATACAATTCTGACTGAATTTAACTTATGAGAACAAATTTTAACTCTTAGCCTCTGAAGTGAACTTCTGGCTCTGATACACTCTGTGAGATATATAACTCTTAGTGAGTTAAGATGATTTAAAATAACTTGGATAAGACTCAGGGAGCTTACAAAACTCATCCTGTGGATTATCAGACTTAAGGGGAGAGCTTACAAACCTCAGAACCTGAAGTCAACAAGTCATTTTAAAATTCTGAGTGTAAATTTCACTATATTGTCTTAAGTTAAGCTTAATTAACATCGATAAAAATCAAGGGGAGCTTACAAACCTAACCTTGAGGATTGTCAGACCTAGGGGGAGCTTACGAACCTCTCCTGAAGTCAGATTGTTAATTAAACTTAATAACAATTCTGAAATTTTCACATTTGTGTTTTAACTGAACTTAATTAACTTGGATCAGACTCAGGGGGAGCTTACAAACCTCACACCCTGCAGTCAACTTGTTAATTAAGTTAACAACAATTTTCTGTTTTAATACTTATGTTTGTCATCATCAAAAAGGGGGAGATTGTTGGAACAAAATGTGTTTAACAAGTCTCTTACAAATAAGGGGGAGATTGTTGAAACATTTATGTGTAAACATATCTCTCTTTATGGTTTTGATGATAACAAAGTATTAAAGAGAAAATTGGTTATTTGCTAATGCTTTGTTCAAGTGTTTCAGAACCACATGGTTAATAAGTATTGATTGATAATGGTTATGAAGAACAAGCTAAAGAGCAAGAAGGAAAGCCAAGAAGCAAGGTTGCAAAGCTAGAAAGAAACTGGTCCTGAAGAAGTGCTCCTGAAGTAAGAGCTTCTGAAGAGGTCCTGAAGAAGTACTCCTGAAGTGGTGCTCCTGAAGTGCAGCTTCTGAAGTCTGGGTGCCTCTGATGAAGTCAACGCAACAGTCAACTCCTGAAGCCAGCTTCTGATCCGTACAACTGAAGCAGCTTCTGATCACTGTTCACTGAGAAGCTTCTGAAGCTGATGTGGCATGGATTTTGACCAGTACTATGCGCATTTAATGCCTGGATGTGTCAGAACAACTCAATGGAACAGTTGTCTCCCTGACCCAAACATTCTCCAGTTTTTAAGGTGGGCCAATTCAAAAATGGCACCTGCTCTGTTCTGACTGATAAAGTGCAGCACACAATTGCAGTAACCTAGTCCAATTGCAACGACTAAATTCCTTAATTCAAGCAAATCTTCAACAGCTCTATTTTCATCTATAAAAGGAAGAAGATTTGAAGAAGAAAATGTCTAAGACTCTTTGAAACGTATTGCTGAACCTGCACTCTGTTTTCTGTCAAAAACTGTCAAGTTCATAAAAACTCTTAGAAATTCTTTAGTCTTGTAACTTAGAATTTCTTAAGGTTAAGAGTCTTAACTTGTGTTGTATTTAGAGAACACCTCTGATATTTGATCAAGTGTTCATCCCAAACTATTTCATTAGTAAACCAGTTTGGTCCCTAAAGTCTTAGTCTGTATACTAAGCATTTGTAACCTCATTCCTTTGTGGTCTGAGTCAAAAGTCTCTTGTCTTAGTGACTTGAGCATTGGGAAGTCTCTTGTCTTAGTGACTTGAGCATTGGAAGCCTCTTCCTTGGTGGTTGAGCATAGAAGTCTCTTTCTTTGTGATTGAGCAACTGGAAGTCTCTTCCTTAGTGGTTGAGCAATTTGTAATCTTCAGATTATAGTGAAACTCTCTTGTTGGAGAACAAGGGGACAGGACTACTTCTCACATTGAGAAGGAACCTGTATAATTTGCTGTGTTTCTCTTCCCTTACCTCTTTAGCTTGTTTAATCCGCTGCATACATTCTGATAACAGTTCAGAACCTGGTTCTGAACTTGTGCTAAGTCTTTGAAAAAGAAAAGAACAAGTTTTTAGAGTCACACAATTCAACCCCCCCTTCTTGTGTGTGTGTGTTTTTCTCACCTTCAATATCTTCCTGATCTCATATTGATTTTAGCCAAAAATTTGCCAAAGGGGGAGATTGTTGGATATTTAGTTGTTGGCTTCATGTTTGCTAAAATCAAATATACGAGCAAGTTGTTCGCCTTCAGAAGCAGAACATCAGAAGCACTGTTTAGAAGCACTGTTCAGAAGCAACTTTCAGAAGCACTGTTCAAAACTTGAACCTTCAGAAGCTGAACCTTCAGAAACACTGTTTATGTTGGAACAAAATGTGTAAACAACTCTCTTCTGAATTAAGGGGGAGATTGTTGAAACATTATGTATAAACATATCTCTCTTTGTGGTTTTGATGATAACAAAAGTGTTAAATAGAAAATTGTTTATTTGTTAATGCTTTGTTCAAGTGATTTCAGAACCATGTGCTTAATGATCAGTATTTGAAATTGACTATGGAAGAACAAGCTTAGAGCAAGAAAGGAAAGCTTAGAAGCAATGTTGCAAAGCTGGAAGAAAACTGAGTCTGAAAGGTGCGTCTGATCAGCTTCTGAAGTAGTGCTACTGATCAGCTTCTGAAGTGCTGCTTCTGATCAGCTTCTGAAGGGCTGCTCCTGATCAGCCTCTGAAGATCAAGTTCTGAAGACCAGCTTCTGATCTGTACAACTGAGACCAGCTTCTGATCCGTACAACTGAAGGCAGCTTCTGATGTTCAGTACGTGAAGCCAGCTTCTGATGAAGAGAGCTTCTGATGTACTGTTCATGCAGAAGCTTCTGAAGTCTGATGTGGCAAGAAAAGCAACTGTTACTGTGCGCATTTAATGCCTGGATATGTCAGAACAACTCCAATGGAACAGTTGTCTCCCTGACTCATACATTCCCCAGCTTTTAAGGAAAGCAAATTCAAAAATGGCTGCTGCACTTTGTTTTCTGCAAAAGTTCAGCACACAATTGCAACTATCCTAGCTCTCAATTTGCAACGG